>CM051521.1:99710512-100960512 GCA_028015205.1 Mytilisepta virgata
ATGAAGCAATTGGGAGATAATAAGGTTGATAACTCATCTGTTTTCAATACTTGCAATCTGCACTTATGAAGAGTATATTAAGTATCAACGGAAGGTAACAAAACTCATCTTAAACCTCTGTGTGTCTTTCAGGTGGTTTGAATACATCATCAGAAATACAGAGTCAGATGTTACTAAGATTTGTCACCGATGTAGTAGATCCATTAATGGTGTGTCATGTAAGTCAAAAACTTGCCATTCAATGACCCTTTTGAAGTTTTCATATTTCATCCTGATCAGAAAATTAGCAAATACAATATGTTCCTTATTTCATAAATCTACTCTGCAACTGGACAGGTACCTGAATTGAAACTTGATACAGTAGACTCCTGCTAATTTGATATAAAAAATGTCAAAAAATATCCCATTATCCAGGATATTCAATTAGACAGGAACAACAATTCTGGCAAAAATCACCCATTTAATTTAATTTTTATACATTTTATGTGCATATAGTGTTCTATCTTTTGGCATATTTCATTCTATTGGCATTTATTTGAATTTTAAAGGTGAACTAGGTCATTTGACCAAACAAACAAGTTCAAGTATAATGAACATTGTCTTCTTTAATTTCTTGTACACAGAATCAAAAATATTCTATTATAATGACATTGTCATCAATGTTAGATGAAAATTCTATCCAATTAGAAGGAGTACTTGTAAGTGATAATTCGTTCCTAGTAAAATAAGTCTGGGTGGACTAATGTCCCTAGAGAAATAGATCCATGGTGTCAAATTTTCCTAGTAAAAACATTCCAACTAATAGTAATCTTAGTCCGAGGATCTATTTTGCTAGGAAAAATTGTTGGAAAAAATTAACTAGGAAAAAAAGTCCATCTTAAGTATGATGTTTTATGAAAGAAATAAAAAAGCCAATACATTGTACTTCTAAAATATAATATATTGTGCAAAATGAATATTAAGGAAAAATGGAATTTATTACATATAAAGATGATATTTACTTTTAATTGAATAGATAGAAATTAACAAAACTGTACTAGGAAAATAGGTCCATCTGGAGATAAAACTATTAAATATTATTATTAAATTGATTATTGACTTATATATTTTTCCTGTTTTTATTGCCTTCAGTTTTAGCTAATGTTATTTTGATAAACATCTTTTACCTTCATTATGAAAAGTACTCACTACCAAAATCTGAATAGTTTGTGGTGAACACATTTCACTCCAGCCTTTAAAAATGAGTTGAAAAAATCTATTGTCAAAACACAGACTAACTTTACTAGGAAACAAAGTCCGGGGGACATATTTTACTACGGGACTAAATTTAATGTTACATACACACTAGTTTAAATTTGGATAATTGTGAACATTTAATACGGAGAAAAAAAATCCCCTACAAATAAAACAACTGTTGTGACGTTCCAATTGAGTCCCAGAAACAAGTTTCCTAGGAAAAGTGATGCCAGAGATATATTACTAATTATGGGCTTGTTTTCCTGGGATAATTCCTGGGACTAAATTTTGTAGTAAAATTCAAAACATGGACTTATTTTACTAGGAAACAAAGTCCAGGGGACATATTTTACCACGGGACTAAATTTAATGTTACATACTCACTAGTTTAAATTTGGATAATTGTGAAATGATTTAATATGGTAAAAAAATCCCTACAAATAAAACAACTGTTGTGACGTTCCAATTAAGTCCCAGAAATAAGTTTCCTAGGAAAAATAATGCCAGACATATATTACTCTGGGCTCGTTTTCCTTGGAAAACTAATCCTGGGACTAAATTTTGTAGTAAAATTCAAAAAACGGACTTCTTTTACTAGGAAACAAAGTCCGAGTGACATATTTTACTACGGAACTAAATTTACTGTTAGATATTCTATTATCAGGTATGTAAATATCCAATACATTTAACATAGAATAATTAAGAAATGGTTTGGTGTTTTGAAATTATATCCCATTTTCCCAGTATATCCTCATGGAGTCTACTGTATAAAGCATTTGTTTAAGGACCTCTACAATGTTTACACAAGATAATTAACATGGAAGACTTGAACAAGTCCTCTTTGTGATTGGTTAAATTTCAAAAATATCTTGTAAAGGCCACATACACTGAAACTACACTAGAACAGTCTGTGTAAAGTAAGCTTATATTTGGTTGAGTGATATAACCATTAAGGCCATCTGTCTGATTGATCAAACTGTAAAATAATTTTATTCTTAAATTCAGACATATATTTTTAAACTTGATACAAGGCATCTGAGGGAGGGTGTAAATAATGTTTGCATATTTTCTGCCAGAATGACAATTAACATGGTTACCATTGCATATAATTATGGCTTCTATCGAGTTTTAACAATCTTTATAACTGTTTTGGTAAATGAACTAAAACTTAATAGAATGTATTAACAGGACAGCCAGTTGAGCCTCATAAGATCACATCTTGAGCGTCTAATTTAAAAATTTGATTTTTGGATTGTACTAGCTATGTTATAAGAAATATTAAGAAAACCCAATATTACAGTGAGTAGGAGAAATTTCATGTATGCATTATTTATTGCAACATGCTAATGTGGTCAGATCAGAATGACATTATCATATAATTGATTTTTTTCATTGATAAAAGGATAATCTTCATATTTGAAAAAAAAAAAGTATTTTCTATATTTACAGTGTATTCTATTTTTGGTCAATATTTACTTGGTTTGTCACATCTTCAATGCCATTAGAGACAAAGGGAAGCAATATTTTAAAGACCCATGGAATTGGTTTGAGACACTGACAACACTGATGGCCATCATCATTAATGGACTGTATATTGGTTGTGTGGTGGAAGCTACCAGTACATTTAACGATTTCTTCAGAAATAAATATGGCTTTACTAACTTTGAAACGATCTCAGATACTCATGTTGCTGCCAGATATGTCCAAGGAATTCTCATTTTCCTTCTTATGATAAAAGTGAGTTATATTTTAAGTCTCAATAAAACAAGATATTGTTAAAAAATATCTTTTTCTTTTCTTTATTATGAATAATGTGCAAAGATAAACATTGAGCTTTTGTCATCACTTGGCATCCATCGTCTGTCCGTCTGTAAACTTTTCACATCTTAATCTTCTCTGAAACCACTGGGCTGAACGGAATTAAAGTTGGCAAGAAGCATCTATGTTATGTCCTTTATAAAGTTTTCTCATTTCGTGCCGAAATGGCTGCCATGGACAGTTCTTGTTTCTGATTGGCTGATATAAAAAAAATCTTCTCTGAAATCACTTGGCCAAATGTAACGAAATTTGACAGGAAGCATTTATGGGAGTTTCTTTACAAAGTTTCCTTTTTTTGTCCTGATCAGGAAACAAACATGGCCATCATGGCAATTCTTGTTTCTCATTGGTTGATTAAAAAAACCCATTTTCTCTGGAACTGCTTGGCCAAAACTGTAAGCCAAACTTAACAGGAAGCATCTGTGGAAAGTCTTTTATGAAATTAATTTTTTTTGCTGCCATTGGCAATTCTTGTTTCTGATTGGCTGATATAAAGAAATTTTCTCTGGAACAGCTTGGCCAAATGGAACAAAACTTGACAGAGAGCATCTGTGGGAGGTTTTTTACAAAGTTTCCTCATTTTGTCCAGATGAGAAGACAAAGATGGCAACCACAGGCAATTCTTGTTTCTGATTGGTTGATTTAAAAAGAACTTTTTTTTTCTCTGAAACTGCTGGGCCAAACGGCTTTCATACCAGGTGAGCTATTTATGCTCAGCCCTCTGAGCCTCTAGTTTTCATTGACAGCATTATGTTTTTAATTGACTAGTATGGATTTATTTTGTTAACATGATAACAAAAGAGGATAAGACATTGTTTGATTTATGAAGATGTAAAATGAGAGATTAGATAATTTTATTAAAATTTAGATGTATTTTGGGCATTTTAGAAGATAATTTTTTTTATTACATTAAAAATTACAAAAATTTGATAATAAATTTATTATGCATTTGTATGTTTTTTCTTTATAAAAATCAAGACAACAATTTTAATGTTTTGTCTATTTCTAAATTAAAACTATTTACTAATAGTTTCCAAAATTAATCACCAGTAAACAGTGACAGGTGAATAGTTCTGGAAACTTATTACTGGTATATTGTCTTTCGGTATGATAAAACAGTTATTGACCACATATTCAGGGAATAGTAAGTTTATTGTCCCCAAGATACCCCAGGGCAGTAGTTGGTATCTTGGGGACAATAAACTTACTCTTATCATCATACCCAGTAAAAAGGTATATACTATCACATGGGTTAAAGTGATAATACCTCTTGAAATATTTTTTGTCAACCTTTGCTACGTCATGGTTGACAGTTAATTTATGTAGGTAACAATCTTCTCTGTCAAATATTCTTTATATAGTTCTGTTTTTTCTCTACTATAGGTTGTAAAGCAGTTGAGATTCATCAAGTTTTTATACATCTACGAGAGAACATTATGTGATGCCAGTGGTAAACTATTAGGAGTGGGTCTAATATTTGGCATTCTGTTCTTGACATATGGGATGGAAGCATATTTGGTAAGAAACATTTGTCACATCTCTAAGTCTATAGGGTAATATTTTCAAAACAAAATATTTCTACTCTCAAAATTAAATGGTTGATCAGAAAATGATTGAAGTGAACAAAGAAGTCATGTGTATTGTTTAAATAAAAATATGATTGATTGTTGAAAAACCAGTAAATAAAGACTTGAAAATATTAAATAACGGTAATTTTATTTAATTAACATTAGTTTAAAAATACCAGGAAAAATTATCATTGTAATTCCATATGTCTATTTGTTATGATTTTCTATCATTAGTGAGAGGATTATTTTATACTGATTTGTTGACCTAAGACCAAATAGTAAAAGAAGCACAACAAGGAACATATAAAGCCTTTCACTTCATTTATATTTTCTTTATTAGTACCCTACCGGCAAAGCCGAAGGGAACTTTAGGTTTGCAGTCCGTCAGTCCGTCAAATCAGTTTCCTGCACTTCTTTCAGTTGTGCTTGAATATATTGACTTAATATTTGATATATAGTTTTATCATGACCAGTTTATACAGATCAAGTTTGAATATTATTTCGGTCTGATGATTTTATGGCCCTTGGACTTAGAAAATTCACGCAAATAATCAGTTTTCCAATTTTTAGCTCACCTGACCCAAAGGGTCAAGTGAGCTATTCTCATCACTTAGCGTCCGTCACCTTCCGTTGTCCTTTGTCCGTTAACTTTTAAAAATATCTTCTCTTCTGACACTACTGGGCCAGATGGAACCAAACTTGGCCTCAAGCATCATTAGGGTATCTAGTTTAAAAAATTTGTCCGATGACCCAGCCTGCCAACCAACATGGTTGACGTGGCTAAAAATAGAACATAGGGGTAAACTGCAGTTTTTGTCTTACATATCAAAAACTAAAGCATTTAGAGCAAAACATGGGGTAAACATGTTCATCAGGTCAAGATCTACCTGCCATAAAATTTTCAGATGAATCGGTCAACCCATTTTTGGGTTATTGCCCCTGAATTGTTAATTTTAAGGAAATTTTGCAATTGGGAAAAATTCATTGGAAAATTCATTGAAAAGTCTTCTTGTCTGAAACCACTTGAGCAATTGGAACCAGACTTGGCATCAATGGTACTTAGGAGGTCCAATTTCAGAAAATTGTCAGATTTCATGGACTGTGAACCAAGATGGCCACCACAGCCAAACTTAGTTTAACATAGGACCCTATGAATTGCTATGGGAAATTCACTCAAAAATCTTCCTGTCTGAAACAACTAAGCCAATTAGAAATATACTTGGTAGTAATGGTCCTTAGATAGTGCTCTTCAGAAATGTCTGATTTCATGGACTGTGAACAAAGATGGCCGCTGCAACTGAACTTAGGTTAATATAGGACCCTATGGGAAATTCACTCAGAAATCTTCTGGTCTGAAACTACTGAGCCAATTGGAACTAAAATTGGAAGCATTGGTTCTTAGATGTTCCTCTTTCAGAATTGTGTCGAATCACTTGGATTGTCAACAAGATGGCCGCCAGAGCCAGACTTAGTTTGATATAGGACCCTATGGGAAAATTCATTTAAAAATCTTCTTGTCTGAAACCACCTAGCCAGTTGGAACAAGACTTAGCAGTAATGGTCCTTAGATGGTTCTCTTTTAGAAATGTGGCAATTGAGCTGGACTGTCAACCAAGATGGCTGCCACAGCCGAACTTAGTTTAATATAGAACCCTATAGAAAAACCAGCCAAATTGAGTGCAACACTTACATTTATAGTCCTGCTCAAGGTGAAAAGTTAAATCCAGGTGAGCGATACAGGCTCTTGAGAGCTTCTAGTTTTTTCGTCATGATTGAAGATATTGATTTGATATGTTGTATATAGTTTTACCATGACAAGTTACAGATCCATTTTGAGTTTCACGCTGATCAGATTATAACTTTGAGAGTTATTGCCCTTGCAAGTAGGAATTATTGTCAAAATATAAGTTTTCTGGACTTTTTATGCTAACCCTTTTACCATGTGATCTTATTATTGGTAAGTGAGCTTATAATGATGAGCTACAGAGCAAGCTGCTTGGATTATCATTGTGTACCCCTTGCAAACATTAAGTTCATGATTTTATTCACTTATTTAAGTAGATTTTGCATTTTTTCTCACAGCTCAAGCCGGTAGGGGACATTGTATTGCCAAGCAGTTCCAGAATGCCTGTTTATATATACTTCATTTATATTTACAGTGGTATGGTAAGGAAGTAGATGGATTTGAGTCATACTGGCACACTCTGACATCATTAATTGGAATGCATCATGGTCATTTCTCATTCTGGAAGCTGATGGATCATGAACCAATATTTTCCCATTTCTTCCTATACTTTTATTATGCCTTCTGTTATGGAATCTGTATCGCCTTAATACTAGCAGTCCTCAATAACACATACAAAACAACAAAAAGTCAGATGTACTATAAAGCCACCATGGACATGCAGGACTATGAAATGATTGAGTTCATCATGAAGAGATTTAAGTTGTGGGCAGGAATAGATAAACCTAAACAGGTAAATAAATTTCCACATTTTTATTAACTACCAATTTGATTTCAGACAAATAGGACACAATACACCCCATGTCTGATAAAATTATGCAAAAATATGACGGTCATAAATTTTCTTAGGGAAAAATGTCAAGTAGAAAAATTATTGTGACAATGGTGACATTTGTTGACTGAATTTTCAGGTTTCTCTCTCCATCTGTTTGTAAATACTAATTCAGATAAAAGTTAAGACCATTTGATTTAAAGTAGATGTTGTATTGTAATGAAATTAAAGGGTACAGTATCAAGGTAAAGGACAATATACATAAGAAACTAAGGCATGCAATATATGTCAGTGTTAGTTGACTCTCTGGTAGGTCTAGACCAAAATTTTGAACTAAAGTAATAACACCGTACTGTAGAAGTTGTCTTAGTTGTTTGATATTGTTCTGTATAAATATAATTTCAAGAAAAGTCTTTATGAAAATTGGAAATTTTACCTTACAATTGTAAAATTAAAAAAAAAATCTTTTTTTAGGGAATAAGACGAGTACACTTTGACAGAAGACAGTTCTCAGCAACCAGTAGATCTAGTCGTCCAACAAGTCGGGATTCTAACCTGAGTTATGATCCATTTGAGACCAATCCCAGAACTACAAGTAGAGCTGCTGATAGGCTGGAGAATATTTGGCAAGATTGTCTGTGTACACTGGAAAGGGTAAGATTAATGTCACACTCAGGCCAAATGGATGTACTATGTTTAACATATCCATATAGCTGTGTTCTTTATAGATACATTGAAAATTATGAAATATAAGAAAGGTTGCCATGCTTTGCTTTCTATATTTCAATTTATTTGAAATTCCCACTTTTGGTGCCAAATTAGTTGTAGCAATATAGAAAAACAAATATTAGTACATAAATGTCAAGATCAAATATAAACATTAAATTTGTTATCTAAATTTTCATCTTTAATCTTCACATTTCTGTTATCATTATTTGTCTGTAATGATTTCTAAATAAGTCTGCACTGGTATACAGATAATAATGAATACCTATCTGTCTTTCTGAGCATTACAAAGCAAAAATGTACAGAAGATAATTGAAAACATTGTTTGATTTTGATTAAAAATATTGACATGCAAGTTTTTCCATCATCCATCTGAAAATATATTTATATTGTATGTTTACTTTTGTTGTGGGACATTTGATTTTTGTTTTTACAGCATTGTACTCGAAATAAAATCAAAACCTTATATAAAATATGGGTAATAAGTTATAAATTGAATGATTTGTTTTAACTTTAGATATGTAATCTGGATGATAAAGAGGATGATATGATGAAAACAGCACAGAAAGGTATAGATGAATGGAATTTCCAAACCAGAATAAAGAATTATGAAAAAGAAATTCAGGGATTTTCAGAGAAACCCCCAAAAGGTGCTCATAGTGGGACAAGTTCTGTTCGACCATCAAGAATTCCAAGACGAACCTCAACAACAGGTTCTGAAGCAGGCAATACAAAAAGAGGACTAGGGACACCAGATACAAGAGCTAAGGCTGTAAGAGGACGTCCTTTAAGTGATCAAGGTGGCAGAGCACCGCCTGAACGAACTAATTCAAGAGAACGTTTTTCCATATACAACTTCTTTAAGAGTGTAAATCCTTCTAAAAATGCTTGGAAGTGAATGGAAATACATGTTCCCAACAAAATTGTGTTCAATGACAAAACCAGATGTGTAATAAGTTCTCTTTTCCAGTTGGTCAAGTATTGAAACTACTTCCAAGAGAGAAGAGTTCAAAATCAATAATCCCGGACAGAAGGAAAAGCATTTTTTGTATAACAGGTGCTTGTTTATTTTGTGTATTATTAAATAAGAGAAACTGACTCTTTACAAGTATTGAATATGTGATAACCTGGGGGACTGTGATAGAGTTGGCTGTATTTGTTATTTTTTTTATTTTGTTGAAGCCTTATTTAAAATAAATAATAGTGCCTCATTTTGATAAAAGGCAAAAGTCTTTATGCAAAAAGTGCCAAGTTGTTATTTTATTATAGTATTTGTATAGATGATATATAAGTAGTTAGTTAAGAAATGTAGGTAGTATTTATTTCTCAAGCTCATTTGATTTTTGATACATGATTTTAGCTATTTTGATTCATCTTTTTTCATTGAAATTTTACTTTCCTCTTTTCTAGAAATATATTTTGTCTATATATTTTTTACCAGATAATAAAAGTTGTTTTGATCCTAAACATCTTTTTTTATTTCAGTATGTTCTTTTTATAAATATTTTTATTTTGTTAGATGGGGAAAGAAAATCCCAGGTTTCTCAAGTGCCTTTAACTGGAGTGTTAAAATTAAGTCCTTTTCTTGGTGCTTATAAAAAATCATTTTTATTGCATATTTAGGCTATTAGTTTAAATAATAGTTTCCTCAAATAATTAAATCATGAAAATGTTTTATCTGTAAATACAATTTCATTGAAATTTTGTTTAGCTTCAGAGCAAGTAAAAGTATAACCATAGTAATGATTGTTTTAAGAAATGTTTTCATTATTAGTTTTTGGCATTTTTCCATAAGTATTCATTGAAATCATAATTATTTTACATCATTAACAAAATTATGGTAATTATTTATGTAACATTATGTAAATATATACTTTATCTTGTATACTGCCATTGACAATCAGGTGTGCGGTGTGTTTTTGGAAATCTTTTGTAAACAATTAATTTTTATATAAATTGTAATAAATTAACCAATCAAAACCTCTTTAATTAGATGTTTTTTTCTATGTCACTGTTTTCTGTTTTGAAGGGTAAAGAGTCTCTGCTCATGTTATTTGTGTAATGTTTTCATGTATTTCAGACTTTATAGTCTCAATAATATTTTTTTTAAATCTGAAAAATAGTCTTGGGTGTATTCCACAGTTGCCCAATTTTTTTAGGAACCAGGGGTTATTTATACATAAAAACACTTTAAAAACTTGTGTTTTGAAATATCTCATTAACAAACACATGCTTCTGAATCTCAGTTTTATATCATACTAAAACAATCAAATACATAGAAGTTTATTAGAAAGAGTGAATAATCTCCCTTTTGAAAACAACCCAAGGGAGAAGATTTGTTAAGGGCTAATCATTATTACCCTTTGTTCAATTTAGCAGTTAAGAATATATTATTATTTTCTATTTTTGCCTCAAATTTTTATAAGCCTATTAATCTTTAAGTGTTAAAAGTATAAAAATAAGTAAAAATATTACAAATCATATCTGTGAGGATAAAAAAAAGATGGTAGACATGACCCCCATCTTCATATACAAGTCATTATTGCAGTTAATTTTGATCTTGCTAATCCAATCATTATTTTTTGTAAATGTTAGATTATCCATAAATTAATTTTATAGTTAAAAGTAATTTATTCCTACAAATATGATGTTATTCCGTCCATATACGTATACAACATTGCTCAGGTTTTTTTTAATTGTATGCAAAATGTGTTTACTGTGCCAACATGACAATAATTACTGGGAAAAAAAACTCCTGATAAATATAAAATTTTAGTTTTTTGTAAAATGGCAATCGACTTATGACTACAATATTACCCAGTACCTCTTAAATGTCTTTCATGGAAGATTTTTATGACATTACTGGTTAGGACATTTTGGGACTTTTAATAAATTTGATTTGATTGCAATATAGAATTACCTTATACATATATCTAAACTAGTTAAAGTCTATGCTACTTCTTAAATCAATAATCCAAAATATATATTTTAAATTTTTGTTTTGAATAAAAATTTTAATAATTCTAGGTTTAATTTTAAGATATATCGGCTTTTAATATAATTGAACATCCAGTTTGTTTTTACATGTTGACATTGCCTGATATGTTTTATCTTGTTTTGTTATTTGTTTTTGTTGTTACACAATGTATATAACATGAACAAAGAGTGATTTATTTTTTAGGTGTAAAATTATTCATTTTTGGAATCTATTATTTACCAACAAGTCCATCATGACGAGTGTTAATAAAGCTAGTTGCTTTATGACTGATTAAAGTTTCATTGTTTTTCTGTGTTTTCTTTTTTTAAGCCAGATTGCAGCAGCATTATTATAATGTATGCTAAAAAAAAAGAAAAAATGCACAACTTTAAAAGACATTTCAGAATCACAGATTAGTAGGAGATATGCAGTGCTAAGATAAGGAGCTTTTCCGTAATTCATTTACAACTTAGACATTTGAAGTTTAGAATTGAAAATATCCTTCATTGTCAAGTTTAAAGATAATATACCTTGGATACATGTTATTCAATTTCACTTTTTGGCCTCATGTATCTTATTGATCAGAGTTCTTTGTCCTTGGGTGCCATTGATCATCAATTGTCAAGGAGGCATACCACTAATTGAGCCCCACTTACTACAATGTTAAATTCGTCATTTTCAAAAATTAGGGAAAAATATAAAATGAATTTTCCCAAGTCGGGCAATATGTTGACATGTTTTTCAAATTAAAGCTTTCTTAGAAAATTGTACTTGAATAGTACATTGTTTACCAAATAAGAAATTTTTTCTCGTTTCAAATTTCCCGGTGAAAATTTGCCCCATCACTTCAAACTGAATACCGAAAATTACAGGTTCTCGAAACTTTTAAGGGTTATTGACATGCCATAAAGTGTATTTCGTAGGGTATTCATTCCTTTCCAGAATAAATTCACTTGTTTGTGCTTTAGATTGTGGCTTTAGTTGTGACAGATCGACGCCGAAACCCATAGGAATTATTTTGTACTACTTTCCTACTCTGTCGAAATTGCTCCAGCTATTTACCGAAGTGCCCCCTCAAAAGTGAGGTCATTAGATTGAAAGTATCCTAAAGCAGTACATATAATGTTAATTATTTAGTATCATCCAAACAGGGATTTTTCGTAGAATCATGAATATAACAAACAAGAGTGGACACACAAAAATGTCTCGCCTGTCGTGTATTTCTAATGAAAGTAAATGCTATCAGACATACATTATAAATTTTAAGCTCTAAATAATGAGATAATGTCAATGCTGCTGATGCCTCTATGAATGCTAAAGCTGCTGCCAGGCCTGCTGAAGACAACTATAATAGTGTCTTCATACTACTAATTGTATAGGTTATTATTCGCTATGTGATGATATGCTGGATAACTGTGGTTAAGAGTGAAATAACTTTAATAGTGATATACCATTGATATTGATTATTGTAACTAAAGATGGCAGTAAACAATGATAGTATGATTGTTATATTTTAATACAAGAAGAATATTTAAACACAAACTGACATGTTCATTGTAAAATATTTCCATACACCAAATATAGTTTACCTATTACATATATTTTTATAAAAAATACCAAAACACAAAAACTTAACTTTAACCACAGAACCTTGTAAATGATGTCAAGGTCAGAAGACACCTGTCAGTTGGACATGTACACCTTACAATCAATCCATACATTAAAATATAGCATACCTATTGCATACAGTATTCGAAAAACAGAGCAAAACACAAAAACTTAATTATAACCACTGAACCATGAAAATCAGGTCAAGGTCAGATGACACATGTCAGTTGGAGGTGCACACCTTACAATACTTCATACACCAAATATAGTAGACCTATTGCATACAGTATTCAAAAAACAGGCCAAAACACAAAAACTTAACTATAACCACTGAACCATGAAAATGAGGTCAAGGTCAGATGACACCTGCCAGTTGGACATGTACACCTTACAATCCTTCCACACACCAAATATACTAGACCTATTGCTTATAGTATCTGAGATATGGACTTGACCACCAAAACTTAACCTTGTTCACTGATCCTTGAAATGGGGTCGAGGTCAATTGAAAACTGTCTGACGGGGATAAGGACCTTGTAAGGTATGCACATACCAAATATAGTTATCCTATTACTCATAATAAGAGAGAAATTAACATTACAAAAAATGTTAACTTTTTTTCAAGTACTCACCGAACCCTGAAAATGAGGTCAAGGACAATGTACATATGACAGACGGAAATTTCGTAACATAAGGCATCTATATACAAAGTATAAAGCATCCAGGTCTTCCACCTTCTAAAATATAAAGCTTTTAAGAAGTTAGTTAACGCCACCGCCGCCGGAACACTATCCCTATGTCGAGCTTTCTGTGACTTAAGTCGCGGGCTCGACAAAAACCGTAGAAAGTTCCAAATAAGCATAATTTAATTGGAAAAATTTATAAATTTGTTTGATGTTGCTAAACCCTATGTTGTGGCTTTTCCAATAAAGATATCTTTCCACATGACTACCTTCAGGTTTACTGACATTAAAATATCACTTTCTAGTTACAAGTTTATTATGATTGAAGTTTCAATATGCTTGCAGTTGTTCAATTTTGGAACTGAGATTTTCTTAATCTCAAGGGACTAACTTATGAATGCCTCTGATACATTTAATCAGATTCTTTTGAGATTATAAAGTACCTGTAAATGGCACAGCAGCAAAGGGGTTTTACGTGTATGTTGTTGGAGACAACGGTTGATTTGATCATTGAGGTTTTAAGGAAAAGGGTCATTTGGACTTACAATTGAGTCACTGTCTAGATGTATTTGAAATCCAGAATATTATTGTTCCTTTTGCAGCAAGAGAATATATTATACATACTAACACATATGTAATTTTTTTGTTAGAACTGAGTAGTAGTACTTATGTGTCTCCATTGCTGGCACACGCATGTTAAGATCCTATTGAAACTGAAAATCTGATATGCTCAATACAACTTTCCCTTTTTTCTGGGTATCTTTTCTACAATAAATGACAAACCATGATCTATTAATATAACAATTTGGGATCCTAAATTCATTATTAAGTTACAAATTTTTCTGCATTCGAAGTTTAATCTTGAGGTCACATTGACTTTATTTCTTTTAGCAAAATTCCAAAGTTCAAAGGGCAATAACATCAAAACACATCCTCCATACAAGTTTCATCAAAATCCGTAAATAAATGAAGGCGTGAGAGTGTTTACAATGGGAACGTTTGGACGAGTTGCGGCGGAGGACAAAACACATGTTATAAGAAAGGAATAATACATCATGTTTGCAAGAAGTAGGAATTTTGATAGAAATGTAGGGCAATTTTAAATTTGAATTAAAAAATTAGGAAAATAAAGGCTGTCCAAAAACCAGAGGCTCCATGGAGCCTTAATCGCTCACCTGGATTTTAGGTGACCACAACTGACAAAGCGCTACTAGATAAGATCTGTAAGGAATTGTTCTACAGAGTCTAGCAATTCTAGATAAGATATGTAAAGAATTCTTCCAGTGTCCAGTGTTAAAAATGTTAAACTAAGTCCAGCTGTGGCAGCTAGCTTGGATTCTGATTGGCCCCAAAACATAACTTTGGGATATTTATCCAAGGATCTTCATGCAACAAAAACATTTCAATTGGCTTAGTATTTTCTGACAAGAAGACCTTTTTACAAATTTCCCATAGGGTTCAATGTAAAACCCAAGTCTGCCTGTAGCGGCTATATTGAATTTCTGTTTTACAAAATTCCCCATAGGCTCTAATGTTAAACTAAGTCCGGCTGTGGCGGCCATCTTGAATTTTTTACTCGGCACAAAAAGCATAAATTTTGTAGAGGTTCATCCAATGCTTGTTCATACATAAAAACATTTTGATTGGCTTGGTAGTTTCTGACAAGAAGACTTCTACACAAATTTCCCCATAGGGTCGGTCCAATTTAAAACTTAGGTCGGCTGTGATGGCCATCTTAAATTTCCGATCGGCACAAAAAACATACTTTTTTTTGTAGAGGTTCATCCAAGGAATATTCATGCAACAAATCAATTAAATTGGCTCAATAGTTTCTGACAAGAAGAGCTTTGAAGATAAGTCCAAACGTATTTTTTGTACAGAACCATCCAATTAACATTCCTGCCAAGTTTGGTTCAATTTGGACTGGTGGTTTCAGAGAAGAAGATGAAAATGTGAAATGTGGACGGACGACGGACTACTGACGCAAAGTGATGGCAAAAGCTCACATGGCATTTTAGGCTGGGTGAGCTAAAAAGGAGGAAAATTAGGAAAATAAGAGCCAGTTGAAAGCCTGTGCAGCAAATGATTGTTTGTTTCCAAAACATGTATTTACACCAATCACAGGAAGGCAGATATGATAATGAAGTAATTTTACGTAAAACATTTTATTAACAATCCTATAAAATCAGCACCATTAATCTTCTGGCAGCCGTCTATAATCAACAATAAATAAATACCACATATAACATTCTGTAACAATATGAATGAACACATAAAACCTAGGATGAATTAATCAGCAATGACTTTTTTTCATGTTATTACTGGTGAAGGACAGGATAATTCTTTTGTGTTTTTCATATATTACAACAATATCTGTTAAAAATAGAATTTTATGTTTTAATCAAATTATTTCAACTTTCATTTTTGCCATATTTTGTTCTAAATGGCATTTAGAGTAATAATAATAATAATACAGTAGAACCTTGGTAGCTTGAACTTGAAGGGACCGTCCAAATTTGTTCAAGAAATACAGGGTGTTCAAGTAATTGCAAACAGCATTAATCAACAATTTTTTTATTTTCTGCCAAGAAAACCTTGTAACAATTTAAATAATTATCTCTAGAAAATGGTATTTCCACCAAGGCCCCAAATAAGTCTAAAACAGGTTCATTTCATGTAACAGGAATCTCAGACTAATCTCTTATCAACTGGGAATCTCACTATTCAAAAGGCCTAAGAGCTGTAGAAATTGGGGAGGTTGGTCATTTACAAATTAAAAACACATAATAAACAGTTGAAAATACAGAAAGATACTTGTACAAGTATCTTAATAAATAATATGCTCATTAAAACAAAATACATGTACATGTATTGGAGTCTACGATAGTGTGGATATTCCACTGTTACCAAAATGCTGGAAAATCACTGGATGATTTAGAATTTTTTGGTATACACTTCAGGACATAGTGTGGATATTCCACTGTTACCAAAACGCTGGAAAATCACTGGATGATTTAGAATTTTTTGGTATACACTTCAGGACATAGTGTGCATATTCCACTGTTACCAAAATGCTGGAAAATCGCTGGATGATTTAGAATTTTTTGGTATACACTTCAGGACATTTCACACTTCACACAATGCATTAGATTTAAAACATTACACCTTAGAAACTAAAGTTAAGACAAAATTTAATAACTTCACTGAAATCTACCAAGTTCTCGTTCTTCATCAGTTATTTCATCTTCTTTATTTTCTTTTTCCAAAAATATCTCCTTCATCAAAATGTAATCCTTCAATTTTGTTGCTATTGGCAGACGGTCAACTTTTGCATGAGGAAGTCCTCCAATACTTTCCCGAACTCTCCCCCTACATATCTGCTGCAGACTTCTTGGAATTTTATATGCTTTAAGTAACAGCTTAATTAATTCTTTTCTTTGTTCTAGAGTCATATGAGTACTAAGCTGCTGGATTTCTTTAAGGAATTTGACTAGAAGCTCCATAGCCCAATATGGTGGGTTCATGTTGTAACAATGAAGAAACAAATCTATCATTTCAATGTTTTTATGTGTCATTGCAAAAAACAGAGGTTCCAATTCAAAATGTGGATGGTTGTCAATCGGATACATGATACAGCACTTCATCATCTTTGTGACCTTGGCATGGGCATTAAGGTCACAACCAAACTTGAGAAGAATCTTAGCAACCAACAGATCATTATTCTCAGCAGCAAACATGATTGGTGTCAAACACTTTTCATTCATCTGAAAATAAAATATAAACAAATAGTACAACTTTCTCTGATTTGCCTTCTTGTACAGCAGACTCAATTTTTGAATTCATACTGCAAACCAAGAATTGTTTTTTGGAAAGATTGCAAATCGTTCCTATGCCATTGGCCTCCAACCGAAAGTGTGACCTCTTCGATACCATCGGACAATACATAAAATGTAGTTCCAATGATGACAGCATTTTTTAAATTACGAGTACTTTATTCTTGTTGATCGTGTTGATAATATCTGAACTAATATTTTTAACTTACATAAAACTTTATCGTTTACCGAAATTATCAAGGAATTAAAATGAAGTCGACGCAGAACGAATCTAGAAGAAACAGCTTCCCGTATTCGCTTTCGGAATCTAAATGTTTTAAGCAGGGATCAGAAATTTTCAACAGCCTATGTCGGACATTTTTTGATAGACATGAATTTTCAGTTTTAACTCTTTTTAGCAATTTCAACACACGATCTTATTTCATACAAATGTTATTATGCACAATTTATTAATGTTTTGAGTAAAACCTGAAATAAATGTCATGTGTAACAACTCTTTAACATTCTGTGCGGTGTTGTTTCTGTATACTGTTTGTGTATTGATAATTTCGATGTTATGGATATCTTCTTCGAGGTCCGCGTTTGGTACGTATAAATAAATCAACACGATCGATAGAAAAATGGACCACACAACTACGTAGAGTGAATTAAATAAATGAATAAAACAAATTCAAGTTTAAATACGTTAAATCAGTCTATGAAAGTCTTCCCGAAAGATGAAATTTTCATTCCCTTTTCATATCTAACTACAAAGATTCGCGCATGCTCAATCGATTATTTACTAAACTACACGTGCGAAAAATGGCAACAATGTGGAAATCTTAAAGTTTTGCCGAGTTAAATCTACCAAGGCGTTTCTAATCTTCTCAAGTTTATGATTGTGAAAGGTGTGCAAAATGCCTGATCAATCGTCATTGGTGAATGACCTAGATATTGAACTTTTAAAACTTTTGACAGGTCATAAGGTGTAAAGTAATTATATTTAAGCGTAATAAAAGCACAGACACCTTTAATGTAAATGACTTTTATGTCATGCGAAGCAAAATTATGATTTAATAACAGAAAATGTTGGTGACAAGAAAGTTTGAAGGGTTGTCATATCCTTGTGGTGATTTTCTTTAGTTTCTGTTGCGAATTTAGTGTGGATGATATTTGTTAATTCGTACGTTCATTTGTAGGATTTGCTAGTTTGACTTTATTTTGTTTGTTCATATTCAGTACCATGTTCAAGACAAACTGTAGCATGAATCAAGAATTACTCTCAATACAATTTTTGTCACGCCTTCGACGAAAAGTTGAGAAGGCGAGATATAGGTATTACTTTCGGGCGGCAATGGCGGTGTAAACTTTTTAAAAACTTTAATAACTTTGCACATATAATGCCTACAATTAAGATTTATGGTCGACAGATACCTTATCGTATAAAGTTTGCCGCATATACTTGTCTGGTGACCATAACCTTGTTTTCATGGTTCACTGACTTCATAAACATAAATGTAAAATCTGCATCTAAGTTTCATGGTTAAATCCATTTCTCAGCAACTGTAATATCTAGGCCTACTATATTTGGTCTATAGATAGTTCTTAATGGGTACATGCATACCAGTCTGACACCTGGCTTGCGACTTTGACTTCAATTTCATGCTTTAGTGACTTCACACTTGCATGGTATAAGCAACTATAATACCTAGACCCACCATATTTGGTCAATAGATAGTTTTTGGAGGGTACATGTCAGTCTGACACATGACTTTGACCTTGACCTCAAGTTCATGGTTGAGTGACCTGTGTCACATTTTCGTGATTAAGTCCATATCTTAGCAACTATAGTACCTAAGCCCACCATGCCTGGTCAATAGATAATTCTTAGAAGGCACATTGTAGTTTGACACCTGTCCCTGGACCTTGACTTCAATTTCATGCTTGACTGACTTTGTCACATTTTCGAGATTAAGTCCATTTCTCAGCAATGTAATATCTAGACCCACCATATTTGGTCAATAGATAGTTCTTAGTGGCTACATGTCCGTATGGCAACTGCCTTTTGACCTTGACCGCAATTTCATGCTTGAGTGACTTGTTTCGTGTTTTGGGAAAATGCCCATTTCTTAGCAATTACAATACATAGACTAACTGTATTTGGTCTATAGATAGGCCTTGGCAGGTACATGGCTGTCTGAGACCTTCACCTGGTTTTCACACTTCAGTCACATTCAAACACCTCCACTAAGATTTCGTATATTGACACTAAAACTAGCTAAGCCTTAATACACATTTTACTCTTACTGAAAATGATGTTCTGGTTTCCATACCACAGAATGTACATCGATTTTGAAAAAAAAAACCTCAATATTTCAGGTAAAAAGGAATACATTCACTGTAATTGATCTCACATAGCAAAGAACAAATCTGTGATAAAATTCAATTTGAAATTATACACAACTACAGTTGCAATCTTTCCACCACTGCTTTCCAGCATTTTGATTATTTATAAGCTTTATAATAATAATTAATTCATCATCTGAAATGCCAGTATTTCTTATAAACACTATACTTAATGTATTCAAAAGTTTTCAGGCATTGCTTCTTTTCCCATTTTAATCCTAAATGCAGAAATTCTAACACTCTCTACTTATAATATCAATGTAAAGTACATTTCCATGTGATAAATCACACGTGTATATATAGAGATAAAGAAATTCTGAAATTTATAATTAAACTATAAGTAGCATATGGTTTACCTTGTTCAGATCACATCCAGCTCTAGCTAAAATCTCGACAATTTTCCGATGATTGTTGGATATGGCCGCATGTAAAGGTACTGTAGTAGGTAGAAGTCCGTTGATCTTACATCGGCCTGTATTCAGTAGATATTGTACTATTTTTTCATTTCCTTTCTCACAAGCTGTATACAATGGCTGCTGGAGTTGTTTGTTTGGTATGTTTACATCACAACCTAAAACAATCAACTGTTTAATAAGTAATATTTTGTGGGTTTTTACTAATAGTTGAGGAGCCTTGCTGGCCGAGTAGTCTACTAGGCAGTTTGTCATGACTACTAACGATCACTAGCCTGTCAACACTGAGGTTGTGAGTTCGAATCACACCTGTGGCAGGGCGTGTTTGACTCCGATCTTAATTAACAAGGATTGCTAATTTTCCTACCGAAGGCTGGTGGTTCTCTGGCTTCCTCCATCAATAATAACTGGCGTAAAACCCCAACTAAACAAACAAAACAAACTAATAGTTGACGACTTTCACTATATTTATGCTAGTTTTTCTCATTTATTTAAACCTCCTAACTTTTATATGTTAAAAATTACAAATCACTGGACATGATACTGCAGTATAGAATTTTAGGATTTTAGTTGTCTTTTTTTTTTTTGGGGGGGGGGTGTCATTTCTGAAAGCTTTTAACCATTATTTGTCCATTTTCAAAGGTAATGTACATATTAATATTCTTAAAAAATCAATAATAGAACAATACATACCAGAGTCTATAAGGAAAATAGCTGCTTCAGTAAGATGCTGCATGATAGCTTCGTGAAGGGGAGATAACTGCCGAGTTTTCTCTCTGCAATTTAGATCACTGCCATTTTTCACTAGCTCTCTAATTATCTGTAATTACATACAATACATGTTTGCTGCTGAAATTATCGTTGCACAAATTTACATCTTACAGTTCCATATAAAAGCATTGTGAAGCAATCAACCATCAGAATAAAATCTGAAATTAAAATAATACTTCAAAATCTATAAACAACAAAAAGAAACAAACAACCACTGACACAGGCCCTTCACTTGGGACAAATACATAACTTGAGATAATATAAACAAAATGATATCATCTCAAACCTCAAAATAATATGTCAGAATTATATTATTTAACTACCATCATAAAAATGTCATTTTATTAAAATAACTCAGTTTTATATAGCTTGTGCTTACAAAGTCAGTACAATATGAATACCAAAAAGTACTAAGTGTGAAGTTTCACTTTTTTCTATCAGAAAGTTTTGGTACCAAACTATAGCTTTTTGTAATAGGAATTTAGTCTTTAGTTATTCTTTCCATTACATTGACAAATGAAAGAACTCCCTGCTAAAAGACATTTTTGATAGGCCCAGAATTTTAAAAGATGTCATTGTTAAAGATGGTAAAAATGTAGGGAGGCATGGTTAAACGGGAAGTAGATGTGACCACAGGTATAAAATCCAGTATATCACATTACAAACTTCATGATCATGCTTTATACCATTTATAAAATAGTTCCCATTGTTCCTGAGAATTTTTTTTACCAAACATTTTCATATGGAAAATATGGTGCAACTGTGGCATCATTGAGCAGGAAAGGTGCCAAGATTCAAAATCACTATACAACTCATCATGTTCATACTTCACAGCCAACTTTGAATTACATGTAGTTGTGGTCTGTAATTGCTGAGAATTCTGCAACCAAAAATTTCCATAGGCTTTATAGGGAAAAATATGTGACAGCATCATTCATGTGGTAGCTGTACAAAAATCGGTACTCACTTTACATATGGGTTAGTTACTTATATGCATTTTCCCCACATTAGTGTTCCTCTTTACTTTGTAAAAATAAAAAACGTTGGAAAACAAGTAAAGTTTACCTTCATGTCAGCTCTGTTAAAGAGTGCAGAAAATAATGGAATTTCTCCATTGTTATTGACATCGTTTAATCTGCAACCTGTTCAAACATAATTCTGTAGTTAAAATATGGCTTTTATTTACAACTTATCTGAAAATCCATGCAATAATTCTGATAGAAACCAGGGTTCTAAATATATTTCTCTGATTGCTTACTTTTGAAATTAGGCTAATTAAGACCACAATAAATTGTTTCTATTGGAGGATGAAGAAAGATAGATTTTTCCAAAAATGAATATCTGAGTGTGTTGAAAGACACATTCTACACTGCCACGTATAATTCTTAATCATTATTGCCTTCAGTGTTTATAGTCGATTTTAACACCCACCACCGTCTATCCAATTTTCACTGAAGTGCCTTCCAGCCGTCTTATACAATCCTTTCTGAAATAAACCTCACAAAAATCATAAGAATTTTATATTAAAGTGTTTAAGTTAAAGATGACTTGACCACACTAACAACTGGTTTTCACACATAAATATGGATGTCATGTTGTTTAATATGTACAAATACATGTCATATCAACCAGCTGCAGAAATTGAGAAATTTATAATGACTGAAATACATTTTGTACCTGCTTTGATCAACATATCAACAACTTGAGGATTACTTTTAATTGAACAACATGCAGCATGTAATGCTGTATCTCCACATGTTGTCCTCTTGGTGACATCGGCATTCTCTTGTAGAAATAGGTGTGATAACTCTACAATAAACATTCAATTTTATTAAAAATAAATTCAGTATGGTTTGATCCAATCTTTTCTACTTTTTAGATAAGTTAACTATATAACATACATACAACAACCCTTGTACAATGTACGTGTACATGTAAGTAAATCAAGACTGATGAATTACCATAAGAGTCTTATTTTTTGCCATCAGAAATATTTATTTAAAAAATGCCTGACTTCATCTGGACTTCATCTATAAAATTTTCCAAAGCCCTAACAGCTATATATATACATATAGCTTCTACATGTACAATATTGTTAATTTGGATCTAAGTATTAAGAATGGATCAAATTAGATTCAATGTCATACAGTGGTCAAATGAATTTCTCAATTGAAAATCATGAGTATCATCGTTGCAATTTCTGAAAATCAGCATATCATTTCCGAAGATTTTTTTTTTAATTTCCGAAACTTTTAGTATATCATTACAGTGTACTACATGACAAAACTATCACAGCTCGCCGTTTTGCAATTTCTGAAAATCAGCATATCATTTCCAAAGATTTTTTTTTTAATTTCCAAACTTTTAGTACTGTGGATTCATTAATATTCGTTGTATACCAATTTTCGTGGTTTTCGTGGGTCCCAGTAAACCACGAATTTAAATATCCAACGAAAAATAATATTTTTACTCTTTTTTAAATGCACTGAAGTTTGAAACCACGGAGTTTTGAACAATTGCGTTTTTACAGCATGTACTTGAATTCTGACATATTACGAATTAGCTATATCCACGGAGGATATAGTTTCATGTAATTTTGTCTTTAGTAACATATAAACGTTCAAAAAATTTTCTTTAAAAAGATTTTGACTGTGTAAATTGTCGCGGAATTCACTTTCGTTTTTTTCAAACTTTTAAGAAAAATCGTAATCATAACTAGACCTAAACAATACAGACTTTCTCATAAAATTATAGTAAAAACATCTTGTCAAAAGCTAACAAAGCAGAAATTATTGATCGTAATCGGATTAAAAATATGTATGTAAATGCCCCGGGGTATTTGGTGACAAGTGATTGCAATTTTGTCAATATATATTTCACACCTGTTTAACCTAATGAGTAAATAATTACGGATTTTGTTAATCTTGTTAAATTTATGACAAGCTTTAAATGTTCCGTTACAGATTTAAAGAATCTGTTTGTTAGACCTTTGTTTAATGAGCGCTTTAAATCAGTACTTTACTGTATAATATCAAGTCTGATCGGCACGTTTTATCGGAGTATTTTCATGATATCTGATGTGCCAAGCCACGAATTTAAGTATTTCAACCACTTTTTATATTTTTTTTCTAAGCTAGCAATCCACGAATTTAGGTATCCCACGAAATGCCTTTTTTCCTCTATCCATGAAAATTGGTATCCACGAAAATAAATGAATCCACAGTATATCATTACAGTGTACTACATGACAAAACTATCACAGGTACATATCTACCTATACTACCAGCTGAGGCACTCAGTATCAAAGGAGTTTTCAGTTCCATATCACCAATGTTTATATCACACCCAAGAGATACAACATACTACATGACAAAACTTATCACATGTACATATCTACCTATACTACCAGCAGAGGCACTCAGTATCAAAGGAGTTTTCAATTCCATATCACCAACATTTATATCACATCCTAGAGATACAAGTTTCTTTACAACAGACATAGCAGCTTCCTCTTGTCCAAATACTAACGAAACTGAAATACATAAATTAATATATAAACACTGTTGGAAAATTTAGACTTTCTTTTGAAATTGTGAATTTGTGAAATAAAACATCCAAATACTACCCAACCTATTGAGGTTTTCCTTTCTTTCAACAGCAAAAAATTCAACTCATATTTAAATAAAAATATTGATGTTAAAAGAGCAATCGGGGATTTTCTTCTACTTTAGGTGAACAATTAGTTAAAAGTACATAGCACCTAATAATGAGCTAAAAGTACATACTAACAACCAACTTGGGTATATTCCTGCAAAACTCTATCATTAAACTTGCCATCTTTTATTACCTTGCCTAACAGCAGCATGTATTGGAGCATTTTTCAGTCTGTCTCTCTTATCAACATCACAACCTGCATCAAGTAACATGATAGCTATGTCTGGAAAATCATTGGTGATTGCAACTAAAAAGATATTGTAACTTTTAGCAAAATGAAAACCTATGTCTACTATGTTTTAATTCGGAAATTTATGCAATATTTGGATTAATTTAGACAAGATGTGTCGGAACGACACGAATGGCCCCGCATAAGTCCAAGGCCCGTAATTTCGGCAAAAATCAGCAGAGTGGAACAAAAGGTAAACTTGATCTGTAACTCATCATGGTAGACTCACATGCCAAAAATCAGCACAACATCTGAAGGCATTTAGAATGATTGAATGACGGACAAGGGGAAAACTATTTCATGGATAATTGTCACTATGCTCCATACAATGTATATCTTTTCATTTTATACCTAAACATTTTTATCAGTATGATATCTAAATTAGTAAGTTATTAATAGAAATATTCATAATGTTTACTTTAACATGCTAATAATATCTATCAATGCGAAAATCTCTTCACGTTACTAGATAAAATAAAGTTTGAAACGTTGCTTATCTTGAGCATCAAGCACACTTCAAACTCACAAGCAGTAACATATACGTAATGCATTATGAAACACAGTCTTACTTGAATTTGCAAATGACGAGTTTTAATATCATGACACCAACATGAATATATATACAATATATGTGATAATAATTCAAGTCTACAATTGTTAAACAAGAAGTCAAGATGCCATATAGATAGAATTTTGTCTTCTCTGTACCTGTATGTGATAACATTAATATCAATGGACACTGCCCATTTATTACATAACCATACGATCAAATATTTATCCTTGCATCTTGTTAAACCAGTGGCTCCTAGGAGCCTGTATCGCTCACCTGATATTCCCATTTGTTCATTGCTAATTATATAAAGGACCTTGAGATTAACACCCATGCCATGTTTGGTTTCAATCCATTCAGTAAATTTCAAAAAGAAGCCATTTGTATGTAATTCCCATAGGGTCCCATGTTAAACTAAGCCCCCCGCTGGTGGCCATCTTGGATGATAGATCAGCACTAAAGTAACAACACATGGTCAGCACCTCATAAGGAACATTCATGCCATGTTTGGTTTCAATCCATTCGGCAGTTCTCTAGAAGAAGTTCAAAATGTGAAATGCTAACGGACAGACAACAGATGCAAAGTGATGGCAAAAATTGAAGTGAATTCAAATTTACCCAGGAGTGGTGTAAGTCCTTTTGTTGAAGGTTGATCAATTTTAACTTTCTTGTGAGACTTTTGACAATAATAACTGATGATTTCCTTCACTATATCCACTTGATGTTCTTCTGTTGCATGATACAATGGTGTACAACCTTGTCTGTCCGGTATATTTATATCAGCACCTTAAAAAGAACAATATAATGAAAGATCTTACTCTGATCTAGCTAGCCTACAAAAGAGGGAGCAGCACCCTGCCCTCTCACAGTGCACTCTCTGTCCTTTAACCTATATATTAAGTATGATAGAAAATACAAAAAAAACAAGACTTAATGAATAGACAATGCATTAAAGGGGTGCAAGAAACCAAAACAACTCTTATTTGAGCAAAAAAAAAAATTGACATGATTTTTTGTTTGCCTTTTTTAGACCTGAAACCATGTTAAAGAGTCCCTTATACTAAAAATGTTACCCCTCTACTCTAGCTGGAACACTGTTTTACTATCTGTATTTATAAAATAAACCAGCCAAAACAGAATGAGGTAATGTAACTGTCTATATGTGATACATACATGTATGTACAATTCAAACTCAACTTCCAAAAGTACATGTTATTACCTTATCATTACATTTGTACATGCATATGCTTACTATATACATGTATGTAACAGGATTTATGGAAACTTTGGGAAAGGGACCATTTACTAGCGAGTCCTAATAAATGTACACATTTATGTAAAATATTTAAAAAAAACCACCCATAACATTTTTAAACCAAAAGTACAATGTAACCCTAAAAAGACACATTTTTTGTTGGACTTACCCTTTTCATATAGAATTTTGAGAATGTTAATATATCCAAATTTTGCAGCTGTTATCATAGCTGTATGGTTATTTTCATCTCCTAAATCCATTTCACACTTTGAACTAATTAAAAACTTCACCATGTCCGTATGTTGATGTTTTGCTGCAACAATAAGTGGTGTTTCACCTTTCAAATTTGGAGAATTTACATCACAATTTTCCAGCACAAGTACCTCTGCTATTTCCGTATTACCTGAGGCAGCACAAATACTCAATGGTGTCATATTAACAACATTTTTGGCATCAGTGTCAGCTTTATGCTTTATTAAAAGCTTTACGATAGACGTGTTGCCAAGTTGACAAGCTATATGAAGTAAACTATTAACCTCTGCATCACAGACATTTATATCAGCTCCTTTCTCGATTAATAGTCTACAAATCTCCTCTTGATTTTCTTTGACGGCCTGCTGCAGTGCTGTTTGTCCCCTGTACTGAAAATCTACATTGAAATCATCTTTAAGGATGTCTGTTATGCATGGAATATCCTTTGCCGTTATTGCATCTTGAAGTTTTCTTATTTGTCGCCTTTTTTCTCTTTTTTCAAAACCTGCCCTGCTACTGTCTAAAATACAAATCAAATCAAATATACAATCCATAACAGGATTGTGATCAATGCAATAGGAACATGCTCACAGTCGACGTTTAACAACATCTTCACTTCAAATCAAACGGTCCTCAAGGGCAATCAATACAAAAGATACATGTACATGACATAAAAGAGGGAAAGGGCATTGAATGATAGAATTCACAATAAATAGATCAAGTCCATACCGCACATTACATATGCAACACAAATATTTTACAAAAATAAATGTAAGATTGATATGATAGTATATGAATTATACGGAATGCAAAATCTACAGAAACTCAAATAATTGTACCTCTCTTCAAATAATTGCACCTCTCTATTTAGATAATTGCACCTCTCTCTAAATACACCTCTCTTTAATTCATTTAAAGAGAGGTCTAAATGTTTTGGACCTCGCAACAAATAAATTATTGCGCACATTAAATAATTATTGCCCGCAACTATTGAATCCTACATGTACCTCTCATTAAACAAATTAAAGAGGTCTAATTCATTTAAAGACAGGTTCAAATCATTTAAAGAGCGGTGTAATTTATTTGAAGAGAGCTGCAATTCTGAAAATATTGCACTTATCCGTAAATGATTTGAAGAGAGGTATAAATCACTTAGACTTTAAATGATTTGGAAAGAGGTTAATTAATATGTTTTTTTCTCCCAACCGCCAGCAAACGATTTCGCCTCACTTTAAATCATTTACGAATCATTATAACTTTTTATGATTTGCTGCTCTCTTGAAATTACTTAGAGCTCGCTTCAATTTTTATAGTCTCCCTACTTATGCTCAGAGTTTTACTGTTGAGATATACTGTGCACAAAGACAAAACTCTGAATCAGAATGTAACAGTAGCGCAAGATTTGTCTCCCAAAATTGTATACTTACCACAGAAGCACAGCTAATGGAGAGTGGTTATAAACCTGTTACGGTTCTATAAATAGTAACCTAGGTGTACAAACCAAAACTACAATAATTTCAAATTTGGCTTTTAATGTTTTTTTTCTTTTCTCCTTTATATATATATCTGTAACAGTAGAGCATGATTTGTCTCCGAAAATTACCTACTGCACCAACTGGGGATCGAACCCGGAACCTTTGGTACAGTAGTCCACTGCTCTACCAAATGAGCTAAAGGAGTACTCCACTAGCACAGCTAATGGAGGGTGGTTATAAACCTCTTACGGTTCTATAACTTATATATTTATCAAGGGAAGTCCGTTACACTTCCCCCACCTCAAGCGTCATTGTCCTACGATGACGATATCCAACTTCAACCATTTTGCCAACTAGCCCTTTTTGACAATTGTGGGTTTTTTAATTGGGCGCCAATGTAACAGTAGAGCATGATTTGTCTCCCAAAATTACCTCCCGCACCAACCGGGGATCGAACCCAGAACCTTTGGTTCAGTAGTCCACCACTCTACCGACTGAGCTAAAGGAGTAGTCCACTAGCGCAGCTAATGGAGGGTGGTTATAAGCCTGTTACTGTTCTATAACTTCTATATTAATCAAGGGAAGCCCGGGCACAAGCAAACTGGTTCTGACACTTTCCATTCAATAATAGACTTCAACTTACCTTTGTTTGGGGCACAGGCATTTGTTTTTATAAAAAAAAATGGCCCAATACACTAATACATTATTGTGTAGTGTATGTGGTCGTTTTTTGTATAAAACAAATGCATGTGGTTTATGGTAGTATGGGAGTATGTGCATTGACAAATGGGAAAGGATAAAAATGAAAATAAAAAAACTATATATTTGCAGATCAATAAAATTCTTCAAAATTGTAGAATAAACTGAACCAATAACCCTATAATTTATAAGATAAAACCTTGCGTTCTGTCTCGAAAATTCATTCTGGCTTATCTCCCCTTCTAACAAGTGCTCGTTCTGTTTATGGTAATTGTGCGCAGAAGAGAGATATCATTTTCGTATTTCTAACAAGAGTACATTTACTTTCGGTTTATGAATTATCTTATCAATAAAACTTTATATAATCTAAATAACTTAAAGTTCTCTGATGGTGGAAATGAAGGCGGTGTTAGTGAGGGGAGATTACCCAGATCTTTGCGAAATCCAGAGCCGTGGAGCAGTGTTCACTTCTGAATACTGTTTACGCATATATGCGACATTAAAATGAAAACCAAATCATTACGAGGTGAGATGTTTTATTCTTGACTGAACCTACTTTCATATTATATTTACTGCAACACATAAGACAAAGAAATTTGCATTATTATTACCCCCCCCCCTTTTAACATTTCTGATTATTATTGTTTAAACCCAGGAACTATATATGATAGTATTATATGATCCCTGTTAAACCCCACCAAGAATGTCTAGGGTCTAATATATTTCCTCTTATCTATCTGTCAGTTTGATTTTTAGGACCTACCGATAGGTTTCATGCTTGAGGGACTTGTTTAAGTTTTTTGGATTCATGTCCATTTCTCCAAAACCCAATTTCATGAGATATGTCAATGGTATTTTAAAACTTAAACACATATCATCAACCTTTAAGCAAGCTTTAAAACTCCATCAAAAAGCTACAACACCACGGGGCTAACTGTTTATGAAACTTGCTAGTTCTGACAATTGGAACCTCCAAAACAACTTTTATAGAGACTAACAAAAAGTTACATGCATCAAAGTGCTGTAAAAACAATCGTGTTTGCACAAAATTTACAAGTTATAACTCAAAATGTAGATCGTAACTATAAATATGAAACTTGTAAATATAAGAATTCAAACCATGATGTTGTTGTGGAAAAAGATCGTTTTCCGATACTTTTTATGACTCAATTTTATTGTTTCTATTTGGCATAAAATTAAAATTTCATTATTTCTCAATGGCCATGGCGGATATCTTCATGAAAAGTCTTGCACAAAGAATTAAAATACATTAGCAGAAAATTGCTCCATCTCGGATTCCCAGTTTGTCACTTGGCTAGACATGTAAACACAATAAATACATTCTTTCAGTTGGTTAATTTCAATAGTAATACATAACAATTAAACAGGTTATCCAATTTCATCAATGAACATGTATGAAGAGGCACATGAAGGTGACCAAACGATATATTTGACACAGAATTTTTTTTAAATCTGTACCCTATTTCAAAAGTGATTTCGAGTAATCGTTCCATTCTTTCTATGACTTTTGTAATTAGAATTTCATATTCGGACAAAAGTGATAACGATTTCATTTCTAATATTTGAGAAATTTTTTGCAGTATAACTTTTTTCGAAACTTTTCACTCAAAATTCAAACTTAAACCTTAAAATTTATTGATATGCATAAGCTTATCTATCAATTTTTATCAGATGTTTGATTTTTAGACATTGCTGAAAATTATTTGGGGGGCTAATTTTCAAACTCTGCTTTAAGTAACCATCCCCTACGCTTTAATGACTTTGGATAAACTTTGGCCTTTAGGTCTTTCTTTAAAAGCTCTATGGTAATATTAATGATAGTTGTGTCTTTAATGTACAATGTAAGATGGTAAAGTTTAGGAGGTGGATTTAGTCAATAAACTGAGATTTTTTCTGTGGCATACATAACAAAATGGATTTTGTTGTGTGATTGAAAATATTAAGAATTGAATGCCTATTTTTGTAGTTTCTTGGGATGTGAAAACTTTTTGTACAAAGTGTGGAAGAGATTTATAGACAAAATGTGTGCATGCAGGTAAATGATATGAATCTGGTTAAAGAAGCAATCAATTCTTATACATGTAATTATATTTGACCACAATTTCATGTTAAAATTTTTAGGTACTCAGAATAATTTGTTTGGATTTTCCATTTAAATTTCTTTATAATGTCAAAAATATAATCACTTAACATAATAAGGGATAAGACTGAAAAAAGCCTTTATGATTTGAATAGTTGCCTTTGAAATTTTTTTTGTACAGTTGATTATTGAATTAAGGAAAAACTCCTGGATGCTGTACAAGTACAAAATGTATGCAATTGAACACTGAAGTATTGATAACTTGAATATCTTTTTTCAAGTAATTACATATAAGTAATGACATATATCACAAAAATACATTGTATATATATTTCACATTAGTGCAAAGTAAATTTTTCAGTTGAAAATAGTGCATACATTTGTATTTTTGAGAAAATTTTAGTGCAACAATTCTTCTAAAAGAAGTATATTTTTTTTTCATTATAGCCAAATATTAACACTTGGAAAAATTATTTTTAAGGTGCATGACTATACAATGGCAAAATTCCAAAATTTGAAGTGTGGTTCTTTGAAAGATAGCATTTTAATGAGTATGTACTATACAAAGTAAATTCATAGCAAAATTTATTCCATATCTTAATAATCTATGAAAATATATGTCAGGCCTGCTTATTTTGTCCTAATAATAAATTGCTATCTTTATTTATGGCAACTTTCATTTAAAATCAGACATCTGACTGGAACATTATTTTCTGGTTTCATGATTCAGATTACTTCATTTATTTTTTAATAGTTTCTGCTTACATGAGAAATTTTGTGCCTTTGACAGGTTTGAATTTAAATTTGTGGAAATTCTCATAATAATGTGTTGTAGCCAGAAATAAAGGACTGAGTTATTTAGTGTTCCAGTTTATTTGTAATTTTTTGATCTGTCATTTTGGGACTTTTAATTCGCCTCAACGACTATTGAGTAGCACCGGCATCTGCATTCGCACGCACGTCCACAGCCAGTTCTCAGTTACTAGTTGACGTAGGGTCATATATTTTTGTGTGCAGCTGCATGATGAAGAGACTGACCATGTGACATAAGATGAAGGTCACATGACCCATATTACAGGGTTGACTGGCTTTTAAGTTTTATGTCAAAAATCAGTTTTAACATACAAAGTGACCTAAAATCATATTACTTGGTGTGAGGATGTATCTCGGGCAGTAACACAGCCTCCCACCAAAATTAGGTCACTCTGACCTACATATCACACTTTATTTACTAAGGTTAAGTTTTAAGTCCAAGTTCATTTCTCTGATACCAAAAGACCTACAATCATATTACTTGGTGTCAGGATGCATCTCCGGGATTAACACTGCCTCTTACCAAAATTAGGTCACTGTGACCTACTTATTGCACTTCATTGACTTAGGTTGAATTTTATGTCGAAGTTCAGTTCTCCTGATACCAAGCGACCTACAATCATATTACTTGTGTAAGGGTGCATCTTGGGAAGCTACACCACCACACACAAAAATTAGTAGGTGAACGAGGCGAATTTTGTAATTGTAGATTTCTGGGTTTTGGAGGGGGGATTGGAGTGGAAATGGTGTTATTAGATCTGTCTGTCCTTTGATCAATAAACTGTACTTCTGTTGGGTTCTTTTTTCCTTATATAAGTCTTTCGACTTATACTGCAACAGTTTTGTATTCAAGTTCAAGATAATGATACTTTAATTTTGTTTATCTGTGCATACATATACATGTCTGTCTGTATTGTCTTGAGAATTCTTGGAGATCATAAAAGGTAGAAAATTAAAATTAGGTATTATGTGAGGGTACAGTGATAAGGATTTTCATGTACCTTGCACACTTAAAGTTGCTTATATAATTGCTTAAGTGATTGACATTGATAGGCATTGTTTTTTTATCCTCACAATAGTTGAATTTACATAACTCTAATTCTTCAAAATGGCAAGTTAACCACAATGCTGGCAAGATAAGGACTGTATGATGACTGTGGTGACATGTTAATAGTGTTAATAACAAAAAAATTATCAACAAAATCAGGACAAAATAATGATAGAAAAAACAATATTGGCATAAACTCTGGCTTGGTTATTCTTTGATTGGTAAAACTATATTGGGAAAAACTCTGGCCTTAGTTAATCTTTGACTGGAAAAAGCAATATTGGGAAATACTCTGGCATGGGTTTTCTTTGATCAGAAAAAAACAATATTAGGGAAAACTCTGGCTTGGTTATTCTTTGATTGAAAAAAAGTCTTATCTTTTTTTCTGTGTTTGTTTGTTTTTGGCAAAACTTTCATTTGAACTCCTCTTCGATTATATCTTTACCTATTCCATCATTCAGAAGAGGAAGGGGGAGGTAAAAAAGGAAGGCTTTTCATGTTTTACATTTATCAAACTAAACTTGATTACCAATGAAAAATCATAATTAAAGAGATCTAATTTATTGATGAATGGTTAAATTGTGTGGTCAGCTACTTCAAAACATTTTGCAATTGTAATACATAATTTTAAGGTAAAACATGCACATACTTATTTTCCAATGCATAGAGCTGGGTGAAATACAGGATAATTTAATAATATTTTTTAGCAGGACTCTGCTTTTGACATTCTAGTTATATCTGGTTTTGATTTTGACAACCAAATGGTCTATGTTAAATGAGTAGTTGAATTTTATCACATATATCCATTGAAATGAAGAGTATTGTACCCTTAACCTGTTGAAAAAATTCTTTCCCAGTTACTGAGAGGACATGTTGTGCTCAAATCCTAAAATGCTGAAAACCAAAGCAATAATCCAAAATGATAAAGAGCAAGTTAACCATCTAAGGTCATAACTGTGCATGAGTAACACGTGAAATCTATATGAAAATATTGTATTCTCATTTGAGAGAAAGAAACTTTGTATTGGTCAATCAAGTTGTAAAGATGACCTTAAAATTTCTGCAGTGATGATCTAATACCTTGTCTTAGAAGTTGACAGTAACTAAGTTCTGTCCAGAAAGTCAATGTACAAATCAGAGCATCAACAAATCTGCTGTGAAATGTTAAATTGAGACCAGATTTTGATGGATTGGTCCACTTTCAAAATTGTATATGTTGTTCTGGACCTTGGAGCAATTATGACTGCTATTATTAAGAAATATAAAAAAGACCAACCCCCCCCCCTTTCCCTCAAGAAAAAGTTTTTATGAAACTATTGGGGCAATTTATACCTAACTTTGTCGAAATGGTTCTTAAGTGGTCCCTCTTTAAATTTATGTCTAGGGGATCGGTCCAGTATGGAAACCCAACAAAAAAAAATCAGCAAATAGCACCAATAAACTTTTGTCAGATGAGTGAATACAGGCTTCTGGGAGCCTCTGGTTTTATTGATTAAAACACGTTTTTTTGTAATAGGCTCAAGTGTTGTTCTATAATATTGGAACATTACTATATTTGTTAAAGTACACGATTTACTTACAATTCTAATTTTAGGGTAATTAGATTTGTTAACTAATTGTGACATTTTGACAATGATAAGTTTGAGATTAGATCAAAATGGCATTATTTAATACTTTACTTTATGTGTTTTGAATAGAGAGGGATCATCTTTCTAAAGAAAGTAAACCAAATACCTGTTTTAATTACACTCTGATAATTACATTATTTGCCATATTCTTTTAATAAATTTGGTTGATGACCAAATTTTATCTTTATTTTTACATTTTACCTTGACATGTAGAAAATAGTTGATATAAGTTTTCTGTTTACATTTACAACTTGTAGATATGATCATTTGAGAGATTTCATTTAAAGGGAAAAATAACACCCAGTCAAACTAAGACACAGTAATATGTGTTTCCAATAGTAGAGTACTACATGTATATAATTGGTTGCAGAAAGTTAACTTTGTCTTATGAAAATTATTTGAAATTTGGATCATTTCAAAATATTTTCTAATAAAATATAGAAAAAGAACAAATATTTTGTGCAGTGATTATGAGAAGCTTTGACAAAATTATTTGAAACTTGAAATTATTGATAGAAATCACTAAACACAATATATTAATTCTTAAGTTTCAATTTGACATATTTCACATTTCTTTATTATATACTAGGTAAGAAAGGGTATGATGGATAAATTCTTGATATGAATATAACAAGTCCAAGTAAAGGAATATTCATGTTATTGTTGTTCTCCATCTTTGAGTATTGAGAAAAATTTTGCTCCCCAATGCAAATTCTATGAGTTATACTTAAGACTCAGCAGACCAAATGGGTTTGTAGTTCTGATAATTAAAGAAAGTAGAACGCATTTTAACTTATAGTCAAGTTTGATTTAAGTATTTGTAAGTAAATATATTTTTAGTACATCAATAATTACATATATATATATTGTTAAAGGGAGAAAAGGGGTGATTGACCCACTTACCTATGGCCATAATGATGAAGTTTTCTAAAAAGAATCATACCTGTCCCATAAAAGTACTGATCAGTCGTCATTGTCAGTTATCATAAACCTATAAAGATCTTCTCCTCTGAAACCACTGGGCCAATTAAAGCAAAATTTCACAGCAATGGTCTTTAGGTGGTCCTCTTTCATAAATTTATTTGATGACCCTGCCCACCACCAAAGATGGCCGCAAGAGCCAAACATAGTTTGACATAGTAACCTTTATGAATTTTGCATATTTCGTCATGTATGGACAGTTATCATGGCTGACATGAAAAATTGTAAATTTCTTATTTCAGATGGCAGAATTTAAAAAATTTCAACTAAAACTGTGAAACTATATGAAGCATTTATGGAAGGACTTTTCCCAAAAAAATTCACCCAAATAAACCAAACCCTGTTATGGGGCATCTATTTATGGGAGGGCATGAATAAAGTTTTCAATTTTTGTCCCCATTTGAAAAGTAATACAGCCACTCTATTATTGAATTTAAAATTCTCAGAAACTGTTCATTCACAGATCAATTCATTTTAAATTTAATTTTATTTAGCCTCAAACTAACAATTTGGCTGTATTTAACAACGGTTCAAAATTAGAAAGAGAAATTCCCTTGTACATTTGCTCTTTATGATCTTTATACTTTTAGTTCCTGTTTTTATAGGTTATAAGATAATAAGTCAATTTTTGAGTACTAGAGTTATATATGGCATGGTTATCACAGTTTGATGTTTGATGTGTTATCATTGATTCTCATGCCATTACATCATTTCACTTGTACCTTTAATATAAAATAATCCTCTTATAAAACAAGCACCTGTTGATAATCAGATTTGTAAATTACACAAAGTACATGCAATATTCAGTTTTTAATTACACTTAGCAGCAAGATATTTCCTTCATTAGAAAGGAATTTAAATCTTATACTAAAAAGTTTTTTGCTAGTGTTACAGCAACTTCCCACTTGGTCTACTCCCATTTGGTCTATTCCCGTTTCGTCTAATGTGGAATATTTAAAAATTCCCATTTTGTCTACTTGTTTAAATTAAGGGTGTTTAGTAGAGGAAAAAAGACATTCCCATTTTTAGCTCACATGGCCTAAAAGGCCTTGTGAGCTATTGCCATCCCTTGGTGTTCGTCATCGTCGTCCATTTATCTGTTGTCCGGCGTAAACTTTTCCTTTAAAGATCTTCTCCTCTGAAACCACTTGGCCAATTAGAACTAAACTTTAGAGGAATGATGTTTGTGAGGTCCTCTTACAAATATTTCTCATTTCATCTTGATCAGGCAAAAAAACATGGCCGCCATGGGCAATTGTTGTTTCTGATTGGCTGAGTTTTCAAAAATCTCCTCTGAAACTGCTTGCCCAAATGGAATAAAACTTGTCAGGAAGCAGATATGGGAGGTCCTTTATTAAGTTTCCTCATTCCAATCGGGCAACAACATGGCCTTGTTTCTCATTTGGTGATTAAATTTTTTCTCTGGCTAGAATTGCTTCACCAAATGGAACGAAACTTGACATGAAGCATCTATGAGAGGTTCTTTACAAACTTTCCTCATTTTGGACTACAAATATGGCCGCCATGGGCATTTCTTTTTTCTTCAGATGGTCTTTAGATGGTCCTCTTTTAGAATTATGTTCGATGACCCGGATAATCAAACAAGATGGCCTCCACAGCCCAAATTAGTGTAACATAGGACCCTATGGGAAATTCATTTAAAATTATTCTTGTCGGAAACTACCTAGCCAATTGGAACCAAACTTAGCAGCAATGGTCCTTAGATAGTCTTCTTTCAGAATTATGTCTGATGATCCAGTTGATCAACCAAGATGGCCACCACAGCCTAACTTAGTTTCACAAAATGAAAATTCATTTAAAAAATCTTCTTGTATGAAAGAAAGCACTCAGCCAGTTGAAAGCAGACTTGGCAGCCATGGTTATTAGATTGTCCTCTTTCAGAGTTATGTCCAATTGTACAGACGTTTTGTGCTTATATACTTTTATGGCTGCTGATTGGCAAATTGAATCCAGGTGAGCGATACAGGCTGGGAGCCTCTAGTTTATGAAGAATTTCCCATTTTTTCTACTAGTTTAAAATATAAGTGTGTTTACTAGGAACAAGAATCATTTTTCATTTTGTATACTCGTTTAAGTGTGCTAGGAAACAAGAGGCCTTGTGAGCTATTGCAATCACTTGGTGTCCGTCGTTGACCGGCGTAAACTTTTCCTTTGAAGATCTTCTCTGAAACCACTGGGCCAATTGGAACCAAACTTGGGTGGCCCCCTTCCAAAAGTGACCAGCATCCCCGACTTCCAACTGATATGGATGCTATGACTAAAAATAGAAAAATGGGCGGGGGGGGAGTGAATTTATAAATCTTCTATGTATCTACATGGCCAATTGGAACCAGACTTGGCAGCAATGGTCTTTAGAAGGTCCAGCGTAGTTTAACATAGGACCATATGAGAAATTTATTTGAAAATCTTCTTATCTGAAACTACTGAGCCAATTGGAACCAAACTTAGCACCAATGGTCTCTGATGGTCCTTTTTCAGAATTGTGTCTGATGACCTAGATGATCAACCAAGATGGCCACCAAAGTTGAACTTAGTTTAAAATAGGCCCCTATGGGAAAATTTAATTTGCAGATCATCATACATTGTACCTAAAACTTGGCCATTTGGAACCAGCCTAATGGAAGCAATGGTTCTCTTTCAGAAATGTGTTTGATAACCATGAATGTCAACTAAGATGGCCACCACACCCTAACTTTGTTTAAAATTGTACCTATGGTAAAACCAGGCAAGATAAGTGCTACATTTATTTTTTCAGTCCTGCCGAATGTGGACAAATTAAATCCAGGTGAGCGATACAGGCTCTTGAGAGCCTCTAGTTTATGCAGAATTTCCTATTTTGTATACCTATTAAAATAAGAGTATGTCTACTAGGGAAAAAGAGCATTTCCATATTTTGTTTACTGTTGAATTTGAACAATTTCCCATTTTTTCTGTGGTTAAGTATATATAAAAAAATAAATCTTTTAATATCTTTTACACAATTCTATATTAATTGTCTTTGAATATGATAACAAAAGAATTGCCATCATTATTGGCATTAATTAAATGATCTCAGTTTTCTAATTAAAGTAAATTATCTGAAGTGTCATTTTTGTTGTTGATCAGTTACAAATTGTATAGTTTATTGTTTTAACAATTGGTGAGGTGAACTTTAAATGAAGGAATTAAATAATGTCTATATCAACATTGAAATTAATATTTATGTTTGCTTAAGCATACAATTTTTATACAAAGGTGTTTGATCAAATTAAAACTGAGAAAATGGCTTTAAAAATCGTCAGAATAAAAATAATTTCTGCCCCTTAGAAATAAAACTTTATGTTTTGTTACTGTAACAAATATTTTAGTCAAAATTTCTTGAGAAGTTAATAAATATTTTATATTCAGTGTTGTGTATATTTCCGGTAAATAATTTAAATTCCATTCATGTAATATGCCTTCTTGGTCTATTTCCAATTGGTCTACAATTACAAATAATAAGACTAGAAAAAAATGTGGACAAAATGGGAAATGTCTGCTTTTCCCTAGCAGATACATTCTTTATTTAAAAGAGTAGACGAAATGGAAAATTCTTCATAAAAAAAGTGTAGACAAAATGAGAAATGCCTCTTGTTCCCTACTAAACAGACTTAATTTAAACGAGTAGACAAAATAGGTAATTGTTCTTATTCTGCAGTAGACGAAATGGGAATGGCAGAATCAAAGACCACATGGAAGTAGACCAATTGGCTATAAACAGTGTTACAAGTTATTGATTAGTAAGCTTTGAATCTATCTTCTCATTATGATCCTTTTAAAAAAAGTATAGTTTTTTTTCAAAACTTCCATTATGTGTTAGGGAATTACAGTATGATTTCTTGGTAAAATAAGTTGCTAAAAACTGCATAAAAAAAATCTAATATAGGCACTAATCCATGCTGATGACATGCTCGGGGAATGTTTTTCTTGCATTTTTTTGTGGATTTTCAATGGACGTTCCCCTAACTGAATGTTCAGGTAGTTGGTAAGGAAGAGATTTTTGTACAGTTACACTTTTAAATTTTGTCAAAAAACTTTTATATTTGAAGGATAGAAAAACTCGGGGTTTTCTCCTCTTGACCTTTTTTCACTCATGTACAACCTCTTTATGCTTCAAAATCTTTATTCACAACTTTTGAATAAAATTTTTCAATAAGATGAACTATTTTATTTGGTTTCTTGAACATTACATCTATACAATATACTATATAAAGAATATATAAAAGAATATAAAGTGTATATATTTACATAAACCTCTCTATCATTTTAATGACCAAGTAAATTACTGAATTTTTACCAATCTTCATAAAATTCAAGTTTAAATAAAATTACAAAAAGCAATAAATTATTCACAAAGGGAATATTTGACTATATTTAATGTACACCTTTTTTTTTTTAGATCAATACCTTTATGTCATGTATGTATTCTGTAACCATCCATTTAAGTTAAAGAAATTATCTCAGGTAAGTTCAGCATATACAATTAATCTGTTATGTCTGTCAAAGATTGACAGTACCTGTTTGATGACATTAAACATTCAATGGAAAGTGCTGCTTTAAATGTTAGAGTGTGTGAAATCATTATATTTTATTGAAATTTTCAAAGGAACTACACTGATTGTAAACATTATAATTTGTATTAAGGTGCAATTTTTTGTAGTTCTACTTTGTATGGTTCCAGTATATAAGTATATACATGCATTTTGATATAAGCCTGAAGTAAAATTAAAAATAATTGTAGCAGCTCAACTTTATAATCTTTCTTTTATTCAATGTACACTAATAACTGGAAAATATATCCAAATTATAGAAATTCTACTATTGCTAAATCAAGAAAATCTCCAAAATGTCTTGAACGGGTACAGTTATCATTCACTTAGCCACTAACATCCTGAAATTGGGCCATTTCGACAATGACCAAATTACAACTTTTACATACTTCTGATAAAAAAAATTCTATATTACAACTTATGCATACCTCTGATAAAAATACTGCTATATTACAACTTTGACACACTCTTAATAAAAAAAAAAACCAGCTATGTATTTTAACTAGGATACTTGAAAAAAGGCAAATAGAAGGTGGGAAAATTAAAATTGAACAATTTACTATAATATATAGAGAACTATATTCATGGACAACTACTTGATGTGCATTATCAGTTATCTACATTTATAGCCATGGGTATTGAGTTGTACATGTTTGCGTACCATTCTGAAGTACTTCTGTGCAGCAATAGGTGGAGCCAAACATTATGCCCAATTAATAGTCACTTTGGAGAGCGACAAGTACAGGTCAGAAAAAAATGTAATTTTTTTTCTATTTTTGTTTTGTTTTTTCTTTGCTTCAAACCTGTATGAACCTTTGTATACATCTTGTCAGACTGCTTTATGATGGAATTCCTTTTAAAAAATCTTGGTATGGGCATAAAATACAATATTGCTGAATTCATTAGCTTTTGTATTATGTTTTAGCATGGGTGAAAAGTTTCTCATGTACATCTCCATTTCTGTGTTTAGCATTGCCTAGGTTAGAATATATGTTTACAATACTTTTTCATTGAAAAGGAAGTACCTAAATATTCAATGTAATTTTGTTGGATAAACTGTAAGTTGAGACAAGTAATTGTCTGCTACATAGACACTGCCCTGATATGATTGGAACGCATTGTTATTATTTCATGGAATTGTTCACTTTACATAGAAGAACAACATATGTTTTCATGTAATTAGGATGTGAAATTTGAGATATTGAGAGATTGCATACCAATTGATTTCCTATTATAAGGATGAAATTTCACTAGTTTAACTATTATCTATAATTGTATATAATCAGGCTACTGTTTTCATGTCTATTAAAATAAATTTCTTGACATTTCTCAGATATTATCAATATTTATTATATTAATTGTACAAGAAGAATCAGATATTCACCATTAATATTTCTGATTTTAATATACAAGTTTAATGATAGACCTTAGGGAAATTGGAATGCTAATTATAATCATAATTGTATAAAATACTTTTACCGGTACAACAATTTTGAATGACTTCAATAAGTTTACAGTTTAACATTCAAAAGATATTTATATTTTTAATTAAGTCTATTACTTATCATGTGACATTACTTGAAACTAAAATTTACTTCATACAGAAAGTAATTTCCTTCTCTACACTTTTTGTCTTTTAGCTCATTAAGAAAGTATTTTGTAGTGTCATGTAACTGAATAACAGACTGTTTAATGTCTGTAGTACCTAACATCTATATCTTACATACAAAAAAGAATCTACACAAGCTAACATCATGGCCCAGTTGTTCAAAAGTTAACTACAATTTCCAGTTTCAAATTTTCACTTCTTTGGTTGATTAACCCATCAGAAAATTTTCAGTCATTAGGTATATGACTTTGTGTGTCTATGCAAAATTTTGTACAGAAATAATACTTAGCAATAGAAATAATGGAAAGTGAAAAAAATGATTAACTTTTGAACAACTGGGCCCTGATGTTTATGACTTGCTCATATTGACATTTCATGCTAATTTTAAATGGTTGTTTTATGATCTCTGGCCATTATATTGAACTGTGAACTCATAAAGAAATGGAGTATGGATTTTCTAAATTAGCTTGGCATTTAAAAAAAAAACAAAAAAAACATTACTTTTAACTAAACAACAGTCTCCATTTATATAGTTTATGGATTTGGGAAAAAGTTTCTTTGAAAAATCCATGGCCAGACAAAACTAGTATTGATATATAACCTGTTTAAATGTGGTCCTATAATGCAGTATATATACAGAAACATTTAGGTACACTGTAAGAATTGGGTTTTTAAATATATTGAATATTGAAATGTTAACTTATAGTAAGACAGAAGATACTGAACTAGTTGGGCCACATCGTTGTTGGAAATATAGTTCTGAAACCAAATTTCCTTTCAAACTTGAATAGGTGCCAATACACTAGAAAAGGCCATGTATGTTTGTTCTCTAGTTAAATTATAGCTGTGTAAATTACATGAATTGGAGGCTAGCATAGCACAGTTTTGTAGATATTAGTGGTAGACTTTTGTAGACCATTACATAAAGTGATTTATATGTGTTGAAGGCCTGAGATCTTAACTAAGGTTTGGGACTGATGAGGAAAATGGTAATATAAACTAGACATATATGTTTCTAGCTTACCATGTTTACCAGTAGAATATAAATATATAAATGGGGGTTAAATTTTGGTGTCTACCTTTTATTTGGTATTTTGCCTAATGTACATTTACCCTACATCCCTTTTCATGCCCACTCATCATAGTTCCTATTCGCTAATTAGACTTGTACAATTGTTGTTGAAAAATTTGTTCTGAACTAATATTGGCTATGAAAGAGATTGAAAATTAATTCAGTGGGGATTTTGCAGCTATCCTTGTATGTAATTAACTAGAATTAAATAAGCAAACTAAGGATATACTGTTACATTCTTTGATTTTTAAAATAAAACATAATAAATGAGAATATTTAACATTATCAACTGTTATGCATGAGAGAGAAAAGCTTTTGTACATTAATCATTATCAGTTGGCAATGAATGTCAACCATTCAAATTTGAAACCTATATATCCATATGAACTGAAGTCAAACATCAGTTAACTTTCATTACAGCAAACCAGACCAGTTCATGACCTTATATTTTAATTTTGTTTTCCTTCATATAAAGTGTATATTTATAATTCTGATATGTAAATATGAATTATTTTTATTGCCTATAATATTTACCAGTTTAGGCTTGGAATAGTTGGGACAAAAGGAAAATCAGATTATTTTATTTAGTTAAATGATCCATATTTAATGTTAATGTTTATATTAAAAAAATCTAGGGTTGAGATGTAGTGGCTTTGGAATTACTGTAGTACTTTACATTTAATCGATAATCTTAGATAACATGAAGTACTATAATATACAAGGAAGTGTAAACAAGTCCATATGGTCTGACAGGAAATTTTTACTAAAAATCTTTAGAAATTGTCACCACTGTGATATGTGTCTTAAATATTATTTGAGGATATTTATATTTTGAGGTAGGAATTTTTATCAGATTTTGTAATGTTCCATTCACTGATTCAGGCTTATATCTTTGAAATGCATGTTTTACACAGGAAACTACTTATATCTATGCTACATATTGATCTTACTGTAAGTTTTGAGGGTTGTCTGGTCATAAATAGGACCCTACAAAAATAATAAATAGTGTCCACTGGCTTTGTATATAGTGTTCAAAAGAATTTTCCTATCACTGCTGCCTTTACTGACACATGTATTTTCTATGTCCTTGTAATGAAGTTTTTCATTTAAAAAAAAATAGAGTGACAAATAATGTGCTTTCTATGTCCTTGTAATGAAATTTTACATTTAAAACAAAACATAATGACAAATTGTTATCTTTTGCTGATGAGGCTTTTTTTTTTAAAATTTTTGATTTTTAATGCAAGAATAAGTTCAGCTATAGATTGGATAATTATGAGAGGTACATTATGTTTGGCAAAAAATTACAGAATTTATTTTGTTTAAATGCATCATTTCTTAAACAAAAAATAGGTAACATACATGTCCTGAATGATGCAGGGCACCATAAAGTCTTGACAATAAACATAATTGTAACCTATCTCTCTTACCTCTTCAAAATTTAGCTATCTTTTGATATACCGGTAAGTAATATTGTTTTAGTTTATAAATGTTAAATTTTTAGAAATATATCTATTTTTACTCATTGAAGCTTGTACAAAAACTTTAAACATTTGTAACTTGTTACATATAGCAATGAAAAATATCAGCTATAAAATTTTAGTTTACAAACCATAACAAATTCTAGAAAAATATTGAATAATAAATCATGCTAAAATCAACTAACACATTCATATCCCCATCCTCCTTAGATTTAACCTTCCATTTTCAACCTCATCTGGCCCAAGGGCCTTTAGAGCTAATGCCATCACTTTGCATCCAAGGTTGTCTGCAGTCCATCACTGTAAACTTTCCTTTAAAGATCATCTCCTCTGAAACCACGTGGGTAATTGGAACAATGTTCTATGCTATGGGATGATGTTTTATTCAAGCTTACCCATTATCCTAACATTTTCATAATCAGAAAAAATAGATTCTATCAACATTCCTTAATTAGCTTATCATATTATCATGTAGATACTAATTTAGGAATATAACATTAATTGTTCTTTGATAATTTATATTTGGTAACTGATGTAGTCTTCATGTCCATAATGGGTAATTTTCATATCTTTTATTGTTTTCCATTTAGGCAATTTGAAATCATGCATTTAGCTGTAATTTAATATAACTTGCTTTGACTAAAAGCAAATTTGTGTCTTCAATACATTAATGAATAAATAGATGAAAATGAGAAAGATTGTAATGGTAATATTACATAATATTTGGTCATTAAGTTTATCAAAAAGCATAGCAGTGCATAATTTTGGTTGTCCATATATATAGCTATAAGCATTATTGTTGAAAATAATTTGCTGAAAAGCATATGTGGTGAATTAAATGTTTGATTGTAGAATATTTATTAATCTAATTATCTTTGTATGTATGACATTGGTACATTATATATTACAATGATACATTTCTTACTTAACTTCTTTGATAACATTCTATTATCGTCATCTTTTACTTCATTTCTTATAGTCTTATTTGGTAAATTTACATTTGAAATTAGTTTCCGACAAACCCCTTGTAATCAGAGATAGCAGAATAAATCTTTCAAAGGCTTCGTGGTAGGCCACATCATGATCAGAAGCTAACTGTATATAATTATCTCAGAATTCATATTGTCAGCATGCAATTAAAAAATTACCGTGCATGTTTCTCAGTAAATTAATTTCTTGCTTAGTTCTGTGCTAAAAGTAGAATCGTTGTAACATTTTATCAATAATACAGAGTGATGTGAAAAGTCTATCAGATTTTAAGGAAAGTCCTGTGTAGGAGAATTGATTGATCATGGGCGATTTTCTTTTTATCACTTAGAAAAGATAATTCAGGTAATATGGCACAATCCTAAAAGGAAACTAGAATTATAATTAAGATTTACACGATAAAAGGTTCTAAAAGCCATTAAATGTTCTTATTTTTTTCCAAATGGTAGGAAATCTTTTCTTTGTTTTGAATTCAGCTTTTCAAATCTTTTTTCTTTATTTTTTTTTCAAGGGTGGTATTCCCATCACTTGGCATCCATTTCACAGTGTATCTTGCATCAGTCCATAAAAATTTAAATATTTTAATCTTTTTCTCTGAAACCATTGTACCAATTAGGACCAAGCTTTGCAGTACCGGTGGTTTCTTTCTGAACTTTATAAAATTATGTAGAAAAAACTAAACATTGAAGTTTAACGCTTGTAACTAGACTAGTATAGATTAAAGTTAGTATTAGTTGTGTGGGGAACATTTTATTCAAAATTTAAGAAATGCTTTAAATAGCATACAATTTGTAAATGAAATAATGAAATTCATTAAAACATATATTTGTTATTGGAAATCTTAGAAAATAATTGTGGAATATTGTTCTATGGCTTCTTATGATACCTACTTTCTTAGATATACATGTATATCTAATTATTTTGAATATGCTGATGCTTCAGGGGGAAATGATATTAGTGACCTAATCTGACATATATTTTAATGAGCTGTGTCCATTCTAAGAATGTTACATATGCATTCCATTATATTGCCGATGTAGTGTCTAATCTGATATATATTTCAATGAGCAGTGTCTAATCTGACATATATTTCAATGAGCAGTGTCTAATCTGACATATATTTTAATGAGCAGTGTCTAATCTGACATATATTTCAATGAGCAGTGTCCATTCTAAGAATGTTACATATGCATTCCATTATACTGCCGATGTAGTGTCTAATCTGATATATATTTCAATGAGCAGTGTCTAATCTGACATATATTTCAATGAGCAGTGTCTAATCTGACATATATTTTAATGAGCAGTGTCTAATCTGACATATATTTCAATGAGCAGTGTCTAATCTGATATATATTTCAATGAGCAGTGTCTAATCTGACATATATTTCAATGAGCAGTGTCTAATCTGATATATATTTCAATGAGCAGTGTCTAATCTGACATATATTTCAATGAGCAGTGTCCATTCTAAGAATGTTACTTATGCATTCCATTATATTGCCTTCATTATTTAAAGTCAATTTTCTATAATATCAATTCATTTACATAAGTACTAAGAGTGGATTGCTTTTTATTGTTTTTGTTTATTGTTATTCAGTTTACTTATACTTGTACAGACAAGAATTAAGGGAAGTTTGAGATCATTTAGCTAGTGTATTTTCTGGCTCTTTTCACTCACTGCTCTAAATGATATTTACATGTGAAAATGTGTTGATATATTTGTCATGATATTTTTTGTATCAGAATTTAGTGCTATATTGTATATTGGGGAAATGGCATATTGTTGAAGGCCGTAAAAGAAAAAGAAGAAAATGCTAGATGTTTTTGCTTAATTGATAAAAAGTTTGCACATCAATGTGTACTCCATATATATAAAACTAATATCTGTGAAAAATACATTAAGGCCCTTATAGTCACAGCAAATCTATTATCTGGGAAATAATAGTTTAATATTTAGGATAAGTAGTTTTTATATCCAAATAACTTACACGGTTTATTATATTTGTCGAGAACTATTAGAACAAAAGTCTTAAATTTCATTTTATTGAAAATTTGGTTTTTTCATAACAATGTTAAATGCATAAAACCTCATGATAATGATCTGTAAATGAATTGGAACTACCCTAGCATGATTGAAATGTCCTACAAACAATAGAAAGATTAAGTAAAAAGAGGTTATCTTTTGTCACATATATGTTGGACCTAATGTTTAGCACATGCCAAAAATACATTGATCGACATATTTGGTTTCCATTCAAACAGAGCATTATGAGGAGGATAATGAAATTTTGCCGTGTTGAAATATGGAAACCCATAGCCAACAGAGTTGATTTTTTTAGCATTTTTCAGGAATTATGAGTCAAAGCTGCCACAACTGGTAACTGTAATAATTTATGCTTTAGCAGGCTCATGAATTATAATAAAACGTATCACAAAATACTGAAATAGATTTGATGCACTGTATGGCCATTTCGTTGACTAACAACTAGCAGTGCTACATATACATTTTTGTACTTACATAATTTGTAATTACAAGTTTGCCAACTAGCACTTGAGTCTTAAAGACAACAGTGAACCAGCAATTCTTGGGGAGATGACCCCTCCAGAAACACCATTTTTCTGCAAACAGGCATAATAAGATGGTCATCATTTTGTATTAGGACTCAGTTGAATTAGGTTTTACTTGTTTATGTGTGTGTGAAAGTGATGCCTGCATGAGATGATTATAAATAGCCTTTTTGGTATACATGTTTTTGGAGTGTCAGCAGAGCTATATATCTGAGATAGGTGGTAAAAGCTGTAATATTACAAAAAGAGAGTTTTAAATCATAAAATTTTCTTTTCGAAATACTTATACAGTTTTTGCTAAATTACTGCAATTAGATCTATTTTCATGAAATGTTTGGTAATATATCCATGATATTTCACAACTACAATCCTCTTATTAGCTCACCTGACCCAAAGGGTCATGTTAGCTAATGTCATCACTTGGCGTCCGTCGTCTGTCGTCCACAATTTACATTTTAATCTTCTACTCAGAAACCACTGGGCCAATTGGGACCAAACTTTGGTGGAATTGTCCTTGGGTGGTCCCCTTTCAAAAATATGTCCAATGTCCCTGACCTTTGACCACGATGGCTGCAAAGCTAAAAATAGAATTTGGGGGGTCAAAACTTTAAAAATCTTCCACTTATGCTACTATGCCAATCTCAGACAAACTTTCCTGAAATTATCCTTGGGTAGTCCCATGCCAAATTTGTGTCCGATGGTCCTCAGATCCAACCAAGATGGAAGCCACAACGAAACTTAGTTTAACATAGGACCCTATGGGAAATTCATTTAAAAATCTTCTTGTCTGAAACTGCCGAGCCAATTGCAACCAAACATAGCAACAATGGTTCTTAGATGGTCCTCTTTCAGAATTGTGTCTGATGAACCGGACGATCAACTGACATTGACAGCTGAACTTGGTTTAACATAGGACCCTTATGGGAAATTCATTTAAAAAACTTCTTGTCTGAAACTTCAAAGCCAATTGCAACCAAACTTAGCAGCAATGGTCCTTAGATGGTTCCCTTTCAGAAGTGTGTCAGATGAACTCGACGATCAACCAAGATGGCCCCCACAGCCGGAGTTAGTTTAACATAGGACCTTATGGGAAAATTCATTAAAAAATCTTCTTGTCTGAGGTTAGACTCCATTAATTATCACAGTTTCAAAGAAATGCACCACCAGAATTTTATTAATTATTAAAGTTGGTAAAGTTTGACTACATGATAAATAAATAATAAATGTCGTAACCTCCAAATTGTAATATTGACCGAAAGAGGATAGATTTTAGTTTAAAAAAATACGAAAACATTAACTGATTTTGCTTCTGACAAGTAATGGGAGGTAATAAACTGGGACTTGTGTATTGACATGTGGTGTGTAAAACCTTGACAGTGATAATCGGCACCTGAACTGTAAGTTAAATTGTGGAAAAAAGAGCCGGAAAAGTAAACCTTTTTTTTCCCACATATGTAATGGAATTTTATGCAGAAACTGAAAAATTAAGCCTCAATTGGATTGAAATGCTGCATCAGACCTCAATTTTAAGCCTAAGTGGAGCTTTTTTACTCCACTTAAAAAAAAAACTTTTTAAAGCTTTTTTTATGAAAATTTTTTAAATGTTGCTATGCCAACTAGGTTTTCATGGATATCTTTAAATTATTTTATCATGATTGAAACAATGCTAACATAATGGCCTTTCAGAATATATACATGTATATTGGTATTATTTACTCTGAAGATGGCACAAGACCATGACTTTGTAAGCTCACTTCACATAGAAAATGGTACTATTAATTTATGGAGTCTAACATGAAACTACAGAGCCAATTGGAACTGGACTTGACAGGTATTGTCCGTATTTTGTCCTCTGTCAGAAATATGTCCAATGACCTAGAATGTCAACCAAGATGGCCACCACAGCCGAACTTATGGGAAAATTCATTAAAAAATCTGAAACAACTGAGCCAATTAGAACAAGACTTGGCAGCAATGATCCTTATATTGTCTTCTTGATTTTTTGCATACTGTATGACGTCACCACAAACAAATGTGAAATTGCTGATTATGTGCAAGTCTATCCAAAAATTTTAATGAAGTTGACTTTTGGGATATACCAACTTGTTATTTGAAATGTACAGAATTGGTGTTAATCTTGAGTGTTTCCTTAAGAGATTAGTTGCTGATGTAAGTGGATACATATTACATTTTAAAAGTGGCCAAAGTTTGAATTACATCAATATTATAGTGGAATAATATTCTAATTATTTCCTTCCACAAAGTAACAAAAGTACTTGCGTAGAAATTTATATTTGGGGCTAGAGTGGCAATGGGAGGACGGGGAGGGGGGGACATCTGTTATGCTGTGCATAACAATCAGCACATGTAATAGATTTAGTTGTTATTGTTACTACATAAGAAATATTCATTTTTCCACATCTGTCTAATTCAAATTTTGTACTTACCTCAAAAAGGTGAATCAAGAAAATTAATATGTCTAAATTTGTGTAGGATGATTAATGTTGTTCTGTTTATAAGAAAAAAATTAATTATATTTTATAGTACTTTTTGGCCGGGTTGCACGAAGTGCAAATCCGGGTTATAGTATGGTGATGTCGGGCGGGTTGATGTTTGGATGGATGGGGAAAATAGGTACCAATCTTGTGCCAACAACTGCTCCTCAAACTTCACAGGATTAGATTGTACTCATATTGAAGTTGTGTACCTGCTATTATGGAATTGTTTGAATAATTTTTTCCAATTTTTCCAGACTTGGAAACTTAGTAATTTTTCCATCTAAATGTGAAAACACAGTACCCATTTTGTGTCATCAACTCTTACAGTTTTCAATCCAGATTTATCAAACTTCACAGGAAGAATGTATATATATTGAAGTTGTGCATCTGCTATTATGGAATTATTTGAATAATTTTTTCCCATCTTTCAGACTTGGGAACCTAGTCATTTTTCCATCAAAATGTGCATATATATTAAAGATGTTCACCTGTGTTTATAATTTCCTCCATAATATTGTCGAATTATTTGTCCGTAAAATTTTTTTTTTAAAGTTTGTTGGTAGTTCACATAGTAAAATTGATACCAGTCTGATCTTAAACTCTCGGATCGGATCATCATGGAAGTGTGAGTTGACACAGTGCCACGGATCAGAATTTGGATATCCATAAAAGCACGCATCACCCATTCTTTGTGACCCGACCATTTGTTACTTTGACCCATTTTTCTTAATTAATTTATTAAAACTCATTTTTTGTAGATTTGATAATAGTACAGAAGCCTAATCTATCCTCTGTTTGAACATATATCAGAAACCATTAAAGTTCATATTTAACTATTTTATATATTTAACTATGAATACTTGTTATTTTATTGTAAATTAATGTGCAGAAAATTATTGATCAGTCAGAACTTTGTTCTTCCTCAATATTTACCATAAGCAAATTCTCTGTACCTCCTCGTACAATCTTGTCAAACAAGCATTTAATCAACAAAAAACCTAATAGTTATGTATCGGTAAATATGAATGATCAAAGTGTCATCTTCAGCTGTATTTGATAGTGATATCATATTTTTTCTATTCTTCAATACAGTAAAAAAACTTATTAAAAATTAAAATCTATAAATCCATAAATCTATTGTAGTTTTATATTATGCTTATTATTTAATATATGTCATGTATGATAAGAAAAATTGAATTGAAAAATCAAATTAATTTTTATAAGATTTTCCACTGAAAGCACTGTAGTGAGATTGTGACAATACCTCAGAGGTTTAATGTAATATAATGACTTTGGTTGACTGGTCATCCTATAGGGTAATCATACCACCACTGACGGAATAAAACTTTACGTAAATCTTCATTACAAGTATTACTTTTGATGAAATAACATCAACAGATATTAGATCCCCCTCACTATGGGAATTAATAGTTTAATCAAACCAATTTTTAATGGTATGGTATTGGCTTTTTGATGTATTGATTAGGAAACATTTCCTAGTAGAAAGCGTGGAGTATTGGAAGAAATAACTCTGCTATTTATTTATTGTACCATTTCTCAGGTAAGGTGTTTGTTTTTAGTTTGTTAGCTTATTTGTAAAAAGTCTTTTGTATTTTTATTCCTATTTAAATGTTAACCTTCAACTAAATTAGTTACTTTGTAATATACTAAATGGTTTTATTAAAGAAAAGTGGATTTTAGAAGTAATGTAAGGAACGTGTTAATGGTAAAATTTTAACTAAGAGTTGTTGTATATTGAAAGGAGTGTAAGTATTCTTTTAATTTTATAGACTATGTTTTTTCGTGCTTTTGTAAAAATATATTTTATTTAGATTGTCTTTGTAAATTAAGTTTTTTATGATGAAAGGAGGTAATCTGGTTGTGACAATTGTGATTCTGTAATTTTTTAATCTCTATAATAAAATTTCTGTTTATATTAATTTTCATCTATTTATAAATATAGTTCACTGAGATATACATACACTGTTTATTTATTTATTTTCATGAATAAACAAATTTAGAGAACTGAATGGCAAAAGAGAAAGGAGATTTTAACATTTTCATGATGATAGCAAATAAGATTGAATACTTACATGGTCATACAGAGTAATTTGGGGATAAAATCTTTATAGGAAAACTTTTCATTGTCTTTTAAAAAAAACTTAACCTTTTAATTTTGTTTCACTATTTAGTTAGTTGTAGTATATGAACTTTATTGAATACGGTCTATGGACTCTTTAACTATGATTTATAAGGGAGTTTTTTCCCTTTAAGAATAAAAGTACTGATTGATGTTAACAAGCATCTTTAATCACTGTTATTAATGTTTAGCTGATATAAATTTTCAGTAATACATAAGCTCTTTATTTCCTGTGCTTTTGATCAAACATAAAAGTTTAAATTATAGGTATATTCCTTCAATTTGGAAACATTTTATTTTTGCACTCATTGTTGTTCTTCATTGTAATGAACTATTGTTTTAGAGTCACTTGTGTCAAAATGTTAAAAGGGCTATAAGAATGAAAGTATAATGGGTTTATTTTTGGGCAGAGCTATATACACAGTATATCTATGTTCAAACTTTCATACTGGAATTAATTTTCAGAAATTGTGTGTTTTCAAGACTTTTTGCTTGTAATTTGTAAAACAAGGCAGAGTTTTGATACCAGTGCATTCAGTAAGAGGAAGGGGATATTGGGGATGGGGTGTGGGGTGGAAAGGGTGGTGTGGAGGGGTAAGTTAGCGGACTAAAGAGCCTTCCCCACCAGAATAATGGCTATTTTTTTGCTGATTTCACCAGAATGAAGGCCCCACGTAAGTAGTAATGCTGCCATCGTTCCATTCATTCCTAGCAAGGGGTAAAACTACTAAAATGGGTTGAGAAATAAGGGGCCGAAAAAGGGACATGCCTTTTGACCTTGACCTCAATTTCATGAGTGAGTGACCTGTGTCACATTTTCATGATTAAGTCCATTTCCAAGCAACCGTAGTACCTAAGCTAACCATATCTGGTCAATAGTTCTTAGTGGGTACATGACAGTCTGACACCTGTCTCTGGACCTTGACCTCAATTTCATGCTTGAGCACCTCATGTTACATTTTTTAGATTAAGTCCATTTCTCAGCAACTGTATTACCTAGGCCCATCATATTTGATCTGTAGGTAGTTCTTAGTGGATACATGCCAGTCTAACACTTATCAGCTGAACTTGACCTGAATTTCATGCTTGAGTGACTTAATGTACATTTTCATGATTTAGTCTATTTCTCAGCAACTGTATTACATTTGTAACTAGACCCACAGTATTTGGTTGATAGAAGTTAAACATCTGACACCTTACCTTTGACCTCTATTTCATGCTTGACTGACTTGTTTCACGTTTTGGGATAATATAAATTTCTCAGCAACTGCAATACATAGAACAACCATATATGATCTATAGATAGTGCTTGGTGGGTACATAACAGTCTGAGACCTGTAGGCTCGCCTTGGACACAGTTTTAGGCTTGAATGACATGCATGAGATATTTCCGACAAATTATCGCCTGATCATTACTATTTCTTTTAATGCATTTACCTTTGACTTGCAATGTCAGGTATCAGATAATCATTATTCTGTGTCGGTGTGCATACTCAGGCGAGACATGTAGTATGTCCACTCTTGTTGAGAAATAAGGGGCCGAAAAAGGGACACGCCTTAATTTTCGAAACTTTTTTATTTATTTTTTTTTTTAAATGGCTTTTCATAAGAAATACAATAAAGTTAATCCAGAAATGTCTTTTGTCATTAAGAGATAAAAGGGATTAAAGGGGTCAAAATTAGCCATTTTAAGGAACACCTAAAATTTTTATTTTTCATCCAATTATAATGGAGATTTTTTTCTTTTAATACACCTTGATGAGTGCTTTCAGTAGTATGTCAATTGATTTTTCCTATTTCTTCAGTTTTTGAGATATTGGTGGTTAAAGGGGCAAAAAAAGCAAGGTATCTGGAATTCTCAATTTTTGTTTGTTTTAGATTTGGTTTTGTGGAAGGTCCAATATTTCTGTATAATGTATATTATATTATCAAACAAATTATTGGGTAAAGCTTAATTATATGTCCACATTTACCTTAATTCTTTACCTGTCGACATGTTGCGATCGTATCATGCTGCACTTAGCAAAGCCCTTTATTGAGATATTTGGGGATATATAATTTGATAAATCTGGCATTAGAGCTCTTTGAAAGTAGTTTTTTAATATAAAACTAGTCATTGCGATGTATTTAAAAATTGTAAAATATTTAAACAGCTTTAAACAATTATTTAAGACCTAAAAATCTATATTTCATGAAAATATGGAAATTTTCTTATATTTTCTTGAAATAAATAAATAACTGCATTCAAACATATTTAGCTGAACATTACAAAAACCTATATGAATTGGTGTTGCTAGCTGTAGTACATGTTATGTTATCAGATACAAATTTGAGATTTGCGATAGTGCTTACAAAAAGTGGTTTGCGATGGTTTTCAAGTTTAATATATAGGCATTTTTTCTACTGGTTGATTGTCACATTAATATGTATGTTAGCAGGATATAAACACAGACACACTGTCCTTTAGTTCAGATTTCTTTATTAACGTTCATCTTGTACTTTGGTGACCCATACTTTAGAAAACCAAAAATAAATTATTGTTGTAGTTTTTAAGAAGTTTGATATGACAATTACATGAGCAAAAATATATACATCTATTGAAAATACATGTATTGTGGGAATATATTGTCTGTTTTTGTATGGACAAGATTGTTCATTTAGTTCTTATGATGTATGTATTGAATGAATGAAAAGAAAATAAGGGGTTATTAATTACCGGTAGAAAATTGAATTCCTTGAAATAAAACAAGAAGTGTTAACAAAACTGTCCAGACATGTCCATCAACCAATTGATGTCCATTTTATCATATTGAATATCTATGCCCAGTTGATCAACTTATTTAACGAAAAGTTAGATTTAACCAAGGGCTAAATGAGTTGGAACAACAGGGACCTGATAATTTTGAACTTCTTGGATCTTAAGTGTCTGCAGGGACAAGATAATTTTGTCTCTCTTTATAATTTGATTAAAAGCTTATTGGTAAAGGAAAAAAGCAAAAGAATAATGCAGTATAAATTATTGAATTTTATGCCTTTTGATAAATAATATAGTAAATGGTGTAAAATATCTTCATAAATCAATACAACCTGTTGCATATATTTTTTATTATGGTAGGAGGTGCCAAAATCTGCTAAATTACCAATTTTCAAGACATTTTACATGCAGCCAGAATATTCTAAACTAGTGCATCTAAATATCATTTTTAGCTCACCTGGCCGTCCGTCGTCGTCGTCGTCGTCGTCGTATGTCGTCGTAAACTTTTCACATTTTTATCAACTCCTCTGAAACCACTGAACCAATTTAAACCAAACTTAAGTGGAATGGTCCTTGGATGGTCCCCTTTAAAAATTGTGTTCGGTTTTCCCGGGCGCCATCCAATATGGCTGCCATGGTCGGACATAGTTTAACCTTGGACCCTATGGGAGTTTTAACATTTTCGTTATCTTCTCTGAGACCATTAGGCCAATTTGAACCAAACTTTGGTGGAATGGTCCTTGGGTGGCCCCTTTTAAAATCTGTGTTCAGTTTCCCCGAATGCCATCCAACATGGCCACCATGGCTGGACTTAGTTTAACATTGAGCCTATGGGAATTTTACTTTTTCGTCAACTCCTCTGAAACCACTGAACCAATTTAAACCAAACTTAAGTGGAATGGTCCTTGGATGGTCCCCTTTAAAAACTGTGTTCGGTTTTCCCGGGCACCATCCAATATGGCTGACATGGTCGGACATAGTTTAACCTTGGACCCTATGGGAATTTTAACATTTTCGTTATCTTCTCTGAGAATATTAGACCAATTTGAACCAAACTTGATGGAATGGTCCTTGGGTGGCCCCTTTTAAAATCTGTGTTCATTTTCCCCGAATGCCATCCAACGTGGCCACCATGGCTGGACTTAGTTAAACATTGAGCCTATGAGAATTTTACTTTTTATTCAACTCTCCTGAAACCACTGAGCCAATTTGAACCAAACTTTGGTGGAATGGTCCTTGGGTGGCCCTTTTCCAAACTTATGTCCGGCATCCCCGACTTCCAACTGACATGGCTGCTGTTACGAAAAATAGAAAAATGGTTCTTAGGAGGTTCTCTTTCAGAATGATGTCCGATGACCCAGACTGTTAACCAAGATGGCAGCCACAGCCGAACTTAGTTAAACATAGGGCCCTATGGGAAAATTCATTGAAAAATCTTCTTGTCTGAAACCACTTTACCAATTGGAACCAGACTTTGCAGCAATGGTCCTTTTATGGTCCTCTTTCAGAATTATGTCCCATGACCTGGACTGTCAACCGAGATGGCTGCCACAACCAAACTTAGTTTAACATAAGGCCTTATGGGAAAATTCATTGAAAACTCTTCTTGTCTGAAAGCCAATTAGAACCAGACTTGGTAGCAATGCTCCTTAGATGGTTCTCTTTTAGAAATATGTCCATTGACCTAGACTGTCAACCATCTTGGCTGCCACAGCCGAACTTAGTTTAACATAGAACCCTATAGAAAAACCAGCCAAATCTTTAGTCCTGCTCAAGATGAAAAGTTCAATGCAGGTGAGCGATACAGGCTCTTTAGAGCCTCTAGTTTTTAGCTCACCTGGCCTAAAAGGCCATGTGAGCTTTTGCCATCACTTGGTGTTCGTCGTCGTCCGTCGTCCGTCGTCCGTCGTCGTCTGTCATCCGGCGTCCGTCGTCGTCCGTCATCCGGCGTCCGTCGTCTGTCGTTAACTTTTTCAAAAATCTTTTCCTCTGAAACGGCTGGACAGATTGGATCGAGGCTTCATAGGAATGATATATGACATGTCCTCCACAAAAGATCCTCATTTTATATTGATCCGATGAAAAACATGGCCACTGTTGCTAAAAATAGAACATAGGGGTAAATTGGTGTTTTTTGCTAATAACTCAAAAATCGTTACAGATATCGAAAATCTGACGGGGTAAAATTGATCAGCATGACGAGATCTACCTACCCTGAAATTTTGAAGGAAATTCCACAACCCGTTTAGGAGTTATTGCCCTTTTTTCATCAAATTTTCAAAATTTTAACATTTTTCGTCATTTATCTCCAAAACTATTGGAGATAGAAGTGAAATGTAAATTTGAAAAATGTTTGCCATGTTGATATCTACCTACCGTGAAATTTTAAAGAAAATCCCAAAACCCATTTAGGAGTTGTTGCCCTTTTTTTGTCAAATTTTCAAAATTTTTTCATTCAAAAATCTTCTCTGAAACCGCTGGGCCGATTGGTTTGAAACTTAATAGGAATGATCTATGACATGTCCTCTACAAACAGTCCTCAATTTATTTTGATCTGACATAAAACATGGCTGTCGTAGCTAAAAAAAGAATATAGGGGTGGATATGTTGTTTTTGGCTTATAACTTAAAAACCGTTACAGATATCGAAAATCTGACGGGGTAAAATTGATCAGCATGACGAGATCTACCTACCCTGAAACTTTGAAGGAAATTCCACAACCCGTATAGGAGTTATTGCCCTTTTTTCGTCAAATTTTCAAAATTTTAACATTTTTCGTCATTTATCTCCAAAACTATTTGAGATAGAAGTGAAATGTAAATTTGAAAAATGTTTGCCATGTTGAGATCTACCTACCGTGAAATTTTAAAGAAAATCCCAAAACCCATTTAGGAGTTGTTGCCCTTTTTTTGTCAAATTTTCAAAATTTTTTCATTCAAAAATCTTCTCTGAAACCGCTGGGCCGATTGGTTTGAAACTTAATAGGAATGATCTATGACATGTCCTCTACAAACAGTCCTCAATTTATTTTGATCTGACGTAAAACATGGCTGTCGTAGCTAAAAAAAGAATATAGGGGTGGATATGTTGTTTTTGGCTTATAACTTAAAAACCGTTACAGATATCGAAAATCTGACGGGGTAAAATTGATCAGCATGAAGAGATCTACCTACCCTGAAACTTTGAAGGAAATTCCACAACCCGTATAGGAGTTATTGCCCTTTTTTAGTCAAATTTTCAAAATTTTAACATTTTTCGTCATTTATCTCCAAAACTATTTGAGATAGAAGTGAAATGTAAATTTGAAAAATGTTTGCCATGTTGAGATCTACCTACCGTGAAATTTTAAAGAAAATCTCAAAACCCATTTAGGAGTTGTTGCCCTTTTTTTGTCAAATTTTCAAAATTTGTTCATTCAAAAATCTTCTAGTCTGAAACCGCTGGGCCGATTGGTTTGAAACTTACTAGGAATGATCTATGACATGTCCTCTACAAACGATCCTCAATTTATTTTGATCTGACGTAAAACATAGCTGTCGTAGCTAAAAATAGAATATAGGGGTGGATGTGTTGTTTTTGGCTTATAACTTAAAAACCGTTACAGATATTGAAAATCTGACATGGGGGTAAAATTGATCAGCATGATGAGATCTACCTACCCTGAAATTTTGTAGGAAATTCCACAACCCGTATAGGATTTATTGCCCTTTTTTCGTCAAAGTTTCAAAATTTTAACATTTTTTGTCATTTATCTCCAAAACTATTTGAGATAGAAGTGAAATGTAATTTGAAAAATGTTTGCCATGTTGGGATCTACATACCCTGAAATTTTAAAGGAAATCCCAAAACCCATTTAGGAGTTATTGCTCTTTTTTTGTCAAAATTTTAACATTTTTGCATTTATCTCCAAAACTATTTGAGATAGAAGTGAAATGTAATTGAAAAATGTTTGCCATGTTGAGATCTACATACCCTGAAATTTTGAAGGGATTCCCAAATTCTATTTAGGAGCTATTGGTTTGTGTAATTTGAGGTCGGGTTCTGTTATATTTGTTTAAGGTTCACCCTTATTCCTGGTCAATTTTATCAACTTCCTGCCAGGACTACCACCATCAGGGAACATATTTTAACATTAAACCTTATGAAAAATAAATCTTCAACAAATTTTCCCTGGAAAATTGAACCAATTGCAACAAACTTGGTCAAATAGTTGATTAATTGTCCAATGAAAACCAGACTCCAGGTGAGCAATACAGGCTCTGGTGAGCCTCTTGTTTTATATTTCTTCAGTAGGGTTAATTTAAATCTTAAAATGAAGGTCTGTTATTGTATATTTCATTTAAAGTCAACCAGAAAAAGAGTAATAATTTCACTTTAAATCGTCATTTCTAAAAACTATAGAATTTTCTACAAAAATAATATGTAATTGTCATCAATTGTTCTGTTTTAATGAAAATAAGCTTTGTTTTTGTCGTAGGAATCTAAGATGAGATAAGATTAAACCCTTTATAGGAGAACTGCCTGGGTGGTCTCATGGTAACTTTCAAGGGTTTGATCCCCCCGGGTCAAAACAAAGACATTAAAATTGGTATTTGCTGCTTCTCAGCCAAGCATGCAGCATCTAGCAGTAAGTCAGCTCGGAGTCAATATAATGTCTTCCTGCAGACAGTTACCTTGTGAGCTAACACATTAAAAATCTGGCTCAGTGTCAGTCTAGTACAAAGCAGGGATCATATTCATTATCATATCAACATGTTCTTATCCTGATATGCACCTGGCTGCCACTGGACGTTAAACAATAATTCATTCATCCATCCTTTATGGGAGTGTTATTTCAGACTTTTTTGTTTAATCGTTTAACAGTATCCGACCTGCAGCTATGAGAGCCTTATCTAGTTTTACAGTTAAAACAAGCAGATTCTGACCCTGCTATTGAAATTATGTAACGTCCAATCTAATTTTGCAGTTCTATCATGCAGTCACCTTGTTGGTAATCATACTGTTTTGGTTTTTTATAGTGTGTTTTATACAACAGAGTGTCATGATAGATAAGGGGGAGGTTTGGGTACCCATATAACCGGTTTAACCCCACCACTGTTCGGTGTTTGTAACCAAATCAGACTATCCTGACTCTCTGTTGTGTTCATGTTTGTGTTTTGTACTCTTTTATGTTACTTTTTGTCTGTAGTTCTGTCAGTTAGGTTGATTGATTGGTATGTCATTGTTGATCTTTCCTGTTATCCATTTTGTTGTTTATGTTGTATCTGTTATCCTTCTGGCTGGCTGAATTCATTGTCAATAATATAGTATAGTAATCATAAATTAACCTCTAACATTTATCCCTTTATTTTGTAAGTTCTCTGACATAATTACTCTTGAGATGGATCATGTGTTCTTCGCTATTTTTGTCTTTGCCAAATAGCTGTCTTTGTCTCATGTGTTTAGCCCATACTTTCTTTGTAAGTAAAATTAGTCTTTCCCTTTCAGGCTTTGTTGTCTTTTTTAAACATTATCAGGTGGCATCTAACAAATTCATAAAAACTGTAAAAATAACAATGATTAACACATTTTGTATAATGTATAATCAAGAGTCTTTTTACCTAATCGAAGAATATACCCAGAAACCACAGTTGTATAAAGCAGCAGTGGAATCAGAACTGCAGCCATTTGTAGTCAACAATCATTTTATAACCATGCATTTTTACAAAATGCACAACCAAGTATGTTCAAAGTGGTCACTGCAACCATCTTAAATTTTCCCTTGACAAGTTTAAGCCACCATAGGAATATATAAATACATGCAAGGAAAAGTGATATTTACGGAAATGAATCAAAAGTATGTTCTTACTTGGATACAAGTTGGAAAATAATCTAATTTATCTCTTTGAGGAAGACTATTTATTACCTCTCCTGTTGACTGATTTAAGGGTAGATAACAAATGTTTCTCATATGCAAATTTATGGTTACTGTGAAGCACAACTATGAGTGGCATAATACTCTGAGGTATTTGTTTTAGTTTACATCTGTGATTTAGTTCTAATTTCTTTGGAAGATATTTCTGCTCTGGACATAAACAGAACGATTATACATATATATTAACATGTTTTTGAGAAGTTTGTGACATAATACGACTACAGATAAAACTATTATTGGACCTTATTACTTGAAAGGCCAAATATTATTTATCTTAATTTTGTTCGCTTTTTTAGATTTAAAGAAATAAAATGGTGAAGAAACAAACAAACACAAAGACACACATTCAAGCATGCCTTCTATCCTTAGTATTCATCTCCATGGCAACAGCTTCAGGTTACCATGACTACTGTATTATTGGTGCTGGACCAAGTGGCCTTCAGTTGGGATATTTTCTAGAACAACAGGACAGAGATTACATTATATATGAGCGTGCAAACATTTCAGGTATTTTAACCAAAATATACAGTTTTTTTAGAATGACTAAATACAGTCTTAAACACATAGAGTACAATTTTCAGTTAACTGGAAAAAAAAATTTGGAACCTTATCAATATTTGGTAACTATAGACCTGATAATGTGAATTTGTTTAAGTTAAAGTGGATTACCACATCTATTTATATCCCGGTAACAATTGTTTTCTACGTGTAGATAAAATTGAGAAGTTCTAAAGTCCCACATCTTTAGTTTACATTATAAAAAGTAAAGTTTTATACAGGTATGAAAGTTGAAAATAAATTACAAATGAAATCTGCCAACAAAAAGGTAAATAAACAGATGAACACACGATATTTTACAAAATTTGTATCATTTAGCAAAAAGTAAAATGAGTTATAGATACATTTAGTTTAAAACAGGATATAATATATCCCACATTCCATTGACCAAGAAATTTATTGAGGACATATTTTATTCATGTTTTATAAGGCTGTCTTAAAACACAATCATCAGAGTCTTATTTACAGGATATCGTTTCTTATCAGTATTAAAGAGCCATTCAATAAAGAATTCTAAAGATCAAGAATGAAGACAACTGGCGCTCCTATTTATGGTCCTGATCTTATTAATGCCGAAACAGTTTTAATGTCTTCAGTAATTATTGCATTTCAACAAATCTCCATCAGAAAGGTCTCAAGGGATTACGAATGAATTCTAGTGAGCATCAACTGTAAATGAAGTACTCTAATACTAGTATTTTTACAATTCCGGTGGTGTGGAATTTTTCACTCCATGATAAATTGGCATTTGCACTTTCAGATGAATTCACACTGTAAACATAATTATTTCTGTGTTAAGTTAGATAAATTTCATTTGATACAGATGAATCAGGACACAATCGTTTGATTTCTATGGCATTATGCATTCAGTCCTTACGCCATTAAAAGTCAGAGGTGTGTTTTACCGTTATTTGTGCCAGACTACTGAGTCTTTGTCGATTTTGTTTCATTTCTCATTAAAGCTATCTTTTATGGTGTAAAAGTAAGGTCAAAGGGAGGTTGATATATTTTAGCTTTTTTCCAATCTAGAACTAGCAATGGACAAATGTCTGGTATGAGCAAATACAAATTCTTGATGGCATATGTTTTTGCAATTGATAAAGGATTTCTAATATAAATTACTAATAAATATCACTCGTTTTACAAAAGGGGGACTATTATAATCTCTGTTATAGTTTTCTAGTTATTGGATAGTAAATGTCTGAGGAACCAAATTTGGTGTACTTTTATTGAAGTTGAAATTTTTATGACACATTTTGCTGTAATTTATAAATTTATTTTTGATCTTGGATGTTGAAATAAGTTATATGTTTCAAGCAGAAACAATAATTGTTATCAGTTTGCAAATTGGCTGTCTGAATACTGCCATCAGTTTTCAAATTCTTGAATAAATTTTTACACATGAATTACAACTCTTTGGTCAGAAAAGTAGTTATTAATTATGAACTTTCATTCTAACCAAATAATTCTCAATCAAATGGAAATTCTCTGATAATTTGCAAATGTATCCTCTAATTATGATGAAAGGATTTTCAGGAAATTCTGAACAAGGTCTTTAATATCTTATGTAATTACTTGGTGACAAAGAGATTTATATATTGATTGATGTATTATCTTTTACATATCTTTTAGATCTTTAATGATGTTATTTTTGAAGCAATAGTGAAGGTTTCTTTTTCAAATTATACTCATTTTTCTTGTGTATGTTGATCCACATATTTTTTTAAAATGTTGCCATGACAACCATGAACAAACCTGAATTGTATTGAAAATAAAAGATGCTGGTATAAGTATAAACAAATAAAATTTCAATGTAACTTAAAAAAATTAATAAATGACCTTACACAAGTTGATAGATACATGTAGATGAGTCTTCTCCTTTGTCAATAATCATTCATACAATTTTGAAATTTCTTCCCTTAAGGTCAGATAAACTTAATGAGGAAAAGTGTCCCATTTATACGATTTAATTTTAGTATTTTTGAAGTTTTTATTTTAGACATATCTTTATATCGTAAAATCATAGTTTTTAGATATTTTATACTTTTATCCATAACTACTGTATTGCAAATACACTTTCACATGAAAAGCTATAAAATATAAATTCATGAACATTAGTATATAAACCATTACTATATTTATTTCTTCTCCCTATATATACAGATTGATGTATCGCTATAGTTTTGATTATTAGTTTGTCACTATTAGTAGGATAGTTTTAGTACTGGTCTGCTACAAATAGCATTTCAGTCCACAAATTACATCTAAATTCAATTAACTTGGTCATTACTGTACTGTGATATTGGTGTATCTTTATTTGGAGAAAACACTCTGGAAGTTGTAAAAAACTAATCATTCCAAAGATCAGATCTTACAAAAATTTGTCGAACTATCTCTTAACTCATCTTCTATGAAATAGTCGTGTCAATCAACTTTGTTATTTATTTAGTGTTGGTGGAAACTGATCATGCAAACTAGTGATGTTTGTTAATTAAAATCAACGTGAATGTTAATGAGACAGATATCATATTAAGGGAAATGGCCCAAAATGGCTTTTATCATCTAAAACAGTAATTAAATTTACAGAAAGACAATTTATTTCAATTCATGTATTTTTTTTCTTTGAAGATAACTATCCCACTATCTTCATTTCCATTTATACATCACACATGCCATTGGTACCTTCAATGGCTCCAAGCAGCTCAAATCGCAGAGCCATTTATTGTATTCATATTTGGTTGTTACTTACTCTAGTTATGATAATCCTGATTGTAAAATATAATCATTAAAATAAATACAATTAAATCTCTATCATTTGATGAACCTTAAGGTCAGGAGGCTTCAAACATTTTACCAAAAAATTAAACATTGTTGGAACAACAGATCGTGAGTCTGGGGATGGTATTATTAGGCCAGTATGGAAAAGCTAATGTGTGACTCTGTTATATATTGGTCATTTGAGGTTTCTATACTTGTATTTCATGTGGATAATATAAGAAAAAGATGAAACACTAAGCTCAGAACATAAAATAAACATTAAAGAAAACAGAATCAATTATCTTAGAAAGAAACTAGTTGGACATTGTTTTTTTAAGTAAAGCATTCTGAAGTTAATTTAGTCTGTTGTAAAAACATTTTATGTTTATAAAGTGATATTTGTTCTGATGAAACTGACCTTTGGATCATAAAGCTCTTAATTAGCTTTTATCTTGAGGTTTTATATGGACTTCTTAAATAATGTTTTTATTACAGTACCTTTTGTTCACCCATATCACTAAAAGATTACATTAAGAACATTGCAAAGCCCTAATGGCCTTCTATCCTGTATAATTGATCTTACTTTGTACAGCGATCTTCAGTACAAAAGATGATTTTAACATGCTTTTTATCCTTTGGTTTACATGTCATTTCAGCCTACAAATTTAATTATTTCTTCAAGAATTTCAATAGACCATATTGATAATGAAGTTACAAGGGTTGTAGTTGGAAAATTGACGATATCTGTTTGGTGCACTCTTAATTTTCTTAGTTAAGACTTCATCTATAAATATGAAATTTCATTCATATTTTTCAGAATAAAGAGGTAGGGCCATAAGACTGATATTGACGAAATTTTTGACTAACATTTAATTAAAAAGAACATTTTTCATATTGGGCACCAGTGACGTCATCATCTGTAAGAAATCCCAGAAAGAAATAAATTGTGTTAATATAATTGTCTAAAATAATTTTCTATAAATTTTGTGTTGTTCTTACAAAACTGAAAATTCTTGAAAATTCAGGGCTAGTTTTTGACCTGTCATGGACCTAATCCTTTTAGATGGTTTAAAAATCTTATTTTATGATGCTGTTTTTTTATGGCCATTGTAAAAAAAATTGTATGGCTACTCTTCATTTTATTGATGGCTATAAACTAATTACAACTATAGGGCAAACATCTTCTTGATCATGATTCTTAAAAAAACATGTTTTTGGCCACTCCACAGTTTATTGATAGTTTCAACTAATTATAGTCATAGCGCAAAAATCAATCTGAAAAACAGATATAAATCAATTGTTATTTTCTTATATATCGATATGATGTTTTTCTAATGGTTTCCTCTTCACATATGATGTTTCAAGGAATTAATTTCTCTTTCACATAGTTACAGTGATTAAATGTTGTTTTAGATGTCCAAGTCTTCCTGTGACGCAGATAATGTGACATTCTCTGGAAATATTCATTACAATGTCGCAGATTACTAAAAAAGACAAAAAAATTCATTACAAGTCATACAATTGTAATAAAGATGAATTAATGATAATGAAATAAAGGTTAATTATCATATTATGAGATATTGTACCAAAACAGGCAATATATTGTCCCTGATGAGGTATCATTATAATCAATACCAAATTAGACTTCTTCAAGACATGTAAAAAAAGAAGAATTACAATAATGCTATTATAAGGGATTAATTGAGATCAGTTTCTTGGACCTTTAATGACTTTTTCTTCCAAGATGGATTTGTAACAGATATTATTATTTGATTATTGTATTATAGCATCAACAGCAGTCGCTATGCATTGTAATATGCCTCTCTGTTCATTGATAAAGATAAAAAAAAATCAAAAGAGAACAGTGGACAAACATTTATAGAACTACCAAATGTCAAAAGAAAACAGTAGACAAGCATTTTTTTAAAAGGACATGTGAGCTTTTGCCATCACTTGGCATCTGTCGTCCGATGTAAACTTTTTCAAAGATCTTCTCCTCTGAAACCACCAAACCAATTACAACCATACATAGTCTGAATGATCATCCTTAGTGTATCTAAAATAAAGTTTGTGTTTTATTTTCAAGAAACATGGCCACCATGGCTAAAACTAGAACATAGGGGGTAAATTTCATTTTTTGGCTTATATCTCAAAAACTAAAGCATTTAGAGCAAAACTGACATGGGGTAAAAATTGTCATCAGGGTCCGGTTGTTCAGTTCATTTAACCAAGGGTTAAATTTAACCGCATGTTAAACGTAGTGATTTTCTATATGATTTAACTCTCAGTTAAATTTAACCTTGAACAACAGGGCCAAGGTCGAGATCTACCTGCTATGAAATTTTCAGATGAATTGGTCAAACCTTTGTTGGGTTATTGTCCCTGAATTGTTAATTTTAAGGACATTTTGCAGTTTTAGGTTGTTATCTTGAATATTATTAGAGATAAAAACAAACTGTAAACAGCAAAAATGTTCAGCAAAGTAAGATCAACAAAAAAGTATAGGAGTTTTTGTCCTTTAAAGACAATTTTTCACATTTTTTTCGTCATTTTTGTGAATTGTTAAAAATCTTCTTCTCTGAAACTACAGAATCAATTTCAGCCAAACTTATTCTGAAAGATCTTTAGGGTATCTAGTATAAATTTTATGTTTTATTTTCTTGTTCATCGAGAAACATGGCTGCCATGGCTAAAAATAGAACATAGGTGAAAATGCACTTTTTGACTCATATCTAAAAACTAAAGCAGTTAGAGCAAAACTGACAAGTAGTAAAAAATGTTTATGAGGTCAAGATCTACCTGCCATCAAATTTTTGGGTTATTGCCCCTGAATTGTTAATTTTAAGGAAAATTCGCAGTTTTAGGTTATTAACTTGAATATTATTATAGATAAAGACAAACTGTAAACAGCAAAAATGTTCAGCAAAGTAAAATCTACAAATAAGTCAACATGACCAAAATCGTCAATTGAACCCTTATAGGAGTTTTTGCCCTTGAAAGATTATTTACATAAATAATGGTCTGTCAAATTGTCACAGATGTTTAGAGCATAACTTGAAATAAATTAAATTTTAGCTGTACAAGTGAAATGGAGGGTCAAAGGTCAAGGTCATTGAAAAGGTCCATGGCAATTTACCTGTTCAAGTCAAAATTGAACAGGTGAACGATTCAGGCTTTTGGGAGCCTCTTGTAAGAGCTACCAAAGATCAAAAGAGAACAGTAGACAAACATTACGGAGCTACCAAAGATCAAAGAGAACAGTAGACAAACAATTATAGAGCTACCAAAGATCAAAGGAGAACAGTGAACATTTATAGAGCTACCAATGATCGAAAGAGAATAGTAGACTTACAGTATTGAGCTACCAAATGTCAAAGAGAACAATAGACAAAACATTATAGATCTCCCAAATGTCAAAAGAGAACAGTGGACAAACAATTAAAGAGCTTCCAAAGATCAAAAGAGAACAGTGGACAAACATTTATAGACCGACCAAAGATCAAAGAGAACATTAGACAAACAATTATAGAGCTTCCAAAGATCAAAAGAGAACAGTGGACAAACAATTATAGAGCTTCCAAAGATAAAAAGAGAACAGTGGACCATCATTTATAGAGCTACCAAAGATCAAAAGAGAACAGTGGACAAACATTTATAGACCTACCAAAGATCAAAGAAAACAGTAGACAAACAATTAAAGAGCTTCCAAAGATCAAAAGAGAACAGTGGACAAACATTTATAGACCTACCAAAGATCAAAGAGAACATTAGACAAACAATTTTAGAGCTTCCAAAGATCAAAAGAGAACAGTGGACAAACATTTATAGAGCTACCAAAGATCAAAAGAGAACAGTGGACAAACATTTATAGACCTACCAAAGATCAAAGAGAACAGTAGACAAACAATTATAGAGCTTTCAAAGATCAAAGAGAACAGTAGACAAATAATTATAGAGCTTCCAAAGATCAAAAGAGAACAGTGGACAAATATTTATAGACCTACCAAAGATCAAAGAGAACATTAGACAAACAATTATAGGGCTTCCAAAGATCAAAGAGAACAGTAGACAAACAATTATAGAGCTTCCAAAGATCAAAGAGAACAGTAGACAAACAGTTATAGAGCTTCCAAAGATCAAAAGAGAACAGTGGACAAATATTTATAGACCTACCAAAAATCAAAGAGAACATTAGACAAACAATTATAGAGCTTCCAAAGATCAAAGAGAACAGTGGACAAACATTTATAGAGCTACCAAAGATCAAAAGAGAACAGTGGACAAACATTTATAAACTTACCAAAGATCAAAGAGAACAGTAGACAAACAATTATAGAGCTTCCAAAGATCAAAGAGAACAGTGGACAAACATTTATAGAGCTACCAAAGATCAAAAGAGAACAGTGGACAAACATTTATAAACTTACCAAAGATCAAAGAGAACAGTAGACAAACAATTATAGAGCTTCCAAAGATCAAAGAGAATAGTGGACAAACATTTATAGACCTACCAAAGATCAAAGAGAACAGTAGACAAACAATTATAGAGCTTCCAAAGATCAAAAGAGAACAGTGGACAAACATTTATCGACCTACCAAAGATGAAAAGAGAACAGTGGACAAACATTTATCGACCTACCAAATATCAAAGAGAACAGTAGACAAACAATTATAGAGCTTCCAAAGATCAAAAGAGAACAGTGGACAAACATTTATCGACCTACCAAAGATCAAAGAGAACAGTAGACAAACAATTATAGAGCTTCCAAAGATCAAAAGAGAATAGTAGACTTACAGTATAGAGCCACCAAAGATCAAAAGATAACAGTGGACAAACATTTATAGAGCTACCAAAGATCAAAAGAGAACAGTCGACAAACATTTATAGAGCTGCCAATGATCAAAAGAGAATAGTAGACTTACAGTATAGAGCTACCAAATGTCAAAAGAGAAAAATAGACTAAACATTATAGATCTCCCAAATGTCAAAAGAGAACAGTAGACAAACAGTTATAGAGCTTCCAAAGATCAAAAGAGAACAGTGGACAAATATTTATAGACCTACCAAAGATCAAAGAGAACATTAGACAAACAATTATAGAGCTTCCAAAGATCAAAGAGAACAGTGGAAAAACATTTATAGAGCTACCAAAGATCAAAAGAGAACAGTGGACAAACATTTATAAACTTACCAAAGATCAAAGAGAACAGTAGACAAACAATTATAGAGCTTCCAAAGATCAAAGAGAACAGTGGACAAACATTTATAGAGCTACCAAAGATCAAAAGAGAACAGTGGACAAACATTTATAAACTTACCAAAGATCAAAGAGAACAGTAGACAAACAATTATAGAGCTTCCAAAGATCAAAGAGAACAGTGGACAAACATTTATAGACCTACCAAAGATCAAAGAGAACAGTAGACAAACAATTATAGAGCTTCCAAAGATCAAAAGAGAACAGTGGACAAACATTTATCGACCTACCAAAGATCAAAGAGAACAGTAGACAAACAATTATAGAGCTTCCAAAGATCAAAAGAGAACAGTGGACAAACATTTATCGACCTACCAAAGATGAAAAGAGAACAGTGGACAAACATTTATCGACCTACCAAAGATCAAAGAGAACAGTAGACAAACAATTATAGAGCTTCCAAAGATCAAAAGAGAACAGTGGACAAACATTTATCGACCTACCAAAGATCAAAGAGAACAGTAGACAAACAATTATAGAGCTTCCAAAGATCAAAAGAGAATAGTAGACTTACAGTATAGAGCCACCAAAGATCAAAAGATAACAGTGGACAAACATTTATAGAGCTACCAAAGATCAAAAGAGAACAGTCGACAAACATTTATAGAGCTGCCAATGATCAAAAGAGAATAGTAGACTTACAGTATAGAGCTACCAAATGTCAAAAGAGAAAAATAGACTAAACATTATAGATCTCCCAAATGTCAAAAGAGAACAGTAGACAAACATTACAGAGCTACAAAAGATCAAAGAGAACAGTAGACAAACATTTATAGAACTACCAAAGGTCAAAATAGAACAACAGACAAACGGAGCTCTCAAAAATAAGAAAAACAACAGTAGTTATACAATACAGAGTTATTAAGGGGCCTCGGTGGCTGAGTGGTCTAGGTAGTTTGTTATGACTACTAATGATCACTAACCTGTCAACGCTGAGGTTTCGAGTTCGAATCTCACCTGTGGCGGGGTGTGTTCGACTCCGATCTTAATTGACAAGGATTGCCAATTTTCCTACCGAAGGTCGGTGGTTCTCTCCGGGTACTCCGGCTTCCTCCACCAATAAAAACTGGCCACCACGAAATAGCCAATTGTGCTGAAAACGTCGTAAAAACCCCAACTACACTAAACTAAAAAGAGTTATTAAATGTCTAAAGAGAACAGCAATACAGAGCTCCAAAAATTCAAAAGAGAATCAATACAGTTATAATATTGAGATACCAGAGAAGGCACACAGAACAGAATAGAGAACTGAATACAGATTTTGCAAAGGTTAAAGGATAACAGAAGATATAAAATACAGTTTTTTCCAAAGGTTATAGGATAACAGTGACATACAATATAGAGTTACCAAAGGACAAAAAAGAAAAAATGAAATAAAACACAGAGTCAAATCAGGTTTGCTGTCAGTTTGTCAGCTCATTCTATATATTTTATTGCTATAAGGGAAATCATTTCTATGTGGTAGGTTGATGCATAAATCGTGAATTTACTATGTGAGACAGATTTTATAGTTTCTGATTATAAAAGTAATTTCATCAAATCTTGTTGTCTTGAATTAATTTAGTTTAAAATTAATATGATATAATAATTTTGATGTATATATGTCAGGAAACTGTAGAATTATTCCTATGTACTAGATGATATATTTGTGTAATAATAATGTGAAAGTGTTTTGTTTGTATATATAATACAAAATTTAGGATATGTTCCCAGACAGATTGATCATATATTGATGTTTTTCAATAATTTCTGTAATTTTAGTGATTGATCACCATCATGGATGTCTTATCTGGTCTATCGTGCTCTTTCATGTATTATGGTACTTTCTTCATGCTTTAAGAGCAAGTCTGCTTCAGATCTTACGGTTTTTGATTAGTTTTGTGTTGTAAAGACAAGTTCATTTATCTTTGAAACTTTGTATTATACATTTTGATTGGACTTTTTCTTTGGAAGTCTTTTATACAATTTCAATGATACATTACTGCAATGAAGAAAAATTTAAATACCAATAGTCTGTGGATTGTCTGCAGAGAATCTTTTATAATTATTTTGCTTTTCATTAGGAAACTCTCTATTATATATTTCGGTATATTTTATTCATTATTTTTCAAAATATTATTCTTATGAAAAAAGTATAAATGGATCGATGTGATATTGATTTGAAGATGTTGATAGTCGAGAATAATTACTTAATAAGTGGTCATTTATGATGTAACAACCATCTGATTCTTTATGGGAATAAGAAGGAATTAAAAAAATCTGACTCCCGAATTTGGTGAAAAAAGGGCAGGTGGTGAATGTGGTCAAGTATAAAAAGGCAGAATTGATTATAGGCCAGAATCAAATGGTAGATTGTATGGACAATCAAACGCACATGATGTGTTAAATTGAGATAAGGTGTCTTACAAGTCATGTAAGATTACACCAAATTTATGTATATATCTATAAAGATACATGGATTATTTATCTAAAATTATTGCAGTATTTTTCAGAATGGAACAAATTAATCTACTTTCATTCCCTAAGAAAAGTTTAGGAACTTTTGTATATTTTATCATAACTCCATATTCCACTTTTTTCAGTCCATACTATTAAAAGTGGATATTTAAACTTGGTATGATAATCTATTGGTAGAAGATGACCATTATTAAAAGTTCCAAGTTTCAAGGTTAAGGTTACTGGGTCAGAGCATATATTGGTGCAGGACCAGTTGCTTATCTGATGATGTCTTATTATATAGAATATAATAGATGTAGATTATAGTTAGCTTACACGTTTACTACTGTAGTGTGGTTTTCTTTAGATATTCAAAAAATAAAACAATAAATGCAGCTTAATCCTATAAGAAATATGCTTGACACATTATTTTTGATGTATTATCAAAGTTTTACATGTCTTACAATTCAAATATTTGTTCTTTTTCTTACAGGTAGTTTTTATATTACTTATCCTCGCCATCGAACACTCATCAGTATTAACAAGAGACACACAGGGAAAACCAATAAAGAGTTTAATTTGCGACATGATTGGAACTCATTACTCAGTCATGATGAATCTCTGCAGTTGCGACATTACTCAAAAGACATGTTTCCTAATGCTGACCTACTAGTAAAGTATTTAAATGATTACAAAGAGAAACTTGGGTTGAATGTGCAATATAATACCAATGTCCAAAACATCCAGAAAGTCCCCAGTGATGAACCCAAGCACAAATATATGTATACATTTGATGATCAAAACAATAACCATTATAAATGCTCGTAAGTATACATTGAGTATAGTATAGTTAGTTTAGTAGTATGACATCAAGGATAAACTAATAGAGAAAATGATCTCATTAGATATATTTATGTTCATTGATGTATCTTGTGGTTTAGAGAAAATTTGTGGATTTCATGCATACCAAATTTTGGTAATTTCTGCATCTCTATATATATTACTTAGCAAAACATAGATAAAAAAAATCGTACAGTCTCACCTGATTTCGCTGTTGTTTATGTTTTCAGTGTAATAGTAGAATGGACATAATTTTTCTCCACATGTAATTTATTGATCATGAAGAAGCTTATCTCCAAGTCTGTTAGAAATCCAGGATGGTTTAAGAAAGTAATTAATGTTTTAAAAACTTTAACTGCAGACTGTATGTAATGTTAACTGGGAGAAAAACTAAGTCCATTTATAAGTAAAATACGGAAAAAAAGAGAAAACAATTATGACACAATTTTCCTCTGTATACTATCTTTTGATCATGAACAAGCTTCTATCCAAGTTTGGTAAAAATTCAGGATAGTTTAAAAAAGTAGTGTTTTAAAAACAGAGTGAATGTAAATGTTGACGATGGAATGTAGAATCGCAATTTCTCACATTTCAATGTGTTTTGGACATATTCGGTGTGATACACCAGTGTGAGATTCATGCATCTCACATCACATACCTACACTGACGTAACAATGCAAAAAATGTCACATCACAATGCTAGAATGTCAGAAAAAACACAACTTCGCATAAATGGTACAACAAAGTCGAAATTAACATTGCTTCAATTTGAAAATCCCTGAAGCTCCACCTAAAAGATATCTTTTTAAAGTTTTGTACCTTTGGTACAAAACCAAAACGCACACGATCTTTTCAAATATATAATTTATTTTAAACTAGATTATCTAGTTTAATAGAGCGCATTTTCATGTCATGGAAGCCATGTTTATTTCTTTAAATATTGGGCAGAGAAATGTGAGAAAAATAATTACTCATGGTAAAAAATGTGAGACTGGACAATTCCACCCTCGGGTTCATATTTTCTATCATCAGAAACTCGGCAAGCCTTGTTTCTGACTGGAAAATGTGAACCCTCCGGTGGAACTGTCCCATCTCACATCTTAGACCATGACTGATTATTATAGTCTTGCCTCCGCAACAAAAGTTGCAGGCTGGACAAAAAGCATTGACATTCTGATTTCCTGGTTTTGAGAATTTCTGTACTTTCATGTTTGGCTTTGTGATTTTATCATATTAACACGTTATGAAATATGCATGTTGTGGTATATGTATGTTTATGCTTCATTCACCAGAACAATGAAAAAAGCATATCCAATGAAAAAGAGTAAATCCACAGTTGGTTGACATAATTTTCTTGTCGGATAATTTCATTTTTTTTTGTATGTTATCATCTAGCAACATTCTTTTCATCTAATACAAAGTATGAATTTGTTCTTTTTAGAAACATTCAGTTGTGGGCCATTTTCAAGGTAATGAATAGTCTCCCTTTAAATGAAAGAATCATAATTATCTCCCTTTCCTACTTTCAGGAAGTCTCCATCACTCATTGTTTACTTTATATGTTTATTAATTAGGATATCAAGAACCATAATAAATTTATTTCATATTATGTTACGTTTTTCAGTGTAATGATACTAGCCACAGGTATATGGGTACCAAATATTCCAAACTTACCTGGTATAGACTATGCAGACGGATATGAATCCATATCAACAAATCCTGACGACTATGAAGGGATGAATGTCCTTATTCTGGGTAAGAAATAATGCTACATTGAGCTGGTGAAGGGCAAGAAGCTGTCAATCAGAAAGCTTATTGTTTTTCATTTTTGTGAGTTATTCAAACTTTACAGATATATACATATTTCAAATAATTTTGAAAAAATGAAATTAAAAATTTTATAAAGACGAAAAATTTGAATTTCACCTTTTCCTTATGAGCATTCTATGTACTGGTCTTTAATTGATAATAAGCTTGGGGGAATTTTTTGTTGCCTTTTTTTTTTTTTTTTTTTTTTTTTTTAAAGAAATACATATTCTTGTATTTTTTCTTTATTATTTGTATATATATTACTTAGCAAAACTTATCCCTGAAGCTCTACCTAAAAGATATCTTTTTAAAGTTTTGTACCTTTGGTACAAAACCAAAACGCACACGATCTTTTCAAATATATATAAATCTCTTATAAATAGAAGATATGTTATGATCCGTGTGTTCGCTCTGAGATTATATACTGGCAAGGCAGTACCGGTAACTGTCTATGAAGTTCAGTTCTAATGACCTCACTTTACCTTGTTTGGTAATTTTAAATTGGAATCTTCTGTGCAACATTTTATGGTATATTTTTCAAAATATTGTTTCATCTGAAGATTTCTGACCACATTTTTTATTCTTCCCAGTTTTAACATGTCAGATGTCCTTTGGTAATATATAGTATATTGATATTTAATAAAAGTTAATCAGTTCATCATCGTCATATAATGTCATGAGGAAAGACAACAGAATCTATATTTTAACAGTGTGAAATCAGGGTTAATGAATGTAAAACTATAAATTGCAATAGGAAAGGTCATTCAGTGGAAAAAATGAGTTAATTGCATTAAAGAACACAATATTGGTCATAAAAGGATAAAAAGATTCCTTTTCAGATCCTATTTGCTAAGACAAGATAAACATTGAATCATCTTAAAGATCATTTTAAGGATGTAGTTCTATTATAAACAACATACTAAGGTTTTAGAACAGTCTTGTTAAAATATAAAACTATTTTCTTGGATTCAATTTTGTCAAATGAATTCAGTTCGTACTTACGTTTTCTGTTTAACTTCAAAGTTTTCATGTCAAAATCTCAAATAGATAAAATGTAAAATGTCATAAATTATTAAGAACTATATAAATGCCTATTTAATATGTTTCTGATCAAATAAATAAAAAGCTTTAAATAATTACTAATATTATTTTTAGTAGATACTGCTATTTTGCCTGGTCTACTGTTGTAATTTACACAGATAGGAAATCATTCTATTGATCTAACATTTATTACTGATATAAATCAAAAGTCACTTAAACATGGATCTCAATGCATGACCAACCTCGGTCATTTCCAATACTTTTGGTGAAAGGAGTTTGAAATCTCTATCAAAGCAGTCTTTCCGATATATTACACTATGGCACTTAGTAGTCAGTCAGGTGAATTAATTCTGTAATATTATGTTTTAACAGTCTGAGTATAGTTTAAATGGAGGATGTAGACCCATTAGCATTAAGTAAATATAATTAGCCTGGATATATTCATTGATTTTAATCATACCTTCAACAGCAATGCTAAAATGCTAGAAATGCTCAAAAGTTAATTGATGAAATCAGTTTGAATTGTAGGTTAGTTGGGAAAGATTGATTTCATACAAAAATGTCATAAAAAGTCTAGAAAAAATAATGATCACAAGATTTTAAGATTAAACAGATATAGTGAAATTATCGTCTCTTCAAATACGTTTATTCCAAGGAACTGCAACTTTTAAGGATATATTTTTAATTTCAATGTTCTGTTGACAATGTTACCATAAAATTGATCTGCTATAGCAATAACATTGATCAAATTCTTGAAATATTTGAAGTAATTTATGGTATCGAAATCCTTGTTGAAGTAATTCATTTGTGAAATTTGTCTTTTAGTTATAGTTCTAGTTAGTATATGACACTGTTATTAGTTTATTCTTTCTATATATCTCCTTTGATAGACATTTCACGGCATGTTAAGTTAGTCCCTGGGTGCTCAGTATGAAATATGTTGAAGGGAAAGTTCATATAGGGAAGGCTGTACACAATATTTTTACTTTGAGCCAAAATTAAATAATTTTATCAATGGTATGCTTAATTATTAAGTTTGCTGATTTGAACATAGTGTTTAATCAAAATCTGTGATTGATATTTTTTCAGATAAAATATTGTTATTCAATTTCTCAATTATTTCAGAAGAAAGGAAAAATAATGAAATGTCTGTATTTCAAAGTTCATGTGATCATTTCCTTAATCATAAAGTCATATTCTTGCTCAGTTATTTCTGTTACCATAAATTTCCGAGTGACATCTACTTCCATATTACTCTATTCTGTCATAATCTTCGAAATATTAACAGAATCATGATTGATCATCATAGATTTTGATTTCTATATTTCTAATGAAAGTCATTAGCATGACCAAGGCTTACATAGTATTTCATCGTACAAATGATGTGATACCACCGACTGTGGCTAAGAGCAAACAATTTACCAATACAATATTTGCATTCTATAATTAAAACAGCGTAGGCCAATTTTCAAAGCATACACAATTTAATAAAGATTTTTCAATATGTCACTGTTATAACTCCCGTAGGAGTGAAAAATAATTGGTAGCATGTTTAAAAAAAATGACATTTATTAACTGTAGGAAAATCCAAAATTTTATGATAAAACTGATAAACTGTACAAATTGTGAATAAAATTCAAATTAAGCAAATACGTAAGGCATTTAATCAGAAAATGAATCTTGTTTTAATCATAATAAACATTAGGAAACAAAATGAATATTTATCAATACATGGAGTAATTAATGAAATCTAGAAGTTGTTCTTTCATGAATAATATATGTAGATTATTTGCCATTATCAGCCCAATTCATTATAATAGATATTGATTTCACCTTGACCTCATGTTACAATTTTTTTTTAAAGTTTTGCCTGTAAGTAGTGACAGGAAGGTCAAATCCTAACCCAATACGTATTAACATATATTTTTCCTCTTCAGTACTTTTTTTGGAGTGACTCTTTTTTCTAAAGTGAATCCAGTTACATAACTATGGATTTAGATTGTTTTAATTTAATAGTGTATATTTTGTGGTAAAGTGGCTTAAACTCCATGGTGAATCAAACTAATATTTATATTTTTAGTTTAAATGAAGTTATATTGTGTAAGAATGAATGTTCAGACAAAGATAAAGTAATTCTCTTGCTATATTAATAGGTCGGGGAAATGCCGCATTTGAAACTGCTGATTCAATTTATGGTGCTACAGGTTTGGTACATATGGTTGGCCGATCAAGAGTGAGGCTGTCGTGGTCAACTCATTATGTTGGAGATTTAAGGTAGGTCTATAAATCTATAAATAAATTTACTACTATTTTTTTCTGCATAATTATGTCTCCCCATCGCAGAAGGGGGATATATCGTTTATTTAGCATTTATTATGACGCCCCCAGAAGTAGTCAGGACGACATATTGTTATTGTTCTGTTTCTTTGGGTTTTTTTTTATTCTTTCACCTAATTTTGTCTGGACGAGTCCTCAGAAATGGCTGGAACAATCTTTATGAAACTTCAGAGTAATGACGATCACCAAGTCTAGTTGCATGTAACATTAAAATTTTCAAAATGGCCACCATTGCCATGGAAACGGAAAAAGTATGAAAATTTTTGGAAACTTTCATATCTCAAAAACTGCATCATAGAATTTCATGAAACTTTGTACTTTTGTAACGTATGATTGGTAGAACATGTTCATGAACAAAAATAGCAATCGGTTCGAGAAGTTTCGAGGCCATTTTGAAAATGTTGTAAAAATTACGAAAAACTGAACATTGTCCAATTTCAACGAAACTTGATATCCAGGCTAAGTTTGGGATGACAAACAAGCTGCAATCATCGAAATACAAAAATTTCAAGATGGCCGCTGTGGGCGACATCTGCTATTGCTCGCAATTGCAATTCTAGTAATTATTATTCTTTTTCTCATACAACCTTTTCTGGGTCAAAGCTTTTTTTTTCCTTTGGGTGTGCAACATATCATCATGATGAACATTTGACCTTTGACCTCAAGGTCAAATAGTGTTTTTTGGAAAATATGCTTATCAGGGCCAAAACTTTTTTAACCTTTGAGTTAGACTCTTGATTGGTATGTAGATGTATTTTGATAAGACGGTATGTCAAGTATCATCAGGATCAAAATTTGACCTTGATCTTTGACCTCCAGGTCAAATGATAGGATTTTTTGGACAATATACTTGTCTGGGCTATAACTTTTTAGCTCACCTGGCCTAAAGGGCCATGTGAACTTTTATCATCACTTGGCGTCTGTCGTCCGTCTGTCCATCTGTAAACTTTTACATTTTGATCTGCTCCTCTGAAATCCCTAGGCCAAATGAACTTACTTGGTGTGAAGCATCTATGGAAGGACCTTCATAAAGTTTGTATATTTCGTTCTGGTCGGACAACTAATATGGCCGCCATGATGAATTCTTATTTCTGATTGGTCAAATTTTCAAAAATCTCCTCTGAAACCGCAAAGCCAACTGAACTGTTACTTTGTATAATAATAATAATAATAATAAATTCTTTATTTAAAGAGGGTAACTCAATTAGAAGTAGTCTAATTTTCATTGAGGCCCTCAAACAAAATACATGTATACAGTTAACATTCATACATTAAAATACAATATATATTACTAGTATATACACAATTCAATCATTCAAACATACAAATGGGAATAAATGGCAATAAATGGCAACAATTGGTAAAGTTTTGATTAAATTTTCTTATTCTTACAACAAAAGAAAGATGACAAATTATTCGACTTGCAAAGAATTTTCAAGAAAATGATTATAACAATGTTTCTTAAATAATTCCACATTATGAAAATTTTTTATTTTGAGTGGTAAATTATTCCATACCTTTGTTGCAGAATAATGAAAAGATTTTTTATAAAAATTTGTATTTGGTCTTGGAACAAATAGATCATTATTAGAGACAGATCGTAAGTTGTGGTGTTGCACATCATTAATATTTAGCATTGCTAAGTAATCAGGTGTTAGTCCATTTACAATTTTATACATTAGAATTGATTGTTGGTATTTTATTCTATTTGTAAAAGATAGCCATTTTAAAGATGAAAACATAAAATTAGATGGAACTGAAATATCGCATTCAAGTATAATTCTTGCTACTCTTTTTTGAAGTTTTATGATTCTATCTGAATCTTTTTGTAATAAATTTCCCCAAACTGAACTACAATAGTCTATATATGGTAGAATATATGCATTATAAAATAGTTGTCTTGTGTGTATAGGCAAATATACTTTAATTTTAAACAAAAGTGATATTTTAGATGAAATAATCTTACATATACGATCAACATGATCTTCCCAGCTTAAATTTTCATCAATGTCAATTCCAAGTAATTTGAAAGAATGGACATTTTCAATACATGTTTCATTGACAGTAATACATAATTCTGATAGTTGTGCAAGTTTTTGTTTTGAACCCAATTTCATACACTTTGTTTTTTGTGCATTAATTTTCATACTGTTATTGTTACACCAAGATTGTATAGCATTTAAATCATTTTGCAATATGCTGTTTATTTTTTCAATGTTTTTATTATGAAAATGCAATGTTGAATCATCAGCATATAAATCCATGTCGGATTGTTTAACATGAAGTGGTAAATCATTTATATAAATTAAAAATAACAAAGGACCTAAAATAGAACCTTGAGGCACTCCATATTTTACAAACGATTTATCAGATTTAATGTTAGCGTATTGAACTTCTTGTTGTCTCTCAGACAAATATGATTTTATCCAATCTATCGTATGTTCTCCGATATGATAAAATTTTAACTTTTCTAAAAGTATGGAATGGTTAATAAGGTCAAAAGCCTGATTGAAATCTAAAAAAACAGTACCAACTATTTCTCCATTATCTAAATATTTTAACCATTCATCAATTAGTTTAGTCAGCGCTGTTTGACATGAATGACCTTGCCTGAAACCTGACTGAGCGATATGTAACATTTTTTTATTATTTAAGAATGCATATAACTGTGTACATACATGTCTCTCAAAAATTTTAGATATGGTATTTAAAATAGAAATTGGACGATAATTGGAGGGAATATCTGTTGGTCCTCCTTTATGTATAGCAGTTACTCTTGCAAGTTTTAATTTTTTCGGAAAACGATGCGACGTTATACTTTTGTTTATTAGAAAAGTTAGTGATGGCGATATTATCTCTGCACTTAGCTTTAAAAATTTGGGACCAATTCCATCTAAACCTGCGGATTTATTAATATTAAGGTGTTTTAGTTGTGAACACACCTCTCCAACAGAAATGAGTTTTAATTTAAAATTTTCAGTTTCCTTTAATTTTTTACTAGTAAAAGTTTGTAGCTTTGAAAAATTCATATCTGAAGTATTATTTCCAATAAGTTTTTCAGCTACGGAAGAAAAATGATTATTTAGTGTATTAACAATATCTTGGGGGTTATAAACAGTTTGATTTTCATACTGCATTCTAGGTGGAAAAATATTATCCATTTTTGGATTTAACTCTTTAACGTGATTCCAAAGTTCTTTACTATTTTTAGCTCACCTGGCCATAGGCCATGTGAGCTATTGCCATCACTTGGCGTCCGTCGTCGTCTGTCGTCGTCTGTAAACTTTTTCAAACGTTAACTCGTCCTAAACCACTGGACCGACTTCAACCTAACTTTGCAGAATTGTTCTTTAGGGCATGTGGAAAATTTCTATCGTTTAAAATTTTTGAAATGTCGAAAAACATGGCTGTCGTTACTATAAATAGAACATAGGGGTAAATTGCTGTTTTTTGCTAATAACTCAAAAACCATTACAGATATCGAAAATCTGACATGGGGTAAAATTGATCAGCATGACAAGATCTACCTACCCTGAAATTTTGAAGGAAATTCCAAAACCCATTTAGGAGTTATTGCCCTTTTTTCACATTTTGGGCTTTTTTTTATGTTATTATTTCAAAAATCTTCTTCTCTGAAACTACTATTCAAAATCATATGAAACTTGGTAAGATTGTTGCTTAGGGTACCCTGCATAGAACTGATGTGGGGATTTTTGATTCGTCGAAAAACATGGCCGCTGTTACTAAAAATAGAACATAGGGGTAAATTGCTGTTTTTTGCTAATAACTCAAAAACCGTTACAGATATCGAAAATCTGACATGGGGTAAAATTGATCAGCATGACAAGATCTACCTACCCTGAAATTTTGAAGGAAATTCCAAAACCCATTTAGGAGTTATTGCCCTTTTTTCACATTTTGGGCTTTTTTTTATGTTATTATTTCAAAAATCTTCTTCTCTGAAACTACTATTCAAAATCATATGAAACTTGGTAAGATTGTTGCTTAGGGTACCCTGCATAGAACTGATGTGGGGATTTTTGATTCGTCGAAAAACATGGCCGCTGTTACTAAAAATAGAACATAGGGGTAAATTGCTGTTTTTTGCTAATAACTCAAAAACCGTTACAGATATCGAAAATCTGACGAGGTAAATTTGATCAGCATGACAAGATCTACCTACCCTGAAATTTTGAAGGAAATTCCAAAACCCATTTAGGAGTTATTGTCCTTTTTTCGTCAAATTTTCATAATTTAACATTTTTCGTCATTTATCTCCAAAACTATTTGAGATAGAAGTGAAATGTAAATTTGAAAAATGTTTGCCATGTTGAGATCTACATACCCTGAAATTTTAAAGGAAATCCCAAAACCCATTTAGGAGTTATTGCCCTTTTTTGTCAAATTTTTAAAATTTTAACATTTTTGCATTTATCTCCAAAACTATTTGAGATAGAAGTGAAATGTAAATTGAAAAATGTTTGCCATGTTGAGATCTACCTACCCTGAAATTTTGAAGGGAATCCCAAATTCTATTTAGGAGTTATTGGTTTGTGTAATTTGAGGTCAGGTTCTGTTACATTTATTTAAGGTTCACCCTTATTCCTGGTCAATTTTGTCAACTTCCTGCCAAGACTACCACCATCAGGGAACATATTTTAACATTAAACCTTATGAAAAATAAATCTTCAACAAATTTTCCCTGAACGATTGAACCAATTGCAACAAACTTGGTCAAATAGTTGATTAATTGTCCAATGAAAACCAGACTCCAGGTGAGCGATACAGGCTCTGGTGAGCCTCTTGTTGGAACTAGATATAGCGTTTTGATAATATTCCTTTTTTGCATTAAATATTAATGACGTTGTTTTATTGCGCCACTTTTTAAAGTTTACCCAATCTTTTTTTGAATGATACATATTTCTGTATTGAATGGAATTTTTAATTTCTTCATTGAACCATTCGGCTTGTTTAAATGTTTTAACTCTTTTAGTTTTCATTGGTGCGTGTTTGTTAATAACTTGATTAAAAAGTTCATACCATTTGTCGACAGAAATATCAATATCTTCTTCCATTTCAACAATATGAAAAGGGGTTTGATGTAAGTGTGCACAAAAGGCATCTTCATTAAAGTATGAAGCATCTATGGAAGGACCTTTATAAAGTTTGAATATTTTGTTCCAGTTGGACAACTAATATGGCTGCCATGATGAATTCTTATTTCTGATTTTAAAAATCTTCTTCTCTGAAACCACAAAGCCAACTGAACTGTAACTTTGTATGAAGCATCTATGGAAGGACCTTTATAAAATTGGCATATTTTGTTCTGGTCTGGCCACTATTATGAATTCTTATTTTTGATTGGTCAAAATTTCAAAAATAAAATATTCTGGAACCGCAAAGCCAAATGAGCCATTACTTGGTATTAAGCATATGTGGAAGGACCTTTATAAAGTTTGCATATTTCGTCCCCGGTCGGACAGCTAATATGGCAGTTATGATGAATTCTTATTTTTGATTGGTCAAAATTTAAAAAATCTCTTAAACCATATAACCAAATTAACTGATACTTGGTATGAAACATCTATGGAAGATCCATTACAATTTTCACTTGAAATAAAATGGATTGATTGTGGGACTGTCACATGAGCTCAGGGGACCTACAATCATATTACTTGGTGTGAGGGTGCATCTTTGACTTAGGTTATGTTTTACGTCTGAGTTCAGTTTTCTCATACCAAGCAACCTACAATCATATTACTTAGTGTCAGGTGTAAACTTTTGTAAAACTTTGCACATGTAATACCTACAATTATGATTTGTGGTCCACAAGGTAGCTTATCGTATAAGGTTTGCCCCAGTATACTTGTCTTGTGACCCATTTCTCATTTTCATGGTTTACTGACTTCATAAACATGAATTTAAACTCTGCGTCCAAGTTTCGTGGTTAAATCCATTTCTCAGTAACTGTAATACCTAGGCCAACCATATTTGGTCTATTGATAGTTCTTAGTGGGTACATGCCCGTCTGACACCTGGCTTGGGACTTTGACCTCAATTTCATGCTCGAGTGACTTTGTCACTTTTTCGTGGTTAAGTCCATTTCTCAGAAACTGCAATACATAGACCCACCGTATTTGGTCAATAGATAGTTCTTGGTGGGTACATGTCAGTCTGACACCTGCCTTTTGACCTTGACCTCAATTTCATGCTTGAGTGACCTGCGTCAAATTTTTGTGGTTAAGTCCATTACTCAGAAACGAGTAATGTTCCTTGATGAAAACAGAAAAACTTATATATCGTCTGATTTTCACTATCTCTTAATTTTTTCTAGATATAAGGGGCTGAAAAAGGGACACATTTTATTTTTGAAACCTTTTTATTTCTTATCCGATTTTGATAATTTCTTTTTTGAATGGTTCGTCATAAAAAATACTATAAAAGTTACTCAAAGGAAATTTTGTGTAACTTTTGTCATTCAGAGATAAAGGGGATTAAAGGGGACAAAATCAGTCATTTTGCAGGACACCTAAAATAAATTACCAGTATATATAAATATATAATTTTAATTTTTTCTTAAGTTCATTGAGACTCAGTCTTGCTCTGGGTTTCAAAGAGTCAACACCTTTTTATTTTTATTTTTTACATACTCGTGATCAAGACCATATTGGTCGAAATGTTGAGTATTTTTAACTTTTTAGTTTGTTGTTGTTTGTTACGATTTTATATTTGGTTTTGTTCGACTTGTGTATTTCATACATTTTAGTTGTTTTATGCCCCTTTTGACAGCTCACCATTTCCATTTATTTTTCTTGTTATCTATTGTCGCATGAGCTGTTTCGCAACATACTTAGTTTTTTATACCATAATTATATTTTTTCGTGCAAAACGAGGACAAAAACCAATGATATTGTTACATGTAGTTTTATGTACAGTATCATAAGTTTATAACTAACAAATCAATGCAACTTTACTTCCATATTGTCTGGACGGCTGTTTTGAAATATTTATATCAAAATTCATAAATTTCTCATCCATCAGAAAAGAAAAATGTGAGCAAAACCGATGTTAAAACCATCAAATGGTTGTTCCATAAGTTGATTAGTTTACATTTCGTGTATTGAATTTGATAATGTATCTTTGTAACAAAAAGACTGGAAAATCCCTTTTCAGATATGGTTAATATACAACAAAAGATTAACATGCTTCTGTATTTAAATTGTTGTTTTAAGAGTAAAACAATAGGATATTATTCCCCTAAGATTAATTTCTGTCTTTTTGTTTTACAGAGCTGTCAATAATGCATTGTTAGACACATACCAGCTCAAGTCCCTTGACGGATTGTTAGAAGCTAGCGTTGATGAAGTCAAATTTGTAAAGAAGGGAGATAAATTTGTTCTACATTTTAAAGAGGAGGAAGACGTCCCACAGCTGTCGATAGATAACTTTGCTCTCAGAGAGCCTTATGATAAAATCATCAGATGTCTCGGTTTTAAGTTTGATTTCTCTCTATTTAATAAGTAAGTTATGTTCAGTAATAAGATAAATAGCAGAGATGTGACATGGCCGACTCCAGATATTTTCTGTGTTGTATAGTATTTCTGTCATTGATGAGTTACTTTTCACATATAAAATAAGATGTGTCAATTTTTCATTGGAAGAATTCAATACATTTATCAGTAGTTTTCTGTGAAGAAAAATTCCTGAAAAATTGAAATGTAAAGAGAGCAAACTGTGTGTGTTTTTAAAACTCCAAGTTGTTTTTCATGAATATCTCAAATATTTCATATTAATAAAAGTAAAAAGTACTAATGTACATTTTGTTTCAAATATTTGTTATTAAATATTGTCTGTTCCACTGCTGAAATGTTTCAAATATTCTACAACAGTGGATTTTCTTTTTTTGTATGCAGTTTGTTTTTTTTTTACATACAGTATAACATAAAAACAAACAATTGTGACATTGCCGAATATGTGTATGTGTTTCCTTAAGTTTGAACCATGTTGACTTCTGGGCTATACCAAGGTGTTATTTGAAATGTACAGAATTGTTATAATCTTTTTTTTTGGCTAAGTATAAATCCATGTTGTTATATACCAGTGAATCACTAATAAAAGAGAAATAATATACTTTTGTTAGCTCACCTGGCCATAGGCCATGTGAGCTATTGCCATCACTTGGCGTCCGTCGTCGTCGTCGTCAGTAAACTTTTTCAAACGTTAACTCGTCCTAAACCACTGGACCGACTTCAACCTAACTTTGCAGAATTGTTCTTTAGGGCATGTGGAAAATTTCTATCGTTTAAAATTTTTGAAATGTCGAAAAACATGGCTGTCGTTACTATAAATAGAACATAGGGGTAAATTGCTGTTTTTTGCTAATAACTCAAAAACCGTTACAGATATCAAAAATCTGACGGGGTAAAATTGATCAGCATGACAAGATCTACCTACCCTGAAATTTTGAAGGAAATTCCAAAACCCATTTAGGAGTTATTGCCCTTTTTTCACATTTTGGGCTTTTTTTTATGTTATTATTTCAAAAATCTTCTTCTCTGAAACTACTATTCAAAATCATATGAAACTTGGTAAGATTGTTGCTTAGGGTACCCTGCATAGAACTGATGTGGGGATTTTTGATTCGTTGAAAAACATGGCCGCTGTTACTAAAAATAGAACATAGGGGTAAATTGCTGTTTTTTGCTAATAACTCAAAAACCGTTACAGATATCGAAAATCTGACAGGGGTAAATTTGATCAGCATGACAAGATCTACCTACCCTGAAATTTTGAAGGAAATTCCAAAACCCATTTAGGAGTTATTGTCCTTTTTTCGTCAAATTTTCATAATTTAACATTTTTCGTCATTTATCTCCAAAACTATTTGAGATAGAAGTGAAATGTAAATTTGAAAAATGTTTGCCATGTTGAGATCTACATACCCTGAAATTTTAAAGGAAATCCCAAAACCCATTTAGGAGTTATTGCCCTTTTTTGTCAAATTTTTAAAATTTTAACATTTTTGCATTTATCTCCAAAACTATTTGAGATAGAAGTGAAATGTAAATTGAAAAATGTTTGCCATGTTGAGATCTACCTACCCTGAAATTTTGAAGGGAATCCCAAATTCTATTTAGGAGTTATTGGTTTGTGTAATTTGAGGTCGGGTTCTGTTACATTTTTTTAAGGTTCACCCTTATTCCTGGTCAATTTTGTCAACTTCCTGCCAGGACTACCACCATCAGGGAACATATTTTAACATTAAACCTTATGAAAAATAAATCTTCAACAAATTTTCCCTGAACAATTGAACCAATTGCAACAAACTTGGTCAAATAGTTGATTAATTGTCCAATGAAAACCAGACTCCAGGTGAGCGATACAGGCTCTGGTGAGCCTCTTGTTTCTCACCTGATTCACATTAACGTATATCAATAAGATGTTGTCATTCTGTATCATTCTTATCATAGACAAAGTTATGTCGTTCCAAATGAATAATCATGTAGGAACTTTACAGAAATTCAGTCAAACTAAAATTCTGATGTTTTACAGTTGTTCTTTAAGATATTTGTTTTCACAAATATTTACATCTACTAAATCTTATCTGGGGCTGCAATGGCCAAGTGATCTAGGTCATTACAACTATTGATCACTGTCAACAGTGAGTTTGGGGTACATTATCCAGCTTGTGGGTAGGTGTATTCAATTTTGGCTTTCGATCTAAATTAACAGGGATTGCCAGTTTTCCTGCCATAGAACGGGCCACCATGATATCGCCAATGCCACAGAAAGTGGAGTAAAATCCCAATAAACCATACCTAGAAATTATCATTTCAAATCAACTTCAGATGGCTGATGTTCTTTCTATTACAGTAACACAATGATGTCTAATGGTGTTGGAAGATCTAAAAAATATCCCAAAATAAATCATGATTTCCAATCAGCTGATAATCCTGGGATGTATGTGGCAGGAACAGCAACACATTCTTTAGATTTCAGGAAATCTGCTGGTGGATTTATCCATGGCTTCAGATATACCAGTAAGGCAATAATAGAAAAATCCTAGAATAAGAAAAAATGTTGTTTTATGCATTCCATGTGTACCTGACTACAAGTCATCCATTCAGGAAAAAAGAGATATGGCTGATAAAATTCTCAGACAAACTCACTAAGTGCTTGTAAAATAGTGAAAAAAATCAGTGTTTTTATTTCTGTTCTTCATACTAGGTCAAGATGGGCCCTAGCACTAGTTTATTCAGTATTATTCTCTTTATGTTGATCCCATTATATATGATACCTTAGACAGAGATGCAAAATATAAAATGCATGCAAAAGAATCTAACAAATATGTCATATGCTTTTCATGTATTATTTATGAAAGTAATTTAGAAGTATTTATTATAAAGAAAAAAGAAAATTTTTTAGAATTCCATAAAATAACTGTTTTGTCTGATATTTAAAAAAAAGCTTTTTCCATAATTGGTACATGTACAATTTATAGGTACTGTTATGATGAGGTCAATTTTTTGCCACTAAAGTATCAATTTTCCTAACTTCTAACTATATGTTCAAGAAGGTTTGTATGCCAAATCATTCAGTCTGAGGCATATTATGCCCCCTCTTATAAACTCTAAAAGTGGGGACTATATTGCATTCACCTTGTCCGTTTGTCCATTCGTCCAACAAAGATTTCCGTCACACTTTTCTCAGAAATTAATAAATGGAATGACTTTATATTTGGTCAGCAGCTTAATAGTGGTAAGTTGTAACGTGTGAGCATTTTTCAGATCTCTAAGACACCTACTTCATGTTTGCTGATACTTTGAAATTTCCATATGTTGACTGAACTTAAAATTTTTCATCACACTTTTCTCAGAAACTACGGAATGGAATGACTTTATATTTGGTCAGCAGCTTAAAAGTGATGAGTTGTAATGTGTGCGCACTTTTCAGATCTATACCTACTTCCGATACTCTGAAATTTCAATGTGTTGAATGAACTAAAACATTTTCGTCACACTTTTCTCAAGTACTTTTGAACAGAATGACTTAATACTTGGTTGGCAGCTTGACAATGATGAATTGTAACGTGTGTGAACTTTTCGAATCTGTCGCACACCTACTTTCTGTTTGCCGATACTTTAAATTACGAGTGGGGTATTCTTAGCACAACATTGTATGCATTCTTGTTTATAGTTTTTTAACATAATAACTATGGTTGTACAGTCGGCCATTTAAAAAAAATGGCTATGATTGCATGATTTTGACACAGTCTCTGATAGTAAAATGAACATAAGCAAGGATGATTAACTAAAAATATTTACATAGTTCAATTATCTTATTCAGATACACTCACTCTGGCTGACATCTAATTTTGAATAAAATCACATTAAATTGTATGAAACATTTTTCAAAACTTTGCTGGTAATTAGTACCTTTACACAGAAAATTTGGAAGGATTATTTGATATTCAAGGACTACTTTATGATATACCGGTAGTCACAGATTGCAGATTAGTTCTAGTAATTTGATAGGGGAAAACTGGTCTCATCTGATACTGCCTTCTTAAATTTATTTCTTTAACTTGATTCCTCTCTGTTATATATTTTTAAGGTGTATTTTTACACAGTATATAATTTTTTTTTTCAGCTCGTGCTTTAAGTAGAATATTAGAAAATCGCTATCACCAAGTGCCTTGGCCTTCAAAAACAGTTCCATTAACACAGCTTATAAACACAATATTGAAGAGGATAAATGAGGCCTCTGGTACATATCAGATGTTTGATGTTTTAGCAGATATTATTATTTTAAATGAGTAAGTTGTCATATTTTTAGTTAAATTTTTAAAACAGGTACCGGTTATACAATTTGTTTTCAAAATACAAATATAATATAAGGTTATATTTAAATTGTTATTCAGTTTCTTTGATGGATTTTTAGCTAAATATCAGTAATGTTGTCAGAAACAAAGGAAGAACCCTTAACACTCACTATTACTAAAATTAAGATTGCTTTTATTATGTTTTTTTTAAATAGAATTCTATTTTTGGCAGTCTGGATTTGTCCATTGTTTTTTAATGCCCCGCCAGGAATGTGGCCGGGGCATATAGATTTACCCTTGTCTTCCGTACGTATGTTCTGATTTGGTCAAGTTTTGCATTGAGCTACAATTCTCAGAAATCTATAGTAATATATCAGTGATATTTCACCACTACAGTCCTCTTGTATAGTACAACACAGTTCGGCAACACTTGGGTTGCTATGACCTACATTTCATGCTTCAGTGACCTTGTTAAGTTTTGCATTTAGGTTCATTTCTCAGAAACCAATAGTAATATATCAATGATATTTCATCACTACAGTCCTCTTGTATAGTGCAACGCAGTTCAGCAACCTATATTGTTTTTAAGTCTTATAGACACATTTTGAAGCCCAGCCACAAATGTGGCTGGGGCATATAGATTTACCCTTGTACGTACGTCTGTACATCCCGATTTGGTTAAGTTTTGCGTTTAGCTCCATTTCTCAGAAACCTATAGTAATATATCAATGATATTTCACCACTACAGTCCTCTTGTATAGTACAACGCAGTTCAGCAAGACCTATATTGGTTTTAGGGTGGGGCATCCGTGTCTTATAGACACATTTTCTAGTTTAGTTTTATTACACATAGTAAAAGGACTTCTGGTATAGCATTAGGCACCTGTGAGGGCTCATGGGAACTCAACCCACAAGAGCTGTCTAGCATGTCCCCAGTTGGCAGATAGGGGAGACCCTCTTTCTGGGGGGTTGTCAGGTCATAATATGGAAAGCCTGACTGCCGATCATATTGGGTAATGTGTTTGGAGAATGCCATGCTCATTGCAGGCTTAAGTCCCCTTCTGTAGTTTTCGAAAAAGAGTAGGCTGATGAGTGCTACAGAAGGCTAAAATCCATCCACCCTTTTACAGTGGCAGTCCAGTGTGGTTCCCCTTTGGGTCCCGTCCCACCACTATTTGAATTATGTTTGATAAATTGTTGAAGGGGTTCTTGTCCTGATGAAGCATGAAATATTTGCCACTGGATGTTAAGCAAACAACAAATAAATCAATCAATCTGGTACAGCATTTCCTATTTTTTCAGATTTGTAACATCATCTGTTAAAATCAAAGTAAATTTTCAGGTGTGAAACTGTAAAAATTTAGTATTAAGCATTAAAAAATTTCAATAAGTGCATTTGAAAAGTGTAAAGATTACAATAAAAAATTTTAACTTTTCGAAGGGTATGTAGAAATGTCTGTGAAACTTTTTCTCTTGTTTTATTTTTAGTGACAACACCACATTTACATTTTTGGAGGAATTTCCAGTAGATCTAATCCATGAATTAGAGAAACAATCTGGACACCAAGCAAACAAAATTATTGTTCAGATTATGCAGTATGGTAGAGATTTCTCAGGACCAGGAAACGATGTCTTCCGTATTAGCAGAGCCACCGGAGAACCTTCTGATGCTCACAATTCTAACTTCCTACATCCAGTATTTTATTATTATGATAAATTACCAACAGGTAACATTACTAGTCAATAACTTTTATTTTACAATAAATGCCCAAAGTATTATTCTGAGGCCAACTAAACTAAATTCTCTGGTTCTCGGACAATTGATTTTTCAAAAATGGCAAGGTAGGTAAGGAATTAATTTTTTTAGTTTATTTCCTTTTCAAAAGAGGCAAGGGATTTTCAGTTTATGTGTAGAGCTGTTCTACGGTAACTGTAGATTGAACAGGCAGTATTGTCCATGGAATGACTTGTTTGGAGCCAATATTCAAGTCAAACTCACTGCCATGATCATGTAATATCAGCTGTTTATTTACTTTTGTTTTGACTTGATTAATGTTGCACAATACTTGAAAAGTGAGTCTGGGTAAATGGTAGATGCTTGAAATATTTTTGGCACCAAATTTGAAATTTTATTTTTACTGAAACCGCCTCGATGGTCTCGTGGTACCTTGCTCGCCCCGAGTGCGGGAGGTCGTGGGTTCGATCCCCGGCCGGGTCAAACCAAAGACATTAAAATTGGTATTTGCTGCTTCTCCGCCAAGCACGCGGCACCTAGGAGTAAGAGCAAAGACTGGTCGGCTCGGAGTCAGTATAATGTGTCCAAGTGAGGTGATATGTCTTCCTGCGGACAGTTACCTTGTGAGCTAGCACATTAAAAATCCGACTTAGCGTGTCGGTCTAGTACAAAGCAGGGATCATATTCATTATCATATCAACATGTTCTCGTCCTGATATGCACCTGGTTGGCACTGGACGTTAAACAACAATTCATCCATCCATTATTTTTACTGAAAAATACCGGAATGGTAGCAATTTTTTACCAGAAATCAAATAAACTTGTTCGGTCCACAACTTTTTAAATGGGGTGGCAGCATCTGAGAACCAGATATTTAAGTTTAGATGACCTAATATAATGATTTTTTTATTACCATTTAACATAAATAAGCTTTTATCTGTAATTTATACATTTGTATTTCATTAACTATCTGTTCAAACTTGTTTGTAATCTACTCCAGCTGAAACTTACCAGTTTCATTTAGAATTATTGAGAGTAATTTACATATGTTGTGGGAATAAGTTTAAGAATTTAGGAAATCTGTGTTCATTAACCATAGACTTAATTTGTAGAGAACAAAAGACTGGACCTTCAGAATGGTTTGGGCTATCCATTGTGTTTGGGGGAGTTAATTTCAAGTCAAGAAATTTGACTGCAATAATTTTTCATTAGGAAGGTTTAACTATCGAGACCGTAAAAATATGATAATCAACTACATGAGAATTAAGATTCCACTTCATTCAACAATTTTAAATTACCTTAAATAATACTTATTTGCCATGAACTCTGTATTGACACTCTCATTTCTTTCACAAGACAGTACATACCAGTATGATATATTTTAAAACAAAATTTTTGCTGCACCCATTGATAAACCACATTGATCCATCAAGAAGCCTGACTTTTTGTTCCTGGTGAAAGTTCTTGTTAATCTGTTAACAGACATAGTTATTTTACACAGAATACTGCAGATGTTAGTGTGTTTATCATCTCTACTTAATCTTTGAAAAGTACAGAGACAATTGAAGGGGAATTTCATTGAGCAATCACTATTTAGAATAACTTTTTCTCCAAGTGATCCATCCTACCCTGAAAACAGTGAAAGAATTGGAGAAATACTATTAGTTATAAAAACTTCCATTTTGAAATCTGTTTTATTGTTATTTTGCAGAGGAAGATATGAAAACAAAGGGACAGGACACAATGCCAAGACCTAAATCTGTACATCATATTGTTGAAGATTTTTTGACAATATGGGATGGTCCCCTTAGTCACATACTGCCCTTAAGAAGATTCTTGGAAGATGTTATCGGAGACAGCCTAAAACATCATTTTGCAGAAGACTGCATGAAAAGAAGATTACTTTACCAAACTGTTCCTTTTTCTTGTCAAGAAGATTTTATTGAAGGACATGGATTGAAAGGAACAAAAGATTTAATAAGTCTTTCAGAGAATGTCAGAGATACATAAAAATAGAAAAATGCTGTTTAGACCAAATAAAATTAATTCTTAGATTCTCATCTGCATTTAACATCTTGCTATCAATTTTTTTCTATGTACAAAGAATATTGTTGATTTTCGAATTCACAATAGAAAAATAAGTTTAGAAGAAAAGTAAGAAAAAAAAAAATTAATAAATAAAAAAAATTAAAATATATATATAAAAGAAAGTTAAAAAAGAATAAATTAAAATAGAATAATAAAATAAATGAGAGTCTAGGAATTAATTTTTATGATCTACATATAAATGAAACCTAAATTTATTTTTTCAACAATTTTATTTTTACAAATTTTTCTCCACTAAGCCAAAGGATGTGTTTTATAAATATGCTTAGTTTTGCTCATGCCATGCTTCATTGGTGACAGGTTTCCAGAATTTGCCACATGTCTGGATTTGGGTAATTTCTACATTTATATTCTTTAGATGGATTCCCTGATTTCCAGGTTTTGGCAAATTCTGTCCTTTTACACATGCATGTATTTTAGCATGTTTCAAATGCTATTTGTAAAATCTTATTCAGTTTATCATTTCTTAATTGTCATAATAAATTGAAGGGTAATTTATAATAAACAAGTCATTTCCATTGATAATACACAGTGTACTCGTGTGTTATTTTATCATCTAAAGCAGAACAAATCAAAATAAAAACATAGTTTGAATGAGAATTTTGTGGAAGTGAGAATGAATATCCAAGTTGACTTCAATAAGAAACTATGCAATAATCACCTTTGATGAAATTAATATGATTATAAAAATCTGTGAATGTAGATGTATGATTGTGATATTTTTGAGGATGAAAATTTTTCTATAATCTGTTTTGTTATGATGCAAGAAAACTTAAAAATAAGTTTGCTCTTTTACATTTAAAAGGTTGATTTTGAAGGTTAGTTTCATAATAAACATTTTCAAAGGTTTTTTTATGATTTTTAAAGGAGTTTGAAACTCAAACAAATCAAGCAAAGTATAATAATGCCGCTACACTTGTGTATTTAAGAAGTAAACTATTAAATGGCAGGAAATAGGATCCTATTGAACTTCCTTACCTTTGGCTTTTGAAGTATAAAAAGAAAAGAGAGGTGGGGTGGGGACATGGCATATAAAAAACAAAGCCAGAGTAATATGTAAAATAATTATAATTTGGTTAAGTGTTATCCTGTTTGTCCAAATAGACTTCAAATAAATTTATGGCTCCGAAGAAAAGAAATTTTGTAATTTGGAAAATATGATTTCTTGGGCTTCTCTTTTAGTGGCACTTGTAAAAAAAACCGTAGTATTTATGTTCAGAAATCTTAAAAATAAATATAGGGGAGTATTTACTCTTAAAATATATTAGGTTATGAAATTTGTGAGTTATTTTATTTTTTGTATATTTGTATTTTTTCAGATGTTTATATTTGTATATAAAAATAAAAATTTGGGTCTTCAGAATATAAATCAAAATGACAAATATCTGTAACAATAGTAAATCAACTACACTGATAGTGTGAACTAACTGATTATCATTTTAGTCATTTTTAAGTGGTAGTTTATCCCTTTTATAATAATAATTATCTCCCTTTGCTTTTCAGTGCTAAAGCTATATACACCTTGACTGAGAGTAGTTCCATAACATATTAAATTTTGCCTTTGTCTCCAAAGTCAGTATGATAAGCTTATTTTGATAACATTAATACTACAAGGACTTCGAGTAAAATTGAATAAATTCTTTATAGATATTAATTTATCAATGTCTCTGAAGATGTTAAAATTTATAGATGTGACAGAACTTTTCTTTATAGCTAATTAACATTTTTCAGTTAAGACTTGTTTGTTTTGGTAAATATTTGTGATCACTCCTTCATCGTATCCAATAGTTTATTATAATAGTCAATATTTTGTTTATAATATTGTTAGTTAAATAAATTTTCCCTTCATGTGTTAGCATTCTTCTGCATATAGGTTGCTTGTAAGAGTTACCTCCCATTTGAACCTATATTTTTGGCTGTATCATAAAAATTACCTGGTCTCAGTGAGAAATTAATTAACTTTTAGAATTGTTGATTTCTTTATAAAAAATGTTTTCAAAAATATTGTGCTTACGTTGATTAGTTCTCAACTATCCTAGATTGATCGTCCTGATATGCACCTGATGTTAAACAACAATTCATCCATCCATCCATCCTAGATTGAATTTAAAATATGCAATGAATTCAAACGGGTGACCAAAAGGAAATTACAAAATATGCCCCTGGCAGCAATATTAAGATTTTTTTTTCACTAATGGGAAATAACTCTCAGCAACTTAAAACATGAAGACAGTTCGTCTCTGTGATATGTATTTTACAAAATATAGTTGTCTTTTGTTATATATAATATCTGTGGAATAGTCAGTCAGACAAATAATTACAAAAAAAGTCAACAAAACAATAGAAAATTGTAACAGAAAAATACTAGTATTCACATATTTTTTTCAGTGTTAGTCCACCAATGCTATTGACCTTTACTAATATTTATAAGAGGTAGTTATATGACTGTTTAAATTAACTGTCAAGTAAGGCACTTTCAGGAATTTTAAAAGTAGATGCTGTATGTATTTATGAGAATATTGTAATCTTTGGAAGAAAATAAATCCACAACATTATTTTATACCTTTCCTATTTTCCAGATTATATAGCTTTATCTGGTAGTTTTTTCAAAAATATTTCTATCATTTTGTTTGCTCATATTTTACTGAATCAAAACCATTTTTCACAAGTTGAGTGTTAATGACAGCAGGCCAATCAAATGCATGGTGAAATTTCTTTAGGATGTGTGCAATTTGCTCCAATACAAATTTGGAAATTCTATCAGGAAAAAAGAAAAAAAATGAAAGGTATTTTTCTTCAAGTTCTGATAAAATTTTCTCTAAAGTCATATTTTTGAGCATTTCATTGTTAATAAATGGCATATTAATGATTTCTATATATGTAGTTTTGTGCAATAATAATTCTGATAAAACACCTTGGTAAATAATTCTTGTTCTTAACCACCATTACTATGGAAGTCTTTCACATGCTGTATTAATTATAATTTCTCTTGAACTATTTCATCTGTATTTTAGATTGTTAGATATATCAGAAATTTCTTCCCTAACATTATATTACTTACCGGTACTCATATAAGAAATGGCCTTTGCATGATATACCATTCAACATGCTTTTTTCATCATTGGGAGTCTTGGTGAACAAAGACAGTGTTCTGAACTTTTTTGCTTACCAACAGTTAATGTCGCAGGTAGATTCTAAACAGCACAGAAATATTCCAAAGAAATAAAAAAAGGCGAAAAAAATTCACAACTTTTTTTGGCAAAATTGAATATAGTTTTAAATAAACTTACTTTAATTTCAATATCAAAGGGTCATTGTCATTATTTTGAGATAACAATCATAACATAACTTTCATTTGTTTTATGTCATTCGAGTCCCCTCCCTGTCGAAGTTTGATTTGCCGTTCCTTTCTAAGAGAAAGATATTCATCCCATTTGAATCTGTCCCTATACATATGTCACCTAATTTTAGATCATGTTGCTCCTTGCCTCCACGCAATCCAAGGTGCAAAGAAAAAGCTAAATGTAGGAGGTTAGTAATTGCAATTGGTGAATGTGTTCCTAGGAGGCCATGTTCAAACAATTGATCAACATCAGCATCTGTGATTTCATTAGAGGCATGAGGTTTGTTACCAAAGCCAAATTTTATAAGCTCTATAATTAAAGCACTTCTTTACAAAGTTGTCTCACCAGGTATAGATATATACACTTGTCCTTCATTAGCAGCAAAGAAAATGTTTTGTAAATCTTCAGAAAATAAATGCCTTTAGTATTTTCATGGTTCAAGGATTCACATTATGTTAATAATATTAGGTTCTTTTGACCTTGACTTCGTCAATTAACTTTTTGTTTAAATTAGCTTAGAGAATTTAATGTGGACGAATCAACCATAAATATTAGGTCAATGTCCAGGACCTTTTGTGGGACAGAAGTTTACATCCCAAGTCAGTTCTGATAGTAATTTAGAATTTGGTCATTTTACATTCTCCAATTACAACAGTGTTTATTTTTCTTTCTACCTTTATTTATACAGTCTACTGCCATTTATACATGTGTATAAAAAAAGATATAAAAATATTAAATATTTTGCATGAGACATTTTTGTGTTTCTACTTCTTGTTTGATGGATTTAAGATTTTAACAGAAAAATTCAAAACCCCTTATCCGAGTTGGACATTGACCTTTCATTTAGTTTAATTTGCAATATCAATAATCTTGTACAAAAGAACCAAAGCAGTAGGTTTATAGATTATAACTATACATACATTTTTGTTTATGTTATATTATACTATTGTTAGAATCTGTATGCTAGATGGGCTTGCAGTTTCAGAAATTGAAGTGATAATAAATTGTTGAATTGTTTGTATGTTCTGCTTTTTATATGTTGTGAAAATAGATATTTTAATTGAGTAAGTCTCATTTGAAACACAAACTATCTAAATTATCCAGATTATAAATTTGAAAAATACGAAGCCATGAATGAATGTCTTGGTGGTCTTGTGTTGTGTGCTCACCTTTAATGCGGAACTTAGTGGGTTTGATCCTAAAACAAAGACTTTAAAATTAATATTGGCCGTTTCTCTGCCAAGCACATTGCATTTAGGAGTAAGAGCAAACTTGTTGGCTCAGAGTCAGAATAATGTGTCCGGGTAGGGTGATATCTTCCGGACTTGTTACCTCATGAGCTAACATGTTAAAATTTGGTTCGGTGTGTCGGTCTAGTACAAGCAGGGTTCATATTAATATCACATCAACATGTTCTCATCGTGATATACATGCAATAATTAACACTGGACATTAAATTATAATACATCCCTTCAAACTGACAAATTTTCACTAAACCACAAAAATTTACACTCAAGAATCCACAACATACAATAGGTCACCTTGTAGTTAATCATATTGGCTTTTGTACTAGAGGGTCAGATTAGAGATCCCCTATACAGACTATCCTAACTGTTTTGTGCTCTATCGTGTTATTTTTTGTCTGAAGTTCTGTCAATCCAATGGTGTTAATTGATTGGAATGTTATTGTTGACCTTTCATGTTGTCATTATTGTTGTTTATTGGTGTTCTTATTTGTTTCCAGGAACTGTTATCAGTTAGCAACATCAACTTTCCAAACTGGAATTAAGTTTCTCACTAAATACACATAAAAGATATTTTCTGGGGTCAAAGTTCAAAAGTTACCAAAATACCAGAAAAAATTTCAATGTTTTTTTTTGGGGAGAAAAACATACCAAAACCATGACATCATATTCTATAAAATTTTATCCATACATACAAGTATGTTGTTTAATGAGGGAGAGTGGGGTAAACATCAATGAGACAACAATCCCATGGGTAAAAGTACTAAACATATGCACCTGTTAAAAAAAATTATATCAGAATTCCAATTAAAGAATAGAATCCCCTTTTCTCTCTGTCATGGGTTAACAAACTGATAAAAACTTTCACATCTTGGGATGGTGGCACTAATCTTATGGCTTTATTTTCCTATCAGCTGAGTCATTAACTGTTGGTGATTTGGTTTGTGGCTGGCTTTCCCATAAAATTACAATCAAATTTACAGAACAGCAATAGGTTTATAAGCCACTTAGCTGAAATAGTGGGCAACTCTTAGATCAGTTGGTAGATTTCTGGATTGCAGTGTAAAAGGTTTGCAGTGACACAAAATTTTATTCATGTTCTACTGGCACCTAACTAAAAAAATACTCATTATTAAAAGGTTAACAGTCATCACCTCCAATTTTGATGTTTCGAAACAAGAGGCTCAGTGCGCTGAGCCTGTATCACTCACCTGGCAGTCACAAACGTTTGATTTGATTTGACAGACTAAGATTTATTTCTGGAAACTTTGTAAATGATCTTCTATAAATGCTTCATACCAAGTATAAGTACATTGGCCAAACGGTTTCAGAGGAGAAGTTTTAAATTTTGACCAATCAGAACATATAAAGGATTCTGGTGGCCATTTTGTTTCATGGTCTAGAAAGATTTATGCAAAGTTTGTAAAGGACCTTCCATAGATGCTACATACCAAAAATCAGTTCATTTGGCTTTATGGTTTCAGAGGAGAGAAGTTTTAAATTTCGACCAATCAGAACATGAAAATGCTCATGGCAGCCATTTTGTTTCATGGACCAGGATGATTTATGCTAATTTTGTAAAGGATCTTCCATAGATGCTCCATACCAAAAAATCAGCTCATTTGGCTTTACGGTTTCAGAGAAGAAAATTTAAATTTCAACAAATCACAACATGTAAATGCTCATGTTTCACAGACCAAGATGAGTTATGCAAACTTTGTAAAGGACCTTCCACTGATGCTCCATACCAAAAATCAGTTCATTTGGCTTTACAGTTTCAGAGGAGAAGAAGTTTTAAATTTCGACCAATCAGAACATTTACATGGTCATCGTGGCCATTTTGTTTCACGGACCAGGATGATTTATCCAAATTTTGTAAAGGACCTTCCACTGATGCTACATACCAAAAATCCGTTCATTTGGCTTTACAGTTTCAGAGGAGAAGAAGTTTTAAATTTTGACCAATCAGAACATGTAAATGCTCATAGGGGCCATTTTGTTTCACAGACCAGGATGATTTATGCAAACTTTGTAAAGAACCTTCCATAAAAGCTACAGGCCAACTTTCAGTTTTATAGGTCCAGGGGTTTCAGAGGAGAAGATGAAAATGTGAAAGTTTACATACAGACGGACAACAAGTGATGACAACCCCCCCCCCTCTTAAATTTTTTCCTTTTAGTCACAACATCCATATCGGTAGGAATTCAGGGCTGCTAGACATACTTTTGGAACGGGGCCATCCTAGGACCATTCCACCAAAGTTTGGTCCCAATTGGCGCAGTGGTTTCAGAGGAGAAGATGTTTAAAGGAAAAATTTTCGCTGGACGACGGATGCAAGTGATGGCAAAAGCTCACATGGTGAGCTAAAAAGGAACAATGCTTTGATTGTCATGATTGTTGCTCTTCATCTTGATGGTTAATCACTGAAAGGTAAAGTATGACTGAAAAACTAAGGAAAATCTTTTATTATGTTCAAAATAAATCACGTCAGGTTCATATGATTTTTAATTCACATCAAACTATATTGAAACAGTTTCAACTGAAGAAAGACATATGCAGGTATACAGGTTCATCTATACAAGCAAGAGCAGACAAGTTCAAAATATTTATGCACAGCTTTCTGTCAAGATAAAAACTATTTATAAGAAAAATTATTTAACAATATGTGGGCTATTGTGACTTAAATTTTATAATACGTACATGAATTTGGAGTAAACAGGTTGTTTCAAAAACAATATCTTAGTAATTATTGTAATCGAGTTAGTTGTGAGAAAGTTTAACCATAGTGACAATGAGTCAATGGTTATACAGTATGTTATATCAGAATCATTTAAAATTTTCAATAAATATCAAAATATCAAAATATTTCAGTAATTTGGGAGTGAAATTTTACCCAAAAATTAGGAATTTTCAAAACTCTGTATTAGGCATGCTTGCCACTAGAACTTTAAATGAAGTCAAAAACAATGGGATGTAAGGCAAAAACACACATGATGAAAAGTTAGAGTAGTCAATATATCTAGGCTTTATAATTTCTGCTGAAGGATGTTCACTAATATGGATTAGTTTTCTCATTCCTGATCAAATTTACAAAATATCTGTTCATTCTTCTTTCCAATTTGTCCATTTTAAAAAATACGTCTTCATCTTGTTTGTTGTTTACTTTATTATCTGAAATTTGTAAAGATATATTAAACTATCAACTTTCCCTAAGCTAAACTTATATGTAAGTAATAACAACTATCAACAAAATTTTGCATGTCTCTATTGTACTGTAAACATCTTTGAACTTTCCACCAATTTCTCTGTGTTTTAATAATTTTATTAAGACAACAATCTTAGCTAATCTTTTTTTCATCCATTTGCAATCTCACCATGGATGGAGTAATCACTAATGTTTTTGAAAGAGTACAATATAAATATAATTTCCACAGAATGAGAATATTTTAAGTGCTTTATTCAATCATTTTCTTGTTTATAGCCATGGCATATAACTATAGTCTAACAGACTGAAAACTTTCCATGCTGCAATAATTTTATCAATTCATGGACAAAAAGCAAACATAATAGGAATTTTTTTAGAATCTGAAAATCAAATTTCCTGATGTTGCCACTAACTTCTGGGAAATTTTCTGATGTTGCCGCTAACTTCTGGGAAATTTTCTGATGTTGCCGCTAACTTCTGGGAAATTTACTGCATGTTGCCACTAACTTCTGGGAAATTTACTGCATGTTATTAAACTTACCTGTATATCCTACGATCAGTCGTTTAAGCTGACCCAACAAAAAGTCAACCATTTGTGGATCGTCTGACTGACACAAGGGATCCTCTCTAACTTCGGTAAAAGCATCATTGATGATACTTAGTAAAACGTTCAGCAATACAAACACAACAAACAGTACAAAGATGAAAATATACAGAGAACCAAGGACTCCGCTGACGACTAACATGGTGTCGATATTCACTTTCATCATTAACATCGAAATTAATGTCTCTGATGTCCTTATAAATGATGAGTAACCATAATCATGTGGCCCAAATAATAAATATCCACATGAGGCAAAAGCAACGAATGCCACCAGGAAAACCACCAAATAATTGAACAGTGGCTTTGCAGATCTGCTGATGGTACCATAAAATTGTGTTATCTTTGCATTGAACCGGATAAGTTGCAAGGTTTTAAGCATTGACAGAAACAGAACAAATCCAAGAATAATTCCAAACAACTGGTCCCATAAAATAATTCTCTGCAGGTTGATAAACTTATCTGAAAGAAAATTTGTAACTGAATAAATTATGCATAAAAAATACTTGGCGATGAAAAAAGTTTCATCATTTATATATTTTACAGGTAATATACGGCTACCCATTAATCATGCTTTTGCTCATATCAACAATGCATACACATGAATTTATGTGGCTTTTGGGATATAGGTATTAATATTGGTGGTGACATATGTTTCAAGGCAAGACACTAACATATAGAAGAAAAAGCCTACATAAACTGAATATTTTGGATGTTATTTCACTCTACTTCTATTCAAGTACAAAAAAAAAATTCATTAGAATAACCACAATAACAATCATACATATTTTTACAAGGAAACAATGGCGTTTCAGTAAAACCTTCATGTAATAAGCATTGGCATATAACATGAATTTGTTTTTATTTTGTTGCATTATTATCTGAAAACATCAATTCGTTAAGAGATTTCAATAAATTATAAATGAACTATATAATAATAAATATTTTGTGTTTTTAACAAATTTCAATTTTGTCTTAAAAAGTAACATTCAAAGATACAACAATAACAACATTTTATTTTTACATGTAATATGTCAACATTTGCCCACTGATCTTCAATTGGCTTTTTTTATATGACTTGGGGACATGCTACATGGAAAACACAATATTAATTTATAATTATAAATATAAACTTAAGGTATCCGGACCATAATAGATCATGATCGAAAATTGTATCTCTTTTTGACCGTGAATGGCTGAACCAAACAATTTAAAGCTATTGTATATGTATATTTTTCTCAAGTTGAAACACACTTTGTTGCTTATATGCAGAGTCTGTAAAAATAAGTTAGTTATATTGGAATTTCCGAAGTTTGCCGATAATTACTGAGGTCATTTCAATTGCGTTGTATGGAACATCCGGGAACTTTTGAACAATCACGTGGTCATTTATGGTCCGGATACCTTAATGCAAGGTTAGAGTAAGAAATACTTACTTCTATTTTCATGAAACTTGTTTAACACCAATTTTGTAATTACAAAATGCACTCCATAAAATGCACAGCAGACAATGGACAATACAAGATTCACAAATTCTACAATTCTCCAAAATCCTGTAAAATAGCCTTTCCATCCTTTTATCCTCAGTTCCTTTATAAATTCTATCAAATAATAAAGTGTAAATGCTACGAAAATAACGTCAAATACAAACAGAAATATAGCACTAGGTCCTAAGTATCTGTACATAACAACTGGATTAATTTCCCAGTAAGGAAACATGGAACCAGTTGGAGGGTATTCCAAAAGGAGTATTACGGAAACAAACAGATTCACATTTGCATTAAAAACATTGAACTCGATAAAAAGTCCTCTTGTTTTTCTGTCTATCCATTTTGCATTACGTAGGTACGTCAAAGTGTCATTAGCCATCTTTACAGAATCTCCAAGTTTTACAACATATCCACCTCCACTATAGGAAGCATAACGTCCTACAGTTGGTATTCCATCCAGTTCTAGAGTATCTCTGTATGTCCAAGCATCATTTGTAACATTATCTGTAACATCTGTCCATCTTTCCTCAAAATTCCTGGACTCGTATGTACCAGTCGAATATGATGGATAACATATCCTTATATAATCTCGAATTTCTACTGGTGTTTTACAATTGTCTGGAAAATTTAATACATTGATCAATGAATTGATATTTAGTAAGTTGTAAATTCTTAGACGAAGTTAAAAGGAAAATGTAAATAAATCTCTTATTTGGCAAATGGAATAGGAAAAGTAACCCTGATTTCTAAAATTGAAATAATTGAGATACATAAGTGTTTTTAGGTGTCTGACATTGTGGGCTCTCTTTAAAACCACCCAAAATTATATTGATGGAATTTTCTCTCACTGGTGCCATGTGTATATCCTTTCATTATCATAAATGTCAATGGAATTGTCACAGACCTGTATGCCAAAAGCATTGGTAAAATTCAATGAAATTTTCACTAATTATACTTGGAAAAATTAAAGTAAAATAATTTGAAAAATTTGAAAACAGTACACACATGTACTTATATATTCCACAACTCACCTCTTCTAATTCTGGCTTGCCTTAGTCTGGGTGTTCCTATCCTATAGAATGTATTGTCACTGATAAAGTCTGACAGGCCAGCCACACTGTCATTATACCATCCATTTGAATATAGACCTGGCAGAAATTTTTTATCCATCCAATAGTAAAAATCCTCTGTAGATTGTAACTACAAGTTAAATAAAACAATATAGGGAATGTTTTCAAAGTTATGACAAATTTTCTGCTTATATCTACTTGACAACTTGTTTTTTCCCTCACTCACCCTTAATGTTCCTATTATAACATAGTTAGGAACAACCATCTGATTTTTCAAGTTGTGGAAAGAGAATGTTCAGTCCTGCATTTTTCCCCATCATGTTTTCATACATAATATGTGAAAATCTGTACATTTGACTGGAGAATGAGCATTCACTATTTTTAACAGTCTTTTGTTAAATTTGACTAATTACATGGGAATCAATCAAGCATGAAGTACTTCCACCGGAAAATTTGTCATGTGGGTATAGTAACCGTTGCTCGGTATAGTCTCCCGTAGTCAAGGTAAACAAACAAATCTTCATTTAAAGTGAATGTTATTTTTCAATTTCAAGATTTTTACATTTTATGTGCTAAATGTATAAAGGACTTCTCCCTCAGTAACAGTTTTCCTACAGTGTTATCTGGTGAGGTATAGTTCCCTTGCCTAACGGCTTGGGAACTATACCTCACCAGACAACACTATAGGAAAACGGTTCCCTTGGGAGAAGTTCATAATAGATTCTTAGAGCCAAATGTCTTTTGCCAAGCCTGCATTTTTTCAAATTCCTTCCTTTCCCGACTGCTGAAAATCAAATGGTTGCTCTCTTAATTCCCTCTTTATAATGCCAAATGTTTTCAAGAGACAAAAAAAAAAAAAAAAAAAACGACATAAATTCCCATTAAACTGTCTTGCTTATATCTAACTAGAGGCTCTCAAGAGCCTGTGTCGCTCACCTGTATCTAATGTGATTTTGGAAATTATGTAAAATTATATAATGATTGAGACCAAGATTGGTTTAATTTGACACAGTATTTAAAATTAAAAACATCTTAGTGTAGTCTTACAATAGCTACTGAAGACATCTTATCATTATTATTTTTGAATATGTGGTCAAGTTGTGACCATTCAGAATTTTTTTTACAATTTTCTGATAGACCTCTAAACATCTTGGATGATGGATCGGCAACAAAGTAACAACACTTGGTCAGCACCTCATAAGGAACATTCATTCTATGTTTTGTTACATTCCATTCAGTGGTTCTCTAAAAGAAGTCATTTGTATGCATTTCCCATAGGGTCCAATGTTAAACTTAGTCCCCCGCTAGCGGCCATCTTGGATGATGGATCGGCTACAAAGTAACAATGCTTGGTCAGCACCTCATAAGGAACATTCATGCCAGATTTAGTTTCATTCCATTTAGTGGTTCTCTAAAAGAAGTCATTTGTATGCATTTCCCATAGGGTCCTATGTTAAACTAAGTCCCCCGCTGGCGGCCATCTTGGATTATGGATCGGCTACAAAGTAACAACACTTGGTCAGCACCTCATAAGGAACATTCATGCCATGTTTGGTTTCATTCCATTCAACGGTTCTCTAAAAGAAGTCATTTGTATGCATTTCCCATAGGGTTCTATGTTAAACTAAGTCCCCCGCTGGCGGCCATCTTGGATTATGGATCGGCTACAAAGTAACAACACTTGGTCAGCACCTCATAAGGAACATTCATGCCATGTTTGCTTTCATTCCATTCAGTGGTTCTCTAGAAGAAGTTCAAAATGTTAATGACGACAACGGACGACGACGGATGACGGACACCAAGTGATGAGAAAAGCTCACTTGGCCCTTTGGGCCAGATGAGCTAAAAAATAAGCACATAAACATTTTACAGTTTGTTTTCTACTTTTCTGTCTCATTATCAAAACTCCTCAAATTTTAAAATTTTTGGTATATGTGAGTTGTCTCCCATTTACAGAGTTATCTGCTCTTTGGAATTGTCTTCCATTGAAATCAATGTGCAAATTGTCATTTTTCTGCAAAATATTTTTTCTTCATAACAATATCCTTCATAAACAATAATGATATGTTTTTTTTATATATTTTTCCACATTTTTCGATGTCTGATGAGGGCCTTCCCTAGTTCAATATTTTAATAAAAAAAATTATAAGTAATTTTTGCACTTTATGTCAAATACAAGACACCTTCTGTCAGGAAAGATAACGTATGCTGATGGGAGACAATTCCATTATTTGCTGTTTGGGAATAACAAGTAAGTTATTGTTTTACTGCATCATTTTAATTTGGTATATTTAAAATTTTCAACATTTAATTTTATAACATTCAAACCATCATTAAATTTTTGTCCCTGCCTAAGAACTTACACTGGAAAAACCTTTTTCATATTGGGAATGCGTTTTTATAAATATGTCATGAAGGTTCCTATATGCTGGATAAGAATTGACATCTTTATTTTCATATGCCAGAACTGCAACAACACATAAATACACAACATAAATGAGGATAGTACGGATTGTCTGAAACAATTTGTTCATCTTCAGTCTGTGTTCCTTTGCTTCTAACACTTTATTAGCATCCATTGGATCATTTACATACTCTTGGCGGTGCTCTAAAATGAGAAAATGCAATTTTCCTTAAAACAGAATGATAACCCTGCTCCAAAATATTTCGTTGCTTATCTTCCCTTAAAGATGATGGACAGGAATATTTTGCTTCATGGTATACTATCTTTAAAATCCATAAGACAGTTTAGGAGGAGCTGGCCTTAAAAGATTCATGGAAAGACTTACAGAAGAAGAGATAGACAGACAGATGGAGGGACAGGTAGATTCCTATATACAGGTACCCTCCAAACTTTGATTGTAGCAGATGGAAGGACAGGGAGATTCCTATATACAGGTGCCCTTCAAACTTTGATTGTAGCAGATGGAGGGACAGGGAGATTCCTATATACAGGTACCCTCCAGACTTTGAATGTAGCAGATGGAGGGACAGGGAGATTCCTATATACAGGTGCCCTTCAAACTTTGATTTTAGCAGATGGAGGGGCAGGAGATTCCTATATACAGGTGCCCTCCAAACGTTGATTGTAGCAGATGGAGGGACAAGGGAGATTCCTATATACAGGTACCCTCCAAACTTTGATTGTAGCAGATGGAGGGACAAGGGAGATTCCTATATACAGGTACCCTCCAAACTTTGATTGTAGCAGATGGAGGGACAGGTAGATTCCTATATACAGGTACCCTCCAAACTTTGAATGTAGCAGATGGAGGGACAGGGAGATTCCTATATACAGGTGCCCTCCAAACTTTGTTTGTAGCAGATGGAGGGACAGGTAGATTCCTATATACAGGTACCCTCCAAACTTTGAATGTAGCAGATGGAGGGACAGGGAGATTCCTATATACAGGTACCCTCCAAGCTTTGAATGTAGCAGATGGAGGGACAGGGAGATTCCTATATACAGGTACCCTCCAAACTTTGATTGTAGCAGATGGAGGGACAGGGAGATTCCTATATACAGGTACCTTCCAAATTTTGATTGTAGCAGATGGAGGGACAGGGAGATTCCTATATACAGGTACCCTCCAAACTTTGAATGTAGCAGATGGAAGGACAGGGAGATTTCTATATACAGGTGCCCTTCAAACTTTGATTGTAGCAGATGGAGGGGCAGGGAGATTCCTATATACAGGTGCCCTCCAAATTTTGATTGTAGCAGATGGAGGGACAGGGAGATTCCTATATACAGGTACCCTCCAAATTTTGATTGTAGCAAATGGAGGGACAGGGAGATTCCTATATACAGGTGCCCTTCAAACTTTGAATGTAGCAGATGGAAGGACAGGGAGATTCCTATATACAGGTGCCCTTCAAACTTTGATTGTAGCAGATGGAGGGAAAGGGAGATTCCTATATACAGGTACCCTCCAAATTTTGATTGTAGCAGATGGAGGGACAGGGAGATTCCTATATACAGGTACCCTCCAAACTTTGAATGTAGCAGATAGAAGGATAGGGAGATTCCTATATACAGGTGCCCTTCAAACTTTGATTGTAGCAGATGGAGGGACAGGGAGATTCCTATATACATGTACCCTCCAAACTTTGATTGTAGCAGATGGAGGGACAGGCAGATTCCTATATACATGTACCCTCCAAACTTTGATTGTAGCAGATGGAGGGACAGGCAGATTCCTATATACAGGTGCCCTCCAAACTTTGATTGTAGGGGTATAACCTTATAAAACATCCCAGAAATAACTCTGGAATGAACAGACTGATATTGGTACTTGATTTGTTGTATAAAGTCTAATTATTTTATGTATTTGGTGAAATACTACTCATTTCTAGACCTTTTACAAGATGTTTTTAGAGGTGTATGATGTTGGAAAAAGACTGACTTTTATTGTTTTGTCAGTTATTATTTCTGTGTAAATAGGAGGTGTTATATCTAAATATCATTGATAGAAATTACTAGTTTTGCTACAGAAGGCCCTAGTTTTCCCTGGGTACTAAGACACCAGTTTCATAAAATATTGTATAGCTACAATTGAATGTATAGCTCAGCATGTATAGGATTTAAGGCAGTGAAGTCACAGTTACCATTTCTATTTGTAATTATTTTTTAGAAACAGTGGCCTGGTCATTTCACAACGATTTAGTAAAATGCTGAATGTAACGAAAATCTTGTTTATTAAAGAAATTACTACCGTCAGAATGGCTGGTAACATTTTTTACTGTCAACATAAATATAGCTTGTTAATGTAATTTTCAATTTTAAAGTTTTATTTTAGTGTATGAAATATTTCATTAGTATTTCTGTATTACATACCCTAAAAGCTTTTTTTAATCAAATCATTAATGTGATAAGTATATTAATGTGAAAGGTATGACTTGACTATACATGTATTCTATTACAACATGTACATGAAGTACACTAATAAACCTGGGTTTTGAGAGTCAAATATTTGCCATTGTAAAAGTTTGACTTGTGATTTTGATTAATCTTACCTGGGTAAATATGTGACTTAGGAGGATCTCCTATAATAAACACTTCCTCTACACTATCATCTGTATCTACTGTCTTAAATACTAGTGCTATAACAATAGCTAATGTTATCACCTACAAAACAAAGATTTTATATTAGTAGATATAAAACAAATTAAAAAAAAATTATGCACTAGTAATGGACATAGTAATATTGATGTAAAGTGTAATCTTTTCACTCAGTTCTAAAGACCTTAAAGCAACTTTCAAAATTAAGGACAGTTATAAATAACATGAGGCTCACAAAAGACTGAATCGCTCAACTGTAATTTTTTATGAAGATCTTGCTTCAATGATTATTTTTGCTATTTAATGTATAACTTCGCATTTTTCACCTTAATATTGACTTGTTTAGCGAAAATATAGAATCCTGAATCCAAATATATATGGCTGCTAGGGACTTTCTCATCAGTTGTTTTGGACATTTTCAATGGCCTTGACTCTTGACCTTCCATGTGGACTTGAATAGGTAAATAGTAGGGTCCTGAAGCCAAATATATCTGGTTGCTAGGGACTTTTCCATCAGTTGCTATGGATTTACAGTTTGTCTTTATCTATAATAATATTCAAGTTAATAAGCTAAATCTGCAAAATTTAAAGTTAACAATTCAGGGCAATAACCCAAAAATGGGTTGACAGATTCATCTGAAAATTTCATGGCAGGTAGATCTTGACCAGATTTGCTCTAAATGCTTTAGTTTTTGAGATATAAGACAAAAACTGCAATTTACTCCTATGTTCTATTTTTAGCCATGTCGGCCATATTGGTTGGCAGGCAGGGTTATCGGACATCTTTTTTAAATTAGATACCCTAATGATGCTTGTGGCCAAGTTTGGTTCCATTTGGACTAGTAGTTTCAGAGGAGATTTTTGTAAAAAGGTAACAGAAGCCAGACGACGATGGACGCCAGACGATGTATGCCAAGTGATGAGAATGGCTTTGGTCTGAAAGAATGTTTGAAAGGAAAAGACAGTGAAGAGATTTTCTAGTTTCTATTTCCAGAACATGAACCCCAACACATGAAAATCCAGAATTCCAACAATTTTAATCATTCAGTGCAGAAAAGTTTAAAGACTCAGTCTCATAAGTTAACAATACAGTTCACCATACTGAAAGTACTATACATACCTTTAAAGGCTGAACCAGTATTACAGACTCAACAAATGATAACAGAAATGATGTCAGCCATTTAGAAGACTTGCTCGATCCCCACTCCATACTGTACAGAATAGTAAAGAATCCAGCAGTTATTACTGACAGTGCAAACAATGTCCAGGCAACATAAACACACCAATGTGGGAGGGGATATTTAGATTTTCCTTTTTTTGTCTTTCTATCATCTGTTTTATCAATTCTATCTTTCTGATATAGGGAATTTTTAAAGTTATCCTCCTTTTCAATGTACAATGTTTTCTGGGGAAAAAGGCCGGTATCAATAAAACTAGGGGATACACAGTCAGTTTCTCTATTTTCACTAATCTCTTCCTTCATTTCTTCTCTTTTAATTTTCAAAGATGAAGTCTTGCTATGAGGTTTACTCTTTCGAAAAATTGTAATAAGAATCAAACTGAATGGTACAACGATTAAACTTGAATATAAACTGGTAAAAAATTCTTGTGACGAGAAAGAAAACGGTCCTAAATGTACATTCTGTGATATATCACCATCATTAGTATCTGCCTTATACCACATACAATTGCATATCATGGTCATAAACAGCAATGCCAAACAACATGATAGTCTCTGTGCTCTTGTAAATGTACTATGTAGGGGTCTTGATACAACAGAAAACCATAAGTGTCCATCAGTTAAATCTTTTCTTGTTTTGGAGAAGAACAAATGTCCAAAGGACTGTAACTCTTCATTACTGGCTACTGGTATAAGATGATCTATCTGACCTTCACCTTTGTCAAAGGCAAACCATTTATTACATAAAAAGGCATATCTGAAAAATAAATAACACTTTATTTACTTTTTTACATTCATTTCTTTAATCCTACTACTTGAAGTTTTAAGTATTAGCAACACAAGCCTACAATCTGTGATATTGGTAATATCAATATTTGTCAATGTAACAACAATTGTGATATTGAAGATAACCCTTCTCAAGTTTAAACTCAAAACTTTTGTTATTCTTTATTATCTACTTCGAAAGAGCTTTTTTTGCTAGATATTTATAATCAGTTACTATGTATGATTTGTCCTGGAACACTCTAAGATCTATAATATTTTAGAAGAGTAAACAACAGTGTGTTATACCAAAGAGCAACAGTTTTTACATGCGATTTTTAAAATTTTTTAACAATGAATGTTTCGACTGTGAAAACTTGATTACTGCATGATTTGTTCTTAATACTGATTATGTTTTTATCATTTGGGTAAAACATAATAAGTGTAAAAAATGTGAGTACAGCCTTTGTAACTGTCATTTTCAACAATTCATTTATCAATTACACATGTGCTGATTGTTAGCTGAATGTCGAGTGGCAACTATCTCAAAAGACAAAGAATGCTTTATTAATCATGAAAAAAGATTTTTGGTACCTCTCATCTGTCTGTACATCTCGTATTAAGATCATATTCAACAACCAATCATCTATCTTGGTCTTTTCTGTATTATCCAACCAAATTCTCAGAAACAGCAGGTCACTTAAAGGCTCAGGTACACTTAGTAAATAATTGTTTACACTGCCTCTTAACATTGGCTGTATAAAATAAAGAACGTCCATATAAGAAATCCTTCTCAGTGGCTCAATTGTATGCCCACCCACCCCTACTGCTTTTTCTACATTCAATAAAAATTGTACAAAGCTATGATTTAAATCCATATACATTTATCAAACCTTAATAATTGTTAAATTAAACAAGGACCTGCCTTGCATGCAAACAAGAGAATTTTTAGCATCCAGTGTTCTCAGCTTCCACACGACTTATAGTTATCTACCATTGTAAGATTTATCTTTGAATAAAGTAGGTTATTCTATATTCATCTAATTAGCAAAAAATCAGTTTTATTTTATTTCTTGAGAGAAAAGGCATAACTTTTTGGTCGGATAGTTGTTTCAGATTACAGAAACTAGGTACCCTTCAAACATGATGTGCCTTAAAATGACTGAGTTCAACAAATGATAAATTTGACATTTTTTTTCTCAAATCGCCCCCAAAAGGGGAGTTGCACATCTACAATGTTGTTATGATCAGAAATGCAAGGTGAAAGGTGTTGGAGTTTCAAATTAACCAAACTAAGTACCTTAAAGCCGGGTGTGCCTAAAAATGAGTTCAACAAATGATAAATTTGATATTTTTTTCTCAAATCATCCCAAAAGTGGAGTTGCACATGACTCTTAGACCTGCTTCTGCTTCGGCGATGCAGGTAAAAATCCATGAGAAAACATGCTTTTCAAATCTTTAATCTATGGCATGCATATATATCATAACCATCAGGATTATTTATGTGAAAGAATCAGTTTACTGATTAGCATGACTTTAATTTACTAAAAAAACAGCAACATACCCTTTTTTCTTCATCTTGTAGAAGCCGAACATCAGTGTCTCCATCCTGTCCACCAAGAACAAAGTATACCTTGGACTTTGTACCTGAATCCTTCCCTATACCAGTATATACAGATACCTCATAGTGATATACATCAGTGGTCACATTATCTGACAGAGGATATATAGCCCACTGTAAAATATATAAAATTCTGGTAATGAGAATTGTGAACTATGCTGATTTCTGAGTAAAATAAAATTCATATCTTACAGATAAGTGGGCATGTGCTATGTAGTTAAAAAAAAATCTATCATATTTTCTTATCTTTTTTTTCCATTTGACAATGTGACAAACAGAAGAACTAATCTGAAGACTCAAAATCTTATATGAATGATGGAAAAGCATATTAATTCACAAATGCTTGTACGAATATATAAAATGAATATATGTGTAATTTAATAATATTCAGACAATGAACTTTTATTCTAAAATAAAACTCCAAATTCCCTAAAGTGAGTTATATACTGCAATTGAGTATATTATGTTCTACAGGGAATATTTCGTTGCTATACAATAATTGTTTTTATTAAATTTTAAAAACAAACAGAATTTCATAAAATTTTGCAGGGATCTGAAATTCTGTGTGATCAAAACATGTACACAGTTGACTAAAAAGTGAAAAAATCAATAGTTCTGTCAGATTTAAATTAGAGCTAATTAAAATTATTCAACTTCATCTTAATTTTTCACCTTTTTATAATCTCTTCTGTCTGCCCATATAACTGGAATAAGCAGTAGACAATATGCTAACAGGACAAGACCAATTGTAATCAAAACAGCCAAATTATCAGCAGAAAACTTGGAGAATACAGTACTAAAATCAATGGTGTTTGGTGGTACAAACATATTCATTCCAAATGTTGACAAGTGGGATGTCTCACATGTAACTGGTGTTGTATTGGTCACTTGGCCAAGCTAAAAAATATAAAAAAAGATTTACATAGATCTATTATACTATTGTCTGTTTAAACATTTATTCATAAAACAAATTTTCCATAATTCAAATATCTTAATCAATCTGACAGCAAGGTGCAATTGGCTAAGTTGTAACTAAAACAAATGGAATTGTCTTAACTTACATAACTCCTCTTCTGAGAGTTTATAAATATATAACTGTGATAGATCCCACTTTCGTGTTAGACTCACATTTTTGATGTGAAAATTTTCCAATTTTTCTCTATAAATGAACAATCTCACTTTAAAGTCTTTTAGAATAATATTTTGGAAATGATATATGCTTATTAGCCCTTACCTTCAGACCATCTTGACTCCAATATTTTGGATTTTCTGCCCAGAAATAACAACCCAGAACATATACAGCCACATTAGCCATGGGTGATATTTCTGTGATATCTAAAATTTAAAGTACAGTCACTTTACAGAAAACATACTAAATATTACAGTTTATTGAAAAAATAAAGCAATCTCTGAATAGCACAACTATTCTTTACTTTACATTATGAAAAACTTTTTTTTTGGGCCAAAAATAAGTATTTGTTTGTGGAATTTAACATTTGAACTTGTTTTTTAAACACTGGGGACCCTGTTTCATGTTTTAGTAATATACAAAGTCCTTGAATTTCAAGTCAGGAAAGAATAGGGACTTCCCACTCTTTCCTGACATGAAATTCAAGGATTTTTCCAGGACATTTTTTAGTTTTCAAGGATTATTTTGCAGAAGATGCAGTTTCCACGTCAAATCATAAATAAAAACCAATCATCTATAAGCTCAAAAAAGATTATGATTTATACTTTTATATCAATTCGTCACACTATTTTCGCCCTTTAGAACCGTCCCAACAATCAGACCATACGACAGGAACTTATCCATTGGAAAGAAAGGGGAATACTGCAATTTAAAAATTAACTTCCGGATGGCAAAATTCAATGTTTTTCCCCAGATTTTTCCCATTTTATGTTTATTCCAGGACATTTCCTGGCCAGGAGAACAAAAATTAAATTCAAGGTTTTTTGACATTTTCCCAGAAGCTCGGGAACCCTGATGAAAAAAAGATAAAAATATTTCCAAAACTTTGGTTGTATTTTAAACAGACAAAATGGTGTTTGTAACATTTATTTTTTTATATTAATATACTCTCTTTACAATTCATCATTTTATTTTAATGCTGACTGGACAAACAAACAGAACATTTTTCAAACTAGCATGTACACGTTTGATTGAGAATGGTAAATTCAAAATGGTTAAATCTGTTGAAAACAGATACAGTTATTAAATATCTGATTCTATTTTTTTAACTATCAACAACATAAATTCCCTGGTTTTGCTGGTCAAATTTACAAAGACAATTTTCCATATTTTGATTATTCCAAGCAGAATAACTACCAGAAAATGTGCTGATTTTCAAACTCTTCTGAAACAATGCTGATATAAACCTGATGTGAATTTCATTAAAATCTGTTGAGACATGTACAGATAAGAGTGCTTACAAAGTCAGATGAAAACTTTACACCAACATTTCTATATACTCTGCTCCATGGATATTTACTAAGTACCAATGACACTTACAGTCAACCTGTTTTAGCGACCACTTGTATTAAGCAGTAATCTGTCTTAAAAAACCATCGTTTCAAATTCACTTTTTAGTGCATTCTATATAAAAGTAACCTGTATATAAAGGCCAACTGTCCTTAGTGACCATAATGTTGCTTGCCCTTGGAAGGTCACATAAGACAAGTTTGACTAGTTTTTTTTTTTTTTTTGGCATTATTTCTGATAGAGAAAATCTAGATAAATAATGACCTGAATTTCTTTACTAGATAAATTATGTAAAACAGGATATGGTGGATTAATTCTGGATGCATAATCCATACATGCATGTGACAAATGTTTAAGCAAATGAACAGCACATTTATTGTTGTTCTTCATCTTAAAGTCATACATTTTCTTAAACTCTGGATTTTCACCCAATAATTTCATATCATAACTATAAGCCAGGGATCAAAATAAATGTACAAGTGATAATTTTAAACACTTAAATTTAAAAATAATAGAATAAAATACATAAAATTCTTACTGTAATCAGCTTCTAATCCAATGTAAAGATATGTTACAGTAGGAAGATTCAAAGAACCAGTCCATAAATCTGATACATCAAGTCTTATTTTATAGCTACCAGTACTTTCCTCATATTCAGCGTCGTCTAATATAGATCCTGAAATATCGTTATTATCCTTGTCTGGTAAACTGTCCTTCCTTATATAGTATGTTATATTGGCTGTTATATCATCAGGCCTAAGTATTAAAATGGGTACAACATCGGTTTCATTGATACGTAATTGGATGAAAAATATCGGTGATTCGGTAGTGGCCGACAGATTGACGTAAGTGAAATTTAAATCCTGTAAACCAGCAGGATATTGATACATATCAATAGGTGATGATAAATTAAACATTTTGATTTTTTCACCTCCAGTTTTTAACATTTCAAAGGTTGTGATCTGTGATTTGATTCTACTGGAACTCTCATGAACTGTGTACAAATTGTCAGATGTCATAATCTGAAATATATTGGATAGGCTTGCTATTGCTAATAAGCCAAAATAAATACAATTTAAATCAACTAAAATAACAATTTATTATATTGTGTGTAATGAAATTCCTGGATTTTCAAGTGAAATACTATATAGTTATTGCATGAATATAGTTGAATATTGTCCTGAGCAGACTTTATATTGCACTAGCTTGCATTTTCTTTCTATTTTCACATTTCTATCAAGAGAATTAAGCTACAGATCAAAGTATATAACTTTCTGTGGATTCATTTATTTTCGTGGATACCAATTTTCGCGGATAGAGAAAAAAAGGCATTTCATGGGATATGTAAATTCCTGGATTGCTGGCTTAGAAATTTTTTTAAAAGGTTGTTGAAATACTTAAATTCGTGGCTTGGCACATCAGATATCATGAAAATACTTTAATATTGTACGGTATTCTAATAATATGTATTAAAAGTAATGTCCATGTCCATGTTAAATATTTCATCTGCAATCCAAAAACTATTACTCCTGGGTATGAAATTCATACTTGTGACATCATGAATGGAGTTTAAACATGTAAACTTTTTCACTGTATTGATGTTAACCAATGAAATACAACATTGGAAGTATCAGCTTATATTTTTTTTCTACATGTGTATTTGACAATACTTTATACAAAATAAAATTTCTGATAATATGTTTCAACAAAAGTTTCTTGCATTTCACTAAAATACATTTGAATGAGTGATCAAGCAAAGAATGAACATTTCTATATCAATGCATAAATCAATCCTCTCACCTCAATGTCAACTATTTCTAACTCGGTGATAAAATCAGGTAACATTCCCGTTTTAACTGCTTTAATTCCATCAATATAGAATGTCTGGTTAACCAACAGTCTTGGTTCCTTTCTCTGAGCTTGATATTTGACTTCTCCATTTGGTACATAGATTACAGTAGAAGATTCACCAGCTACTGTGCCTTGTAAAAGTAGTCCAGTTAAATTGTGTACCAATTCCACTGTTTCTACAGCATTGTGTCCCTGTTAACAAGAAAACAAGTTAATACAACCTTTAAACAAATTATGATCACAATGTTCTCATGTCATTTTAATGACATAAATTTTAATCATACCTAAAATAGATTATAATTGAACTTTTTGCAAATTTATGGTATAGTCTTTTTAGAATCCTTCAAATTTTAGGTTGGCTTGTGTCTACTCCTTTTCACATTTGTACTTCAGACTTTTTTAACAATTTTTAAAAAGGACAAGACTCAATACCAGTAATATGTATTTAGATATTCTTGAACCATTATTTTGGGTAAAAAATAAAGCTAATAAAGAGCTTTGTTAAGTGCAGCATGCGTTTTTGGCACCTTTAACCCCCTGTATATCAAGAACTGTAAAAAGAAAGTAAAAACTGTTGACACACTACTGAAAGATGAATAATTACAAGAAATCGGATGAAAAATAACAATTTTATGTTTCCTCCAAAATTGCCAACTTTAATCCCTTGTATCTTAGAAACAATAGTGGATAGAAAAAAATTGTTGACATACTTGATGAAAGCCCTCATCAATGTAAATTAAAAGAAAAAATTCCAATTAAAATTGGATGTAAAATTTAAAAATTTACATATCAAGGCACATTGCTTTTTTTGGCCTTTATTTAAAAAAAACCAATTAAAGATAGAAGAAATCAGTTGACATACTACTATTGAAACACTCGTCAAGTCGAATGAAAAGAAAACAATTCCACTAAAACTGGTTGCAATATACAAATTTTAGGTGCCCCTTTAATCCCTTTCATCTCTGCAATGACAAAAGTTATACAAAAATGCCTGGTTTAACTTTATTGTATTTCTTATGACAAACCATTTAAAAAAAATCAAAATCAGATTTGAAATAAAAACAATTTGAAAATTAAGGTGTGTCCCTTTTTGGCCCCTTACATCTTGAAAACAGTAAGAGACAGTGAAAATGGATCTTGAATAACTTTTTTCAATTTTCATCAAGGAGCACTAAATACCAAAAATCATAAAAAACAAATATTAAACTAGAACTGTGAGTGGCCTCAGTGAGTAAAACCCCCCTCTTGCAATACTGGGAATACTAAGAATACTGGTATATCAGCAAGTTACCTATGTTTTGTTTAAAATCAATAATGTTTCAGAGTATAAGTTGAATTATCCCCCCTTCCAAATTTTGGACAGCAACCATATTCCTTCATGCACATCTGCAGGTAGTGTACTACTACTGTGTAAAGTGTAATAAAATCCAATAAGCCGTTTAGGATGATTTGCTCTTACAAACTTTAAACATGTAAAACCCTTAAGTAAGTCTCCCTTTGCAAGCATGCAGTGATAAATATATTGCCTCATGCACATCTACATATGATGCCCAACCTGCAAATATAAAGTTTCATCAAAATCCATTGAACAGTTAAGTATGAGTTGGGCTTACAAGCTTTTAACATGTAAAACCCTTGAGTTGGATTATCTCCCTTTGCAAGCACCTGGCGATAATTATCTTGCTTCATGCACATCTACATGATGCCCAACCTTCATATATAAAATCTAATGAACGGTTTAGGAGTTGCACTTACAAGGTACATTGGCGGACAGACGGACAGACGGACGGACAGACATATGAATGGACGGACAAGGTGATTCCTATATACTCCCCAAAAACATTGTTAACACCAAAATTATTAATTAAAAACCCTTAAAATTATTAATTAAACATAGCACAAAGTGTTTTTGTCCAGCACTGATGCTAACATCCCAATGTAACAGGCATTATTATTTAGTTGATTTGTTTAGAGGATTTTTAAAAGGAGGAATCAATTTTTTTTTTTTTGCGAATTAAAAAAAATGGATGTAAATGAATTATGTCAGACATACTTATTAGCAATTGATTTTGAATTACTACAAACAGATGTACAATTGTTCACTGGGTCCTTTATAAAAAAATTCTCTACCATTTTGCATAACTTTAAGAAGATACTAAAAGTACTGAAACTAAAATTCACAAATTAAAGGATACTCAAAATTCTGATATAACTATAGAGTGGGAATCTCGATGTTTTCAAATATATAAAGACAAATCCTAGGTACCCCTCATACACCAATGAATGTTCGTCTTGTAATAAGGAAAAACAAAATATGTTTAGAGTTAAGATCTCAACCATTTCATAGTTATTTGAATGTTACAGGGTTTGGGAGGGTGGATAAAGCCCCCTTGTAAATTTGACAGCTGATCGTTAATTTGCACTTCTTATAAATTGGGAGACTTAATAATAAAAACGCAAGCACAAATTATGACTTCTTTTTACAATACATAGTCATCTTAATTTTATTTTTACATCAAAACAGAACAATGTTTAGTACAATTGGAAAATCGTCAAAAAAAAATAGAATCTGTTCTTTCTGTCCTCATGTTTGACCCAAAAATTTTGGCACAAGATCGACCTGGTGTATGCATGTTAAGAATAGGAAAACATAATAATACGTCATACTTTCGGCATCGTTATTTTATTTTGCTTTCAAAAAATTATCTTTCTTGTTCCTTCAAGTAGCTGTTTTAATGTCAAAGTCGAAAACGGCAGCAAACTCTAATCAACCCGCCATCCTGTTGACAAATTCGCAACACGTGACTAGGATCTTGCTCCAGCTTTGGAGCATTTCACAAATCATTTTTACAACACGTGTTCAACGTTTGTTGACATTCATCTTGTTAGAATATATATAACCATAACCTTTTAATATCTAATAAGAGAATTTGTTTTCTAAAAAAAATCATTTCATTTAAATATTTCAAATTTATTCCTCAGAGAAACGTGAATACACAAGTCAATTTCGAACTTGTTTCGTATTTCTTTTCGAACGATAACATTCATGTGGAAAAAAAATCAATAAAATATATTTTAAAATAGTTCTCATTACAACTATTTTTAATACAGTAAATGGTTGAAATGGTTGAAATGGTTAAGAAGGACGAAATGAACACTCGACTGAAAGTATAAATTAACTTAATGAAAATATTAAAATTACCAACTGTCACCAGTCGGTAACAATATTACGGACAATCTTGGTTGTAAATTAAATTGAATTTCCCTCGCTTTCTCACTTCTGTATCTTTTCATATTCATACGCTAAATTTTGATCGACTCAAAACACAGTCTTCTTTAACATCCATTTGTTAATCGATAGAGTTATCTTTCTATATATGTTATTATTCAGTGAATAACTGCATGCAACCATATGCATTGTACCTTGATTGAAAATTGTATTGAGTTCACAGGAACTATTTGCAGATTGGGGTACTTTGTCTCAATAGATCTTCGTGTAAACAATACTTCAGCACGGCTAGTTTTTATCATAACTACCCGTGCTGGACTAAAAACCCTTGATGACCCCCAGACAAAACAAGAGTGGACACACTACATGTCTTGCCTGAGTATGAACATGGACACACAATAATGATTATCTGATACCCAACATTTTGAAAGTCAAAGGAAAATGCCTTAAAAGAAATTGAGGTTAAGGTCAAAAGGCAGGTGTCATACCGACATGTACCCACCAAGAACTATCAATAGATCAAATACAGTTGGTCTAGGTATTACAGTTTTTGAGAAGTGGACTTAACCACGGAAATGTGACAAAGTCACTCAAGCATGAAATTGAGGTCAAGGTCCCAAACCAGGTGTAAGACTGGCATGTACCCACTAAAAATTATCTATAGACCCAATATGGTTGGCCTAGGTATTACAGTTGCTGAGAAATGGATTTAACAACAGAAATTGGATTTTAAATTTCTTATGGGGATCATTGTGGTAAAATATTACAATGGTACATTCAAATGAACATAAGTAAATGAGCAGAACCTAACTGTCTACAGATGCCGACGCCAAAGACAACAACAGGTTCACACCAAAATATGTCCACAAAAATTTGTGGTTATAAAAAAGTTGGGAAATAATTTTTGTAAAATGTGAAAAAGATTGCAGAAATATATCTAACTTCTTTTAACTTTTTGTTATATGTGCCAACAAATTTATACATTTATTTTTTTATGAAAATATTGAATCATTTTAATTTGTGCATTTTTTTGCATTCAGGTAAGCAAACAAAAATAAATAAAGAAGCACAAGTTGCTTTGCAAGTGTACTGTAAGGCAAAAATATAACTTCCAGTTGTATAATATGGAAAACTACAGGCTCCCAGGAGCATGTATCGCTCACCTGGACTGTCAAGTTCCAATTGGCTCACTGGTTTTAAACAAGATCTTTCAGTGAACTTTCCCATTAGGTCCTATGTTAAACTAAGTTCTGCTCTTGCAGCCATCTTGGATGGTTGACTTGGTCATCGGATATAACTCTGAAAGAGGACCACCTAAAGACCATTGCTGCCAATTTTTGTTCCAGTTGGCAAAGTGGTTTCAGACTAGAAGATCTTTACGTAAATTTCCCATAAGGTACTATGTTAAAATATGTTTGGTTCTGGTGGCCATCTTGGTTGACTGGTGGGGTCGTAGGATATAATTCTTAAAGAGGATGAACTCAGGAACCATTGCTGCCAAGTTTTTTTTTCCATTGGCCAAGTGGTTTCAGACAAGAAGATCTTTTAGTAAATTTCCCATATGATCCTATGTTAAACTAAGTTAGGCGCTGACAGCCATCTTGGATTACAGGCAGGGTCACCAAATACAATTCTGAAAGAGGACCAAGTTTTGTTCCAATTGGCCCAGTGGTTTCAGAGGAAAAGATCTTTAAAGGAAAGTTTACAACGACGACGTACTACAGATGTCGTTTTGGCCAGGTGAGCTAAAAAGGCTTTAAGTTGTAAAATATGGTAAAAATACTGCTTCTGTTGCAATACTAAAATATATTTTGCTGACACATAGTTTCTCACTGGATTAAAGTTGTAGCTGTTTAATAATTTATATAATTTTACAGGGTAAGATACCTACCTGAATTAATCTTTTACCACAGTCGGAAGAACATGCTGGGTCAAACTTTGTTTTCTGACAGAAGATATTAATACTTCTTAGTAACTCTACAAATATATTCAATTCAACTAAAATCATACTTTATAAATATGGCAAACAGAAATATATATCATTATCAATTAACTAGTGTATTATTGCTTTCAATACAACTAAAACTGACATGGCAGACGATAGCGGGGACGAAACTGTGGATTATATTAATTCACTAAAAAATGTTAATTCAAACAGAAAAACAAGTGACAAAACATTTTTGACTAAATGGATGTGGGGCAATGGCAATTTGTGGCATCTTGAGGATATTCGACAATAAGGCAATGAAACTGAAATCATTGAGATAAGAATTTTTATGAAGACCTATAAAACACCAATGTTGAAGTTTATGATAAAAATATCATAACATGTCATTATTCATAGGCTCATTGTCAGCCCAAGGTCAAAATCATCCCTCAAGCCTGGCGGCTCTCCGGCTGATATCATTACCTAGGGCTGATAATAGGTGCGATATGAAAAATGCCATGTTATATTAATCTATAATTATCTAACCCACGGACTGTTAGGGAAATTTCGTATCACACGGTGTACAGTTTGATATGAAATAGTGATATCAAAAACCTGCCCATCTGATTGGTCAACACGTGGTTGTGTATAAAAATTCATATATTTTGATTGGTCAACAATTTACTTGAAAGTCATCTTTTAATAGCAACATTTGATGTCACAGAGAAATTATTCTGTTTTTCATAAAAACTACCATATGGTTGGAGGTATGAATCCCAAGATACACTGTTTACAGGGAAACACCCAAGTACCATCCTACTCTAGTTTGGTTACAAATGGCCAAGTGATTCCAGATAAGAAGAGAAAAATTTGACATACAGATGTTCATGAAAATCTCTCACATGGCCAGGTGAGATAAAATATGCTTCATATCCATTTCATCAGTCTCAATTCATTAACCATTATCAGAGGAAGTTTGTGTGTTTACTTGCTTATTTAAATAACAATCTTCTAACTGTACAGTTTTAGTGACAAATTTGAAGACAGGTTGACATTCTGAGAAAGGACAAGGTTTGTTTTTAATACAGTTCAGGTGGATTTATACTCTGGGTCTAATATTAATGCAACTGTTCTATGCTTGATGTTAAAAGGTAAATTCCGGGGAAAAGATCACATCCATGCATCATCGGTAGCCAAACACAACGTCACCAGAGCAACGACTAACCACACGAGGGTTCAACTCTTGCAACTACATCTCTACAAAGTAAAAGGTTTGTTTTTAAAATATTAACATCAATAAGAGTGAATTTTATTTATTTTTCTATTATTATTTCTTGCGACTCAAATTATTTATATATAAAGGATAAAAATACAATTCATATATACCTAACTTACAACTTTGACTGTTGTTTGGACTGATATCTATATCAAACTTGCAACAATTAGATCACAGCAATGTCCATGATTTTTAAGGTAATTTATAAGAATGCATACATGTATATAACAAACCTTCGGCCATTGATTCTCTTTCTTCTACAGATAATATCCTGGACAAGTCTGTATTAGCAGAATTAACTAAATCTGTAAATAATGTCCTCACTTTATCCTGAAATTTCAGAATGTGGTCAGTTAAAGTTCTCTCAACCAAAATTGCAACCACTACAATCATTATGCTGTGACCCTGAAAACTATTGTTTACTTCTGCATGAATAGGAAATTTACAAGAGTAGTTATGAAAGATGTCTGTTTACTCATTTTTATACACTTCAAAACTCACAAATATTTCCTCTTTAAGTTTTGTAATGCTTCTGCACTGCAACATGGATGATTCTCTGGACTATATTTTTGACAGTATAGAAATAAATTACCAAAAATCTAATGTATCTTTTCACAGCAGCATTTTATCCCCCTAAATTTTTAAATATGACTTTGACCAACAATAGTATGATCCTAATTTGGGTCTCCTTAATAATGCATTCCCGATGTCAATAATGTTACATATACTTATCATAGTAAAAGACCACAAGAAATCATGATTTAAAGTGAATTTTATATATACCCTCATATACCCCAATACATGTGTATATCCAAATTTACCAGAAAATCCAGATTTTTAAAATTTGGGCAGATATGCAAGCAGACAGATGCACAAACTGGAAAATTTGCCTCGGGTATATGATTTTTACAAGTAAAATTTTGTAAAATTCACCCCAATTTACTGGAAAAAAATGTACTTTATAAGTTGAAAGATGATTGGTAGACAGATACATAAAACTAGAAAACTAAAAACTTCCTGTAACAGTATAGGGTCATTTTATATGATGTTAACACGTAAAAATTAAACTTCACAATTATATTTTGGTGAATTATGAAGTATATTCATTACTACAAATAAATTAAAATAAATATTTGCTAACTTATATTGAAATAAGGGAAAAGATTTTTGCTATTATTGAAATAAGAAAATGCTTACACCCCACAAATCTGAAATAAAACTACACATGCAGATATTTACCTGTGATTCAATTTTTAAGTTTTCAGTATTTTCTGACAATTTTGACAAAACAGATGTTGTCTGCTTTACATGTAAACCATCCTGTATCAAATTTCTGTTGTCAAACACCATGTCCATCACTTCATCTCTAAGCTAAAATAAAATGTCAATAAGAATTTTTAATTTTAATCCAAATATCTTTAACATCTGGCATCATTTCTTGCGACAGTTTTAGAAATCTTAATACGGCACTTTTTGTATGTAGTTTTTGATGGGTTGTATTTGAATACAAGTGGTGCAATTCTGGTAAAAGGCAGGGAAATTTTTCAGTAGATGACTTTACCTGCTTCAACCCCATCAAACAAAAAAGAATCTCTTGTTTTATACTCTCTAACAATTATGCTCCTTGCCTCTCAATAGGTTACCTCTATATTTAAGTGTGCACAATATCATTTTGCAAATCTGATCAAAGAATGAAACTTAAAGACTCATTGAATGTAACATTCAAGAGAAAGAAAAAATTCTGGTGACAATAAAATGACATGTTACTCTGATACCACATTTATCAGAATTTTCAAATGATCAGAAATTTGTAAAGCAGAAAATACCAAAACATTATGACCAAAATATTAAAACAGTCCTGAACAATGACATTCAAATATATGTTATATCGGGAATTTTTCGCATTGGCTTTTATGAAAAAAAGCAGAAGTTCAATTTTCATTGAAAAAGCCTTTGTGAAAATTTCCCTGAATGACTCTAATACAATTGTAAATTACTTTCATTGAAGAATTAACATGTGAACTGTATATTCAACCAATGAAAGGTAAACAAAGGTCTTGTCTATTAGGGTCAGCCAGGTTAAATTATGTAATGAGGTATGCAAAGGGAAGAAATTATTCTAGAAATAAAATGCAAAAGAGTCGCTGTCAAACCAAGTATAGTATCCTAATGCAGGTTTTTATTAAGAATATATGAAGGAAGACATGAAATGAAAATTAATAACATTTTTTAATTGGCGATAACCACATTATTTATTTTCTAATTAATTTACATATCTTTGACATCAAATAATCTGGTAACTGAACACAACAAAATGTCAATAATAACAACATAGGTACAATGTTGACACCTTTCATAGACTAATTGCTAATAATTGTTGGAAAACAATACAAATTGGACATAAAAATAATACATATGCACAGTATTGTATTCTAATAATTTTGGTAATTGATCAAGATTTTTAAAGTCCAATACAAATATTTCTTTTAATTTGTTGAAAATATTATATAAAACTAGAGGATCAGAGAGCTGAGCCAGTATGGCTCAACTGGCATGAAGGCCTTTTTTATTGATGTACCTCAGAGAGAAGTCATTTCTCCCTATCATTATGAAGTGTGGTAAGCCTTGTAGGTACCAAATTTCTCTTCATCAAGGTCCATCTAGTTATAGGTCAGCATATTCTAAAATTTGGTGGTTCTCCAGATGATTTTTGTATGTATTTCCCATAGGGTAAAATGTTAACCTAAGTCCTCTACTGGTGGCCATCTTGAATGAGGGATTGGCACCTAAGTATCAACACTTGGTCAGCACCTTATGAGGAACATTCAGGCCATGTTTGGTATCAAGCAATACTGCAGTTCTGTAGATTTTTGTTATATGCCATAGACACTTACTGTCAAGTTTGGCTCTATTTGGAAAACTCTATTTAGCCAAGCAGTTTCAGAGAAAAAAAATTACAAATCAACCAATCAGAAAGAAGAATTGCCCCTGACGGCCATGTTTGTTGCCTGATCTGGACAAAATAAGGAAAATTTGTAAAAAACCTCCAACAGATTCTTCCTGTTAAGTTTCGTTCCATTTGGCAAAGCGGTTTCAGAGAAGAAGATTTCTTTAAATCATGCAATCAGAAACAAGAACTGCCCTTGGCGGACGTCAAGTGATGACAAAAGCTCACATGGCCTTTGGCTAGGTGAGATAAAAATGTAGAGGACACAAATTTAAAAAAAAAAAAAAGAGAAATTGCAAAGCATATCTAACCTGTATATCATCAGGATGAGTTATATTATGATCTGTGAGACCATCACAAAATGTTAAAATACAGGACATGTCTCTTTCTCGTACACATGCATTCATTTCCCAACCATTGATAATATCATGTCCACTATCTTCTTCTGTTGGACGTACCTTAATACAATTGTAAATAATTTTCATTTGAAGCATGAACATATTAGACCTTCTATCTGAAATTTGCTTATAAAATCTACAAAACTCGTACTAAAATGAATATGTAAATATACAGTAAATCTACAGCTATCACAAAACTGACAAACAATTATATCAAGTGCATCACTCTGATTCTAACAGGACATCCAGTAGGAGACAATATTTGAACACCTGTGTTCATTGTGTGATGCATAAACAAGAAGTGCATTTTTTCATATTGTTAAAGAGGCAAATGACCGATGAATAACTGACCTCCAAATTAAATTTTCCCATAGGGTCCTATGTTAAACTAACTTCAGCTTTGGTGGTCATCTTGATTGACAGGCCACATCAGAAGACACAATTCTGAAAGGGGACCATCTAATGACCATTGCAGCCAAGGCTGGTCCCAATTATCCAATTAGTCTCAGATCAGAAGATTTTTAAATGAATTTTGCCATAGGGTACATCCTATGTTGAACTAAGTTCGGTAGTGGCAGCCATTTTGGTTGACTGTCCTGGTCATCGGACACAATTCTGAAAGAGGAACATCTAAGGACCATTGTGGAAAGGTTGGTCCCAATTGGCTCCGTTGTTTCAGACAAGATTTTTTAATGAATTTTCCCAAAGGGTCCTAAATGTTAAACTAAGTTCAGCTGTGACGGCCATCTTTGTTGACATTCCGGGTCATCGGACATAATTCTGAAAGAGGACCACCTTATGACCATTTCTGCCAAGTTTGGTTCCAATTGCTAAGTGGTTTCAGACAAGAAGATTTTAATAAATTTTCCCATAGGGTCCTTTTTTTAATTAAGTTCAGCTGTGTGGCCATGTTGGTTAACTTTCTGTGTCATCCTACACATTTCTGACAGAGGACAATTAAAGGACCATTTTTGCCAAGTTTGAGTTCCAACTGGCTCTGTAGTTTCAGACATCTTGGATTTCATATTAGCATGGAAAATATAAGCTTTGTAGAGGGCCATGAGGATCATTCAGGCATAATATTGCTTCCATATGTCAAACTGTTTCTGACAAGAAGCTGTTTGTATGCATTTCCCATAGGATCCCATGTTAAATGTGTCCTGCGGTGGTGGCAATCTTGGATATCAAATCGGCACGAAAAATATAAACTTTGTACAGGACCATGTAAGGATCATTCCTGCAATATAAATTTTTAATTGCTTTTGTAGTTTCAGAGAAGAAGATTTTTAAAATTTCAGCCAATCAGAGTGCATAAATGGCCCTGGCATCCATGTTTTTTAATTTCGGATCGGCACCAAAAACATCCATTTTGTTAAGGACTATTATTTGATCATTCAGGCATAATATTTATGTTTATTATCAAATGCACAACTACATGCACATTCAATTCTGGATTAGCAGGAGAAAATCTTGTGTTTTTAATCTGTTTCATAAAAGATCAATGGAACAAACTTTATGGTGAAAGCCACATCATGAATGAAGACAGTTAAGCTAAAAGATAACAAAACTGAATTCTGAATTCAGATAAATTTCTTAAAATTTTTTACCGTTACATCAAAACTGACAGTTGTTTGACCATTTTCACGATCAATGATGTCGACGAATATCCTAACAGCATACTTAAAATTTTTATATCCAGGTGGCAGGACAACACCTGGAGTACTAATTGTTGACCCAGAAACTTGGAAAAATGGAATTCTGGGAGTCTCTGTAGTACTTAGTACTTGGTAATAAAATGTAAAGGTAAAACTATATAAGACAAGTTTGTCTGCATTAGTATCTCTTCCTTTGCTTTTTCCTTCATCTAACCAGTCTGTACATTGGAATTTAAATTTGGTGTCGTAGGCCTGACCTGTGGAAAAAAAATATTTATTTGAAATATTAAAGTTTTCTGTTTTTTCATTACTAAATTTGCTAAATTAATACAACAAGGATAAAGAAAGACAAAACTCTACTCAACTTAAAAAAAAATTATTTAAAAGAATACAAAAACTCAAGCAACAAGTATATGGTCCCGAGAGAAATACATTCAAAAATAAATTTGATTGAAGTAGTCAAAGTAAATGGTATATCAGTGGTGATTGCCATGAAAAGTTTGTAGCATGTCTTACTGTCATGTTACTTATGTAAAGTACTTTCCTGAGGCATTAATTTCTAAAGCAGTAAAACAACATACTGTATATTGATACAACCCTTCAAGATAAAGGCAAAAAAGGCAACCCTCTGCAAATCAGTTTTATGTAAGTTTTAATTTGATTAATGTCAAGATGGTCCAATATGATACATATATCCTCAAAGGATATTCTAAAAAAATTTGAGATAGTAAAGCCATCTAAACTTAATGTCTGGTCCTCAGACAATGTCAACCCACTTAAAAAGTTGCCGATGGAACAAGTTGATTTGATTTCCGGAAAAAAATTGCTGCCGTTTGGTTATAAAAAAAATTAGGATTTGGTGCCAAAAATACTTTCAAACATCTCTAATTTCAAGTGTTAGATTAACATTGATCAAGTCAAAATGAAAGTAAACTAGATGTACTGTGAGCACAGCTCACAAAGGATACCCCCCGCTTTGAAGTCCAATTACCTCCCTTGTATTATATCGGAAAGCAAAGATTTTTCTTCATGCACATCTTTGGATGATGTACTTCCTTTCTGTAAAGTTTCGTTGAAATCCATTGAGTGGTCTAGGAGGAGTTGCGCTTACGAGGTTCATATATAATGTATAAGCCAAAAAAAATAGAAGTCCAATTATCTCCCTTGTGTGAAATCAGAAAGCAAAGATTTTTCTTCATGCACATCTTTGGATGATGTACTTCCTGTCTGTAAAGTTTCGTTGAAATCCATTGAGCGGTCTAGGAGGAGTTGTGCTTACAAGGTTCATACATAATGTATAAGCTAAAAAAAATAGAAGTCCAATTATCTCCCTTGTGTGACATCGGAAAGCAAAGATTTTTCTTCATGCACATCTCTGGATGATGTACTTCCTTTCTGTAAAGTTTCGTTGAAATCCATTGAGCGGTCTAGGAGGAGTTGCGCTTACGAGGTTCATATATAATGTATAAGCTAAAAAAAATAGAAGTCCAATTATCTCCCTTGTGAGAAATCGGAAAGCAAAGATTATTCTTCATGCACATCTCTGGATGATGTACTTCCTTTCTGTAAAGTTTCGTTGAAATCCATTGAGCGGTCTAGGAGGAGTTGCGCTTACAAGGTTCATATATAATGTATAAGCCAAAAAAAATAGAAGTCCAATTATCTCCCTTGTGTGAAATCGGAAAGCAAAGATTTTTCTTCATGCACATTTTCAGATGATGTACTTCCTTTCTGTAATGTATCGTTGAATTCCATTGAGCGGTCTAGGAGGAGTTGCGCTTACAAGGTTCATATATAATGTATAAGCCAAAAAAAATAGAAGTCCAATTATCTCCCTTGTGTGATATCGGAAAGCAAAGATTTTTCTTCATGCACATCTTTGGATGATGTACTTCCTTTCTGTAAAGTTTCGTTGAAATCCATTGAGCGCTCTAGGAGGAGTTGCGCTTACAAGATATATGGACAGACAGACAGACGGACAGACGGACAGACAGACAGACGGACGGACAAGGTGATTCCTATATACCCCCCCAAACTTTGTTTGCGGGGGGTATAATAAACAGCTGTTGAATGATCATGGCATTGAGTTTAACTTGAATATCTGCTCCAAACAAATCATTCCATGGACTATTCTACCTGTTCAGTCTACAGTTATAGTGAAACAGCTCTGAGAAGAGTATTTGCAGGAAAAGTGGAGTAAATTCGAGGCATTGGAAGCAGATAACACATCTGTATAATAAAAAGATCATAGAAGTCAATGGATTCAAACCAGATTTGTATGTCACCAAAATAAACACCTAAATTGAAAATCCATTACCTCTTTTGAAAGAAAAATAAACTAAAAAAAAATCCCTACCTACCTTGACAATTTTGTAAAATCATTTGTCTGAGAACTAGAGAATCACTTTTAGGTAGCCCAATGATTGAGTTTTAAATGTATATATTTTTTTGCTATCATTTCCAGTTTTGACTCAACTTTAAATGATAAAAAGATTATTAGCCTTGTCCTGGTGTAATGTTTTAAATCAGACAATGTGGCAATATAAAACTGAACGATACAACAATTTTGGTACCAAACATGGAAATGAACCAATATTTTTTTTAAGAATTGAATGCTTAATTTTTGTAATTTTATATAAGTGTAAAAGACTTGACCAGAGCACATTTTGTATGAAGTACAGAAGCTTAATTTCTGTGATCTTCAGCCTGTGACATTTTTCACAATAATTAAAATGCCAAATTTATTTCCAATTTTACAGTATTCAAAATTTTGTGAAAACTGCATGTTCCAGGGTGGTGCAAAAAAAAAAATTCTTCATTTGTCAACAACATCGTTGATCATGAAATATATACACATTAATGACCTCCAGATACAGATGTATATACTAACCCACTTTAACCTTTTCCTTGCAAGTTCCACTATATGGTCCTAATACAACATGTAGATGCTTTATTGTGTAAGCTATTCCTGATTCCAATCTAAGATAGTAGTCCTTTCCTTCTTCTAAATATCCTTTGTTAATTTTTAGGTTTGGTCTATTCACACCTGTAATTATAAAATATCGCTTACTTTAAATTGGGATATTTTGGCAGTTACTGCTATAAACAAGGATGTTAAATTTTAAAGTGTTGAAATTTGGCACTTTGTTTCAGTACCGTGTTTAATTTTGGCACCTTCAGAAAAAAAAATTAAACAATAAGTTAATAAAGATAAACTAGAGGCTCTCAAGAGTCTGTGTCGCTCACCTGTATCTAATGTGATTTTGGAAATTATGTAAAATTATATAATGATTGAGACCAAGATTGGTTTAATTTGACACAGTATTTAAAATTAAAAACAGGTCATCTTAGTGTAGTCTTACAATAGCTACTGAAGACATCTTATCATTATTATTTTTGAATATGTGGTCAAGTTGTGACCATTCAGAATTTTTTTTACAATTTTCTGATAGACTTCTAAACATCTTGGATGATGGATCGGCAACAAAGTAACAACACTTGGTCAGCACCTCATAAGGAACATTCATGCTATGTTTTGTTACATTCCATTCAGTGGTTCTCTAAAAGAAGTCATTTGTATGCATTTCCCATAGGGTCCAATGTTAAACTTAGTCCCCCGCTGGCGGCCATCTTGGATGATGGATCGGCTACAAAGAAACAATGCTTGGTCAGCACCTCATAAGGAACACTCATGCCAGATTTAGTTTCATTCCATTCAGTGGTTCTCTAAAAGAAGTCATTTGTATGCATTTCCCATAGGGTCCTATGTTAAACTAAGTTCCCCGCTGGCGGCCATCTTGGATGATGGATCAGCTACAAAGTAACAACACTTGGTCAGCACTTCATAAGGAATATTCATGCCATGTTTGGTTTCATTCCATTAAGTGGGTCACTAAAAGAAGTCATTTGTATGCATTTCCCATAGGGTTCTATGTTAAACTAAGTCCCCCGCTGGCGACCATCTTGGATTATGGATCGGCAACAAAGTAACAACACTTGGTCAGCATAAGGAACATTCATGCCATGTTTGGTTTCATTCCATTCAACGGTTCTCTAAAAGAAGTCATTTGTATGCATTTCCCATAGGGTCCTATGTTAAACTAAGTCCCCCTCTGGCGCCCATCTTGGATGATGGATCGGCTACAAAGTAACAACACTTGGTCAGCACCTCATAAGGAACACTCATGCCAGATTTACCGGTGGTAGTTTCATTCCATTCAGTGGTTCTCTAAAAGAAGTCATTTGTATGCATTTCCCATAGGGTCCTATGTTAAACTAAGTTCCCCGCTGGCGGCCATCTTGGATGATGGATCGGCTACAATGTAACAACACTTGGTCAGCACTTCATAAGGAATATTCATGCCATGTTTGGTGTCATTCCATTAAGTGGGTCACTAAAAAAAGTCATTTGTATGCATTTCCCATAGGGTTCTATGTTAAACTAAGTCCCCCGCTGGCGGCCATCTTGGATTATGGATCGGCAACAAAGTAACAACACTTGGTCAGCACCTCATATGGAACATTCATGCCATGTTTGGTTTCATTCCATTCAACGGTTCTCTAAAAGAAGTCATTTGTATGCATTTCCCATAGGGTTCTATGTTAAACTAAGTCCCCCTCTGGCGCCCATCTTGGATGATGGATCGGCTACAAAGTCACAACACTTGGTCAGCACCTCATAAGGAACACTCATGCCAGATTTAGTTTCATTCCATTCAGTGGTTCTCTAAAAGAAGTCATTTGTATGCATTTCCCATAGGGTCCTATGTTAAACTAAGTTCCCCGCTGGCGGCCATCTTGGATGATGGATCAGCTACAAAGTAACAACACTTGGTCAGCACTTCATAAGGAATATTCATGCCATGTTTGGTTTCATTCCATTAAGTGGGTCACTAAAAGAAGTCATTTGTATGCATTTCCCATAGGGTTCTATGTTAAACTAAGTCCCCCGCTGGCGACCATCTTGGATTATGGATCGGCTACAAAGTAACAACACTTGGTCAGCACCTCATAAGGAACATTCATGCCATGTTTGGTTTCATTCCATTCAACGGTTCTCTAAAAGAAGTCATTTGTATGCATTTCCCATAGGGTCCTATGTTAAACTAAGTCCCTCGCTGGCGGCCATCTTGGATGATGGATCGGCTACAAAGTAACAACACTTGGTCAGCACCTCATAAGGAACATTCATGCCAGATTTAGTTTCATTCCATTCAGTGGTTCTCTAAAAGAAGTCATTTGTATGCATTTCCCATAGGGTCCTATGTTAAACTAAGTTCCCCGCTGGCGGCCATCTTGGATGATGGATCGGCTACAAAGTAACAACACTTGGTCAGCACCTCATAAGGAACATTCATGCCAGTTTTAGTTTCATTCCATTCAGTGGTTCTCTAAAAGAAGTCATTTGTATGCATTTCCCATAGGGTCCTATGTTAAACTAAGTTCCCCGCTGGCGGCCATCTTGGATGATGGATCGGCTACAAAGTAACAACACTTGGTCAGCACCTCATAAGGAACACTCATGCCATGTTTGGTTTCATTCCATTCAGTGGTTCTCTAGAAGAAGTTCAAAATGTAAAATGTTAACGACGACGCCGGACGACGGACGACGGACGACGACGGACGACGACGGACGACGGACGACGGACGCCAAGTGATGAGAAAAGCTCACTTGACCCTTTGGGTCAGGTGAGCTAAAAATGAAATAAAATTAGAGTACCATAATTACTCTATTTATTCTACTCTAAAATACGTCTATTTTTAGGACAATTGGAAAATCGTCAAAAAATAGAGTTTTTGTCTTTCCGCCCACATCGTTGTCATTTTTTGACTCCGTATGATCGACCTGTTCAATGTACTTTGGCAATCGAAATAATAATTAAAAGCCCTCCCCACCAGAAATATGCCTATTTTTGCTGATTTTGGGAAGTTCCCGTTGCCATGGAAACCAAAGTGAATGCCCCACATACCTAGTAATGCATGATGTGTTAAGATTTGGATGCCATCTTTCCATTACTTCCTATCAAGAGGTAAAACTAACTAAAATTGTGTTGTAGGATTGATGTATGGAAGTCCTTGGAGGCCAAAAGTGCAATTTTGGGCATTTTTGCACTTTTTCACACACACTGAGGTATTAAATGACCCTTGCTGTTCCTGTTCAGCTCATAAGTAAATTTTCCCACCCCACAATATTCCATTTGGGGCCCAAAAGACAGCCCACCCCTCCCTCTTAATTCACCCTTTGTGACAAATGATGGCACCAAGGCTATTCTGCATGGTACTGTTAATTCATACATGTGAATTTGGGTCCCAAATGTTACTGCTTCTGTAGCTATAATGTTTGTCTTGCAATCAAGACCAAAAAAAGTGTATCCAGATATCAGTGGAGAGGATTAGGGGCATACAAATGGCTGGAAAGGGCCATGATGCATTGAGGCATCATTTGCCTGGAAAGGGTTAAATAGCATTTATTTGATGAATCGAATGTTGAGATATTTTCTGCCTTAAATCATATACTAGTAACCATGATCTGTTGTATAGCATATATAAACTACATATAATGAATGATAATGCAGCTTCAAATATATAATAAAAAGTATAATGGGAAAACCTTTATTTTTTTCTAATGTCTTGATATCGAAATTGATCGAGTATTTTGTGAAAACTTGTGGTTAAAATTTCATAATATTTTGTCATATAACACACATATATATGATATTTGTTTTAACAGTTATTTGTAAGAATTAAACGACAGAATTTTTTTACAGCATTGTTTGAATATTTAATGAGACAACTGAAAATGAACGAAATTCCTAACATGTCTGGTACTTTTTACCTTTGAATTTGCATATAAAGAATGAATTTTACCATTATATTTCATTTTTGATTAAGACTATATCCTTGTTCTTCAGTTCAACAATTATAACTATTTTTTATCAAACATATGTGTTATCAGAGGTAGTAATATTCATTAACTTGTGTCATCTCCTGAAATGAAGGGTTCCCCTGAAATGCCCATTTTCAATGAACCATGTGAAGGAAACACGTGGTTGAATTTCAATAAATTTTTCTTAAGTGGTGTATTGAGACATATATACTGCATTATGAAAATATGAAAAAAAATTAAACAAGTGGAAAATTTTGGCCTAACCTAGGCCTACCCCCTTAAAAATAAATTTAGCAGATTTTGACTTATCTATGCACAAATGGAAATTTTGTCAATATTGATTTTTCAGGTGTTCAAAGAAGGTCAATGGCAGAATTTTAAGAGTATGTTTGAGAAAAAATAATAGTACAGATTATAGGTAAATATTAAAAAATTAAATAGCAATAATAAATAAGTTGTGTCAAAGGGTGCAAAGGTTTTTGCTCAAATCTATAACAGAAATTTTCTTCCAAGTTTTTAGCACTACTGCATATGTTAAATTTTTTTTTTTTTTTTTAAATTATATTCACGATTTTAACTAAACTTTAACAATAGTACAATAGGCATACATTTTGTTTGTACCATGGTCAAAATCATGCAGGAATGTATGTTAAACAAGAGGCTCACCAGAGCCTGTATCGCTCACCTGGAGTCTGGTTTTCATTGGACAATTAATCAACTATTTGACCAAGTTTGTTGCAATTGGTTGAATTGTTCAGGGAAAATTTGTTGAAGATTTATTGTTCATAAGGTTTAATGTTAAAATATGTTCCCTGATGGTGGTAGTCCTGGCAGGAAGTTGACAAAATTGACCAGGAATAAGGGTGAACCTTAAATAAATGTAACAGAACCCGACCTCAAATTACACAAACAAATAACTCCTAAATAGAATTTGGGATTCCCTTCAAAATTTCAGGGTAGGCAGATCTCAACATGGCAAATATTTTTCAATTTATATTTCACTTCTATCTCAAATAGTTTTGGAGATAAATGCAAAAATGTTAAAATTTTGAAAATTTGACAAAAAAGGGCAATAACTCCTAAATGGGTTTTGGGATTTCCTTTAAAATTTCAGGGTATGTAGATTTCAACATGGCAAACATTTTTAAAATTTACATTTCACTTCTATCTCAAATGGTTTTGGAGATAAATGACGAAAAATGATAAATTTTGAAAATTTGACGAAAAAAGGGCAATAACTCCTAAATGGGTTTTGGGATTTCCTTCAAAATTTCAGGGTATGTAGATCTCAACATGGCAAACATTTAACAAATTTACATTTCACTTCTATCTCAAATAGTTTTGGAGATAAATGACAAAAAATGTTAAATTATGATAATTTGACGAAAAAAGGGCAATAACTCCTAAATGGGTTTTAGGATTTCCTTCGAAATTTCAGGTTCGGTAGATCTTGTCATGCTGATCAATTTTACCCCATGTCAGATTTTTGATATCTGTAACGGTTTTTAAGTTATAAGCCAAAAACAACACATGCACCCCTATATTCTATTTTTAGCTACAACAGCCGCCATGTTTTATGTCAGATCAAAATAAATTGAGGATCGTTTGTAGAGGACATGTTATAGACCATTCCTATTAAGTTTCAAACCAATCGGCCTAGCGGTTTCAGAGGAGAAGATTTTTGATAAAAAAATTTTGAAAATTTGAAAAAAAAAGGGCAACAACTCCTAAATGGGTTTTGGGATTTCCTTTAAAATTTCAGGGTAGGTAGATCTCAACATGGCAAACATTTTTCAAATTTACATTTCACTTCTACCTCAAATAGTTTTGGAGATAAATGACGAAAAATGTTAAAATTTTGAAAATTTGACGAAAAAAGGGCAATAACTCCTAAACGGGTTTTGAAATTTCCTTCAAAAGTTCAGGGTAGGTAGATCTTGTCATGCTGATCAATTTTACCCCATGTCAGATTTCGATATCTGTAACGGTTTTTGAGTTATTAGCAAAAAACAGCAATTTACCCCTATGTTCTATTTTTAGTAACAGGGGCCATGTTTTTCGACGAATCAAAAATCCCCACATCAGTTTTATGCAGGGTACCCCAGGGAACATTCATACCAAGTTTGGTTCTAATTAGTCAAGTAGTTTCAGAGGAGAAGATTTTTGAAATAATAACATAAAACTAGAGGCTCTCAAGAGCCTGTATCGCTCACCTGGATTTAACTTTTCACCTTGAGCAGACCTAAAAATTTAAGTGTTGCAGTCAATTTGGCTATTTTCTATAGGATTCTATGTTGAACTAATTTCAGCTGTGGCAGTCATCTTGGTTAAGTCCAGGTCAACGGATACATTTCTAAAGGAGAACCATCTAAGGACCATTTCTGCTAAGTCTTGTTCCAACTGGCTAAGCGGTTTCAGACGAGAAGATTTTTCAATGAATTTTCCCATAGGGCCCTATGTTAAACTAAGTTCGGCTGTGGCGGCCATCTTGGTTAACAGTCCACGAAATCAGACACATTTCTGAAAAAGGACCTCCTAAGGACCAATGCTGCCAAGTTTGGCTCCAATATGCCAAGTGGTTTCAGACAAGAAGATTTTTCAATGAATTTTCCTATAGGGCCCTATGTTAAACTAAGTTCGGTTGTGGCGGCCATCTTGGTTGACAGTCCGGGTCATCGGACACACCTCTGTAAGAGGACCATCTAAGGACCATTGCTGCCAAGTCTGGTTCCAATTGGTCAAGTGGTTTCAGACAAGAAGATTTTTGAGTGATTTTCCCATAGGGTCCTATGTTAAACTAAGTTCTGCTGTGGTGGCCATCTTGGTTCACAGTCCACGAAATCAGACACATTTCTGAGAAAGGACCTCCTAAGGACCAATGCCGCCAAGTCCTGCTCCAATATGTCAGGTGGTTTCAGACAAGAAGATTTTTCAATGAATTTTCCCATAGGGCCCTATGTTAAACTAAGCTCGGGTGTGGCGGCCATCTTGGTTGACAGTCTGGGTCATCGCACAAAATTCTGAAAGAGGACCATCTAAGGACCATTGCTTCCAAGTCTAATTCTAATTGGCTTAGTGGTTTCAGACGAGAAGATTTTTAAGTGAATTTCCCATAGGGTCCTATGTTAAACTAAGTTCGGCTGTGGCGGCCATCTTGGTTCACAGTCCACGGAATCAGACACATTTCTGAAAAAGGACCTCCTAAGGACCAATGCCGCCAAGTCCTGCTCCAATATGTGAAGTGGTTTCAGACAAGAAGATTTTTCAATGAATTTTCCCATAGGGCCCTATGTTAAACTAAGTTCGGCTGTGGCGGCCATCTTGGTTAACAGTCCGGGTCATTGGACATATTTCTGAAACAGAACCTCTTAAGAACTATTACTGCAAACTTTGGTTCCAACTGGACTTGTAGTTTCATATAAGAAGATTTTTAAAAGTCACCCCCCTTTTTTTCTATTTTTAGTAACAGCAGCCATGTCGGTTGGAAGTCGGGAATGCCGGATACAGTTTTGGAAGGGGACCACCCAAGGACCATTCCACCAAACTTTGATCTCAATTGGGCCAGTGGTTTGAGAGGAAAAGATATTTAAAGGAAAGTTTACGCTGGATGCTGTCTTTAAAGGGCAAAAACTCCTATAAGGGGTCAATCAATGATTTTGGTCATGTTGACTTATTTGTAGATCTTACTTGGTGGAACATTTTTGCTGTCTACAATTTGTCTTTATCTATAATAATATTCAAGATAATAACCTAAAACTGCAAAATTTCCTTAAAATTAACAATTCAGGGGCAATAACCCAACAAAGGGTTGACCGATTCGTCTGAAAATTTTATGACAGGTAGATCTTGTCCTGATGAACATTTTTACCCAAGTCAGTTTTGCTCTAATTGCTTTAGTTTTTGAGATATAAGACAAAAACTGCAGTTTACCCCTATGTGCTATTTTTAGCCATATCGGCCATGTTGGTTGGCAGGCGGGGTCATCGGACACATTTTTTAAACTAGATACCCTAATGATGCTTGTGGCCAAGTTTGGTTCAATTTGGCCCAGTAGTTTCAGAGGAGAAGATTTTTGTAAAAGTTAACGGACGACGACGGACGACGGACGACGGACGACGACGGACGACGACGGACGACGGACGCCAAGTGATGAGAAAAGCTCACTTGACCCTTCGGGTCAGGTGAGCTAAAAAGCCAAAAATGTCAAAAAAGGGCAATAACTCTAACATCAGTTGACAGATTTTCACGAAAATCAGCACACAGGTAGCTCTCATCATGCTGAACACTTTCATCCTGCCAGAATTTGCTGTAACCTAATGATTTTTGAGATATTTGTGAAAAACTGTTGTCTGACCCCTATGTTCTATTTTTAGTAACAGCGGCCATGTTTTTCGACGGATCAAAAATCCCCACATCAGTTCTATGCAGGATACCCCAAAGAACATTCATACCAAGTGTGGTTCCAATTGGTCAAATAGTTTCAGAGGAGAAGAGTTTTGAAAAATTGTTAACGACGACGGACGACGACGACGACGGACGACGGACGCCAAGTGATGGCACTAAAAAGTGGCGATGAATCCCAGAACTCATCATGAATAATTCTTTGTAAGAATCCTGACATAATAAATCATCTTTGGAATAAATATTATGGTGTAACTTCTATTCCGTAGCAGTATGAACATATATATATTCACAACTACTAATGGCTGTTTTCAAAAGTATTTCAGATTTAACATTAAACATAACAGGAAAAAACATGTTTTAAGACACATTACCAAATATAAACAATACGAGATACCTGTATCTGTCCCTGACTCAAAATCTAAGACTTCCACACTACTTCCTGATTCTATTCTGAATAGTCTCCATGTGTATGGGATCTGTAATCTCATTTCTGGAGAACATGTCACACATAAACCTTTAATTCTGATAATCTGGGAAGCACTAACAGTGTCAAAACAGTTCTTTACGCATCTATAAATAAAACAATAATACATTTATACATAGTAGAACTAATATGATTCTAAACACACTAATATTCACAAGATAGAATACACAGGCTGGTTGAAATGAAAGAATAAAAGTTATCTGAGTCAGGTTTTAGTGAGAATCTGATCTGTCCCCAGCAAACAAAGATAAAATATGACACAACACTAAATAAGATCAGTTGCCCTAGCAGTTTCAGAGAATAAATATTTAAACTTTTAGCTGATTTTTCTATTTACAGTAATGGCAGCCAAATTGGTTAAGAGATCTGGACCTCTGAGCACAATTCTGAAAGGGTACCTTCCTAGGACCATTCCATCAAACTTTGGTCTCAACTGCAGTAGTTGTTTCAGAGATCTTTTTTTTATACTTTTGCTGATTTTTCTATTTTTAGTCACAGAGCCACATTTGCTGGAGGTCAGAAACCTGAAACAATTTTGAAAGAGGACCACATTAGAACCATTACAGCAAAGTTTGAGCCATATTGGTACAGTAGTTTCAAGGCAGAAGATTTCTAAAGGAAACTTTATGATGGAACGACAGATGTCAAATGATTACAATAGTTGACACTGGCTTTTTGCCAGCTGGTGAGCTTAAACTGTGTCTTCATTATTATTATAATGATAAATGCATTTCAAAAACTATCTGAACACTTACAGTAACACTTATTAAGAAACTACTGATACATAACATATTTAAACTTACTTCATTATTAATTCATGTACATTTGGTGTCAGAATGGTAACTGTCTGTGCTTTTATTTCCATTCTGTCTCCACTGGTCATTACAGCAACAAAATGATATGATGGTTCAGTTAGCAGTCTGCTTGGTATTGTTACAATTGTCCAATTGACATCAGACACATTTAGTTCAGGAAAGCAGGAAACTGAATCTATTTCATGTAAAACTGCTGTACTCATGTTCAAAACTGGATCAGAAGAGACAGGGTACCAGCAGTACCATGTCAGGTTAAACTGAATCCCTGTTAAAGGATAATCTGGATCATATGACCAAGATGCATCCATTACTAAATCGAAGCCTGATCTCACAGTACGAGCTCTATCCCCCTTTAGCAGTAACATAAGTGGAGAAGGAACACTATTTATGTATGCAACGGCTGTGTCATTAAATTCTAAATAATTTTTAATTAAAACTGTTACATTGATTTGATATCTGCCATATTCCAGGGAGTTTTCTGAAATGATAAGATATGGTAAAGTTGTAGTTGGCAATGTAACTGGACTCATGCCAGGATCTAATGATGATATTGTCCAATCAAACAAGACTGTCTGTAAAGGATCACAGTATGTATCAGATACAGCTCGTATTACAACATTATCTGCAGCATATATTTTTGTTGGTGTCCAAATCCTTGATGACAATCCATAAATTTTTACATAGGGATAAGAGCATGGAAACTCCAAAATCTGAACTTTGGTTGTAAATATTTCATATGATACTTCATTTGATCCATTAACTGTAAGATAGTACATTCCTGGGATGTCAAATTCTAGATAAAATATTATTTTATTTCCCTCTCCATATGTAAAATTCATACCAACAAATTCAGGTTTTTCCTGACAACCGTACCCTCCGACCAGATCAGTTCTATTTCCAAAATCAAACAAAAAACAAGAATTAGTTCCAGCTTGGTTGAGACGTATTATGTACCTAATGGGATAGTTCAGTTTTCCAACATGACGTGTTGATATTGCCATGCCTTCAAGTTCCTCCTGAACATGAATTACAACACTAACATTTGCACTGTTAAATGAACTGGTTGCCAAAACTTCAATTGCATATACACCAACTTCACTGAATGACTTTTGCAATAAATAACTGGCTTGTGGATAGGTGTAAACATTCGCTGTAGAATTGACAACACCATCAGCAAAATCAACAGTGTAACTGATCTGAGAACCAGATTCAACATCCAGTAAAAGGCTTAAGACTTCACTCACTGCAACATAATATGAATTTGGAATGCCTTTTAATCCACTAATTGGCCTTCCAACTGTTATAACCTCTGTAAAATTAATAGCACTCACATTATTCCATAGATATGCAGTGACAGTAAATATCCCATTTACTGTGTAATTATAAAATACAACCATCGAATCACCCACAAACTCTACTGGTACACTCTCTATTAAATTTCCATTTCCAAAACTAATGTTCATTAAAGCATTTGTTGGCCATGATAAAGAATCTGGTATTAAAAATGTCAAGTTTACTAAATCAAAAGGATCTTCCACATCATATACTGTCAAGCTTATGTCATCCACAGGTACTTCAATGTATATAAATTCTGACATCATCTCATTCGAAACAGAATTTTCTAATAGGTATGTGATGTAATATATGCCAGGAGAACCATATGAATGGTCAAAATAGTGTGTCAAGTCATTAACAGCAATACTGTCACCAAGGTAATCAGTATGGTTCAAACTTCCATCTCCAAACATTACCATTACATTTATATTGGAACCATTTTGGATGAACAATTCAAAAGATATATTTTCAGCGACTTTTGAGAAATGACTAAATTCTAAACTTGTGCCATTTATTACAATATCTACATGAACAAGTCCAGACAAATTAAATGGTCCTGATACAGGATTCCATACTGTTACATTTATCCTTTGATCTCCAGTTCTGAGGTATATATTTTCTTCAATATCAAATGACAAGCTACCATTTGGATTGACATAAAATGGTGAAAAAATTGTAACATCATTCAGTTCTGCTTCAACAGATACATTAGACCCTTTTGCCATTTTAAGGTCAAAAGTAATATTGTCACCAAAAACCACTGAATATGGTGTTGACATTGTCAAATTCAAAATAGGATCAATCGCTACCACATTGGATTTATTAAAGGCAGATGACAACCTATTATAACATGTAACATTGATATCAGCATGTTGTTCTATAGTGTACTTATGTGTGAAAACAAATAAAAAAGATGAGTTTACATGATATATGCTATCATTATGTCCATCATCATAATCTATGTCACATGTAATAAAATTGCCTTGCAAGACTTCAACGACAAAAATTTCGTCAGAATCTGTTGGTATAACATCATGATGTTCTATTAATACATCTTCTATTGGTTCAAATACAGTAATGTTAACTGACAGTTTCACATTACTTATCTCATTCATTGCAATAATTTCTACCTCATATAAACCCATCTCTGGATAATGTATAGTTGTTGTATTATAAGGAATGTAGTAAATATTCTCTCCATTTTTAGGATTGATTCTATATCCAACAAACGTTCCTTCATTCACAACAAACTCCAAATCTACAGTTTCATTTATCAAGACATATGGATCAGGTATGGCAGTAACATTGAAATACAGGATACCGAGTGGTTGTATGAAATCCCTTAGACCTGTAGCTTGCTGGATTTTCTGTCCCGTCGGACAATCCTGTACACTGGTTAAGTTCTCAACATCAAATAAATATAATGTATCTTCATCATACACAGTACAATAGCATGCTCCACTATTTGTATAACTGAATTCATAAGACATATTTTTACAATACCATGTACATTCTGTAGGTGTGGCATAGATACCTGTGTGAACCTTACTGTCATTGTACAAACATCCAGCATCTTGTGCTGAAATAGAACAAATGAATTAAATGCTGGGGTTATTTAATCATTTTTTAGTTTTTCAAAGCATGCATACAATGCATATGTTTATTACATCAACTTATCTATTTTGACCTCAATGTTTAGTATCTTATACATCCACCTGTATTACTATCCTAATTTCTACATTCTTTACTGCAAAGTTATCTAAAATATATCTCCATTGTCTGTGTACTTAAATAGCGAAGACAAGATCTGATTAGCAGGCTTTCTTTTGATTAGGCAGGTTTATCTATCAATTTAATTTGACTTACCTTGGAAAGGAATGAATTTGTACTGAATGAAGGCATCACATACAGGGCTGGGTAGTGTACTGTTTCTTGTATTATTGTACAAATCACATGTACCAAAGTGCTCATTGTTACAGAAGGAATAACTGTCACAAAGATATTCTGTACACAGCTCGTAACATTCATCTCGAGTAACTTCAATATAATGGAATATCAGATCACCAACTGGTATTTCATGGACTCTGTGTTCCCATAAATTTTCTGTTAATATAAAATGCATATTTGAAGGCCTGATTGTGAGTAAAAAGTGCTGTTCCTTTTATTCATCTGTATATTTAGGGATTTATTTTTTAAAGATTTTATCGCCCTTTTTTCATATTACATTTGAATTAACTGAAACACAACATAATATTCCATACAAAACGTAACCAAAATTTAGCACGTCAAATAATATTTTGTTAAAAATTGACATCCATTATGTAGAAAATAGACTAATTTAACATTTAAAAGATCTTGGTTTACAATAAAAGGGTTACTACACGAGTAATGAGGAAAACAGTCTCTTGCAAAATAATATACTGCACTTACAAGCTCATTCAAAATTTTGTTGCAAGAAAATAGTTCTAGAAAACATACCTCCATTATGAAGGATATCTTTTTCAAATGTTGCCACATTAAGTATTGTCAAATCATCTAAATCAAATATTCCTAGAATTGCGTTATCTGTTGACATCTGGCCAAAGGTCAAGTTCGTTTGCTGATTTATGGGAGATGACACTCTTGTCTCCTGAACTGCATAGTCACAAACTGATAGAATATCATCCACAAATACTCTAATACCAAACCTAGGATGCCAAGATATTAAAATGTTACTCCATACACCATACTGCATGTTAAACCAAGTTTTATATACCTCACTTGTTGTTCGTACATCAATTTTAAAATATCTTCTAAATGGCAAGGTCTCATTCATAGCTGTATACGACAATGCAAAGCCAAGGCCATAGGGGTTGTCTCCTCCTGTTGTCATGACTACTTGGTCCATGTTTAATTCTTTTACAAATCTGAAAGCAAACCTGACTGTAAAACCATGAACACATTTGTCTATATCAAAGAAACAGCTGTAACTGCTGCCGAATGATGTTAAGTTGAACGAGTCTTTGCCAGGCAGGAAACGAGTAGCTTGGTTCCATACTCCAGTTATAATAGAGGATTCTGTTAAATGTTCTGATGTATCTTCAAAATCATACAAGACTTCCTTGGTAACAAATGTTGAGTTCTCTGCAAATAATTTCACAATACAAGTCTTTAAAACAGAATCTATTCAAATAAATCTTATTTTTTCATTTGTTATTTGTCAGTATTTTTGTTGGTAAATTTTTATAATTTTTCTTAATTGCACAGATTCGGTATTTCTACTGCAAGATGTTGGACAAATATGTTGCCCCTATCAAAAAGGATTGAGCATAATTCCTTTTCTATTCAAATTCTCTACTGGAATCCAAAAATAACATGAAAATGTGTGAAATATAGTTATATATAATCTTCTTGTGATGTATCATTTATATCAATAAAAAGAATCCACTAGTAAACTTACCATAAAACTTGACTAGATCTAGTTCATGTATTGGATTTCTGGTAATAAAAAGCTCATCCAATCCACCTTTTGAATGTTTAGGAAGACTTGTAGTAGTTAAATTCTGTCCAAACTGAAGCTTTGTTACTGGTTCCAAACTCAAATCAGGAGTAGTAGATCGCTGTTTGACATTTGTTTCGAATACACCATTAATGATAAGCAATCTGGTACCATTAATATACCAGGTTAAACCAATATGACACCAAACATCTGGCTCCAAATCAAAAGGGTAATGATCCTCAATAGTTGTACCATCTTTTACAGTGATCCAAAATTTATTGGACAGAAAAAAATTGTATGTTCTAAAGTCTATCTTCACTCCGGTGTTTTGGTTTAGAGCATCAAGAATTGTATAACTGTAGGAATAACTTGGAGCCATTATCCATAAAAATAAAGAAAATCCTTCATTACACATATCCTGTGATCCAAAACAGTCATATGAAAACTGTCCAATAAAATCTAAAGCATTAGGAATAGAGGCATTGCTATAAATAGCATTACCAATGTAGCCTCTGTCTGAATATGATGAAGTTCCGTCTGATATTGGAGTTCTCTGAGATACATCATCAAATGGAAGTCTGAATCTTGGAAATATGTCATACACTAAAAGTAACAGAACATAAAAACAGTACAAATTTCTACTCATCAACATTCTATACAAAAAAAACAATGAAATTAAGCCTTTTCTACCAAATATCTGATTTACATAATATTAGGTTGACAAAAGATGAAGACTGAATGATAGTCAACACACCTGCCTGCATATAGGCTTATAATGCTAAAATGACCACTTTTTAATATATATTTGTCTCACATTCAGATATTATCCCATTTTTTCTAGTTGAAGCAAATTTAACCCATGACCTATTTTCAAAAATTTCATACCTTCATCTTTCAGGGATAATTTGGCAAACACATGTGATTCATAGAATGTAAAATTGTCCAGTTTAATCGATGCTGCATTGGTGCCATTCTTTCCAGATCCTATGGTTATATCGGTTGACACTCCAAACTTCCGTATCGAGCTATCACTGTCATTTGAAACAAAAGTAACTGGTGATGCTAATTCTCCATTTACGTAAATGGTGATGACAGCATCAGATGAAATACCTAGCACAACATTTGTCCATATGTTGGATGATACTGAAATTTCAGCAGAAGTGAATAAATCTTTATTTCTTACATTTACACCAAGCAAGTAGGAATTTGTGTCACGTGTAGCATAAATAGTTAGTCCATGTGATTCATACGACATCATACTGGAATAAATAACTTGCTTTGATAATGGTTGGATGCTCCCAACAGTCATCAACCAAAATCTAACAGTCAGTCCATTATGACAGTAGTCAAAGTTGGACATACAGTCATCTGCATGTATCATTTCTATATAGGAATGCTGGAATATTAGGCTTTCTCTAGTAACACCTCTAGTCAAACCAATATCACCATGTGATTTAAAGTCTTCATCATTAATATTACTTCCATTAACATAGAATGGATATTCTTTTACATCTGAAAAGAGACAATGATTGTTCTTAAATATTAATAAATATTTATGAATTAAAAAACAAAAAGAATATGTGGGACAAAATCAAAATATTTGATGGTACAGGAAGACCTTGGTTTCTCAAACTCTAAAAAAATTAACACTATTGGTGTGATTTCTTGAATTTTTTGTCACTTTTGAGTTTTATGGAAATTTTTTTTTTTTAATCTCTTAACTTTTTGTCACTTACGAAATTTTCAAATCAAAATGGTCAGAAGTGGGAATTTTCAACATTATTCCAGAACTTTATTTTTGCTTGTCATCATTGAGTCTTTAAATCCTTTGAACAAATAAGTTTATTCATCCCAAACTTTTTTTCACTTATGAAATTTTCAAATCACAATGGTCAGAAGTGGGAATTTTCAACATTATTCCAGAACTTAATTATTTCTTGTCATCATTGAGTCTTAAAATCCTTTGAACAAATAAGTTTATTCATCCAAAACATGAAAATAATGTAAATATAGTTCCATATAATTGTTTTTCTGATTATCTAACAAGCAGGGTTCCCGCACTTATCTCCTGATGATATTCCAGGTTTTTTCATGGATTTGTCAAGAAATTTTTCACATTTTTGAAGGGCAGGTTTGTTACAATTTTGTAAGGTTGGTATGCAACTGTCATCATCTTCATTCAAGGTATTTGAAGATTAAAATACGATGTTCCGACTGAATGCCTCCACAAATAAATGTATACCGGTAACTACATGTTGTACTTAAAAGAATCATTTTGATTCCAACAAGATGGCAATGAAAACAAACATCAAAAAGAACTTTTACTGAACATAACAATCAATATTTCAAACAACGTGTGATTACCTCTTTTGTAAACTGGTTACATTTGGTTAATATTCTCAGTTCTACTTCCAAAATCTTGATTTTCTTGTATAAATACTGCATAACAAATCAAACACCTCACTGGGTTTTTAAATGTTTCCATTGACTTTTACTTCTTTGGGGGGGAGGGGGGAAATGGCCTGGATCCAACCTGAACATCCCCAAAGTGTTTTACGAAGGGATTTTTTCAATTTTTGTATTTTTCAAGGACTTTTCCCAACCGGGAACAACCAAAATAAAATTTCCAAATTTTTCCCGTTTTCCCATTGGCATGGGAGCTCTGAAACAAGGAATAAATTTAAATTAATATAACATAATTAAACAAATTTTACTTTATAATTCCTTCTCTTTAACGTATAAATTCAATTCATTCATCCTGTATAAAGACGAAAGAAATAAATCCAATAAATATTCATTAGGTGCCAGTCCAAATCTGGATTATGACCACATATTGCCCTCCATGTCAAAACATGGCTGGTTGATTGAAGGTTGTCATTTTTGTTGTTTTTTTTAAAATTCAAAATGGCAGTTTTCATGAATACACATGATTAATTCATTAAAAACAAATGAAGCAACAACTCTGCAAGTACAGCGTTTCATTTCTCCTTCTTGCACTTTCCATTCAATTAACAGGTATATCTATTGAAAGTAAACAATGGTCCAATAACAACACAAACATTTTTCTTCAGTTTTTCAAATTTGCTCAAAAATATGTTTTTTAGTGACGAATAAATTAGAGAAATTGTCGTAATCTGTTCTTTTGGGGTCCCTCAATAAAAATTTTTTCATTGGCCTTAGACTGTCTTCTAAGTTGAACTGTATTTGTTGGTAAATTACATGTATTGTTTGAGCGTCTTAAGTTCTCCTAGATCTATTTCCCCAATAATAATTTTATAAACTTTATATAGATTCATTATTTCTTGGATATAAAATTTTCTGTTTTTGTGGATGTGGTAGAACCACAAATTTCAGTTTGATGAAATTAATATTTTATAATGACTTATTATCACAGAATAGAGAAACCACACAACTTGAAATCTTAATACAACAGATTTTCACCAATACAATTAAACATAACAATCCAATGTAACTTTTGTAATGTTGTATGACACTGTAATTGGAAAACTAAACACTTGATGAAGATCCACAGAAAAATGGAAACAGTTATGTAGAGATATGTCAACCCAAATGGACACATTATTTTGACTCTGAGTTGACCAGTCTTTGCACTTCTTTCTAAATGCTACATGCTTGGAGGAAAACCAATTTTGAAGTCCTTCTCAAAAACACCAACAGTGACAAATCACATCAAAATAAAGGTTAGATATCTTAAAATATACTGTAAATTCGGAAATTATTGCGATGTTTTTATTATTGCGAAAAATGCGACAGAGTTGTCCTCGCAATAATTCAAACTCGCATTTTCGAATTTTTTATATGAATGAATCGGGATTTTTCTCAATATCGCAAAAATTAAAATCGCATTTTGGTCTAAAATGACAAAATCGCAATAATAAATGCACGCAATAATTTCTGAATTTACAGTATTCAATCTTCATGTAGATATTTCACAGTTACCAGATACTTACACATTGGTTCCTTTTCACAACTGTAATAATGGAGATCTATACAATTTACATCATTCCAAGAGAAAGTATCCTTATACAATATTACACATCGTCTGCTGCCAAATGTAGTTAGTAGGATGGCATTGCTGTCTGGAAAATCTGGCATCTTTCCATTTGGCTGTCGGATCTGAAACCCTGTTGCAGCTCTTGGTAACTGGATAAGCCCAACCCAAACATACAATTGGGTGGACAGAAGTTCTACAATTTCAAAATACCATAAAATTAGAAAGTGATGGATATTTCTTAATGAAATGTACTTGATTTATAGTTGTTGCATAAAAATATTCCACAATTTGAATTTTACTTTTATTGCACCATGGGCATTGAGATTGTACCATTCGGAAGCACTTCTGTACAGCCTGAGGCTGAGATGAAGGCTGTACAGTAGTGCTGAAGGATGGTACAATCTCAAATCCCACTGCTATAAAGGTAGATCTAGGATTTATCTCTGGTTTAGCCTTTTCTGTTGTAAAAATATATGATCGTAGGATGCAAAGCAATTTAAACTGATGTGAAATTTATGCAGAAAATGTCTTTCCCATAACTTGTGTTTTAATTCTTATAACGAAATTTGTTGTATGGTGTTATTTCAATTTTTACGCAAAATTGTACTTTATGTTTTAATCGCTCTGACGTCACTGGAAAACATTTTGTCTCCTCTGTCTTGACCAAAGTAATGTTAAGGTGTATATATATGTATTTACTAAAGTATAGAGAATGGAAATAAGACCTTTTAATGTGGTAACCAAGGTCCTTAACGACTAGATATGGGCAGGTTTTTTTTAAATGACATCACATTAGCCAATCATCAGCCAACATTTATTCCAAGATGGGGATAAATTACATGATGTACACAAAATAGCATAACAACAAATCCTACCTGTATTTATATAATTGTACAACCACGTTCTTGTCTCTACATCTGGAACCTGAGCTACAGTGGCATTCATATCCTTACAACTGGTCTCCGCATTATAATAACTTGCCTTTGTTAGCGATAAATAATAACATTTGTCAGAGACTAGACTATAGGTCCAACCTTCAGGACATTCATGCTTAGTACCTAAAACAAAATATAACACTTAAGAATAACAAGGTTTTGTAATCACATTCATCAAAATTAAATTTTGATAATAACTTGTAAGTAAATTTCAATTCAGTAAAACTAATAGTTTCCAAAACATTGATTGATCAATTGTTGCTTAACGTCCAGAGGCAAATATTTCATGCTTCTTCAGGACGAGAACCAATTCAATTTATCAAACAATTCAAGTAGGAGTGGGATGGAACACAAAGGGGAACCAATTTTGACTGCCACTGTAAAAGAAGTTCGAAAACTACAGAAGGGGTCTTTAGCGTGCAATAAGTGTGGCATTCTCCAAACACGTTACCCACTATGGTCTGCAGCCAGGCTTCCCGTATTATGACCTGACAACCCCCCAAAGAGAGGGTCTCCCCTATCCGGCACAAGTTTAAACTTATACTGATGCTTACCAAATAATTTCTTGATTTCAATATCTTCCAAATAATTATCAACAACAAATAAGTCTTCTACAATAAGCTCTCCAAAGTCATTGGAATCAAACACTGAGTATCCAACGGTGATAGGATGCTTTATGACAGGAGAACTAGCTTCTGTTATGGTATTAACTGTCGGATATCGTTTAAAATCTGCAGTAGAATGACCATTTAATGCAACAACCAGTGTCAGGTGGGGATTCCAAGTCAAAGATAAATGTAGTAACTGATTCCTCATCAATGAAAACAGTAATTTCCATTCAGTTGTTCCATTGACCAACATGGCAGTGCAATTCAGCGTCATTATGTTAGCTGTATTTTCACATACAAGCCTAACGCCATTTTCCTTATGGTCCAAGTTGCCTCCTAGTTCAAAAACTGTCATTTTCCCAGACATTGGAGATACATCTAACACTTTTATCCATGCTGCTATTGTGAAACCGAAATAACAGTATTTGATATCATAGAAGCATTTGATATCTTCTATTCCATTAATGTTAAATCCTGACATGTTCAGAAGTACTCCGTTGTTATGTGGTAAGTTTGTGATATTACCAACAGTAAGATAATCTATGCTTGTATTTAATCCTACTGAATTTGTCACAGCATTTGTATCATTCATTTCCATGGAAAAATAAAATCCTTTATACCCTGAAATTAAGAAAACAAAGGTTATTTGAAAGTGTGCACATGAGCATTGAAGTTATTTGGAATAGACTGAAAACAAAATTAGAGTCAATCCTTATAATTTAACTCCAACTGTCGTTATGACGTCTAAAACGGTTGGGATTCCCTTTAATGACGTCATAGTAGAGAAGAAAATTAAGTCTATGATATGATAGACTAAAAAAAATTGACCAATCAAAAGATGTGTTACATCCAATATTAAATTATTCCACTATATCCCTTCTTTTATATCATAGTAGAACAATCAATTTATACCAACTACTCTGATAATAAGAATACTTTGATACTTTCCCTGACATTATACATGTACATACCTAAATTAAGATCACATTCTTCTATTGTAAGATTTTCTATTCCATCCAGTATATCTGGATCAATTGTTTCATTCTTAATACCTTCCAATCCAGCAATCATGTATTCATGGCAAGATTTTAACACTGGAAAATAAAACATTAAATTGAATAAGTTGAATAAGTTGCTCAGAAATGCAAACTAAGTCAAACTGATGACAACCTACTAGTAGAAATCATTCCAACTAATTATGCAAAACTACCAATCTGAATGTATTTCTTCTATTTCCCCAAGTTTTGCCTTTGCTCTACTTAGTTATCCAGAATAATAAAATATTAATAAGCCTTTTTATCTATTATAGTATTCAAGTCAAACAGAATATCTAGAAATAATGAAATAGCTGTAAGCTTAGAGCTTACGAGTACATTTTTCATAGGTCCAAATTTAAGATGGCATTGTTATAGATGGTGAAAAATGTGGGTAGGGATGGTTAAACAGGAAGCAGATGTGACACATGTACACAAATCGGTAATACCACCTTACAACCAATCATGATCATGCTTCATACCATTTATAAAATAGTTGCTCAGAATTTTTTTAACAAAAATTCCTAGATTCCATATAATGGCATCATTAAATAGGAAGTAGATTTCTCATAGATGCTAATTCGGTACTCACATGATCATGCTTCTTACCATTTATAATACACTAAATATGTTCCTGAGAAAGCATCATTAATCTCAAATAGTTGAACATATAAACTTTTTTATAGCATGATTGAACTATTTAAAACATTAATAGGGCCTGATAGCAAAATTTAAAAATCACAGGAGACAATAAATTTCAAACTGAAATGTATTAAGTTATAATACTCAATTAAAAATCCCTGTCTATTGAGAGACTGTGAAAAAGTCAAAAATCATAAACAAAGCTTGTAATATAAACCTCTGCATAAAAGGCACACTTTGTAATGAGTACTTTTTTCTTGGCCGTTTGGATGCACTTTACATACAGGTTTACCTGTGTTAAACATCACAGATGAATAAACACACTATTTTAGGTACCATTTACCTTTCGTATTATCAATACTTACCATACATTTCAGAGGGTTCTGATATATATGGTAAAAACTTCAGATCATCTATATCAAATGTTCCAAGATCCCCGATCCTCACAAAAGAGTTTCTGTATACTGGTATGACACGATTCGGTAAATATTGTACAGTTTTTGTTGTAATTCTCTCTGCATTTACATAAAAAGTAATTTTATGGTTCAATAAATCTGCAGAAACCACAATATGTGACCATTCATATAGGTAGATGTAAAATTCACATGTTACTTTAGTTTTATCATACTGTAATGACATGAAGTACTTGTCAAGGGTCGTGTCATACCAAATCTTAGTCGATTCTATTTCAACCCCTTCATGAGATTTGGTGCCGGAATACAAAAAAATCTGGCTCTGTTCAAAGTTCCGTGGATACAGCCATAATGACATAGTAAATGGTCCCCTACATGCATCTAAATACAGAAAATAATAAAAGGAAAATTATATATACATGTAGTAAACAACATGGGGTCAGTACAGATAAAATGGATATATGTTTAGTCATAAACCCTTATCTGTCAAGGGTTATCCAAAGGGAATGATTATAAAATACAACAAAACATCACGTTCTATAAATTGCCATTTTATAAGACAGTTTCTTAAAGTAGAGAATTATTAAAACAACTAACTAGAGTATTTTTTTTTACGAATGTAAAGATTTGAACAAAACATGACAAGCCTTAGAAATATAAAAAAAAAGTAAAATATACTGTTAAACACTGCAGAAGAGATACACATTTAGAATTATCTTTACATAATACTCAGAAAAAGAAAAATATTTATTTTTCTATTACCATTATTAGAGAAACACATCATCATCTGTTCTGATACTTCTATAGCTGGTACCAGTCCTAATGGGTTGTCTACCTTGGCAGCAGTGATGAACAAAGAATTTCTCCAGTAAATTTTAACCAAGCTCATGTCAACTTTTACATTCATATTTGTTTTGGATAGATCTTTTGGCTCATTGAAATCTATATATCTTGGAATATCAGCTGAAAATATTTATAATTTGATATGTAATATAAATCCTAAAATGCTTTTAATCTCATATGACTAGAGATAAAGTTAAATAACTGCTTAAACCATTATTTTACTGAATTTTACTCTTGCTAAACAGTTTTCCAGACTAACATTTTATCAGATTTTATATTAAATTTATAGCTGTCAGTTGTTTTTGGTTTTTTTCACAAAAGCTATATAAAATCCACAAATTTAAACTAACATCTGCTGGACATGGAACCAGCATACCATTCTGAAGTTTACCTTATTTACAAAATTTTGTAAATGTACACATGTATTTACTTGGCATTTGGTTTTCCCAATCTTCCTTCAAATTGGTTCCAAAGATAATATTTTTTATCTGTAAAAATGATTCTATTTCTACAGAACAGTTAGAAATCATGACATATGAAGTATGCACAGTAGCAGCAGCAGGGTTTACAATGGTTCTATCTGTAGGATATACTGTGTGAACAAGATTAAAATTGATAAAAAACTTCAGTCCAACATATTTCTGCCATATGATGTTAATGTGAGTCCATTCTTGATTCAGGGAGATGTATACTGCACCAAATGTTCTGTAGTTCAGTTCATGGACTGTTACTGATATTTGTGTGCCACTAAAATAGAAATAAGAGATACACAAAAATTATAAATACATTTTGCAAAAATTGGTATCAATTTTGTGTTATAATATGAGGTCTGGAGAGATGGCGAGAGGGAAATAGCTTAATCAAAGCAGATGATGAAGATTCTTAAAATTAAAGCATGCAATTATTTACAAATTTCTTTTTATGTAACTGACTTGCTGTGCAATAAAATTTTACCAACATGAAAACTTACTTATTTTCCTCGATAGAAATGATTACCCCTGTTGTACCATCAGTAACAGTATCTAGCACAACACAGTCTGTTACATTGACCAAATACAACCAAAATGAGGCTCCAAAACTATAAGGACAGTTTTCAAAACTTTGGAGACAATTATCTTGACCAGATATATTGTAGATCAATCCAGAGGAGTTACTGATATGAAGTATTGGTCCTTGAACTGGATTATATAACACAGTTAACTTCTCAACTGCTATAAGTTCTAGAACTGTGCTGTCAGATTTTACACCAAAGACAGTTCCAGTAGCAGTGTTGTAGGCAGTCATATCAAATTCATATGTCTCAGGGTTATATTCTGCAATATATCAAAGCAGGACAAATGTGATCATTAAAAAGAAATCATATGGAAAATAAATATAAGCATTTATAATTATTAATTTTAAATACAGCAGGAAATTCCATTCAATGTTGGGCTCAAATATTTTCTCCTATTAGCCTCAAAGATATATACTGATTTATTTGTTAATTTGTTCATGTCATCATTTTAAAAGTCAGATTTTTCACCCATGAATCTTTCAGCTTAAATGGTCACTTAATCAAGTAAAACAGTATATACATATATTTTAAAAATAATGCTTGATGATATAAATGTATTTTACAAAACTTTTAATAAAGTACAAATACTACTTACTTTCACCCTCGTACAAATCAATTACATCAGATGATGTCATACTATTATCGATAAAGTGCACATTGTCAATGCTAATGTCAACTTGTTTGTCTGAAAAAAACAAGTATACACAAATTGATAAAATATATATAATACTCTTATGCAAATGTCTGAAAAAGTAAGTCCTTTCTCTGAAGAAATTTGAAGTTATGGAAGAAGATTTTGGCATAGTCATCACAAATTTTATATACTGAAATGTAGTGCCATTCCAACTGAAAGACAAATTTGCACAAATATTCAACTTAAACTTAATATCCCTTAGTGTTACATAATTGATAGCCAAGAATAACTAGAACTTTGAGGGGACCTCACGAACTATTACCCCGCTGCTGTTAATTTAATGGATTAGGGCATCCTTAACACGGTGAATTGTCTCACAATTTCCAAGTCCAACTGGAATAAAATGCTCCGCTGGGCGCAGCTTGATACGACCGCAGAGGTCGAACCCTGAACAGTTGGGGCAAGTATGGACACAACATTCAAGCTTGATACAGCACTGAATTTGGTTGATTGATTGTTGCTTAACGTCCAGTGGCAAATATTTCATGCATCTTCATGATGAGAACCAGTTCAATTTATCAAACAATTCAATTAGGGGTGGGATGGGACACAAAGGGGAACCAATTTTGACTGCCACTGTAAAAGGAGGATGGTTGGGTAGGGTCGGATAATTTAGCCTCCTGTAGCGGCCATCAGCCTACTCTTTTTCGAAAACTACAGAAGGGGTCTTTAGCGTGCAGGCAGTGTGGCATTCTCCAAACACGTTACCCACTATGGTCCGCGGTCAGGCTTTCCGTATTATGACCTGACAACCCCCCCAACGAGACTGAATTTGGATTGTGAATAAATATTTGACACAGCATAGGTTTCTGACACAGAATTAATGTGGTCTAAGAACTTAAAATTTTTTAATTTACCTATTCAAACAATATCAGTATTATTTGTTTTTATATATAAATCAGAAATAACCAATTTAAAATTTAAAATTGGGCACACATATCAATTTCTTGCTATTGCGCAATACTGTGCAATTGAAGATTTCTTGCTATTGTGCAATACTGTGCAATTGAAAATTCCCCCCCCCCCAAAAAAAATAAATAATTTACCCCTTTTTTAGCTTTTGTGCAATACACTATGAAGTTGCACATTGACCCACCCCCCCTCCCAAAAAAAAAACCAAAAAACAATAAAATTTATTGTAACCCCCCTTTTTTTGCTAAAAGAAATTTGAAATTTCCTTTTTAATTTATGAAATATGAAATGAGAAAAAAATTAAATGTGTTTGGATTACCTCCCTTAGCCCACCAAGATAATATCATACATTTCTATTTACTTATTCTAAAGTTATTGTGCAAAAACCAAGAAAAATGCTTATTTGGGCCCTTTTTTAGCCCCTAATTCCTAAACTGTTGGGATCAAAACTCCAAAAAATGGTCATAAACCTTGTGTTAAAATTTCATAGATTTCTATTTACTTATACTAGAGTTATTGTGCGAAAACCAAGAAAAATGCTTATTGGGCCCTTTTTTGGCCCCTAATTCTTAAACTGTTAGGACCAAAACTCCCAAAATCAATCCCAACCTTCCTTTTGTGGTCATAAACCTTGTGTTTAAATTTCATAGATTTCTATTAACTTATACTAAAGTTATAGTGCGAAAACCAAATGTCTACAGACTCCGACGGACGACGACGACGACGACGACGACGCCAACGTCATACCAATATACGACCGCAAAAATTTTGCGGTCGTATAAAAATTGGGGGATAGACAGAAGTCCAAAAGGGTATAAAATTATGGGAAGAAGTATTGGACGAGGACATACTTCACACGTGCACATCTACATACTAGGATCTAACAGTATGCAAAGTTTCATAAACCTCTGATGAAGCATGTTTGAGAAACTGTGGGTACAAAAAAATTTGGGGATAGACAGAATTTCTAAGTCCAAAAGGGTATAAAATTATGGAAAAAAGTATTTGACTAGACATACTTCGCATGTGCACATCTACGTACTAGGATCTAACAGTATGCAAAGTTTCATTAACCTCTGATAAGGCTAGTTTGAGAAACTGTGGGTACAAAAAAATTCTGGACAGACAGACAGACAGACAAGCTGATTCCTATATACCCCCCCACACTTTGTTTGCAGTGGTATAATTATGCTCCCTCTATCAACAAGAATCTGAATTTTTCACCATACAACAAAAAATTTGTTGGATAATTTACTGACAACATTGGACAAATGTAGACAGGCTCCTTTACTAATAAGCTTTAAAATATTATAATTGACAGTTTCTTGTGTTATCATTTAACATACCATGCTGACAGACAGCACAAGTATACGAAGCACAGCCAATATTCCATAGCCCAGATGACCTTACAGATACACAGGAACCTGTTCCAGAGAGGGTCTGGTCTGTAAAAAATGTTGGTTCTAACGTTGACTGCCATAGGTATCGCCCTCCAATAATTTTACCATCTGTTAAACATTGTTTTGTACCTGTAATATATAGTATTACATTTCTAAATATCAATGGCTCTTAAATAATTATTTTTGTTTTATCTGCATTCAAAACAAAATAACCAGCTCGTATTTTACTTACTAGTTGTTTCTTTCCTTTATATAATGAGGAAAGGTTATAGGGTAAGAATAAATGAGAGGAACCAACAGGGAACAACTAGTGAATATATGAAATTCACCTTTTATCTCAAACTGTCTTAACTTAAAATTTCTCATATAAATTTGTAAATCACTACATTAGAATTTATCCCATGTGTGGATTTTGTAACAAGAATTTAACCAACTATTTTTATAACGGATATTTCATAATTCCTTTCTTCTAAAAATCTATTTTGGCTGAAATGTTAATATGTCATAGATAGTCAAGTGTACAGATTGCTGTACAAGATGTTCAGTTAATGAAATATAAATTGGCACCAACAGAAAAAGACTAAATAATTACAATATGAATGAAAAAAAACACTGCAAATTACTGTCTCTAATCCTCAGTCCGCAGAACAGATTTTTCCTAATTTTAGTTCCTCAATCATTTTGAATCATCTCACTACTTGGAATAAAGATGCAATTAGCTAACTAAAACTATTGAACATACCTAATATTGTTCAATCATGTGTTCCAGAGAATTTTCGATGTTAAAAGGAGATAACTCTTCCGGTGAGATTTTATTAAATTAAGTAAATTAATATTGACCTGTACAGCTAAAATATAGAATCCGGAACCCAAATAGATATGATTGCTAGGGACTTTTTCATGGGTTGCCATGGATTTTTTCAAGGACATTGACTCTTGACCTTCAATTATGACTTGAACAGGTAAATTGTAGGGTCCTGAACCCAAATATATATGGTTGCTAGGGACTTTCTCATCTGTTGCTATGGACTTTTTCAATGGCATTGACTCTTGACCTTCCTTAATGAATTGAACAGGTAAATTGTTAGGTCCTGAACCCAAATAAATATGGTTGCTAGGGACTTTTTCATCAGTTTCTATGGACTTTTTCAGTGACCCTTGACCTTTCTTTTTTACTTGTACAGGTAAGGTCCTTAACCCAAAAATATATTGTTGTTAGGGATTTTTTCATCGGTTGCTATGGACTTTTTCAATGCCACTGACTCTTGACCTTCAATTTTGACTTGAACAGGTATATTGTAGGGTCCTGAACCAAAATAAATATGGTTGCTAGGGACTTTTTCATCAGTTGCTATGGAATTTTTCAATGACCTTGACTCTTGACCTTTCTTTTTGACTTGTACAGGTAAATTATAAGGTCCCAAATATATATGGTTGCTATGGAATTTTTCAATGACCTTGACCCTTGATGCTCCATTTTATTTGTACAGCTACCATTTAATTTATTTCAAGTAATGCCCTAAACATCTGTGACAATGTCAGACCATTATTTTCTGTTTAGTCTTTCAAGGGCAAAAACTCCTATAAGGGGTCAATTGATGATTTTGGTCATGACTTATTTGTAGATCTTACTTTGCTGAACATTTTTGCTGTATACAGTTTGTCTTTATCTATAATAATATTCAAGCTAATATCCTAAAAGTGCAAAACTTCCTTAAAATTAACAATTCAGGGGCAATAACCCAAAAATGTATTGACCTATTTGTCTGAAAATTTTAAGACAGATAGATTTTGACCTCATAAACATTTTTACTACTTGTCAGTTTGCCCTAACTGCTTAGGTTTTCAAGATATGGGCCAAAAAGTGCATTTTCACCTATGTTCTATTTTTAGCTAGGGTAGCCATGTTTCTCGATGGACAAGAAAATAAAACACAAAATTTATACTAGATACCCTAAGGATCTATCAGCCTAAGTTTGGCAGAAGTTTATTCTGCAGTTTCAGAGGAGAAGATTTTTAAAAGTTTACAAAAATGACGAAAAAAATGTAAAAAATTGTCTTTAAAGGGCAAAAACTCCTATAAGTGATCAATTGACGATTTTGGTCATGTTGACTTATTTGTAGATCTTACCTTGCTGAACATTTTTGTTGTTTACAGTTTGCCTTTATCTATAATAATTTTCAAGATAACCTTAAACTGCAAAATTTCATTAAAATCAACAATTCAGTGGCAATAACCCAACAAAGGGTTGTCCTATTCATCTGAAAATTTCATGACTGGTAGATCTTGACCTGCTGAACATTTTTACCCCCATGTCAGTTTTGCTCTAAATGCTTTGGTTTTTGAGATATAAGCCAAACTAGATGTACTGTGAGCAAAGCTCACAAAGGATACCCCCGCTTTGAAGTTCAATTATCTCCCTTGTGTGATATCGGAAAGCAAAGATTTTTCTTCATGCATATCTTTGGAGGATGTACTTCCTTTCTGTAAAGCTTCGTTGAAATCCATTGAGCGGTCTAGCAGGAGTTGCGCTTACAAGATATATGGACAGACGGACAGACAGACAGACAGACGGACGGACAAGGTGATTCCTATATACCCCCCCAAACAAGTCTGCGGGGGGTATAAAAAGACATTGAACACTAGAAATCAGATGACACTTATGTCTTATCATAGTCATACAAATATTTGTGAAACAGGAAAATGATATTACTGGGTACATAACAATCATATAAAACATACCCAAATTAAATGTAGCAGTAAATTCATTGACCTCTGCTATAGTATCAAATGTAATGAGTTTGGCACCAACAGAGGTACACAGTTCTGTTGTGGTTACATCATGTATAGCTACACATTTATCTCCAAATTCTTCCCATCCTGGTGAACAATGAGACTCTGAAATGTAAATTTCTTCCACATTAAATTTCAATAAATTAACAGAATTTAAGGTTCAATTATACCCAAGCATTTATTAGATTTTTGGCACCATGTACATCCATCAATAAAATTAAGAAATAATTCATGGCATACTGAAGGTCTGTTGGGGGATTTTACCATGGATGCACCTTATTTTTGTACAAATTTTACCTGGAGTGTAGCCATGGTGAAATCTCCAAAAAACCACAGTAAGCCATGAATTGTTTCTATTCTAATAGGTCAAATATGATATTCTGATAGGAGAAAAAAAGGTAAAGAAATCAGTGCTTGTTGCTGTTCTCTCAAATGAGTAATCTTCCCTCTGCTGAAGTGCAAAATAGCTATTTCATTTTTACAGAGCTTTTACATGCTCTAATAACATCTTGAAGTAAAATTTTGATTCATTTGAAATCTTCAACAGTTTAGACATTACCAAAAACAGACATCATATTACAATATAAAATATTTACTTTGGTTGGATTCAACATTTATTTATTACAATTATACTATACCATTAGAAGCTTATAAGACCCTAAATTTACACGACAGTTGAAGTCAAAATATATAACTTTTATCAAAGGCCAATCATGGATATTTTTGTGAAGTTAAGTTTAAATCAAATTAATCGAAGAAATGTCAGTGCAGCCATATTATATTCTGTTAACATAAACAAAGGGATTACTGATAATTCTAGGAGAATATGGATGCAGACTGGCTACTGGTTTTCAGACTAAGGAAATGAGAATGGCACAACCAATAAGAAGCTAGGGCAGCTTTTACAAATGCCAGACAAGATAATTTGTAACAACTTAGTAATGATAGAAAACTATCCAAGAACTATTTCCAGTATGTCCAATGGTCTTCAATGGAAATGATACAATCTGCCCGATACTCAGATAATACAGCAAACAAACTAAGTTGATAGAACATCTCACAAAATTTGGCCAAATGGTTTATGGACAACACATCAAAATTTTACAACCAGATAAAAGCACCTAGATGAGTCATCCTTACTGAATGTAAGATCAAATATTCTATTGACAAAGGTTCTGATTACATTTTAATGTTTTATTTTTTTCAATTAACCACTTTAGTGTGATATATGGTAGAATCTATGAGTAGGGATCCCAGAATTTTGTTGAACCAGCAGGAGATATTTTTAGACAATCATTAGGATAACTCCTTAAAAATTGAAAATCAATCCTTTTACAATTGGCTGTTCCAGGAATATGTTTGTTTGTTTAGTTGGGGTTTTATGCTGTTTTCAGCACATTTGGCTATGTTGTGGCAGCCAGTTTTTATTGGTGGGGAAGCCGCAGTACCCAGGAGAATAACAACCTTAAATAGGAAAACTGGCAATCCTTGTCAATTAAGATCACCCACAGGTGAGATTCAAACTCAAAACCTCAGTGTTGACAGGCTAGTGATCATTACTATAGTCATGACGAACTACCTAGACCACTGGAATAAGCTTATTGGACCCACAGCCTTTACACTGTGATGAAAAGGTTGTAGATGTCAGTGTTAAAATCAAAACTATATGGTTTCGTTTTCCAACGGATGTGATAATGACAAACATAAAAGATATCAAATTGAAATACAGTCGACTCTCGTTGTCTCGAACTCGCTTGAGTCGAATTTTCGGATGAGTCGAATTTTTTCTCTGGTCCCAAAAATCGTCCCATATAAATGTATGTATTTTTACTCCTGTTTAGTCGAATTCTTGTAAGTCGAATTTTTTTCTATCTCGAACTTATTTCATAGTCCCAAATTAACAAAACAACACAAATTCTGTTCATTATCTCGAAGTAATTATCACCTGTCAAAGCATCGCTTTCGGCAAATTCGGGGATTAAATGGCTTCGCCGGTGATCAGCCTAAATTGCTTGTCATCTTACCTTGATTGCCAATTAACAGGTCATCACCTTACATAAGGTATTAATTAGTGACACATGATCTATAAAGAGCTTTTAATGACATTAATCAACACTTTTATTTGTTTACCGCCATGCGCTTGGTAGGTATAAATTACGGATTATGTAAACCGACCGGGTCGTTTCATCTATTGTATCGATGTTCTATAAATAACTTCGAATGAATAAAAAAATTATTTTGAGAAATTTGAGAAATTTAAAGCATTTTGTTATAAATATGAATCTTGATTGATCACTTGTATGCCTTTCAAAATGTCACATGTATATACGGAAGTAAAACTTTTGTCAACTTAAAATCAGACAATTACGATATCCGAAATTGTGTTATTTTCGGTCGAGAAAAGTTTCCTTCAACTCATTATTGGAATACCTAATACACAAATAATAGTTGGAAATGTACAAAAATAAGACAAAAGTACACAAAAGTAGCATATTGTACACACACAACAAGAACTGTCAATCACGAATATTAAAACGTACTTCGCTACCGGAACACAATACTCTCTTTAGGTTTACCGGAAGTCGCTAAATTATCTCCCCTGTTCTTTCTCGAAAAAATATCAACTCCTTTTTAGTCGAACTTTGCCTATCTCAAATTTTTCTTGTGGTCCCGTGGAGTTCGAGATAACGAGAGTCAACTGTATATACATATTCACTTACTGGCTGGTTTTTCACAAATATAAGGAAATGATGATGAGCAAGCAACATCCCTCCAAATACAAGCTCTATCGCTACAATCAATTACTGCACAACTTGTAGACAGACTGTTTAAGGGCAAACCAATCTTCCAATTGTTATACTTCAGAGGTCTCATGTCACCGTAAACAAATTGACCAACATTCCCATTTGGTAAAGGGTCAACAAATTTTGCTCCTATGAATGCTGTTCTTGGTAGTGTTGAGCCACTGTATTATAAAAATAATACTAACTTTAGCCTAATCAAAATCATAAACAAATTATCAAAAAAGGTTTTTATTTGTACAACAAGAATCAACAATTTTATTTAAATCACACTCTGTGAAATCCTAAAAATGACAAGTACAGTTGAACTAGATGTATGGACGATGGATGATGGATGAATCATTGTTTAACATCCTGTGGCAACCTTTAGGAGCATATCAGGATGATAACATGTTGATATGATATGGATATTATCAGTGCTTTGTACTAGACCCACACAGTGAGCCAGATTTTTAGCTGTCCGAAGAAAGATACATCATCCTACCCGGACAAATTATACTGAATCAGAGCCACCAGTCCTTTGCTCTCACTCCTAGATGCTGTGTGCTTGGCCGAGAAGCAGGAAATACCAATTTTATTGGTTTTTGGTTTGACCGAACCAGCAACCTTCCGCTCTCGAGGTGAGCACACTACCACCAAGGCGGTAAAACTAGCTGTACAATGAACGTATTGATTGTAATGTTTTTTTTTATACAATATTCCTGTTAATATCTGAAATATAAGGTAACTATATAAAGCCCATCTTGTATATAATATATCTAAAACACTGGTACTTTTACAATTCAGTATGAATGTCAAACAATATTACCTATGTCCTGAATTCGTAACTGAGATTTTGATATCTTAACATCTCTTTTTTCTCTTTGTGTTTTGGCTAGTTAGCCAAATGTTTAGACTTTTTAAATCTTTTACTTTTTGTTGTTGTTTAATTCTTTACATGTACATGTTTAGTTTGTTTAAAGCCCATTTGAAAGCTCACTTACCCTTTGTCATCTAATTAAAACTGAAACAATCTGTATTTATTTTCTTTAATCTTTCTGTTGAACTATTGTTACCATACCTCATTAAAATATTGGAAATAAATCTTTGTTCTCCTTGAGAATTAATCTCTATGGGAACAGCTCGATGTGTGGCACATAGTGTGTGAATGCTAGATCCAACAGAAACTGTTGTATTACTGAAGAGGTAACACTGTCCATCCCAAAACTTCCAGCCATTTGGACATCTTAACTCATCTTCTCTTCCTGTCAAAATATATTACCTTCATACTAATTATATCAGTTGTTGTAAAAATTTGAAAATCAAGTACTTAGCTTGGAAAGTCTACTGGAGGAATCAATAACCAGATTTCATTAAAATAATTTATCGTTTTCTTTATGTATCATTAACAGATCTGATTCATAGCCAATCAAGTTTTTTCAGCACTTTCTTCAATTTGACAGAATTCATTAAATTTCTTGTTTTTTTATGGTTTGATGGGAATTTTAAAGTACTACATTTACTTAAATGTTTCACTACATACATAAATAACTATACATGTACATCTTTTTGATGCAAGTTAGGTCTTGGTTAAAATCTGTAGTTTCAATTTCATGCTTTTCATATCAAATTAAACCAGTTTTATGTTATAGCTGTCAGAGACCTTAACAATTTCAAATTATTAGTTGACATCAAAATCAATAGGCTTCTAAGTCTCATACAGTTTAAAGATAAAAATTTAATATTTAACATAAATCAATCTGGGAAACAAAAGTTATTTCCTAGAAACCACTAGTAATCCAAAACAGTGACTTTTTCGCCCCGAAACCCATGTAATGGTTTGACAAAGCTGTTTACAACATTGAAAATAGTTAACTTACTTAAAGAAAATGGTTTCTGAGAAATTTCACACAAACCACCAAATCCAGTATAGTTTAGACGGTTTTCATTTATACTATATCTCATTGGAATTCCACATTCTGGATCGCAAGTTATAGCAATGTAGCCATATTCATTTGATGGAGCTGTTCTATTAAAAAATATGTAATCCTGACGTTGTCCATCTGTTGTGACAAAAACTTGAGGGTCGTTCGGATGATGCATTGCAAAATTATAACTTCCAAGATACACAGGATCAGTTCTGCAAAAAAAAAAAATCAGAAATATTATCAAAGTATGAATCTGTTTATTCATTTTCAGATATATTAAGTTTTGATTAAGCCATAAATAGTCTTAAGCTGAAATTAATCAAATCTAATAAGACCTTTAATTAAACTTCTAAACTTAAAAAAAATCTAAAAAATCCCAAATATTTTGTTTGTTTAAAACGTTTTATGCCAATTGCAATAGCGCTTTTTATTTGAAACATTTTTTTTTAAATTTGAAGGAAATTAAGAACCCACAAGTTTAACTGATGTCATCGAAAATAACTGGATTCATGGTGTTAGCTTTTCTCCCCTTAAAGACCATGTCTGAAGGAGGTCATGCAAATATTTTCCTATTAAATTCTCATTTATAATACAAGTTTCATTAAAAGTTAAATGCTCTTTTATGCACTTTTCCCCAAGGAATGTATAATTTAAGTATTTTTCAACAAATTTATCATACCAAATTTCTTAACTTCATTCTTACTTACGTTCCATACAGCATATTTTTAACAAAATCTAATTCTGTAACATCATCAATGACAACCAGAGTAGCACCAAAGTCCTCACAAATATGTTGTCGGTCCCAAAACTTTATATTCCCAGGCATGTATAGATAGCAGGATCCTCCAAACTGTGTCCATCCTGGGGGACACATTACTGTATGGAAAATATTCAGATAATGTTATTTTAAATGAAGGTTATAACACTGTTATCATAAAGAGGTAAACAAAACAAAAATGAAATACGTGTATAAACTAGAAGTTCATAGAAGCCTGTATCATTAACCTGAATTTCATTTGCCATTTAAGATGGTAGTTGGTATCAAAGGACACAATTTAACTTAATTTGCCATTTAAGATGGTAGTTGGTATCAAAGGACACAATTTAACTTAATTTGCCATTTAAGATGGTAGTTGGTATCAAAGGACACAATTTTAATTTAATTTGCCATTTAAGATGGTAGTTGGTATCAAAGGAGACAATTTAATTTAATTTGCCATTTAAGATGGTAGTTGCCATCAAAGGACACAATTATGAAAAAGATCCATTTAAAATTACATAAGTTCAAAGTAAACTTAAACCTTGTTCCAGAGAAAAGATATTTTTAATTTAACAACCAAAAGAGCCCCTTTTGTGAGAGTAACACTGACAAAAATTAGACGAATTGCAAGAGGCATCTTCTTTTAACAAATTCATTCAAATCTATAGTATCTTGCTATGATCACTCACAAAGTTAAAATATTATGCTGCTCAAGTCAAATTACCTCCCCTTCAAAATACTGGACAGGAATTATTTTCCTACATGCACATCTTCATTTAGTGTACTAACTTTGTGTAAAGTTTCACTAAATTCTATCTGGCAATTTAGGAGACTTTTAACATACAAGATTCAAGAACAGACAGACATGATGATTCCTGTACTGTGAATTAAAATTATTTTTTTCATTGACATCAATTTTTTGTGGATTGGTGAAAAAGGCATATTTGTAGCTTATTAATTTCTTGGATCTGGAATTAAAAAAAAAAAAACTAGAGGCTCTCAAGAGCCTGTATCGCTCACCTGGATTTAACTTTTCACCTAGAGCAGACCTAAAAATTTAAGTGTTGCAGTCAATTTGGCTGGTTTTTCTATAGGATTCTATGTTAAACTAATTTCAGCTGTGGCAGTCATCTTGGTTGACAGTCCAGGTCAATGGATATATTTCTAAAAGAGAACCATCTAAGGACCATTTCTGCTAAGTCTTGTTCCAACTGGCTAAGCGGTTTCACACAAGAAGATTTTTAAATGAATTTTCCTATGGGGTCAAATATTTAACAAGGTTCGGTGTGGCAGCCTTCTTGGTTAACAATCCGGGTGATTGGACACATTTCTGAAAGAGGATCTCCTAAGGACCAATGCTGCCAATTCTGGCTCCAATATGTCAAGTGGTTTCAGACAAGAAGATTTTTCAATGAATTTTCCCATAGGGCCCTATGTTAAACTAAGCTCGGGTGTGGCGGCCATCTTGGTTGACAGTCTGGGTCATCGCACAAAATTCTGAAAGAGCACCATCTAAGGACCATTGCTACCAAGTCTTATTTTAATTGGCTTAGTGGTTTCAGACGAGAAGTCCACAAAATCAGACACATTTCTGAAAAAGGACCTCCTAAGGACCAATGCTGCCAAGTCCCGCTCCAATGTGTCAACTGGTTTCAGACAAGAAGATTTTTCAATGAATTTTCCTATAGGGCCCTGTTAAACTAAGTTCGGCTGTGGCGGCCATCTTTGTTAACAGTACGGGTCATTGGACGTATTTCTGAAAGAGAATCTCCTAAGAACCATTACTGCCAACTTTGGTTCCAACTGGCCTTGTAGTTTCATTTAAGATGAATTTTTAAATTCACCCCCCCCCCCCCCCTTTTTTCTATTTTTAGTAACAGCAGCCATGTCAGTTGGAAGTCCGGGATGTCAGACATAATTTTGGAAGGGGGCCACCCAAAGGACCATTCCACCAATGTTTTGTCTCAATTGGCCAAGTGGTTTGAGAGGAAAAGATCTTTAAAGGAAAGTTTACTCTGGATGCTGTCTTTAAAGGGCAAAAACTCCTATAAGGGGTCAATCAAAGATTTTGGTCATGTTGACTTATTTGTAGATCTTACTTTGTTGAACATTTTTGCTGTTTACAGTTTGTCTTTATCTATAATAATATTCAAGATAATAACCTAAAACTGCAAAATTTCCTTAAAATTAACAATTCAGGGGCAATAACCCAACAAAGGGTTGACCGATTCGTCTGAAAATTTCATGGCAGGTAGATCTTGACCTGATGAACATTTTTACCCCTGTCAGTTTTGCTCTAATTGCTTTAGTTTTTGAGATATAAGACAAAAACTGCAGTTTAGCCCTATGTTCTATTTTTAGCCATGTCGGCCATGTTGGTTGGCAGGCAGGGTCATCATACACAATTTTTAATCTAAATACCCTAATGATGCTTGTGGCCAAGTTTGGTTCCATTTGGCCCAGTATTTTCAGAGGAGAACATTTTTGTAAAAGTTAACGGACGACGACAGATGACAAGCAGAGAATAGCTCACTTGACCCTTTGGGTCAGTTGAGCTAAAAATGTGAAAAATTGTCTTTAAAGGGCAAAAACTCCTATAAGTGGTCAATTGACGATTTTGGTCATGTTGAATTATTTGTAGATCTTACTTTGCTGAACATTATTGCCACTTACAGTCTGTAGGTATTTATAATAGTATTCAAGATAACAACCTAAAACTTCAAAATTTCCTTAAAATTAACAATTCAGGGGTAATCACCCAACAAAGGGTTGACAGATTCGTCTGAAAATTTCATAACAGGTAAATCTTATCCTGATGAACATTTTTATCCTTGTCAGTTTTGCTCTAAATGCTTTAGTTTTTGAGGTATAAGCCAATAACTGCAGTTTACCCCCTATGTCATAAATTTTATTCTAGATACCCTAAGGATCATTGAGACTAAGTATGACTGTAATTGGTTCGGACAGGTGAGCTAAAAAGAAACTGCAAAAATGGTTAAAATTCCATGAAATTAAATTCATTAACTACACATTACCTGTACCAAAATATCTTGGACTGTTAATATTAACAGAAGCATCAGGTGTAGGTCCCAAAACAGACAAAACTTCTAAGAATGTGCCATTAACATACAGTACTGGACTTGAATTTGGTGTCAATACCAACACAATATGGAACCATTCACCTAGTGTCACAGTGAATGCTGATGTATATGTGAAAACATCACTATAAGTAACTTTTACTTGGTCAAAAATGGCATGATAATATAACCAGAATCCAGTACCATGTGACATCTGGTTTCCAAATGAAAATATATTTGCATTGTCTGTCAGTGTTTGAGGAATTTTGCTCCACAAGGCAAAAGACTTCCCATTTTTCCAGCAATCACTGAAACTTATACAGGTTGAATTAAATGAATATTTGCCCAAGTGATGAATAAATGATTTGTATGGTTGTTTAAAACCATTGCCATCAATTCCTGGCGAGTTCCAAATATTGTTCTCAATAGACCAAGGTTGAAAGGAGTTCCAGAAATTTTCCTCTTTTGTTTCCACTGGATTATCTTCCATGGAAAAAGCTGAAAAAAAAACATTTTATATTAAAGCAATGTCAAATTTTGAAATTTTTTATATATTTATTTACTCTCATTCCTTCTTTTCATTTCATTTTAATTCATTCATTATGACTGGTCCAGGACAAAATTTGAATATGTTTTGGCCTATTAGAACCAAATTTCAAAGTTTAAGAACTAAGTAAACAGGGCTTTTCATTAAAGATTTGTGGAAAGGTAGGTAAGAAGTAACAAGAAATCAAGATACTGCCCATTTAATTCATGGCTTAATTTTTTTTTAATTTGGAAGGGTGGGGGGAGGAGGGGAGCTCTGGTTGACAGAGAGATGATATGAAGATTCAACAACTACCTGTTAACTTTCATTTAAAGTGCAAGAATAATATGTGTCTAAAATGATAAAAGTTTACACAAACCTTTTATTCCATCCAATAATGCATGATCTGGAGCTGCAGCAATAAAACTTATATTCTGTAGCTGTAAATCTAAATTATTCTCCATGATACTGAAATCAGATGGAATTATACTGATGGTCTGCAATGAGTAATTACCAGATAAGAAACTGTGGAATAGTCCATTAATATATACACTGACTGATTCATTTCTATCAAAATGTATCAATAAATGTCTCCAAGACTGAGCATTCACTTCAAATATGGTATACGCTGAATCATAAATCACAACCATACTTTGATTGGCTGACTGGTAAAAAATGCACAGACCTGGACTAGAAAGTATTTGCTTGAAAGCACAATCTCCAGTGTTGAACAGAACAGCATCATTGTCGGTATTATTCACATAAAACCAGAACATCAGAGTATATCCATCTGGGCATTTGTCGTGCTTGACCAAACAATTAAAATCAAAGGAGAACATGTAGGTTGTGTTCATATGACCATACTTGGAAAACAAAACTTGGTTTCCAGAGGTTCTATACTCTGTACGTAATGAGGAACCTGTGAAAGAATGTAGGTGAAAAAAAAAATGATAAGCAGATTTTTGTTAATCAAATTTATTATATATCAATTATATAGCTGTAAATTTAATTGGCTGATGACAAAACATTAAAACTAAAATTCCATCATGTGAAAATTAAAGAACCTTTGTGAGCACGCTCACATACCCCACGTCTTCATATTGTCACTGGAGAAACAAAATCTCACTTCACAAGTAAAATGAACATAATCAAATGCTTACCTTCACATATTTATCCTAATTTGAATGGCAGCATGTTGGGAAATTTAAATTCCAAGCGAGAGGAGTCAACAGTAATAGTATAGTGAGGCAAATAAGTTCAAAGGGGTGTAACTCCTAGAAAAAAAATTGAATCGTAATTTCCTGTCGATATGCACATCTACGTAGTATGTCCTTATTATCTGAAAAGGTTTCATGAAATTCTGTTGTGTGGTTTCAGAGGAGTTGCGATGACAAACTGTTGCAGTAGTACATTAAAGTAAATAAGTTCAAAGGGGCATAACTCCTAGAAAAAAAATTGAATCACAATTTCCTGTCGATATGCACATCTACGTAGTATGTCCTTATTATCTGAAAAGGTTTCATGAAATTCTGTTGTGTGGTTTGAGAGGAGTTGCGATGACAAACTGTTGCAGTAGTACATTAAAGTAAATTAGTTCAAAGGGGCGTTACTCCTGGAAAAAAAATTGAATCGTAATTTCCTGTCGATATGCACATCTACGTAGTATGTCCTTACTATCTGAAAAGGTTTCATGAAATTCTGTTGTGTGGTTTAAGAGGAGTTGCGATGACAAACTGTTGCAGTAGTACATTAAAGTAAATAAGTTCAAAGGGGCGTAACTCCTAGAAAAAAAATTGAATCGAAATTTCCTGTCGATATGCACATCTACGTAGTATGTCCTTATTATATAAAAAGGTTTCATGAAATTCTGTTGTGTGGTTTGAGAGGAGTTGCGATGACAAACTGTTGCAGTAGTACATTAAAGTAAATAAGTTCAAAGGGGTGTATAACTCCTAGAAAAAAAATTGAATCGAAATTTCCTGTCGATATGCACATCTACGTAGTATGTCCTTATTATCTGAAAAGGTTTCATGAAATTCTGTTGTGTGGTTTGAGAGGAGTTGCGATGACAAACTGTTGCAGTAGTACATTAAAGTAAATAAGTTCAAAGGGATGTAACTCCTAGAAAAAAAATTGAATCGCAATTTCCTGTCGATATGCACAACTACAAAGTATGTCCTTATTACCTAAAAAGGTTTCGTGAAATTCTGTTGTGTGGTTTGAGAGGAGTTGCGATGACAAGAAACAGGACTGACGGACTGACGGACTGACGGACGGACGGACGGATGGGTCAAAAACATTATACCCTCTGCAACTCGTTGCGTGGGGTATAATAACAATCTGAAATGCACAATACTAACTTATTTCATGATTCAATGTTTTCTAAATAATGGCCTCCTCCGTTTCATTGACAAGACCAACTTAGTGCCCTAACCTGATCTAAGTCACTGGCTTGGATTAAGTCTAGATCTTGTGTGTCAGGTCTCAAGTCTGCATTTCACAATGTTGAAAAAATGAAGAGCATTGAATTGAAAAAATATTGCTTCTGCATAAAGAAAATACTAGCTTTTCCTTCTCTGTTATCATTTTTGCTCTCAAATACCTTTGGAACAATCAGGAGTTTTCCTTCAATGTTTGAAAAGCTATTTTCCTCACCCAATCCTTTTATACTGAATGGTAGGGTGACTAAATACCTATATCTGATATGATATCAATGAATGACATACCCAATAATGTTCAAACATCTTTTTATAAAATATTTTTCAGAACACAAGTATTTACTGAAAATGCATTATCCAACAGCCAAAATTTAATTTCCATTGGTAACAGAACATGGGAATTTTATACTTCTGAAGTGGTAACTAACTTCAACAAACTCTGAAAAGCAAAATTTTAAAGACTGATGATTAGTTGGATAAGGGGATTATTATCCTTCAATATTCATAGCAGGGTATAAAAATCCACTTAACACTACAATGAACAAAATATCTATACCTGAATATTTGATAGTGTAATCATATATCTCACAAGCTGTTCTACCCTTCACTGTACCTCCAACAGGAAAGTCAACATCCCATGTACCTTTAGTTGTCAAATCAGCCAGGGCTCCCCACTTGAAAAAAATATTAGTTAGAATAACCAAATGTCATGTTATGTATTAACATTACAGATGCTGCCAGGCATCTCTAATTGAACATGAATATTTTCAGCCAGAAGGGCAGTAAACGATTAGACAATTGACAGGAAAAAGCTGAAAAAGTCGGATGTAATAGGAAGTCTTCTATAATAAGGAGCAGAATTTTGGGTGTCATTTTAAATCATTATAACTTGAAAATTATATGTCACAGAGACATGTTGTCTTCAGCATAAAAGATGGGACCGATAGGCATTACTGATTGATCAAAAGGTCTGAGGATACTTGTGACCTTGCCCTCTGAATTTTAAATAAAATTGATTTTATTACTTGGAATATCTATAACTGTAAATAATTTACCCTCCAGAATGAAGCATAATTTTTGTTATCCCAATTCATCCATTCAACTATCCTTCCGTCATCCTGCCAATGGTAAAATACACCACTAATACCAAGCCATACTCTTGGAATTGTAATGTTAACATCACATATCTCTTCAAAACTAAGTTTAAAAAAACAGAAAAAGACAATATAACACTTAGATTTGAACTAAATCTTGTTGTGAAACCAAAATATGATCTCTTATATATACATGTTGATATCCTATCCTGTACAAAATTAGACTCATCTATTTTCTATGATAATAACCCAATAATCTTTCAAAATTTTCAAATTTCAACAATAAGAAAATTTCTTTAACAGGTAAAGCCCACCAGTTTCTAAGGGTCATTGCTGCCAAGATTCTAATTGGTTCACTGGTTTTTGACAAGAATAATTGTAAGTGAATTTTCCCATAGTGTCTTACACTAAACTATGTTTAACTGTGGAGGCATCTTATGGATGATGAGCGAGGTCATCGAATATATTTTTGATAGAGGCTGTCTGGGTCTTCAAGCACGATTCTGAAAGAGGACCACAAAGGACCATTGCTGCCAAATGGCTCAATTAAGTTTCAGACCAAAAGATTTTTAAGTGAATTTCCAATAGGGTCCATTGTTAAACTAAGATCACCTGTGGTAGCCATCTTGTATGGCAGTCTGGGTCATTAGATATAATTCTGAAAGAACATCACTGAAGGACCATTGCTACCAATTTTGGTTCCAAAAGCCTTAGTGGTTTCAGATAAGAAGATCCTTAAGTAAATATTTCCATGGGGTCTCATTTAAAACTAAGACTGCCTTTAGCAGACAATGCAGGTCATTGGACATAAATTCGGAAAGAGAATAACCTGCCAAGTTTGGTTCCAATTATCTTAGAAGATATTTAAGTGAATTTCTTAATTTGCCTATGGTGGCCATCTTGGATGGATGTCTGGGTCATCAGATATAATTCTGATAACAGACCATCTAAAGACTATTGCTGTCGACTTTTGTTTCAATTGGCCACATTGGTTTCAGAGGAGAGGATCTTTAAAGGAACATTTACTACAATGAACAATGGATAACAAACGACAATGACAGAAGCCAAGTGATTGCAGTAGCTCAGATAAACCTTTAGGTCAGGTTAGCTAAAAATCTGACTGTATATATTTCAGAAAAAATATGCCTTTTGTTCCAAGATGTTCTACTTTTATTGATATTGTTTAGTTGAGGTGACTACAGTGGAACCTAAGTAAACCGAACAGCTATGGGACCGTAGACTGGTTTTGAGAGGTTCCAGACTGTACTGTCATCCGACCGGAAGTAAATTAATTGAAATATCGAAAGGCATGAAAATTACATATTTACTACATTTACATTGTTTCTTCTTTAACTGTTCTTTAAGCTTCATCATTAGTTTTTGATAGAACAGCAAGTTAAAATCCTTTATTAGAACAAACTTTTTCCTATACACATCAATGAGGCTTGGTTTAAAATACGCTTCTCTATGAAGAAAATTAGAGTGCGGCCGGTTTTTAGAGGTGTATTTGACAGGAATATATATGTTTTCCACAGAAAATTATCGCCGCTATTCAGAATTCAGAGGGGCTGGATTTTGGAGGATTTATTTACTTGAAAAAGAAGGTGTACATTCCAGACCAAAAGAAAGCGTTAGGTTTGTGGAGGAATACGTTTTTCAGAGGGGCCGGTTTCGGGGAGTTCCACTGTAATTCCATGGTCCCTTAGATAACAAGAGTCAACTGTATATTATTAGTTACCCACAGTCATATCTGCATATATGTAGATTTTAACATACTGAAGTACCTAAATAACTGAAGGCAAAGCTGAAGAGTGGTACTGAATCTCCATAATCTGTATCTTACTCTTAAACAGCAGAATTTTGAGGAACAAATGGAAAAGTTATGCTTTTTTAAACAAAAAGTGGTTAATCTTCAGAAATTTCTAAATTTGCCATCACTTGAAAACTGTAAGGTCGTATCACTGGTAGAAAACTACAACTGTTCAAATTTTGTATTTTTTATTTCAATTACTAAAGAATTTTTGCATGTTCGTATTGCTATTATTGTTGTAGAAAATCAACACTGATAGGTCGGGGATTATACAGACAATGGTCAATAGGCAGCAATGTCCCTGTATATCAGTTAGCAGCAGCCAGGAATATGGATTTTTATGAATGTGACATAAGGCAATCATAATAAAAGAAATTTATGAAGAAGGGGATCAGAGTTTTGATACATGTATGAGACTTCATTTCACAGCTTTTCAGTTGACATAAAGTTAGTTTACATTGTACAAATAAATAATGTATTAACAAAGAAATGGACCATCATTTCAGATAAAATATTTAAAAAATTTTTAGCTTAAAAGTGAATTTTCTCTGATTATTTTACTCTGATTTAAGTTCTCAAAGGGGTCATCCTTATAAATGAAATTACCGTATAAATATGTAATATATTTTACCTTAAAGCTCCTAGTAGCAACTGTTTATAAATATATGCCTCATCAAGTGGAGTTTTAGGCATGATTGAATATCCTCCCTGATGAAGACAATCTATCTGATTATCAGAATGTACATACGTAGTGTCTGAATATGTATAACATTTCTTTTGATCTATTGGGTGCTTTGGCATGTTATCATAACATACTTTATCTGAAATATAATCCAGTTACTTCAAAATATATACCAAAGAAAAGTTTTTGTCAGGTCGTTTGTATTTTTTTCTTCTTGAAAGGGGTAAAGGGAGGAGGGATAATGAATTGACTGACCTGGTTTCTAAAATTATGTGTACTTTTCAAGTACACATTTATGACACAATTCAAATAGTGCTGAATTATACAAATACAGTATTTTCTTAAAGGATCACAATTTTATATACATTTGTAAGAGGCACTGAATTACCTCACTCTGCACATCTGACATTTATTTGGAATTAAACACCAATCATATCAATTGACAGTATCTGATGTTTCTTTTTTCTTTTCTATATAATGGGAAAGTGCATTAGTTTTTGTGTTGTCTTGTTTTACCTAGTTGCTATGTGTTTTAAATCTCTTATTTAGACTTTTGTCATGCTTTTTTTTCCTGAACTTACTGTTATGGAGTTCACATATCACATTTGGATGCCAGTAAGTTGGGGAAGTCAACATGATGACTAGTCTGTTCACAATCAAGCTGTGAATACAAACCCCACTTATACTGAGGTAATAAGTGCTTTAATTTCATGACAAGGATTGTCACAGATTTCAAGCTAAAGGTCATTAGTTCTCTCCAGCACCTGCATTGGTCACAAAGCCCATTGCAAAATCCCCTATAATAAATATCAATAAATGCTGGACCCCAACCTTGTTCAACTTACAAAATTAGGACTTAAGTTTTTTCCAATGATTCTATCATTAATAATGCATTCATTACCTCACATTAGTTGTTACAGTTTGTTTGATAGGTTGGGAACTATGGTGAAAAAAATCAACATGATCAATGTAAATTGTTGAAGCCATCAAATGAACTAGTATATGTAAATAAACAATTACCAGAAGTTTTATATACACTATTAGTAAATGGACCTCCACATTCTTGAGTAGCATTCCCAACACATTTGGTAGTACAATTCAGCTCTTCATTCATTCTTCCATAATTACCACGATTTATTCCACAACCACAAGTATCTCCAGCCTGCAAGAAAAATTTTAAACCAAATTCGTACATTCAAACCTAAAGCCTTCAAATATGATTGCTTAAATTCTCTTGTCAATATTCACTAGTGAAATATCCAAAATACATATACTAGAGTCCAACTGAGAGAATATTTCCTAAGAATTCTATATATCAATTGGAACTAAGGGCTCCTCAAAGTTTTGTTCAAATCTGACTAATTTAACAATAAAATCATTCATGACTTACAGAAAGAACTGAAGAAAATAAGTAATCTGTCAACATTTTGTCCCTAATTTTGTTGAATTATCTAATTCTGTGAAGACTGACCTACCAGTAGATCTAAACAGCCAGACATAATTTTAAAAATTGGTTCCCCATGGACTTTTACAATGAGGATGGACTCCGTTTACCAAGTTTTCTGATTTTTTTGTTTTTTTTTTTTTTGGCTGGTCATTCTATTTTATCCATTATGGTACAGTATCTGGACTACTGGATACATTTTTTAAGGAAAACCACTTCCCAATTCTACCAAAGCAGAATTTCAGTTTACCCAGTAAATTCTGACAAGAATATTTTAAAATAGTATTTGGACTTTTGAAGAATTCTCAATTAAAAGATTCGTATAATGTCTGGACCCTTACATCTTTTTGAGAACATATCATAAAACAACAATATAAACATTGCTTGGTCCCAATCAGAATGGAGCCTGTTGACTATGTGAATCAGACACAGACCTATGAACAGAGTGATTCCTAAAAATCCTGAAAAATGTTTGCAAGGGGTACACAATAATTAACTGATCCGCCTGAAACTCAAAATTTATCTTGCTCATCATTATAAGCCCACCTACCAAAAAAAGTCAGAAAAAGTATAAGAAACTAATATTATGGAAATATATTCTATTTCCAAATGAAATAACTCTCACAATAATTATCCAAAATTCAAGTTATCTGTAGCTCATCATTATACCCACAAAAATAAGATCAAATGTTAAAATGGTTTGCAAAAAAGTCTGGAAAACTAATATTTTGACAATAATTCCTATCTCCAAGAGCAATTACTCTCAGAATAATTATCCGAACAGCATGAAAGTCGAATTTGATCAGTAGTTCATCATTTTAAGATCATATACCAAAAAGAAGATTATTTGGTATAAGGGTTTTCTAAAAAAAAAAAAAACAGAAAACTATTATTTTGGAAATAATTCCTATTTCCAAGAGCCATAACTCTCATTATCATTATCCGATCAGTGTAAAACTCACTTACTTTATTTATTTGACACTAAAATACACCTATTTTTTAGGAAAATTGGAAAATTGTCAAAAAATAGTTTTCGTATTTCCGTTGTCATCTTTTGACTCCACATGATCAACCTGATCAATGTTCTTTAAGAATAGGCAATCGAAATAATGGTTCATACTTGCGGTATTGTTATTTCATTTTGCTTTCATGATTTTTCTTTTTGTACCTTCAAATTAATAGTTGTTTTAATGCTGAAGACAAAAACAGTAGCAAACTTCAAAAGACCTGCCATGTTGTTGAGTAATATGTGAACATCCCACAAATGATTTTTACAATCTGGATTTGGAGTATCTCACAAATAATTTTTACAACACATATTACATTTGTAGTCACGTCTTTTTAGAACAAATTATAACATTTAAATGTCTAATAAACAATGATAAGAGGATTTGTTTTGTTAAAACATTATTCATTTCATTTAAAAATTTTTAAATTTATTTCTCTGAGAAATACAAATATGCAATTCCGTAACGAACTCAGATTTTTTTTCAAAAGTAAACTTCCAGGTAGAAAAAATTCAATAAAATTTACTTAAAAATCAATCTTTTTTCAATCAAATTTATTAAGATAGATAGTTTAAATGGTTTAGAAAGATGAAATAAACACTCGATGAGGACTGAAAGTACTTATCTTACCTAAGAAGTTAAAATTACTGACTGTCACCACCTGAGAACAATGATCGTACTTTTGACAATTTTGAAATCGTCGAAAAAATAGAGCTATCAAAAAATTGAAATTTCAAAAGTGTCGAATAATTAGGCCGTCCAATAATTAGAGTTATTACGGTAAGCTCAAACACCAAAAATAAGGTGGTTAAACGGTTTCTGAAAAAAAAAGAAGAGGAAACTGTAGTGTGACTGAGGAACAGACAGACGAACAGACGAACAAAGTGCAAACCTATAGTCCCTTTCCTCTTTGCAGGTAGGGGACTAAAAACACCATTTCATGAACATTTTCTAACCATTATCCCAGCAAATTTATATCCTTTATTTAAGCAATGGCTGACACATATCTCTACTGTCATGGTCCCATCAGTGAAAACATCATATGGTAGATCTCTTTCATACAATACAGATGATTCTCCAAAACAGCCATCATATTGTGGATCACCTGATAATGAAAATCATTTCTATTAGGCCATGAAAGATTATTCCTATGATTGCATTCTTTGAAAATACATTGATGCAGGATGGCATCAGTGATCATTTTCTTTTTGTCTGAAACTAGGGGCCCCTAAGGTGCCTGTATCACTCACCTTGATTAAATTTACCATTCACTATTGCTCTCCTGGATTGAAAATTAAACAACATCATTAAAAACAAAGCCTGGCATCAGCGCTTTCTGGTATTTTTTATCCAATATCAATGACAATATTGATCTGTAATCCTGATCCCAGCCAAAATTTTGAAAGGGAACCACCAGATTTGGTCTAAATTGGCCCAGTAATTTCAAAAGACAAATTAAGATTTTTAAACATAAATTTGCTGATTTGTCTACTATTCTTATCATCAATGGTAATGGTGGTCATACTGGTCAGAGGTACAGAACACTGCAAATTTTGAGTAATATTGCTAAAATAGTTATGAAGATATCCCTTTTAAAGCCATTTTCTTCACCATTGCTGCTATTGTCACCAGAACAGCAATGCCTATGTATCACCTTCAACGACTTTTATTGCAGGCAAGACAAAAACTTAAAACTGACAATGGGAGTGTAAAAAATAGTTCAAGGACAGGTAAAACCTTTTGTACAAACATACCTTATTGCAAAGAATCTACAGACCAGAAAAAGTTGACCCACCTTATAGTTAGTTAGTGAGAAATAGATCTAATCCAAAAACTTTAATCAGAAGTGTGAAAATGAAGTTAAGGTCATGTAACAATGTGATTGGTTGACATGTTGAGCTCATATGCAAACAATACAGCAAATTTGGTTAATATATCTGAATTAGTTGCTAAAACATCCTTTGTAAATGCTGTCATCACCACCGCAGTTGATAGTAAAGCAATACCTACATGTATGACTCGCCTTCATTGCAAGAGAGACAAAAATGAATGTGTGTGATCACAAACTGATAGCAATGTTGTTTAATATTTGTTGTGACAGATGATACTCACAAGGCAAGAAAGGAAGTTAAATTTAGACATTCTGGAAACTGACAAATTAAGTAACATGTAGAAACAATAAATTGAATTTAGTTTTAAATCTAGGTAAATTGTGATGGTTTTGGGTATTATGAAAACAATGCTCCAAATGAAATAGTATAGTAAGAACAATGATAGCACAACTGAGAAAAATATTATACTTACTGGATGGTGTAGACACAGCATCTTTTTCACATATTATGTAATTTGATTGTTTTATGTCAACTCCCACCAAGAATCCAATAATGTCTTTGGAATTCAAAGCAAAAACACCCTTTTGTGACTTTGTACGGTGTAAAAACTTTGTTGGTTTCTTTGTTTTAATGTTGATCATTGGGTTGTATTTATATGAGTAAAATCCAATATACCATAAATCTCTCCTGAAAAAAAAATAAAAACTTACCTTTAATAGATCTATTTTCAATTAATGAAAATCGAACAGCGTTCCGAAGTCCTCTGCCGCTAGAGCATCAGAAACCCTTGGACAAGTGAAACATAACAAAATTTTCTCAAAAGAGAGAGAATAGAAGGACAAACAATTTATGGTTATTGCTAAAGTTTTTTACAAGTTAATGAGTGGTATGAAGACATTTATACAATATGGGTATAGTGTTGAAATCTTATTTTACCATGTGTATTGAGAATTTATACAAATGTACATTTACTCCTTTTCAATAAACAGAAATGCTTTGATCAAAAGTATTCCGCCTAACAAACTCTTAAAGACAGTATTTTTCAATTTTATAAGTTTCGATAGGAGTTTATGTATAAAACCTCCCTTTAGGTCCAAGTGTATAAATATTATTCCAATGCAAGGAGAATATAAATTTTCTAGAACACTTAGATGAACATTTTGTCAATTTTCAAAGTTATTAAGGGGCATAACTCCTACAAAAATATTTCGACATGACTCATCTTCAAACTCCCTTGAGGTATTATTGAGTTAAAGCTACTGTATAAATATTATCCAAATCGGTCAAGAAATAAATTTGCTAGAGCGCTTACATGAAAATTTTGTCAATTTTCTAAGTTATTAAGGGGCATAACTCCTACAAAAATATTTCGACATGACTCATCTTCGAACTCCCTTGTGGTATCATTGAGTTAAAGCTACTGTATTAATATTATCCAAATCGGTCAAGAAATAAATTTGCTAGAGCGCTTACATGAAAATTTTGTCAATTTTCTAAGTTATTAAGGGGCATAACTCCTACAAAAATATTTCGACATGACTCATCTTCGAACTCCCTTAAAGTATCATTGAGTTAAAGCTACTGTATAAATATTATCCAAATCGGTCAAGAAATAAATTTGCTAGAGTGCTTACAAGGTTGACGGACGGACGGACGGCACGACGGACGGCACGACGGACGGACGGCGCCACAGACGGATGGACGGACGGATGCCCGGCTTTACCATATCCCCCGCATCGCGTTGCGGCGGGGGACAATAAAAAAAATTCATGATTAGTATGTAACATTACCAAATGTTGACAATGTCATTTTACATTAATGTAATGTTTGTATTTGCAATGAAAATGTAAATTTATGACCACTGAAATAATTTGCATTATTAATTTTTCTAGCTAATTCTCAACTTGTACATGCATTACATATTCATTACTGATACTCTTAATTTTTCATATATTTTCTAAGATTTGCAATTTATCTATAATAAATACATGCAATAATTTCCCAATTTATACAATAAACTCAAAATTTCATCCTCCCAACCTACTTCTACAAGGAAGCATTAAGAATATAAAATATTATTTACTTTCTCACCTATTGGTTTTTTCCAAAAATGTTTGAAATTTGACAAATAAGAAATTATTTATGGCTACTAAATGAACATGGTACAGGTATTATATATCAAACTTAGTGGTAAATCTTCCAGGGAAGACATGTGTTGCCTGCATACTTCTCCATACTAATGCTCTGTGCCAAATATCAGGAAGCTAACCTGCATGTGTGTTCTTGAGAAAAATGTGACAGAAATTTTTCTATCTCAAAAATATTCTAAGTTCCGTCATCAGGAAGTGGACATGCAACAGATTCGAAAATGCCTTACACAATACATTTCTCCATAATGATGCTTTATGCCAAATATCAGGAAGCTGGCTAGTGTGGTTCCTGAGAAAAATGTGACGAATTTTTCTATCTCAAAATATATTCTAAGTTCCGACAGATTCGAAACTGCCTTACTTAATACGGTTCTCAAAATTGATGCTCTATGCCAAATATCAGAAAGCTGGCTAGTGTGGTTCCTGAGAAAAATTTTACAGAAATTATTTTGTGATGCCGCCGACATCAGTGATCCAATATGTCGCCTCTCCGTAATGCACGAGACACATTAAAATGAACTAACCAGTTTTAGTCTTTCAGGTGATTTTCAAATATTTTTTTAAAATAATTTTGAAAAATTTTAATTTTTTTACACTATTTATCAATTTTAATAATCACACCATTGTTAGTCCTAGGGTAGAAGATTTAAAACTAAGACTACACAAGGACCCATTCTGGTAAAGTATTCATATCACTACCACTAGAACATCTGAACTTATGAAAGATCATAATAACTGAAACACTAACCCTAGTGAAAGAATTTCAACAACCAGAAACACTTACCCTGGTGGAAGATTATCAATTAAATCATAATCTTCTTTAAAATTATCAATTATAGCAAGGTTGCTTCCCTTCATCCAACAAAAGTTAGCAGCATGTACATAAGGCAGCTTTAAATTAGGATCAGCATAGATACACCTGTTGTTCACATATTTCCATGGTGGGGGACATTCTTGATTAGCAAAAAAAATAGAGAGAAGAATTATTACCCTTTAATATGATTATTCTTCTTTATATGATTTCAATGTGATATTTAATCTATACATAATATATATTGCTCTAAAGTAAAATTGCTTTAATATGAGTAATGGTCTGATTTCAAGACAATATCTAAATTACAGCGAATAAACAGTGCAGGCTTCATGACAAGTTTCCACTTGTCTGAAGCTACAAGCGCTAGTGTCACTGTAAAATCAATGTGGTTTATTTCAACTTTATATCAATGTAGAATTCTACCACTCATTATTTTAATATTTTTTAATAAATGTTGTTTGAATATCTTGTTTCATTTACACTTGATACATTGTATCCAAGAAATACCTCCTGTCACAGAAATAAGAAGATTCTGCACACTTTATATCATGATGTATCATTTGGTAGAGTTTCATGTTGATAAAACTTTAAAATGTCATATCAAACTATCATTAATACCAATAATCATAATAACTTTGTTTTGTATTAATAAGTTAGACAGGGATGAAATATGGAAACTATACCTATCTACAGAAAACTGAATAGTGAGCTAAAACATGAAGAATACCTTTTCCACTACATCTTGGTGGGTATACTTTTCCCTTTTCCAATCCACCCAAGCAAGCCAACTCAGGGTGTGCACAAAAACCATTTGTAGAACATGGTAAGTTGGCAAATTCATTGGCTATCCCAGCAGCATCTAATAATAAGTATGCTATATAATTATGTTATACTCTAACATTGATAAGGTATAAATAGGCATATAATGAGATACATTTTTCAAAACAAAAATCTTTGTATAGATGTAGTGAATATAACAATAATTTAGTCTTACATTTTAGAATACAAAAGGGACAAATAGAGGCATTGCGATAAATAAACTGTTAACACAGAGATGTGTCTCGCCTGTTGGCAGCACATTCGAAAAAAAATCTGATGGACAGCAACATTGCTAATTAATTCAAAGTTGCTGGACCATGACCTAGGGGGCAGTGCCTCAAACCGGTCGTCAAACTGGGATGTACTGATAGTAATGAAATTATGTAGAAAATATCACCGATCTATCACAAATAGTTCCTATCAAACTGACTTAAGCAGAAAACTAAACAATTGTTAATGTTGTTGCCATTTATGGTGCCAGAAAAGCAACATCTATGTCTTACTTTCTGCGACAGCTGAGACAAATCAAACATTTTAAATAAAAGTCAGTTACCAATGAATAAAAAATATGCATCAATATCTAAAATAGTTATTGTTAGCCTGTTTCAATTAAAATAACTACTAATAGTTTACTGCTGATTGATAAAAATATTTTTTAAAAATGCATACAATGATAAAATGAACATAATGTATTGATGAAAGTCCACTTTTGCACAATCACAATCTGAATCCACAAAATGGATACAAATAAATGTAATTAACACTGTATTATTTGTTAATATGATAAAATTAAAAGCTAGAAATAATAAATTTTCAATTTTTAGATGAGAATAAACTTTACTACTCAAACATGGCAAAGAACCAAATCACATTTATTGCTAAAATCATATGGGAGTCAACTGTACATTGATGAATGCAGACAAAATACAATATTCAAATTACCTATATACTTCTGACATAAGTATGGTCTACTTTCTGTACAGTCCTTCAAACTAAAAAGTAACTCATCCATTTCTATATCTCCCATTAAAACAGTGCCACAAGATTCACTAACAGACTCCCTTGTTAAGACATATCTAAACATTGGAATGGTTCCATCTATCCATCTAAACTCGCCATATCTACGATTCTGAAGTCCAACAAAGCTAAAGAGCCCAGTTGTAAGGTTTCTAAAATATTTAACTAACATGTAAATTAATACAAATAATTATTTTTATATAAATAAGGAAAAAATAAAGGAAATTCATAGTATATTTATAGTATATTTATATGAAATACACCATATAGCACCTTAAGCATTTAATTAAGGATGCTCGCTGGTCATGTTTTGGTCTTTTTGTCAGATTTTCGGAATCCTTGGGTTTTATCTTTTTCTTAAAATGAAATTTTTTGCCCATGAACCTCCACTTTTTCTTTTATAATTCAATAATATATACCTTAAAATGGTATTTGATAAAATTTTATGAAATCCTTTTTATTTTTTCATACATCTTTGAGAGACTGAAGTTGTCAATGCAAAGACAATGAAAAATCCAGAGAAAACCAATTTCCTGCAAATTTTCAAGGCCTTATAGCTCTAAAATGAGCACATGAACATATATTCTTTTCTTGCTTATTTGTTTACTATGCATATGTTCTCTCAAACTAGAACACCTATTTCAAATCCTATTTATTTCCTATTAGACCAGCGATCATCCTTAAATATGATTTTCTTTTTTTGCCAAATTTCAGGGATTATCTTATGGTATTCAATCATTCTCCAACAGAAAACGCAATTCAGATTTCAAATGAATTATTGATGAGGGGAATATTTACTTTTACTTTCTAGGCAGAAAAATATTACCTTATGACAAGGGTTAGGGAGAAGACGATCTAAGTTTGTTTAACTTGTGTCTGATCCCTTTTACTTTATTTGAGTAAATAAAATATGTTTAAACTAAGGGTTTGGTTCAAACTTTGCTGATAAACCTTCTCACTTAGTACTTAACCAAAGTAAAAAAAATATTGCTCTGACCTACATTCCCTGGAGACAGACCTGATCAACCCCTGTACATATGTTTAGGGAATCTTATTAGCTCCAATTAGTCACAGATGAAAAGTAGAAGTAAACTGGACCAATAGTTGAAGGAGGATGCTGACCTACTTACCATGGTGTATCCTTAAACTAGTTTGGAAAATCATACTACCAATAGTTAACAACATATAAACACATAAAAAAAACAAGATGTACTGTGAGCCATTGCTCACTAGTGATACACAAACTTTTCGATAAGATCAAAAAAATAAACAAAGTCGTCAAACAGGAAGTTGATGTCTCATTGGTCCAAAAACATATCCCACAATATGGCGTACCTACAGAAGGCTTGTGACACATTATCAAGCGGCTGTGATGAGTAGTTGCAGACAAAAGTGTGACAAAAAACTTGGCATTCAAAACCACAAGGTCAAAAAATAAACGTTGTAAAACAGGAAGTTGGTGTCTCATTGGTCCAAAATCATATCCCACGACATGGTGTACCTTTAGAAGGCTTGTGACAAAATATCAAGTGGCTGTGATGAGTAGTTGCAGAGAAAAGTGAAAGAAAAAATTTGTTATGGACAGAAGGATGCACGGTCAGAACCACAAGGTTAAAATAGTATACTCCCCTCTCCTTTGGAGCCGGATAAAAAAAACTTTAACCAAAATCAATTCTTCTCCTTGTGGTATAAAATATCTTAGATGTGTACAGATACAATATTTTTGTTTTTTGGACTTACACATGCCAAATGTTCAACCCAAACTTTTTGTTGAACTAAACATTCGTGCAATATTATTCAATTCATGTGTGAAATTCACCTTTTTTTACAATACTATCTTACTTTTCCTCATGTTCAGTTTTCAAAATGTTGCCCACTGCTGATAAAAATCTATTGACTTTTTTTCAATAATAACAGAATAAAATTATTACAGCTAATCAAGTATGATTTATTTATTTATTTTTTCACTTACGCAATTTGTCCAAGAATATTAATTTCTCGGAAAGTTTCTAAAGAAGCCAATCTAGAATTTAAAGCATGGCATCCAGATTTTGCACCCTCAAAATTTGTGGGACTGGTCTGAATCTGGAAGCATTTCTTGTTATACTCTGTCCAACCACTTGGACATGTTAACTCTGAAAAAAAAGAAATCAAGTGTAATGTGAAAGAGAGGTTTCAATAGGCTCATCAAGATTTTAATGATTTATATAAAGAATAACAAGACCGATTACATGTCTTGACCTGCGTCACCGTCATATATTTGTCTGGGCAAAGTTATTATTGCTCTAATATGTATGTGATTTAGATAAAAAGATGCTTACATTTACCTAGTATTATCCAGGTCATGATTGCATTTATATTTTTAAGGATATGGACCTTATAGGGATTTTGTGTCAGGAATTTATACACCATATCCCTTCTTTATCTTATAACCCTGAACTTAAACACTTTAATATACTGAATGACTTTAATCACGCAACACTTCTGAAAAGTTTGAGGACATAATACTATTATGTTTATAAACACTATGCAAAGTTTGAAAAATATTGGTTCAATACAGTCTGAGTTACAGATTACACAAAGTATGCATCGTTCATAGCATGTATTGCTGAAAAATGGCTAAGTTCTTCATGCAAGAATTCATAGTAAAAATTTGTAAAAGTTGTCCAAAACAGGAGGTGCACATCTTCAATATGTATATAAACACTATGCAAAGTTTGAAAAATATTGGTTCAATACAGTCGGAGTTACAGATTACACAAAGTATGCACCGTTCATAGCATGTATTGCTGAAAAATGGCTAAGTTCAACATGCCAAAATTCATACTAAAAATTTTTCTTCACTTGAAGATTGTTGTAAAACATGAAAGTACTTGTGAAAATTAAATAATACATGCATGATCCGGCTTTTTACTGATATATATATATATATATATATCCAAAATCCCTTCATACTATTATCTTGTTGACCAATGCCACAACAAAGTGAAGATGAAATGACTTGTTAAAATATCTATTACATTTGTGATTATTCACAGCAATTAATTGTAATAATTCAGTCATTCTAATAACCAAGGGACAGAGGATGGAATTTAAATAAATCAAAGTTCTTGGAATCAATTATTTCAATGAAGGAACTTAAAAACCAGTCTGAGTTATCTAGACTGATTGACCAAAACTAACAATGTAACCAAATGCTACCCAAAATACTGTATACAGCAACTTCACTTACTTGGAGCAGCCTTTTCACAGGCAAATATATGTGATGTATTAACATGAACACTGGTTAAGGAAAGATCTGTCAAACTTAACCTAACAGCTAAATCGTTTACAGCATTATCTGAGAAACTGATATTTCCTCCAAGTCGTTCTGTCCAGTACCAATAATCACTATCTGAGTACAGTCCTATCCATATGTCTGATAATACTTCTGTATTATTTCTATAATCATAATTAAAATACAAACTTAGTTTCCGCTATATAGATGATGTTTTGTCACTTAATAATCCTTACTTTAAGGATTACCTACATTTTATCTATCTAAGTGAACTGAAATTAAAGAGACCACAGACACACCAACTTCTGCTTCATATCTAGATTTGAACTTGTACACAGATAACAATGGACGGTTGAAATCAAAACTTTATGACGAACATGATGATTTTAATAATCCGATTGTGAGCTTCCTCTTTCTTAGCAGTAGCATACCAAGGTCCCCCGCCTATGGTGTGTACATTCACAGTTGATTCCTTACTGAATATGAGACTAGATATCTTTAGTTAGATTTTACGTCCTGGAATTGACACCTGACCGGACTTGACACCTCAGCAGACTTGACACTTCACTGGCAATGTGACAGGTGCTGTTAATGAAGGAGGACATGCTTACCCTTCTGGAGCACCTAATGTCACTCAAGGTTTTTTATGGGAGTTCACATTGCTAGTGCTTTAGTTTCTGTGCTGTCTTGTTCTAATTTTCTTTAGTTTATTATACGTTTTTTATTCTTTTATACATGTATCCTTGTGTCGTGTTTGTTGTGTTCCATTCTCCTGATTTTGTCTTTTCCTCGGACTTCGAATTTGTGGACTTTTCCCACTGTTTTGTCGCTTTGGTATTCTTTTGCCAATATACATATCCTTTTATTGAAATATTTCTACATTTTCCAATGTTCCTACTGCCTGTGTTAATGAAAATACCACCACTTGTCAACAGAAAACGTGATGTAATATTGTCAGATTATCACTTCTTGTATTCAGGTTTTATCTTTCTATTTTAAATGAAGTAATCAAAAACTAGAGGCTCCCAGGAGCCTGTATCGCTCACTTGGAAATTCATTTGCAGAATAAACTGAATGACTATGTCCATCTTGGATGGCCATCTGGAACATTGCTGTCAAGTTCCAATTGGCTACCTGGTTTTGCCAAATTGTTCACTGGTTTCAAACAGATCTTATAGTTAAATTTCCCTGAAGATCCTATGCTAAAATATATTTGGTTCTGGTGGCCATCTTGGATGGCAGGTGGAGTCATCACATATAATTATGAAAGAGGACTAACTAAGGACCATTAACCAAGTTTTGTTCCAACTGGCCCAGTGGTTTCATACAAAATCTTTAAGTAAATTTCCAATAGCGTCCTATGTTAAACTATGTTCAGCTCTGGTGCTCATTTTGGATGGCAGATATGGTCATCGGATATGATTCTGACAGAGGACCACCTAAGGACCATTACTGCCATGTTTTGTTCCAACTGGCCGTGGTTTCAGACAAGAAGAATTGGAAGTAGATTTCCCATAGGGTCCTATTCTAAACTATGTTCGGCTCTGGCTCATTGGATAAGATTTTGAAAGAGGGCTTCCTAAAGACCATTGCCACCAAGTTTTGTTTAAATTAGCCTAGTCGTTTCAGATAAGATCTTTAAGTAAATTCTCCATAGCATCCTAACTTAAACTATATTTGGCTCTGGCGGCCATTTTGCATGGTGGGCAGAATATCTTAGTCTCTTTTTCATAATAACAGTAGTCGGTATATAGAATGATTGTAAATATATATAGATATCACAAAGTAGACCAATTTTGATGCAGAAATGTTTAGATTTTACTCATTTTTTACAAAAAATCCGTGTTTCCTTTTGTAAATAACGATAGCCCTCGACAATATCTGATTAGAAAATCCACACTAAGGCATTGGGCTTGTTTTGATACGAAAGCAGCTCTATCTCCTTCACTAGGGGAAATGAAGCCAACCATTACACTAACTACACTCAATTATGTATATACATATGTACAATAATTTTGATAGTAAAATAATGAAAATACTAACCCAATTATCTGTATATAATCAAACTCTGCAGTATCATAGACATTTATCAAACCTGCATTTTGTGAATGACAATACTGATAAGCATCCCAGAATATCATTGGTGTTTTATATATTCTATAACAGTTATTGTTAAACATGTACCAGTCTGTCTCGCATAAATCTGGAAAAAAATGTGAAACTCTGTTTATATGTAAAATTTGACAAGAAATGCTGAAATGTTTTAAGTATCAAAGGGTGTAATATAATGACTGCATTTATGGACATCCCAAAACGGAAGACATGAATTCAACTAAGGTAATCTTTTAATGAATTTGTTAGACAATGTTCAATCGCACACAGGGGATGCATAGGTGAGTCACAGAATATCTTTTTTCACACCCTGTAAATATGATGTTCTTTTCATCAGTATGTCATTGTAGTTTATTCTCTCTAGCAGAAGTTCCTCTAGAAACTTTAATGTCAACAATTCTATAATGAATGTTCCTGTTGGAATAAATATTCTATAACATTTATTCTGTCAGGAACAAAATCCTTCAATACAAACATATTCAATGAAACTTCTATAAACCAGCCACAAATGGGGCAAAAAATGTCCAATTTTAAGAAGTGGTCAGAATATGGAGGTATCATCTACAAAGAAATAGTAACTTAGCCAACAATAGAGGCCAGTATAATGAGGTTGACTTTTATGAGGAGTAGCTTTAGAGAGGTTCCCTGTATACTAAAAATACATTAATCACTGCCTCATTATTACATGTATTATTTTTGTACACAATGATTACAATAAGTAAAATAATATAAGCTTGGGTATAGATATATGCATTGCCTGCTGGCAGCAAAACTGAAATTTAAACTTTAAGTCAATGAACCATATCTCTGAGCACTAGACTGAATTAATTCCAAGGAATTATACAAATACTTGTGCAAATGCATATTACCAATGAGTTTTCATAAGCCACTCCTGTTAAACTGACCTAATCACAAACTTCAACATGAAAAATTTCAAATTCATTGGTGTGTGTCATTAAGGAGCAAAGCATAGAAATAAAATGTACTGGTTCTAATACTAATATATACAATTTGAGTTTTTTTCTATACCTAAACACTAAATGCTGTTATGCATGTGTCAAACTGAAAAAGAGTGGAAGTATGACAACAGCCAATGCCTTTTCTGCTTTGGCTGACCAAAAAAAAAAAATCTAAAACTTGTTAAATACAAAAGCCAGATGAAGATTTTTTATATAACTTTAAGCCATGTTCTTCAACCTGTTTTTCTTAATACATGCTTTCATTTTTATTTGAATATGATTATTTTAAGTGAGTTGATAGTATAGTTACAGATCTCTTCCATTTTAATCAAATTCAATTAAAAATTGTTTATTACAATAAGACCTATGATCTAATAGTTGTAAACTAAAACTAGAAGTACTGTTCACAAAATTATACCCCCAAATACAATTTACATATATTTGTGGTAGTGAATCATCAGTTAAATTGTCTCCTTTCAAGATTTTTTACTAATTATTTAACTTGACGTACATTTTCACGTGATGAACTAAGATTCATTCTATTCCATCATATGGTATAGAAGGAGTTGTACTTACAAAATTCCATGTCAGATGGAGAAATAGAGTGATTCATATATACCCCCCAAATCTTTGTTTTCATGAAAGTATCATTTTGCTTTATTATGTATATACTTCTGCATGCAGGTAGTCTTGGAGACCATAGTCCTGTTGCTAGACATTCAACCAAACCATTGTGACTAGCGACTACTTCTTCCCCAAAGATATCACAGTTTGCCTGTAATAGATCTCCTATATAGGAGATAGAGCTATGTTGTCTAATCAATTCTTTGTATGTGATTCCTGGTAAAACTGGAGGTGGTCCACATACTGCAAAAATAAATTACATACAACTGTAATAAATGTTACACTACCTGTTAAATAGTGAAAACAATGAAAGTGTATAGAGAATGTTCTACAGGTCATATAAGTATCAAATCCAAATTGTACAATGCAATTTATCAGAAAAATATTTAAATTTTTGTAATCAAGTAAACAATATAAAAATAAATATCAAAATCCATGTTTCAAAATGTAAATTGAGTAGCTGTAAATGACAGGTAATTTATCGGATGGCAGCTTTAGAGTGGATATAGGTATTGGACATACTATCCAAGATTTGCTTTGGAAAATTTTCGTTCTTATAGGACTTAAAACTGTTTATAATCACCTGAAAACCCTTTCTACACCTTCTTTGAACATAAAATGTTTGAGGAATTGGGTTAAACAGTAAGAATTTGTTTATCCCTATCAAAAGTTTCAAAAACTAGATATTTCATACACTATTTCAAACATTAATAATCTTTTCTTCTTTTTTAGGGCTATTCAATTAAAAAATGTATGGGACGGTAGGAGGATAATCCATGTATTGACCCACAACTGACATACATTTTTTTCTTTTTTTTTTATTGTTTGATGGGTTAATGATCCATGGTGACCCATAACATAGGTTCAGATATAAAATAATTCCTTCATACTTTTTAATGGAATAGACCCTATGCAAAACTGTAAATATAACCACTCTTTCTATTTTTCATAATTATAACAAATGAAATTGAGCCACTTTGACTAGCACCAGACAGAGATGTTTTTTGAGTGGGTCCTTTAATAGATAACATGTGTCTATTTAATATCTGGTACCAACAGCCTTCTTCACAATTATTCTTAAATTTATTTTTAACTCATTAGGATTTCATTATGACTAACATCTGAAATTGTATCCAGGAAGTTTTGTCAATAAGGTTGCTTACTGTTAAACACAGATGCTTTCACACAGTGCTGCAACTAGCATTACCTGAAGCTGCTACAAATTTTAATCAAATGTTTCTGATAATAAATTGTATCCCTTCCAATATAAGGGTACATTTTAATTTCTCCTTACCATGCCTTCTTTTAAAAATCATATAATATTCATTTGTTTGATTGACAATAGAGGTTTGAAGATGAATGTAACAGGTACGATAATCAGCTCTATAGACAAAGGCTGTACAGTTGTCAACGTGGTATGAACATTTCTGTGCACAGATCTCATATGACAAGTTGGTGTAAACAATGTTGGGTAATGGTGAGATCATTTGATGGTACTCTATGCTATACTGGTCTACATCTGCATCTGTGGAGAGAAAAATGCATTTATACATCAGTTCTAATATTTGAAAAAGGGTAAACTGTTAACAGTCTGTACCTTAACAATTTTGTCATCGAGACTGGGTTTACTGGGATTTTTACATAAGTTTTATATTTCCCGCTCTTGCAGCGAACATAAAGAGTTATCTTCTATTTGATACCCAGATGGCAGATCTTTTTGAAAAAAGACCAAAATTTGATGATTTTATGGGATTTTAAAGTAAAGAAAATGAATTTTTGAAAATTTTTGGCAAGATTGGATGCCACGAAAGCATGTATTTCATATCAAACGTGCCAAATTTGTCCAAAATTGATTGGAGAGGACAATGATGATTGGAACTTTATTTCTTGAAATAATTTTCATAATTTTTAATGACAAAAATTGCATTTGCATATTTAGAGAGATTTTAATGATATTTGAAGAGTTTTATCATATCCAGACGTGGAAACCCGTTTGGTGCCGAATCTTCGAATTTTCATTCAAAAACTAAAAAGATCATGACGAGAATCTTTTATTAACATTTTTATTCAAATAAAAAACAAAATGACCCAAAGTTAATGCTCTAAAACATTAACAAAGAAGTAGCCACTCAAGTCTGCCAGTTTGACAGGGATGCCATCGTGCAAGGGTTACTCCCTGTGGGGACTCCATCGTTGAAAGGGGTAAGCCATTAGCCCAAGTCTAGCCTAACTGGTCTACTAAAAAATTCCAGATCACTGATTCTTAATATTTGAGTCCAATAATTTACAGTTTGGACTATTAAATATCATACCCCAAATAGCCCAAAGGTCTATTGCATGAAAAGGTTTTTGGTACAAACTTCTTTAAAAGGCCAAAGCCTGCAAGTTTCAAGGTTTTAATTGAAATTGTTCTTTTATATGACTAGAATTATTGTAAAAATACAGTTCAAACTTTTGCAGCCTCTCCTATGAAACCACAAGTTATTTTTTTTTCTTTGAAAACAATTAGGACATGTTAATTTTCTTAATCAAGTATGATTTTATTATTGATCCCTTTCAGAAATCAAATCTGATGTTACAGTCCATTAATGGTAAATAAATGTTTGCTAACTGTGTGTATCAGCTGATCTCATGTGTTCTACAATTGCTAGATCATATTAAATGACTGACATTTGTTAATATTTGATTGCATTATATTCTGTTTTTATAAGCACTATATGCAGAGGCAGATCCATGATAATGATTTTATGTACACATACAACTGGGTAACATTTTGTTTAGAACTTAAAAATATAAATGTTAATTTCATTCTGTATAAAGCTTTCACAATCATAATCAATATGCAATCTTAAAAAAAAAGTTTGTGCATGTGTCAAAGTAAATATCATGATTTTTTGTTTTTGATAAGAACTAGACCACTACAGACAAAAAACTAAAATTCTAGATTTGCCACTCAAATTGAATCTTGCCTTATGTGGCAACTTTTCCTTTTATCCCAATACTGACCACTTAATACAGGTTTGACTGTAGCTGCAAAGCTTTACACATTAAAGTGGATATTTTAAATTAACACTAAATACCTTTTAAAATAGATGTAATGGCTCCATCAATATGTAATTCATATCTAATAACTTTTTTGTTAAAGTTTGGTAAAATTGACCATAAGTGACAGGTTCCACTACGTAAAACACTCATCATGCATCTGAATCGCATCTCTTCTGTACATTTGACTTCACAGTCATCAGCTGTAAATATATTGTGGTACATCTTTCCCTTCTTGCTTGTTCCAATTTCATATATTGCACCTGACTCACGTTCAAATCGGCCTGAAAAGTTAAAAAAAAAAGATCGACAACATAAGCTAACTAAAGCCTCATAAGGGTCTGTATCGCTCACCTAGATTTAATTTGTCTACCTTAAGCAAAAATCTAAGTTCGGCTGGTTTTCCCATAGGATCCTATGTTAAACTAAGTTCAGCTGTGGCAATAATCTTCTTTGACAATCCAGATACCATTGCTGCCGAGTCTGGTTCCAATTGCCCCAATGGTTTCAGACAAAAAGATTTTTAAATGGATTTTCCAATAGGGCCTATGTTAAACTCATTTCGGCTGTGGCGGCCATCTTGGTGGAAAATCCTTGCCATCGACAAAATTCTGACAGAAACCCATCTAATGACCATTGCTGCCAAGTCTGGTTCCAATTAGCAAAGTGGTTTCTGACAAGAAGATTTTAAAATCAATTTTCTAATCTGGTCCTATGTTAAACTAAGTTTGGCTGTGGCTGCCATCTTGGTCGATGGTCTGGGTCATCGATCATACTTCTGAAAAAGGGCCATCTATTGACCATTGCTGCCATGTCTGGTTCCAAATGACAATGTGGTTTCAGACAAAAAGATTTCTAAATCAATTTTCTCACAGTGACCTTCAACTGGATGAAATATGGATAAACCAATAAATACAAACACAAACTTTTTAGAAAACATTTCAATGGCTCCATGTCAGCTGTCCAAGTTGAACAAAATGCACACTTTAGTAAGACTTTCCCCAAAGCTGTTAATTGCCTTAGCAGTTTCAGAACACAAGATTTTCAAGTTAGATCAATCAGAAACTAGAATACAGATGGCTGTGTTAAAAGTCTAATCACTACAAAAAAAAAAAAATTATACATGCCATTCCATAGACATATCAAGTTACAGTTCATTTGGCATAGTGGTTTCCAATAATTTTTTAAAATTTAACCAGTAATGAAGTATAATTCTCAAAAGTAGCATATTGGTTGTCCAAGAACAAATTAGAACTGTGACTGACCTCACTGATTGATACCACCCAATACACATGATGCCCAACCCTAATTTAAAGTTTCATCAAAATCCAATGAATGGTTTAGGAGGAGTTGCACTTACAAGACATACGGACAGACAGATGGACATACAGGGTGATTCATATATACCCCCACATATCTAACTTCAGTTCATTCAATATGGGTTTTACAGCAGATGGATGATGTGAAGGTTTACAAATAGATGGATATATGAAAGATAAATGGACAATGGACAATAAAGACCAACTGATAACAAAAGTTTTCATGACCCTATATGGAGGAAATCAGTTACAAACTTTTGTTTATATTAGTTACTGTTTTCCTTATTTAATTATAAATGGGGCAATTTTTGGCCTTGTGGTACCTTATAGAACACATAACTGTTCAAGTTTCATTAATTCTTATTATGATTTCACAAAAATGTTGAATTTCAAGACTATATGGAGACGGAATATGACACACCATCACAACTAGTTTTGATCTGATGAGACTATATTTCTTCAGTTAAATTTCACATCTCACTGCACTAGACAATTCACTACATGTTACCCACTTGTAAAGTGATGGGTACCATTAACATGAAATGCTCACCCTTCTGGAGTATGACATTACTCCCACTTTTTGTAGTAGTTGACATTGCTAGTGCTTTAGTTTTTGTGCTGTCTTGTGTTTATTTTGCTGTGTTTTTTATTCTTTAGTTATATCTTTGTAGTATTTGAATGTGATGTTACAATTCTCATGAATTTGTCTTATCTTTGGATTTTGGTTTCATAGACTTTCCCCACTGTCTTATCGTGTCAGCATTCTTTTGACAATATTTACATCACAATGTGTTCTTTATTACTCTAAATCCAACAGACAGACCAAAATGGTAAGCTTTTCAAACATTCTATCAATAACATCACCGTTTCTAACTAAAACTTGGAATTCCCTTGCCGTGATAAGGTCGAAAAATAAACGAAGTCGCCAAACAGGAAGTTGATGCCATCTTGGACCAAAAACATATCCCACGATATGGCGTACCTATAGAAGACTTGTGACAAAATATCAAGTGCCTGTGATGAGTAGTTGCAGTAAAAAGTGTGACACCAAATTTGGTATTCAAAACCATAAGGTAGAAAAATAAAGTCGTCAAACAGAGAGTTGATGTCACCTTGGTCTGAAAACGCAGGGCTTAATCTAGAGGGCAATATGGGCAAAGAAGTCACATTTTAGTGTTTCACTTCGCCCAAACTCTCATCAAAAGCAAAGTTGTTGTCGCCCTGAAAATTGTCAAGTCGCCTGACATCGTGTCCAAAGCGAAGTTTGAGTTAACTATAAATTTAATTACTCGCCTGATCCATTTCAATGCTAGAAATCGTGAATATGACAGCTGTAATTTTAAGGAAATTCCGACTGGTGTAATTAAAATAAAGTCAATGCCACCATTTTTTTCAATCAATAATCTAAGGGAAATAATCCAATAAGAAAAATATGAGTAAACTCAGCCTGCTGACAACTCGGACCACAGTAAGTCAGACCGGAATAACAATAATCTAGACAACCTGGACCGTAGTGACAAAGGAGAAAAACCATGAGAAAGATACTGTGAATAAAGTAATGATTAGATTTTATGAACTTCTTTATGTTAACTCTGTCATACACGTTTTGTAACCTGGTTTAGAAGGCATGCAAGTTTAATTTGCCTTAACCCAGTTGAACTGTAAATCAGAGAATGAATCTGAATTTCTTTAAAAATAATTAGAATAATACTAGCTCTTTTAAAAAAAAACATAATCACAGTGCCGATTGGTGCTTTGGAACATCGCGTAATGACATCTCCCTGTCTGTCTCCAATTCTCCTTGTCCGCCTCAGAAGGAGAAGTCACTTCTCCCTGTCAGTGTCTTCCACGCCCAGCCCTGGATAACTTATCCCACAATATGAACCTATAGAAGGCTTGTGACAAAATATACATAATACATGAAATATTTCAGGTAAATATACACTTATTTCCTTAATTTTATGCACAAGTAAACAGTTCCTGACCAATTAAATAAATTTTGATAAAGCAGACCGAGCAATAAATTCTAAGGGTTTCCAAATTGGTAACAAAGATTCTTACTTTGACAGTTCGGTGGATTATTGTCCCAACGTCCTGTCAGTAAACATCTTAGTGTGGCTGAAGTATTTTTTGCGATTCGATAATTTGATGCACATGTGTACGTCACTGTATCTCCAACAGTCCTTCCAGTTGCATTAAATGTAGCATGTTCTACATAAGGTATAGGATCACAAACTGCAATAAAAATGTTAAAATATAACAATTTATCAACCAAAGTTACATGATTTAGTTTAATTAGAAAAAAGCTACTTTCAGTAATGCTTTTTCAAATTTTCAAAAATAACAAAGAATATTAAGAATTTTGGGGAATTTCATATGTGATTCAAATCATCCTACATCTGTGATAGCTGAATCTTTAAATCCGGATGAAAAACAAATTTACTCTAATATTTCACTGACATAATGATTATCTTGTGTGAATGTTTATTGAAATTTATGAGATGTTAGGATATTGTGCTTATAAGATTCATGGACAGACTGAAAGATAGAGGAATGGGCTGACATGCTGATTCATATACTGTATATCCAAAATTTGTTTGCAAGGGATATAGTTATTCTTATTTAAACTTATAAAAGAATCCTTTGGGTTTCGAAGGGATAGAAGTTTATGTTTATAAATAAACATCCAATGCTAGTAAGGTATGTAAATATATACAATGTAGGGTAGTAGATAATAGTTATAATTTTCAAAAACAAAAAATTCCATTTCTATATGCAATATTATAAAAATATTTTACCATTTGTAATCCATATTTCAGCTCCAGTCTGAGGTATAGTAGTTTGCTCTGTCTGCAGATCATATAAATCACATTTCAAGGATGTTGTCCCAAAGTAAAATGCTTCACAGTTTGGAGCATGGTAACAGTATATTGCACACTGCAGATTGTTATGTACTGTAAATCCACTAGGTAGAAGTGTTCCCTTCACCTGAGTATTGCTGACATCAATATACTTTTCTTGTAGTAGGCCTTAACATAAAAGCACTATTTATTTGCAATAAAAGGTCCACTAATAGCATTTAGTTCTATAGGATTTATGGGTTAAATGCATGATAATACACATCCTGCATGTAAAGCTCTTAACAGCTCTAATATAAGAAATACTGTTGACAAGTATCATATTTATTGACACAAAAATACAGAAATCTGTCTACTTTAGTATTATCTTCAAACTTTCACACTAAAGCTTCTAACCTTAAATGATATATGAATATTGACACACAAATGGTATGTTTCAAACAAGAGGCTCCTCAGAGTATGCATTTAGTAGCATATATTAAAGATGCTTCAATGCTTTTTCTTGTTGATCAACATCTAAGCAATTAAAAGCAGTTTTCTACACAAACATAAATCAAATGCTAATGGAATTATATATTTCAGTGATAAAAATTTAACAATGACTTTCGAATACATACTTATACACATAGGTGGTAAATCCCACGAGGATATTCTATTTTCATCTTCTCGACATTTGATAAATGAATTACCAAGACCAGCAACAACATATCCATCAATACAAGTGTAAATGTACTCTGTCCCTACATCTTCTCCAACTGTAGCTTGTGGTGGTACTGTAGCATTAGATACTATAGGGATTGGTGAACATACTACAAAGAAGTAATGAGAACATGTTGCAAAACAGAAATCTGAAAATGGATCTCTTATACAGAATCATACAATCAACATTCATATTTAAATTAGGCCAAATGTGTGGCTCTGGTTACCCTACCTACCCTTTTTTTTTTTGGCAGCTACCTTAAAGATTCTTTTTTTTTACATTTTTCAATAAGCACTGCTAAAGTCAAAATGTTTCTCCCCTAGACTCATTGTAAAAATTTGTAAAATAAAAAAAATTAACTACCTTTTTTTTTTTATCTTGACGAAATCAGAATCACACAACTTGGCCTTAACCTGAAAAACTTACCAACTGTCAAATCAGCAAAAAAGTTACTGACAAGGTTTTAGTTTACACAGGTATCACTACTGGATATCTTAAAACAGAAATCATTTACACATATGACTGTACCTTTACTGACCACACATTTAAATTAATGGATACAATACAATTCTAATTCAGAAACATCTTGTTAATGTCAATAAATCTATGACTGAAATGTTCTTCTTTGTCCCATAGGTGATCGAATGACAAAAGTTCTCTTGTACTATGAAACATGAGTTTACTACTTTGTCAGATGAATTCCTTAACATTAGTCAGTCAGATAACTAATAGGTAAGGAATGATATGGTGGATACAATATCAATTAAAAAATAATTGAAATATATGTATAAATTTTCTTCATAGTCAGTTTGAACTATCATTATAATTCTGAGAAATTTTTCTTAGACTATCATCATAAGAATCAAGAAAAGCATAGATGTCAGACAAATGTAAGGTTAGTTCAGTTCAGGGTTTTACTTAAGAATGAATGATTAAGAAATTGCTAAAATTATTAAGTGTTTAGAAATACATGGGTTAGGGCACAGGAGATGCCAAAATCCAGAAACAGGGTAAAAAATTTTATTTTCTATAGAATCCATCAGGATAAAAATTGTCAAAATCTGAAAAACTTTCTTGTATGTAAATAGCAACATAAGCTTCGTCTCATTCATTCTTTATCTAAACTAGAACTGTGAGTAACCCCACTGAGTGATACCGCCCACTTGCAATACTAGTAGTTGCACTTACGAAGCTTTAAACGTGTAAAACCTTAAAATGGATTATCTCCCTTAACAAGCATCCAGCGATAATTATCTTGCTTCATGCACATATACATATGATGCCCAATCTTCATATAAAGTTTCATCAAAATCCATTGAATGGTTTAGGAGGAGTTACTCTTACAAGCTTAATACATGTAAAACCCTTAAGTTGGATTATCTCCCTTTGAAAGCATCCAGGGATAATTATCTTATTTCATGCACATCTACAAATGATGCCCAACCTTCATATAAAGTTTTATCAAAATCCATTGAATGGTTTAGGAGGAGTTGCACTTATAAGGCATGGACAAACACCCAGACAGACAACAGACAGACAGAGACTGACGGATGGATGGATGGACGGACAGACAGACAGGCGGACTATAGAGTGATTCCTATATACCCCCTGTTGTATAAATTTCATTGCTTCGTAGTATTTTCGGGAATTTAATATATTTGACAAGCTTTCTTTTAAATCTGTTGAAAGATTATTTGCTTATATTGTCCTAACTTACTATGCAAGGGATTAAATGTTTTATTTCCCGTAGTTTAAGAAAAGTGCGGCAATCTAGATTGCGATCTTTAATGTTTGAGTTATCGTTCTTAGTATTTATTCCGCGGAAATATTTGGGTGAACATGACGTCACGTTGTCCTTGACACTTTTGAAAACATCTTTTGGTAAGGCTGTTTGGATTTTTCCCAGAGACTTGATCTCCTGACCTTTTTGTGAAACTTGGGCTATATTTTGGTTGAAACTATTTATACTTAACTGGGAATTAATTTAGTTAACCTGTATTTTAGTGCGAAGTCACAGTGCGATGAAATTCGCGACTTGTTTACTTAAATCCAGGTCAGACTATTTTTAGAGCCCGGGGAATTTGTCTTGCATCTAAATTTGTTTATATCTAAATTGTTTAACTTAGAATTCGTTACGGGTTGGGCAATTCGCTGACAAACACTGGTTTTCTGGTTTTTAAACTATTTTATTACAGCTGTATTTGTTAAATTGTGCATTGTTGATTTTATGAAGTTGTCTGTTAATGATTAAATCATATATTTTATATTTTCTTACTTGTGGAAAGCCATTAAAACAATCAAACCGCTCGGACTAGGCAAATTTCCACAATACCCCCCATAAACTTTGTTTACGGAGGGTATAATAATTACAACTGAGTAAGGATCCGGAAAGCCTTCTATTTTCCAGACATACCGGAGAAATGTTTATTTGTCCGGTCATAAAAAGGGTCAAATGGACGTCCAAAATTTCTATTTTTTAAGAAAAAGATGTACTGAAAAGTCATGACACCAAAATTTCAAAGTTCGGCAGAACGGTTACCTCATTCAGGTTATTTCCTCTCGATAGTTGACTGATCTTTTCAACTTGTTTTCACAGCAATTATTATTGTCAATACGGTAATTTACAAAGGTGTCTGTGTTTTTATGACGCTTAATTATAATTAATGTACACCTGTCAACAATTTCCAAAAGTTCAATCGTTCATTCATCAGTGACGATCAATCAGGCGTTTTTCTCCCCTTTCTACTTTGAAATTTAAAAAAAATCATTACATGGTATGTTTCGGACGATCTAACAGTTTACAATCATAAACTTTAGAAGATAAAACTCCTTGGCAGTTTTAACTCGGCAAAACTTTGAGATTTCCACATTGTTCATTTTCTGCACGAGTAGCTTATGGTAAATAATCATTGAGCATACCCGATTTGTGGTAGTTAAATATAAAAAAAGTAATAAAAATTTCCTTTTTTCGGGAAGACTTTCATATACTGATTTCAAAGTTTTTTAACTGGAATTTATTTCATTTATTTAGTTCATTTCTACTCCATTGTGTAGTCCATTTCCATATCGACAGCCTATTTATACGTACCAAATGTGGACGTCGAAGAAGACACCTGTATCATCAACATTATCAATACACAAACAATGCTGCACAAAATGTTAAAGAGTTGATACACACGACATTTATTTAAGGTCTTACCCAAAACATTTATAAATCGTGCCTAACAACATTTGTATGAAATACGGTCGTGTGTTGAGATTGCTAAAAAGAGTGTACCGGGTAAACTGACAATTCATTTCTATCAAAAATATGTCCGGCAGAGGCTGATGGAATTTCCGGATCCCTGCTACTGAACTATATATCATAATGTAAAAAAAATTACAGTGAGGTTTTTCACATGCTATCTTATCTTTTGGGATATATTCTGGATTGGTAATCTTCATAGCCATATATGTTGTTTTGATCCAGTAGCCTATAGGATTCATCATGACTCCAATTAGTGCTGACTTGTTTTGAAATTCAAAGTTTGAATACGTCAATTCAGATTCATCCACCTGCCATATATATTCATCTTTTTTAAACTCATCCACCAGTCCAATGAATTTATAGCTTGAAGTTGATATACCTAATCTATAAGGATATTATAATTTAAATTAAAAAAGATCAGAAATTCATACGCTTTTGATTCATTAATGAATTTCAATGTAGTTATTTTTACAGTATTACAGTCAAATATCTAATAAGTAAGCAAGCAAATTATTACATAGCAATCCCAAAAATGTTGTACCATATAATAGTTTCGGCTAATATAAATAAGCATACTGAGCAATTTTGGAATTTAATCATGTATTTTTCCAACTAAAATCTTAAAATTTATATTTTGACCAGGCACATGTGTTTTCTATGGTGTCTCTTAATATTGAAAGTTGATTTAGTGTGTTGTAGTTGCCAAATTTTGTGTTAATCCCATGTTGTATTTGTTGTAAAATAAAAATGAGTATATATTAAATACCAGATACTCACAACTATATAGATTTTCATTATTAAGAATATTCTATGAGTGTTTCATAAATGAAACTTGTCCTATAAAATGAACAGATTCTACTATAAAATCTGTAAGAACTATGTCCATAAATATTCTAATACAATCTGCTTCAAATGCTTTCAGTTTACTTTGTGGTAAAATATGGAAATATTGGTTCCAACGTCACAGACAACAGACAGCTTGTTTGGCAATGTCATAGTAAAGTTTCCAACAAACTTTAATGACGTCATAGTATAACTTGCGTTGTGTAATGGCGTCTTCGTGTCTGAATACCTATATAATGTCATAGAAACTGTCCTGTAAGAATGGAAATAATTCACAGTAGCCTGAAAATATTCTGATTTTACCACTGGTAGGCCCTCTATGCCGATATTTTACCACTCCCTATTACTCATGGCAAAATAATTGGCATAAACGGGCTACCAGTGGTAAATCAGGATATTTTTAAGCCACCATGAATTATTTCTCATGCAAAAAAGCTGAATATTCTACCAACCCTAATGTCCTTATAACTTCATTCGTAGATGGATCTGGTATGGTTGCCATATAGGCCTTCTGTGCTCCACAATGGACTGCAGGATCTTGAACATTAAAATCAGTTTCATCACCTGTATAGTGACCAACATCCAGGAAAAAACAGTGCCTGTTGTGCTCCAACCAGTTTACTGGGCATCTTACTTCCTCTGTAACAATATAAACAAATAAAAAATAATCTAAAAATCTAAATTACAATAATTCTATAAAGCAAAATGACATTTGTATAGCCCAAATAAATGTAAGCAAGAGGCTCAGTGGGCTGAGCATGTATCGCTCACCTTGAGTCAAAAACTTTTGATTTGATTTGACGGACTAGATTGATTTCTGGGAACTTTTTAAATGATCTTCTATAAATGCTTCATACCAAGTATAAGTTCATTGGCCGAACGGTTTCAGAATAGAAATTTTTAAATTTCAACCAATCAGAACATATAAAGGTTTCTGGCGGCCATTTCATTTCACAGACTAGAAAGATTTATGCAAAGTTTGTAAAGGACCTTCCATAGATGCTCCATACCAAAAATCAGTTCATTTGGCTTTACGGTTTCAGAGAAGTTTTAAATTTCGACCAATCAGTACATGTAAATGCTCATGGCGGCCATTTTGTTTCATGGACCAAGATGATTTATGCAAACTTTGTAAAGGACCTTCCGTAGACGCTCCATACCAAACATAAGTTAATTTGGCTTTACGGTTTCAATGGAGAAGAAGTTTTAAATTTCGACAATTCAGAACATGTAAATGTTCATGACCACCATTTTGTTTCATGGAACGGGTTGATTTATGCAAACTTTGTAAAGGACCTTCCATAGATGCTCCATCCTAAAAATTAGTTCATTTGGTTTTACAGTTTCAGAGGAGAAGAAGTTTTAAATTTCGACCAATCAGAACATGTAAATGATCATGGTGGCCATTTTGTTTCACAGACCGGGATGATTTATTCAAACTTTGTACAGGACCTTCCATAGAAGCTACAGGCCAAGTTTCAGTTTAATAGGTCCAGGGGTTTCAGAGGAGAAGATGAAAATGTAAAAGTTTACAGACGGACCAACGATGGACGCCAAGTGATGACAAAACTCACGTTGTCTTTAGCAAGGTGAGCTAAAGAGTCAAAAAGTATCAATCATCAAACTTAACACACAATTTTACAAAATTAACTTATATTAACTTATATATAGTAGATATCTGAAAAACCAAGCATTTGGATAATATTGAGTATAAAATGGGCCATAATCTTGGCAAGAATTATAAAAAATTATCATTATTTACTTTGATCTACATATTCATACAATCTATTTATATGCCTTTCCTTACTTCAATCTGAATTTTAAATTTATTCTCAAGATAATTTCTGGAATTCAACAATGTTAATAACTTTTACGTTAAATTGGTACGCAGGTCTGGAAAACAAAAGTTAAAAAGGGGCAGATTTCTGGCAAGAATTCATTTAATTTTAACTGGAAACCAATAATTCTGAAAATTTGAAGTAAACTAAATAATGTCTGTCTGTAAGACACAGATGTCCCTGTGGTCCGTGTAACACTTAACAATTTAATATTTTAAAAAGTTTTTAAATTTTATATTTTTCAATTTTTAATTAACGTTTTAAAATATCAACATTCCAAAATTTTGAAAATTTGAAATTTTCACCAAATAATTAAAATTTTAAAATTATAAAACTCGTTTTAAAATTTAATATTTTATATTTTTAATTAAACTTTTATTAAAATATTAAATTGAATGTACAGTTTTGATAATTTTGCTTTTTGAAAACTTGAATTTTTAATGCTTTTATTAAAAATTAAAGAATCGAAAATGGACCAAAAAGGGTCATTGGGACCATTATTGCGTTTGACACTTTGACAGTTGAATCCACATTAATAATAAACAAGAGACATGTGCTTTGGAATTTCAAAAATAACCTTATACAGTTTTCATTTTTTTTAAGCGCGATTTCAAAGTAGGCAATGAAATTTTATGGTTAAATTTTGAAGAAAAAATGTGGATTTGAAGAATGTGTTTTGACAACACAAATTCCACCTACACAAATGAATCACAGTTCTAACTTATAGTTTATAATCATATGAAGATAAGGGAGCGACCATTTGAAAATTGAGGGAGGGGGTGCGGGGTTGAGTTTTGTTCTTGGTAAAACAATTGTTTCTCATACTCGAAACAACAAAATACTTATATCTTAACAAGTCACTCAAGCATAAAATAAAGGTCAAAGGTAAGGTTTCAGATGTTAAAATAGTATATACCAACTAAGAACTTCTATCAACCAAATATTGTGGGTCTACTTAGTACAATAGCTGAGAAATACACTAATTTTAGAATAAAAATGTACATTAAGTCGCTCAGGAATGAAATTCAGGTTAAGTTCAGGTGACAGGTGTTAGACTGGCATATCCACTAAGAACTATCTACAGACCAAATATGCTGGGCCTAGGTATTACAGTTGATAAGATATGGACATAATCTCGAAAATGTAACACAAGTCACTCAAGCATGAAATTGAGGTCAAGGTCCTGAGGCAGGTGTCAGACTGGCATGTACCCAAAAAGAGCTATCTTAGACAAAATACGGTGGGTCTAGGTATTACAGTTTCTGAGAAATTGTAAAAAACTGAACATTGAATTTTTTTTCATATTTTCGTATTATTATATTGAAGTAGTGGGCATCTCCATGTGCTTATTATGGACATATTTAAGAAAAAACCTCAAATTCTAAGATATTATGAGGCCAGTAAAGTGCTTTTCTTGCTACGGACTACAATATTCTCCTGGAAGGGGAAAGGAGACAAACACACACTTTCATGTAAAATTGTGATGTCATTTTGTCTTCCTCAGTCACATGCTATGCAAGCTCCCGACCAATACACACAGTATGGAAACCAAGACATCATTTTCTGTAAGAGTTCAATGTGTATTAAGTATTAGCTTTTAACAACAGTCAAGTTTTAGTGTCAATATACGAAATCTTAGTGGAGGTGTTCGAATGTGACTGAAGTGTGAAAACCAGGTGAAGGTCTCAGGCAGCCATGTACCCACCAAGGACTATCTATAGACCAAAACAGTTGGTCTATGTATTACAATTGCTGAGAAATGGGCATTATGCCAAAACATGAAACAAGTCACTTAAGCATGAAATTGCAGTCAAGGTCAAAAGGCAGTTGCCATACCGACATGTAGCCACTAAGAACTATCTATTGACCAAATACGGTGGGTTTAAGTATTACATTGCTGAGAAATTGTATTAATCTCGAGATTGTGACAAAGTCAGTCAAGCATGAAATTGAAGTCAAGGTCCAGAGACAGGTGTCAGAGCAATGTGCCTACTAAGAATTATCTATTGACCAGGCATGGTGGGCTTAGGTACTATAGTTGCTAAGAAATGGACTTAATCACGAAAATGTCACACAGGTCACTCAACCATGAAATTGAGGTCAAGGTCAAAGGAATGTGTCAGACTGACATGTACCGACCAAGAACAATCTATAGACCAAATATGGTAGGCCTAGATATTACAGTTGCTGAGAAATGGATTTAACGGCAAACTTTATAGGATAAGGTATCTGTCGACCAAAAATCTTAATTGTAGGCATTATGTGTGCACAGTTATTAAAGTTTTTAAAAAGTTTACACCGCCGTCACCATGGTCGCTGCCCAAAAGTAATACCTATATCTCGCCTTCTAGACTTTTCGTCGCAGGCGTGACAAAAATTATATTAAACAAACATTTTTTTATTTCGAAAAAAATATAATAATTGAGAGTAATTGTTGATTCCTGCTACAGTTTGTCTTGAACATTGTACAGAATGTAAACAAACAAAATAAAGTCAAACTAGAAAATCCTACAAATGAACATACGAATAAACAAATATCATCCAAACTAAACAGCTAAATTCGCAACAGAAACTAAAGAAATCACCACAAGGATATGATTACCCTTCAATTTTCTTGTCACCAACATTTTCTGTTATTAAATCATAATTTTACTTCGCCTGACCTAAAAGTAATTTACATTAAAGGTGTCTGTGCTTTTATTACGCTTAAATTTAATTACAGTACACCTTATGATCTGTCAATAATTTCCAAAATTCAATATCGAGGTCATTCACCAATGACGATCGATCAAGCTTTCTGCTTTCAAATTAAAAAAATCCATTACAAGGTATGTGTCGGACAATCTAACAGTTCACAATCATAAACTTGAGAAGATTAGAAATGACTTGGTAGATTTAACTCGGCAAAACTTGAAGATTTCCACAGTGCTGCCATTTTTTGCAAGTGTAGTTTAGTAAATAATCGATTGAGCATGCACGAGTATTTGTAGTTAAATATGAAAAAGGAATAAAAATTTCATCTTTTGGGAAGACTTTCATAGACAGATTTCAATGTATTTAAACTCGAATTTGCTTTATTCATTTATTTAATTCATTCTACGTCGTTGTGTCGTCCATTTTTCTATTGATCATGGTGATCCATTTATACTTACCAAAGGCAGACCTCGAAGAAGACACCTATAAAATCCAAATTATCAATACACAAACACAGAAACAACGCCGCACAGAATGTTAAAGAGTTGATACACATGACATTTATTTCAGGTCTTACCCAAAACATTAATAAATCGTGCATAACAACATTTGTATGAAATAAGATAGTATGTTGAAATTGCTAAAAAGAGTTAAAGCTGGCAATTCATGTCTATCAAAAAAATGTCCGACAGCTGGACAGAGGCTGTTGAAAATTTCCGATCCCTGGCATAAAACATTTAGATTCCGAAAGGGAATGTCTCAGTTATATTAATAGATAATCTTAAAGTATTTTTTCTCAAATAATGGGTAATAATCGTCAATTTGTAAATGTGCAATTAGTTTTGACAAAAGTAAAGTTCCCAACAACGAATACGGGAAGCTGTTTCTTGTAGATTCATTATGATAGATGAATTCATCCGCCATCTGCGTTTTCATTTTAATTCCTTGGTAATTTCGGTAAACAATAAAGTGTTATGTAAGTTAAAAATATTAGTTCAGATATTATCAACACAATCAAAAAGAATAAAGTACTCGTAATTTAAAACATGCTGTTATTATTGGAACTACATTTTATGTACTAATGTCCAATGGTATTGAAGTGGTCACACTTTCGGTTGGAGGCCAATGGCATAGGAACGATTTGCAATCTTTCCAAAAATGGGGAATAAAATTTTTAAAATTTTTCTCTGGATACTATCTTTTGATCACAAACAAGCTTTTGTCCAAGTTTGGTAAAAATCCAGGATGGTTTAAGAAAGTTATTAGTGTTTAAAAAAGTTTAACCACAGGGTGAATGTAAATGTTGACGCCACCGACGGAATGTAGGATCACTATGTCTCGCTTCCACAACAAAAGTCACAGGCTTGAAAAAAAGCACAACTCTAGTAAAAAATTTGAAAAATATCCATTATCAAACTTGACCTCGTTTTTCATAAGATATCTACTAAACAAAGATTCAATCTATCATTTTATCTATCTCAATCTTCTGTTTAATTTATTATAACTTCTTTTTATGTACCTTGCTGACATAATGTAGAGAAACTTTTTGCTAATCCATTTTGAACCAGTCCACCACTACATTCACATCTTCCATTAATACAAGAAGAATTCATTAAACAAAATTCATCTATATCATAACATGGACTTGACATAACAGGCTGACCTAAAAAAGAAATAGAAGTCTACACAGTCTTTATCATGTCACTTTAGTTCATTTGCTTATCAAGCAAAGCATTCAGGATTTAGAATTCAATAAGTTTCCCATTTTCAATCCTTCTTCAGCTTGTGAACACAGCAACAGGATGGTTATTTAATTGTTGTTATCACACATGAAATGTATTTTTTAACTTAAATCAACTTGTATAAGAAAAGTCAGGAATTAATTTATTTTTGCAACTCAGAAATTAATTCTAATAACATCTTGATATGAATTTCATAAATTTTCACCCTTCATACTAAATGTATTTCAAATTTTTGACTGGTAGATGACCTATCAATTGGTAAGAAGAGCCAAGAATATTCTCATGTAAGTCTAAATCTGCTTGCTTGTAGACTTTCAAGTCACTTATGAAAATTATTAATAGTACCTATGAAAAATTCGTTTTAGAATGGAAATTTTAAATACCATAAAACACTGTGTATTATATGCACATTTATGCCTTTAATTCATAATTTGTAGATGGAAGTGCGTATTATAGATCACTATAACATATTTAAGGCTTTTCTTCAGGATGGAAACAGAGTGCCGATATCACGAAGTTCGTATCTATGTGACAGTTTGAGATCGATTTTTGTATGTTTTCATTATTGTTGCATGTTCTTGTTTTATGTTTTGAATAAAATCTTCATGTTTATATGTAATGAAGTTGTTTTTTACTTACTGCCAATGAATATTATCCCCAAAAAATAAGAAACACTGAAATTAAATACCGATAAACTTTGCTGACCGCCATTTTGTTTGTCAACACAACAGATCAGGAGGAATTAATCAATACATACTACCCCTCTCAGACGAATTGAAATTACAGGGGATAAACCAATATGAGTACCACCCTCTGTGACTAATTAAAATTGACCTTAGATTACCTTGGGCTTGTGTACATGTCACAATAATTACAATCAAAACAATTTCGATTTTTATTGAATGTTCATACTATAATAACTCACATGTTGATTACGAGAGAATCATGGATCAAGCACCAATTGAATTTAATTAACAATGTTAATAAATATTGTCATTTTATTCAAAAACCATCAAATTCTTCTTCATCACTTTCTTCACTAAAGATGCCGTAAATATCCTGTACGACTACTAGTGGCGTGTCTTCTTCATCTTGGTAGTAGAGATCATTATCGTCATCTTCTTCATCTTCTATTTGAGTGGTAAGGTTGTTATCACCATATCATCCCGGACGATATCATCTTCTGACCCATCATGGCATTTGAAATTGTACACTTCTTGAAAGCTCTGATGATGATTTGAGGGTCCAATTCCTGCCATGCTTCGACGATCCAGGTACAGATGAGTCAGCTTTTCTCATACGACCGCCGGCTGCAAATGAATGATCATCGGACTGGAGCCATGCGTTCTATTTCTGTCGTAGTGCAAATAGGTTTGTTGATGCTGACATCGAGTGGTTGGAGCATTGACGTCATACCACCAAGAATTACTGCCAAATCTGTTCTCTGCTCATCTAAGATTGCTTTTGCTTGGTCGGTACGATAGCAACGAAAAGCATCTAAAACTAACATGCTTCTGGTAAGTCCTGCACCTGGTCGTCTATCCCATACTCTTTGTAACCAAAGACGAATCTCCTTTTGAAGTGATGGTTGTTTCTGCAGGAAGATCGACTGTTAGAGGTGTCCGGTCGGCATCTCCTATTTGAGACAGACTATAGTTATTCTTTTTCCATAATTTTATTATGAAAGACTGGAATTTGGTAAGTTGTTCCTCATAATCTGATTGCAATTTCTGACTAATATGCGTTCTACAGAGTATTGATAAATTGCTGCGTGTCAGGAAGCATATGCCCAGTCAACTGACCTCTTGAATTGTGGTGTATTAGTCTGGCCTGCCACTTTGATGGCCTTAAGTCTTAGCTCTGTAGTAGACACTGCATAGCCCTGAAGTCTACGATCAATAACCTACTGAAGTACTTCTGCTTCAATTTCAGGAAAGTGAGCAGAACTTCCCCTTTCCGCCTTTTTAGTTTTGGGTATTTTTTGTAATCTGTCTTTTTGTTTTCTCCATAAACGTACATTTGCCTCATTCACGGTAAATTCCCGACCAGCTGTGCGATTGCCATGTGCCTCAGCATAAGAGATAACTTTTAATTTTTCCCGAGCAGTGAAAGACTGACTTATTTTACCATCTTCTGGTAATGAAAATTCGGAGGTAAACTTCTTTTTAAATTTCGCACCTTATATACTATTTTCTTATAAATGTTTAAATAACTGAGTTTAATTCAACCTACTATGTATTCCTTTGATCCTGTTTAAGTATTGTCTGGGGTAAACCCATATATAAAATTGATCAAAGAAGTAGAAGCTTGGGTACAGTATGTTAACCTTTATTGGTTTTCTAATTAATTATAATTACAAGAGAATTAGCTTGGGTACTACTAACTAAAATACGTAATAATTACTTGTACTTACCTTTCAAAGAATTAAAATTAAATTAATAATTGATATTCAAGACTTAACTTGGTGGTTATTTTTGGAATCGTCACTTTTCCGAACTTGTTTAAAGTTTTATATGTTCACTTAGTTCTTCCATTTACAACTCCAACGACAATAAAATCCTAAATTTTGTCAAATATAGGAAGTAACTGTATTATATTTATGTATTAATGGGTTTAATGAAGAGATTTAAAGACTCGATTAACATAAAACACCACTTCATCAAGAAAATACGCTCTCAGAAATGACGATCTCAACTCAATCTTGGCTCCCGATCTTGCCGCCTATTATCCATACAAACTAATTTTTTTCCAGGATTTTAAGACACAAATCCACTGTGCGTATAATACACAAATGCGTATAATACACAGCGTTTTACGGTATTCAAAAACAAAAACATGTTTTCAAAAAGGATTTAAGGGAACTGAATTTATCCATACTTACGAGGAAGGCATTCAGTTGTATCAACATCATCATCCCCAAGCTGATGAAACATATCTTTGCATACACACTTATCATTCAAACATTCAGAATTCTGTTTACAAGGATCTGCTCCATATATTGAACAATTCAAGGAACCAACATTCAATACTAAAATATCCAAAAAATTACATATTTCAATGTCGACTTGAACATAAGCCAGGCTATATATATATGGCTATAGCAATCGATATATAATCATTACTGCTGAATAGCTGTATACATGTAGCTCTTATTTCCCTCTTTAATGCTATATTTATTATTACTATTTGCAACCACTGAACTACCATTTAGACCCATTTGTAAATGTTCATAATAGTTAAATAGAGGCTCCCGGGAGCCTGTATTGCTCATCTGAAAATCATTTGCAGCATAAATTTTTGACGATGTCCATCTTGACTGGCAGTCTGGAAAATTGCTGTCAAGTCCCAATTGGATCACTATTTTTGACAAATTGTTACCTAAGAACCATTGCTGCCAACTTTTGTTCCAATTGGCCTAGTATTTCAGACAAGAAAATCGTTATGTACATTTTCCATAGGGTCCATGTTAAACTATGTATGGCTTTGGCAGCCATCATAGATGGCAGGCAGGGTTATTGGATATAATTTTGAAAGACGACCACCTAAGGCCCATTGCTGCCAAATTTTGTTCCAATTGGCCCAGTGTTTCAGACAAGAAGATCGTTATGTACATTTTCCATAGGGTCCTATGTTAAACTATGTATGGCTTTGGTGGCCATCATGGATGGCAGGTGGGGTCATCGGATACAATTCTCAAAGAGGACCACCTAAGGACCATTGCTGCCAAGTGTTGTTCCAATTGGCCCAGTGGTTTCAGACAAGAAGATCTTTAAGAAAATTTCCAAATAGGGTCCTATGTTATACTAAGTTTGACTGTGGCAGTCATCTTGGTTGGAGGTTGATACCATAGGACACAATTTTGAAAGAAGACCACCTAATGACCATTTAACAACAGTTTCGTTCTAATTGCTCAAGTAGTTTCAGACATGAAGATTTTTATGTGAATTTACCATTATAGAGTCCTGTGTTAAACTAAGTTCGGCTGTGGCAGCCATCTTAGTTGGAGGTCGGGACCATCTCACACAATTTTGAAAGAAGACCACCTAATGACCATTCCAGGAGTAAAACCATCATTAGATTTTCCCATAGCATTCTATGTTAAATTGTCAAATTTCAACCTTCTATGGAAAATTTATGTTGACTTTAAATAAAGTGAGAGGCATATCATTTGAAAACAGCATCATATCAGTTCATATTTTCAAGTTCATGTCACTGAATCTAAAAAATTTATACAATGCATTCTAAAATTACATCAAGGTAGAGGGTTAACTGCAATGATAAATATTAGCTATAAAAGAATACATGTGATTTCCCCAACGACAGTACAATAACTCCCTTATTAGATGTCTCCCATTGGAGATTTAAAAATCCTGTTATCAAAAAAATAAATTTTAGAAGACATTTTTTTTGTCAATTGTTTGGAAACCTTTATATTGTTGATGTATAGGAAGTTCCAAAATCAGTGTTTGTATGATAATGTTAATGATATAATATAAATTACTATTTTTTTATTTATTACGCCAGAAGACTTTCTAACTACAATTGCAAACAGCACAAAGTTTACAAAACAAACATGTTTCCTTTTGATTTTCGGAACAAACATGAAAAAAATCGTTCACTTGTATAGAAAATCTAATTGCTTTTGGCAATATGTAGAACTAGGATGTAAATTTATGAATCAGTTTTAACTGACCCGAAAGCATCTATTTTTTCCCAAAATCCAACAGTATAACTTTATCATCAATTTTTATGTCTCTGTGATAAATTAAAAATCCATTTTTTATCAAGTATTATTGGGGTTGAAAAAACTCCTTAATTATAAAGAGTAACACATAAGTCCAGTAAAAGGCTGGCAAACCTTAAATGCAACATAAAAATCAGTTGATAAAACCCCTCTTGTTCTGAGACCCAAAATCCTGATCAAAAATTAAAAATCTCCTGATAAGGCCTTGGGCAGTCTATCACATGTATGGAATACTTACAATTTTTCTTACAAACAAATGGTTTATTTAACTCATCTGGTCCTTTTGTTGCACAGTCTGCATCAGCATAAAAAACTTGGTCCGTTTTATTTTTTTCAAACTCTCTCTGAAGAACTACACAATCACCAGCCCCAGCGGGTTCACCAGGAAACCATTTGGCATACTGAATTTGGGCATATGGATTTGATGACCAACTGTAAAACCCAGTCTGTAAAAATAACAAGCCATATTTATAGATAGGTGATAATTGATTCTGAAATCTTATTTTAATTTTCCAATTTCAGGAAATCATGTGTATCATCCAAATTCAGGCTTACAAGGGTGACAGAGATGATTTACTGTTTGCTGCACATCTGTGTCAACTCTTTTCTTTTTATGCTGAAAAAAATCTTGAATGTATAAATATAGGGAGACAAAACCATACCCTGTTTAAACTGATCTCTTTGTATATGAATATGCTTTAAAATTAACCTATGTAAACCAAACACCTGTCTTATATGGATTAACTCATCAGTCCCAAAGGGATTCAGTTTATACAGGTTTTAATGTATTATATTACTGATAAAAATAAATTGAGAAACTGTAACATATAACTAAGAACTAAATGAAATTCCTATAAAAAATGGAAAAATTTGTTAAATAATGATGATAGCTCACAAAGAGCTAACTGAACAATACCATGATCTCGCAGTTTGCACCAGTCCAGAATGGAATCCAACTCTTATGGTCAAGTAAAGTAGTCAGAAATTTCATTTCTTCATTGCTGTAAATTTCTACTAAGGCAGCACCTTTATTTTTACAAGTTCCAACAGCTGCACTCCATGAGACTTCATTTTCTAACACTAGGTAACATGAGGTTGTAACCTGTTCCCATCCCTGATCACACTGGAAAACATCTATCAAAAATAATGATTATAAGTTCATTTTCATCATATATAAATCCTCATTATTATCAAATATAAATACACAATATCATTATACATAAATATGTCATTTCAATACTAGAGGCTCTCACCTGGATTCAATTTGCCAATTAACAGCCATAAAAGCACCTAAGAAACAGAAGTCTGAAGTATTGGACATAATTCTGAAAGAGGACAACCTAATAACCATGGCTGCCAAGTCTAGTTCCATTGCCCAAGTGCTTTCAGACAAGATGATTTTTTAAATGATTTTTCCCATAGGGTCCCATGTTAAACTAAGTTTGACTTTGGCTGCAATCTCTGTTGACATTCCAGAGCATCTAACACATTTCTGAAAGAGGACCATCAAAGGACCATTTCTTCCAAGTTTGTTCCGATTGGCTCAATGGTTTCAGACAAGAAGATTTTTTATGAATTTTCACAAAGGGTCCTAAGTTCAGCTGTGGTGGCAATCTTGGTTGACATTCTGGGTTATTAGACATAATTCTGACAGAGGACCATTTAAGGACCATTTCTGCCAAGTCTGGTTCCGAGTTTCTGAGTTCGACTGTGGCTGCTACATGTATCTGTGTAGACATTCTGGGTCATTTGACACATATCTGAAACAGGACCACCTAAGGACCATTTCTATCAAGTTTGGTTCCAATTAGCTTAGTGGTTACAGACAAAAAGATTATTTAATTAATTTTCCTATAGGGTTCTATGTTTAACTAAGTTTTGCTGTGGTGGCCATCTCTGTCGACAGTCCGGGTCATCAGACACAATTCTGAAAGAGGACCACCTAAGAACCATTCCTGCCAACTCTGGTCCCATCTGGCCCTTTAGTTCCACAGAAGAAGATATTTAAAATTCATCCCCCATTTTTTCTAATTTTAGTACACATGTAACAGCAACCATATTGGTTGGAAGTCAGGGATGCTGGGCACAGGGCCACCAAAGGACCATTCCAATTGGTCCCAATTGGCTGAGCGGTTTCAGAGGAGACAATTTTTTTTGTAATTGTGGAGGAACCATCTTGAATGGCAGCCTGGAACATTGCTGTTAAGTTCCAATTGGCTCACTGGTTTCAAACAAGAAGATCTTTTAGTGAACTTTCCCATTACCGGTAGGTCCTATGTTAAATTATGTTTGGCTCTGGCAGCCATATTCAATGGTGGATAGGGTCATTAGATACAATTCTGAAAGAGGACCAACTAAAGACTGTTGCTTAAACTATGTTCAGCTCTTGGATGGCGGCAGGGTTCATATATAATTCTGAAAGAGGATCACCTAAGGAGCATTGCTGCAAAGTTCTGTTCAAATTGCCCAAATGGTTGCAGTCAAGAAGATCTTTGAGTAAATTTCCCATAGGGTCCCAGGTTAAACTAAATTTGGTTCTTGTGGCCATCTTGGATGACAAGGGGGGGGGGGGGGGGGGGGGGGGGGGGGGGGGGGGGGGGGGGGGGAGGGGGGGGTCATCAGATACAATCATGCCAGCTGTCAAATAACAGTACAAGAACGTTTAAACTTCTTATTGAATTTTCATTTTTTTGGCGATATTTCAAGAAATATTACTCTAAATGTGAATTGAAAGGTGGCAATTCCCAATTAAGGCTAAAAAAAACCCCTGAGCACTTGATTCTCTCTTGGCTTAGAAAAACTGTATAAAATATTCTCCCACAACTCACACTTTATGGGTATTATAACACATCATAAAACATAGCACGAAGCACTTTTGTCCAGCACTGATGCTAAGATTCCACTGTAACAGGCATTAATATTTAGTTGTAAAGAGGATTTTAAGACGAGGAATCAATTTTTTTTTTCGCGAATTAAAAAAAAAATGGATGTAAATGAATTATGTCAGACATACTTATTACCAATTGATTTTGAATTACTACAAACAGGTGTATAGTTGTTCACTGGGTCCTTTATAAAAAAAATTCCTACCATTTTGCATAACTTCAGAAGATACTAAAAGTACTGAAACTAAAATTCACAAATAAAAGGATACTCAAAATTCAGATACAGTCATTTCGGGTAATTCTGCGCATTGTCCTATTCGACGCATTAACATGAAAATGATTTGAATGTGCCGAATTACCCGATCCTAGGTACCCCTCATACACCAATGAATGTGTATCTTGTTATAAGGAGAAAAAAAATACGCTTAGAGTTGAGATCTCAACCATTGCATAGTTATTTGAATGTTAAGGGGTTTGAGAGGGTGGATAAAGCCCCCCTTCTAAATGTGACAGCTGATCATCAATTTGCACTTCTTTTAAATTCGGAGACTTAATAATAAAAGCGCAAGCATGAATTATGACTTCTTTTTACAATACATACTCATAGTCATCTCAATTTTTTTTTTTACATCAAAACACAACAATGTTAAGTACAATTGGAAAATCGTCCAAAAAATAGAATTTGTTCGTTCTGTACTCATTTTTGACCCACAATTTTGGCACAAGATCGACCTGGCGTACGCATGTTAAGAATAGGAAAACATAATAATACGTCATACTTTCGGCATCGTTATTTTATTTTGCTTTCAAAAAATTATCTGTCTTGGTCCTTCAAATAGCTGTTTTAATGTCAAAGTCAAAAACGGCAGAGCAAACTCTAATCGACCCGCGATCCTGTTAACAAATTCGCAACACGTGACCCAAATCTTGCTCCAGTTTTGGAGCATCTCACAAATCATTTTTACTACACGTGTTCAACGTTTGTTGACATTCGTCTTGTTAGAATATATATAACCATAACCTTTTAATATCTAATAAGAGGATCCGTTTTCTAAAAAAAATCATTTCATTTTAATATTTCAAATTTATTCCTCTGAGAAACGTGAATACACAAGTCCATTCCGGTCTTGTTTCGTATTTCTTTTCGAAAGATAACTTCCAGGTAGAAAAAAAATCAATAAAATATATTTTAAAATCGTTCCTATTACAACTATTTTTAATACAGTAAATGGTTGAAATGGTTAAGAATGACGAAATAAACAGTCGATGAATTACTGAAAGTAATTAACTTACTGAAAATATTAAAATTACCGACTGTCACCAGCCGGTAACAATATTACGGAAAATCTTGGTTGTAAATTAAATTGAATTTCCCTCGCTTTCTCACTTCTGTATCTTTTAATATTCATACGCTAAAATTTTGATCGACTCAAAACACAGCCTTCTTTAACACCCACTTGTTATTCGATAGAGTTATCTTTCTATATATGTTATTATTCAGTGAATAACTGCATGCAACCAGATGCATTGTACCTTGATTTAAAACTGTATTGAGTTCATATGAACTATTTGCAGATTGGGGGTACTTTGTCTCAACAGATCGTCGTGTCAACAATACTCCAGCATGGCTAGTTTTTATCAAAACTACCAGTGCTGGACTAAAAACTGTTTTTCTTTTAATGAAACCTTTAAATCTTGCCCTTAAGTCCTCAAATTTTTAAGTTTATTCAAAGTTTCACTACTAACTGAGAAAAGTCTCAACCATTTATGTATATTTACATGTATGTAAACAGTAAATTTCTTCAAATCTAATGAACACACTTAACTTACCAAATACACATTTTGGAACATTACTCCAGTATCCTCCAGGAAGACAAGTTAATGAATTATTATAATTATCTGGAACTTTGAAGTCTATATCACAGGTGAAGTTCACTGTACTTCCTATTTCTGTCTGTGGATTAACCAAACCACCATCCACTGGACCGTAGGGATATCTACATTCTGAAAACAATAATATATAACATTAAACCATATACAAGTTCGGAGAATCCAGCTATCTATGATGATCCAACTAACTCATCAAGATGCATCTCTATAAGTTCATTCATCTTATTAACTATATTACTGAGAGATAAATTTTGATACAAAATTAAACTAAATTATGACTGGTCTCTTAATAAAAGTCATCAATAAATACATTTTCAAAAAGTATCTAGATGATGTCAACAACTAACTAGTTACTTGTGAATAGTATCTAGATGGTGTTGAAAACTATCTAGTTACTTTACTTGGAAACATCTAGATGGAAACAAATGTTTTAATCAACACAAGTGCATGTTGGTATATGTACTTATCAAAGACACTTTTAATTACTGTCTAGATACAAAATATACATTAAATGAAAAACCAAAAAACAAACATCTGTAATAAATACAAAAAAATCTTAAAAATACATGAAATCTGTATATTTAAAATATACAAAAACATTATTAATCAAATATGACCTAAGTGTAGAAAATATCAGCATCATCGCAACTTGAAGTATTTGAAAAGACACAAATTCGAAAAGATTTATGTACATCATTATAACATTCATAACACACTATTTTCAAGAAGGTGTATTAGTGTGCAATTTATCAAGAGATTTTAACCTAAAACCTGTTTGACATTATGTGTGAATATTTGAATTAATAATCAAAAGAATCTTTAACATTTCATATTTCATTTCAGTTCATCCAAGAGAGGGGATTTCAAAATAATTTGACTCCCCCTGTCTCATAAAACTGTAACCTATTATAAGTAGAGGACTTTCTATATATATTTATGCATCCAAATCAACATTAATTCTTGAATGAAAGAAGAGAATGAATGTATTAAAAGACCTTTATAGATGGTCAAAATTGTGATCCCTGTCCTCCCATTTTAAAGACTTCGGAAATTTAAGACACTTACGTTGCAAATACATGTGAACATTTGGATAATCACTGTTAGGCCCAGGATCTTTGGTGCTGTACAGATAACAGGTTAGGATATTAGGATAATAACTCAATGACAAACAATCTGAATAGTGTCTACACTTTAAATAACAAGCTGAATCATTCATTACTGGATAAAATTCTAAAAATGGTGTCCTTCCAATATTATCTGTGTTCATTCCAAACTGAGCTGAATCTAAAATTACAAGATTAGATTGAATTAAACAGCTGCACTGGCAGGCTATTTGTTATATTTTTCCAATACCTCATGTGACTTCAACAAAGGTTGTTACCTATATTTCCATTTTCTATTCTACAGAACTTCACTTTCTCAAACCTATAAGTGGAACTTTTATCTATACAAAATATTAGTTAAGGTAAGATGGCAGTCCTAAACTAGAGGCTCTCAAGAGCTTGTATTGTTCACCTAGATTTAACTTTTCATCTTGAGCAGGAATAATTTTTTTTAAAAGTGTTGTAGTCAATTTGGCTGGTTTTTCTGTAGGGTTCTAATGTTAAACTAAGTTTGGCTGTGTCAGCCATCTTGGTTGACAGTCCAGGTCAATGGAAACATTTCTAAAAGAGAACCATCTAGGTACCATTACTGCTACGTCTTGTTCCAACTGGCTTAGTGGTTTCAGACAAGAAGATTTTTGAGTGAATTTCCCATCAGGTTCTATGTAAAACTAAGTTTGGGTGTGGTGGCCATCTTGTTTCACATACCGCGAAATCGGACATTTTTCTGAAAGAGGACCTCCTGAAGACCATTGCAGGCAAGTCTGGTTCTAATTGGTCAAGTGGTTTCAGACAAGAAGATTTTTCAATGAATTTTCCCATAGTGCCCTATGTTCAACTAAGTTTGGTGTGGCGGCCATCTTGGTTGATAGTCTGGGTCATCGGAAACAATTCTGAAAGAGGACCATTTAAGGACCATTGCTGTCAAGTCTGGTTAAAATTGGTCAAGGGGTTTCAGAGAGAAAGATTTTTCACGGAATTTTCCCTTAGGGCCCTATGTTAAACTAAGTTCAGCTTTGGCGGCCATCTTGGTGAACAGTCCGGGTCATTGGACATAATTCTGAAAGAGAAACTCTTAAGAACCATTACTGATAAGTTAGGTTCCAACTGACCTTGTAGTTTCATAGAAGAAGATTTTTTAAATTCATTCCCCCTTTTTTCAACTTTTAGTAACAGAAGCCATGTCAGTTGGAAGTCAGAGATGCCGGACAAACTTTTGGAAGGGAGCTAACAAAGGACCATTCCACCAAAGTTTGGTCCCAATTGGCCCAGTGGTTTCAGAGAAGACCTTTGAAGGAAATTTTACGCTGGACGATGTATTTACAGGACGAAAACTCCTATAAGGGATCAATCAATGATTTTGGTCGTGTTGACTTATTTGTAGATCTTACTTTTTAAACATTTTTGCTGGTTACAGTTTCTCTTTATCTATAATAAAATTCAAGATAATAACATAAAACTGCAAAATTTCCTTAAAATTAACAATTCAGGGGCAATAACCCAAGTAAGGGTTGTCCGATTGGTCTGAGTCTGAGAATTTCATGGCAGATAGATCTTGACCTGATGAACATTTTTACCCCAATGTCAGTTCTGCTCTAAATGCTTTAGTTTTTGAGATATAAGACAAAAACTGCAGTTTACCTCTATGTTCTATTTATTTTTTTTAATTTTACTTGTAATATCATATTGAAAATATTCAAGAATTACATTAATAAATATTTGCAATATTGTTAAGATCGTTGAGATTTGCAATAATAAGTGGATGCAATAATTTCTGAATTTACAGTTATATATGTATGGGAACAAATGAGTGCAATGTTCAAGGTATTATATTACACAGAGATTCATCTTCTGTGTTGTATTAGGGAACAAAAAGGACAAACTGCCAAAAACATTTTATGAGATTTTTGAAAAAAGGTTCCAACAATGCAAAAGTTTATCTTATAGCCATATTAATAAACATAAAGTCTATTTTTTTTCTAGATCCTTCTCTTCTGAAATCTCAAGGTTTTAAACAGGGAGCCTGATCACTTCCCCTTTAAATTTTGAACTTGATGAAATTCTATCACTTGTGTCTATTAACGGCTGCATTATAATTACTAATGATAATTAGCCTATCAGTAAATTTTTATAAAAAGTGCTCAAGAAAATACAATTCAATGGAAATGTTCTTGTCATGTGATAAAAAAAAATCTATATTTTATGTAGAATATACCCACCTGTCTTTCCTTATGCCAGTAGTAGATTAAATTTTATAGATTAAATCTTAATTCTTGTAATTTTTTTCTTGAACTCACTCCCTTCTTAATTTAATTTGAAAAATTTTGATTGACATACAAAGAGTAAATATCAGAAGTAGGCTTTATAATCAAAATGGATGTCAGTAGTAACAATGACTTTCTTTTTTTGTTTTCTTAATTTTTTATATTATTAAAATTATGTATTATAATTGGAGTTTATAACAAACTTTGTCAGCTCACTCTATTGGGTAGTTATATTTCTTTACACACAGTCAATGACGTCACAATGCATGTTCCATTCTAATCTAATTTTGCTACGTCATTACTTTACACGATGTTTGCATATGATATGTGTCTGCAAGTCACACATTAACTTCTATTGTTTTGGTCAGCTTTTTGCCACCACCTTCCTGCCACTCTTCCTTGCTGTCAGTGCCATGGGGACTTTCATTAAATTTTTGTATTTAAGTTTTGTATTTGTTGTAACTTTGCTTAATGTTTAAATTATATACTTGCTGTTTTATTTTTTTATTTTTATTGTTTGTCATTATTATATATTTGATTAAGAATTTTATTTCTTTGTAGCTTGTATGGCATAAATAATATGAATCTTCTACCTAATTTTTTTACCATGCTGATGTATGGTCTTAGTACTCTTTTTGATACCATACTAACATATGGTCTAAACACCTCATTTTGACACCATACTGACGTATGGTCTAATTACCTCATTTTGACACCGTACTGACGTATGGTTAAAATTACCTCTTTTGATCCATACTGACGTATGGTCTTTGTACTTTATTTTTGATACCATACTGACGTATGGTCTAAACACCTTCTTTTGACACCATACTGACGTATGGTCTCAACACCTCCTTTGACACCATACTGACGTATGGTCTAAATACCTCATTTTGACACCATACTGACATATGGTTTAAATTACCTATTTTTGATACCATACTGACGTATGGTCTAAAAAGCTCTTTTTGACACCATACTGATGTATGATCTAAGTACCTCATTTTAATACCATACTGACGTATTTTTTTTCTTTGTATACTATACTAACGTATGGTTTACATTTTCCCATTGTTGGTACAATACTGACTTATGACTGATGTTAAAGTCTTACCTTTTTCTTTTATGAATTGCTATTTCGATACAAAAATTATTTGGTCAATCTCTTAAAAATTTATCTGAATTCCAAGTTTCAAGATTTAGCTACAGTTATCTCCCTTTGCATATGGAGATAGAACATTATACATTATTGGTTGTATAAGTCCCCACTTACCATGTTGTAAATAAATTTACATGTTTTATATTTTTGAATAAATAATAGTTTAGTACTTAGTTTTTGTATATATAAGTACACTTCTCGTCGTATTCAGTTTATTACAAATTGCTTACATTTGTTAATTAGGAATTGAGGTTTGGGTTTATGCATAGGAGACAGCAACTCAAAGCAAGAATTATCAATTCTGTGTTTAAAGAGTAGATATGGGGTAAATGAAAGAGACATTAACTTGATATTATTATGTAGTTTTTATAGCTCATTGGTTCACTGTTGAAATTCTAGAAGGGTCAACACCTTGCAAATTTTGGTTTAGGGAATGACAGTATGAGTCTGGTTCTTGTTTCTATTTTTTCACGCTATATAATTTGTCTAGAAAAAGTGAAGTCATAAATTATTGAAAAAATTGAGTAGCGGTACCTTATCCCAGGCCTCGTTAACATTAGTAAATAACATATGTATACAGATGTTAGTATTTGTTAGTAATGTACATAGAAGTTTCCTTATTTGAAATATTTTGATTAACATGACAGAAATTTCAATTTGGATACTGCAAGCCAGATAAATTTGCAAAAAGGTTATCTTCTATTTAATAAACATACAGATATTCTAAAATCTTCACTTTAGTTAGAATTAAAAATGGAGGAAGGAAAAAAAAAATAACTTAATAAGGCTGATATATCAAAACCTAAAATTTTGAGATGAATTTATTACTTTTTGTTTACATGTTTTTTCACTATAACAATACATGACTGACTTAACCCTGAAACAGGGTGGTGAAAGTATTCCATATCTCGTTAAAAAATTCTATTTTTTTATTTTAACTGCAATTTGTTTCTCTATGTTGTATAGAGTTTCTATTTTATGTTTCACTCCATGTAATGATAGGTTTTTATGGAAGTATATACAACTAAATATATATTGTCTAATATTTAGTAAAATAAGATTAACTGTAAAATAAGATCACCCTTAAAAGACCTTGAAATATCACCAAAAAGATTTCATGGTAAATGGAATACTTATACCATTTGACAATAGCCAACATTCAATTTCATATATAAATGTCTGCACTATCTCACAGTTCCAAAACATATTTTCAATTGTTTCATATTCCTCATGACAAAAACTGCATAACTTTCATTTTATTCAAAATTATATTTGTACCTAGAATATGTTGGTTTAATCTGTACTGTAACCTTTGTAATTTTGTGTTTGGTGACTACATGTACAAAGGGGCATTTACAAATTTCTTTCCACTCACTACTATCTACATTTAAATTTTCAATCCATTTTTTCTGAGCATTTGATATAATATCATTCTTAATAAGTATAGAATAGTTCCCCTATTGTTTTTCAGTATAATTTTTATAAATTATGGGATAAAGGGAGTAAATAGCTTATAGTTTTCAGACACATAATTTTTACATGCTTGTCTTACAGATGATATTATCCTATTATACTTCATAACATTTTCATTAATATCAAAAGTATTTTTTAATTCTTCAAAAGAAAGGAAAATGCCATCTTCTCATAAAATGTCATTTACAAAAAATATTCCTCAATCAAAGCAGTCTTTATAAAATACTGGTTTATTACCAACTTTTATATAGTTATTCATCGATAGTGGACTTGACAAAAAGTAATCCGACGTACAATTTTCTTCTTTCATGACAATCATATCCCATGCATCGAACACATCATTCCAAAATTTATTTTTTATATTTGGGTTAACATGAGATAAATAAAAAATTCCCACATTTAGAAAGTCTATCTTCATCTATATTTGCAAATAAAATATTTTTCAATATACAGTCTGTGCTAAATATTTTCCTAATCCATGTTGATTTTAATGCTTTCATAAAAAGATTTAAATTGATCATTTTTAGTCTCCCCTCACTATAATCCTTTTGCAATATTTTTTTCCTCACTCTACATACTGGTGAATCCCAAATAAATTTAAATATGAGATCATTGATCTTTTTAATAATGTCACAATTAGGTTCTGGTAATGTAATAATAAGATGATTCAAAACTGGTAAAATAAGTCTTAATTACTGTTATTTTACCAATAACTCTGAGATTTCGTTTTGACCATGCACTAATTAATTTCTTTATTTGCAAAATTCTTTCCTCATAGTTAATATTAACAATTTTATTCAAATTTACATCATATTTAATTCCTAGTAACTTAAATGTTGTTTTACCCCATGATAAATTTCTATTAGGGCAAAAAATATCACTACTATATTTTTTATTCCCAATCCAAACTAATTGAGTTTTTGTAATTTTATATTAAGCCCAGAAAATTTTGGGTACCAATCTAACTCAAGTAAAGTCTCATTCAATGAAAGTTCACTTCCGTCTTAAATTAATGACGTATCATCTGCAAACTATGATAGCTTATGTTCTACCCTTGTTACATTTATACCACTAATATTATTGTTTCCGCATATCTTGGTAGCCAAAATTTCATCACAAAGTATGAACAGATAGGGTGATAATGGATCCCCTTGCCTACAACCACGTTCTATTTTAAAAAAAAAAGTCTGAGAGATTACCAACTTCAATAACAGCAGATGTAATATTTTTATAAAAAACTTTGATCCAGTTCATAATAATTTCTCCAAAATTAAAAAATTCTAATACACTTACAAGAAATTCCCAAGATATAAGAGTCAAATGCTTTTTCAAAATCAATAAGAGGTAGGCCTGGTATGTCATTTTCTTCAGTAAATTGTAAAATGTCATAAATTAGTCTAATATTATCCCCAATGAAACATCCACTGATAAAACCCGTCTGGTCCATATCAATCAATTTGTCTAAAAATTTCTTTAATCTTTTTGCAATAATCCCAGATCCACTTTTATATACAGTATTCAATAATGATATTGGTCTCCAGTTTTTAAGAAAATGTCGTGGTTTATTGTCTTTTGGTAAACATGTAATAATCCCTTGTTTTTGTGTAATTCTCCTATAGTATATCCATAATTCAAAGAATTAACAACAAATGACTTCAGATCTTTCCAGAAAAACTTAAAAAATTCCGCTGAAAAACAATCAGATCCTGGAGATTTATTATTATTCATTTTTTGTAAAACAGCACTTACTTCAAAAACAGTTATTTCCCCTTCTATACTTGACTGCTCGTCTAGAGATAATATATTAAAACTTAAATCCTTAAGATCTCTTTCTAAATCACTTACTTTGCACCCATTTCCATCCCTGTTTTTAAACAAATTTTCATAAAAGTTTTAACTTCCTTTAAAATATCAAATTGATTAACAATAACTTTGCCATCTTCCTTCTCTACCTTTGGAATTATTTTGCTTGTAAAATTTTTTGATTCAAGACCACAAAAATATTTGATGGTTTTTCACCTTCCTCAATCCACTGGACTCCGGATCTTGTAATTTTACCTTTCATTTCTTCTTTTCTAATTCTTGTTTTTCACCTTCTTATACATCTAAAGAGTGTTTATCTAATTCTGATTCTAATACCTCAATTTCCTCCAATAGTTCTTTTTCTTTTTATCCCTTTGTTTTTTCTTGTAACTTGAATATGAAATAGTTTTACCTCTAATTTCTAATAACAAAATCTCAAGAAACAACTGACCATTTATAGTAAAATCAAGATTATCGTTATTAATTTCAAGTATATTTTCAAAATTATATACCAATGCACCATATTGTTTTTTAACATCTAAAATCTTTTCTTTAACAATATTCATGTAGTAAGGAATTGTTGAACTTCCACAATCCTTTACCTCGGACAAAAGGGTTATATTCTAATTCTAAAATCACTATAGAATAATCTGAACAATACCTAGTCTCTGTCTTACAATTTGCCAGATTTTGTAGCTTAGAGTCTGGTATAAGAAAAAAGTCAAGCCTAGCATGTTTAAAAGGTTTTTTTTCTCCAAGTGTATCTTTGTAAATCTGGAAAAAGTTGTCTGAATGGATCTACAAGTGACCATTGATCTATAATTTCTAAGAGCTTATTCCTAGATTTAGGGTTGTTGATGTGTAAATAATTACAATAAATAATTATTATAAATTATTATTCCTATATACTCCCTCCCACCAAAACTTTGTTATCATTGAGTATAATGAAAGTGCCATCGAGGCAACAACTAAGTGATGACAGACTGAAGGTCGGTTCAAAAACATTATACACTCAACAATTTCATTGTGTTGAGTAAAAAAGAATATATCAGAATTTCAACAAAAGTCAAAACTGATATATATTATATAAAGCTATCTGTCACTAAACAATATAGTTTGGTGGTGTAATACTTTAAAGCTATTACTTACAATCAACTACCTCACATATGGCTGATAAATCCCATCCACAGGGATAAGCACCATATCTGGTCCCCAAAGGTGATGTCCTCTGATATACACAAAAATCTTTTTCATACCAGTCTCTGTCTATTTCACCAGCCCATGGAATTTGCAATGTTAGGTCAGTGATGGCATATTGGGTAACACTATACATTTCCAAAGATGTGTTATCAAACCGAAATCCAGTCCAAAATCTCCTGTCTGAAAAATTAAGAAGTACGCTTGGAAACATAATGACTGGCAAAACTGCCTGAAATAAATGGCTCATGACCAATCACATTTTACTATATCAATTCAAAATTTAGTCTGTACCAACTAAAAATTTATTATATTATTCCATTTTATACAGAAGTATTGCTCAGACTGATTTAGGTCCACAGCTTTAACAAAATTCTTGTATCTTGGTATATTCAACTTTTAATAAAAAAATCCAAATGGCAATGAGCTTGTATTTCTAAATTGTACTCTCCAAAATATGTTTTTTCCTTAGATTTAATAGCATACAATTCAATTATCCTTCTGTGTTGGTAAGTGTCTGCTACTGCACCTAATTTTGACAATGGGACAACAAATAACCATTCCAATAAAATTGTGTTCCAAATTCCCTAGTCTTTATAAATATATCTTGCTAAATTTTTATTCCACAAAAATACCCTACTATAATAAGAGAAGTTTTTTAAATATATGGTTTTTTTGGGGCTATTTTTTCTATTTTGATAGAAGACATCAAAGTTTTGGCTCAACTGACCTATTAGTTTCAAAGGAGAAAATTTTTAAGTCTCTTTAGGCTTATTTTTCTATTTTCAGTAATGGTAACCATATTGGTCTGACAGAGTACCTGGACTTCTGGACACAATTTTGAAAGGGGACCATTGGCCTAGTGGTTTCAGAGGAGAAAATTAAAATGTGAAATGGACAATGCCAACCATCACAGACACCAAAGGATGGCAGCACATTTTGTCCAGGTGAGCTAAAAAATCTCTTTATGTCTAATTCATGGAGACGGCATGCTGACATACACAAAACAAGTAATAACCAATTCATCTGAGCATTTCATTTGATGAGGTATAAGTCTAGTTGCAGAAAAATGGTGTTTGGGAGGGATCAGCTCTCCAAGAATTGCTGGTGCACTGCCATCCCTAACAGTGAAGTGCAAGTTTGGACAAACCTTTAATTACACATGATCTAAGAATTTCTGGCAAAATATGAAGGCCCAATCCTAAGTTTTGTGGCTGTTATACCTCTTTTTGCAGACACACAAAAGCTCACATGGCCTTTTAAGCCAGTTGTGTTAAAAACAAAATATGACACCTGAGAAATTGATCTAATCACAAAATTGTAACTCAAATCACTCAAGCATGAAATTGAGGTCAAGGTCCCGAGACAGGTGTCAGACTGGCATGTGCCCACTAAGAACTATCTATTGACCAGATATGGTAGTCTTAGGTATTACAGTTGTTAAGAAATGGACTAAATCACAACGCGGACGTCAATTTTTACAAAAAATATTAAAAATTTCTAAAAATGAAATATATATGCACACCTTTGCATTAAAGTTAATGCACAGAGAAAGTTTTATCAAATTGCTGTGAGCTGTTATGGAGTAGTTGAGGACAGAAGTTTTGAACCCCACCCCTTTTTTTTCAAAAATGTTAATTTTTAGAAAAAGAAATTAAAATTTTCTAAAAATGAAATATATATGCACACCTGTGCATTAAGGTTAATGCACAGAGAAAGTTTAATCAAATTCCTTAGAGCAGTTATAGAGTAGTTGAGGATAGAAGTTTCCCCTCCCCCTTTTTTTTTTGCAAAAATGTAAATTTTTACAAAAAAAAATTAAAATTTCTAAAAATGAAATATACATGCACACCTTTGCATTAAGGTTAATGCACAGAGAAAGTTTTATCAAATTCCTTTGAGCGGCTATAGAGAAGTTGAGGATAGAAGTTTTGCCCCCCTCCCCCCCCCTTTTTTGCAAAAATGTCAATTTTTACAAAATAATTTTAAAGTTGTCTGAAATTGAAATATATATGCACACCTTTGCATTAAGGTTAATGCACAGAGAAAGTTTCATCAAATTCCTTTGAGCGATTATTGAGTAGTTGAGAATTGAAGTTTTGAACCCCCCCTTTTTTTCAAAAATGTCAATTTGTACAAAAAAAAATTTTAAATTTTTAAAAATAAAATATATATGCACACCTGTGCATTAAGGTTAATGCACAGAGAAAGTTTAATCAAATTCCTTTGAGCGGTTATGGAGTAGTTGAGGATAGAAGTTTTGCCCCCCTTTTTTTGCAAAAATGTCAATTTTTACCAAAAAAAATTTGTAATTTTCTAAAAATGAAATATATATGCACACCTGTGCATTAAGGTTAATGCACAGAGAAAGTTTCATCAAATTCCTTTGAGCGGTTTACGAGCAGTTGAGGATAGAAGAAAAGTGTGACGAAGCAAGACGCCGCAAGACGCAAGACGACAGATAGTGATCCCTATGTGTCGAACATGCGTTCCGCAGGCGACACAATCAGAGTTGTTGAAAAATGGATTTAACCACGAAACTTTGACGCATCTTTTACATTTATGTTTGTGAAATCAGTGAACTGTGAAAATGAGGTAAGGGTCACAAGAAAAGTATACTGCGGGAAACTTTATACAATAAGGTATCTGTTGACCAAAAATCTTAATTGTAGGTGTTATGTGTGCAAAGTTATTAAGATTTTTAAAAATTTTATGCCGCCACCGCTGCCAGAAAGTAATACCAGAAAAACCTACAAACAAACTTTCTGTAACATATATACCGTCAATTAAATGAAAATTTAAATTATTAAAAAAAATCTAGCTTGTTTTACACCTAAAATATGATGGAATGTCCCTATTCAGAACCACTTAAATTCAAAATATCCCGTTGTTAACATCAAACCAATTGAAATTAAGTACTAATCTAGTACAAGTATATGTTGTTGTGGTTTTTGCCAAAGGCAGAGTTAACTGTTTAGCTAGTGGACTGTCATAAATTAAAATACTGGCAATGTGAAAGACCATTATGTGAGTTAAAATCTATTTAAGTTAAAAATTCTTTTTCACAAAAATAGTTATTTTCTCTCATAGATTTAAATTAATCACAGCTTCGGAAGGAACTATGTAAAAAAATGCAAAGTACCCCCCCCCCCCCCCCAAAAACCAACAAAAAAAAATTTTGTATATGAAGTATGGGGGGTTGGGGTCAGTTGGTAAAATATGCAAACCCCCATCCCCCCCCCGCCCCATTTAACTTCTGGATGGCAGTTACATGTATTCCGGAATCTCTACCCCCCCCTCCCCCCTCCCCTAAATTGTCCAACCCCAGACCATTTTTTTTTTAATTTATCCAAACAACTCTGTTATAAAAAGTACTCAGGAAATGTTTGTACCTGTTATACAAGTACCTCTGGCTTTACATCTTACATGGTTGGTTGAAGATCCTTTGTTTTAAGAATGACCCATCCTAGGTTATTATAGAAAATAATAACCTTGTACATATATACAACAAAGAAAAGTGGTATTGCCCGGGTTTTTCTTTGAAATAAAGACTTTTATTTTATTTATAACTGAATACGGTATATGTTATATGGAGTTTTCTGAAATTATTTGAATTTTCAAAGTTATCTAATTTACTCATTTACTATTGCATGTGCAAGTTGATTATTTTGATTCTGGTCAATGATTCTAACAATATATCTAAAATGTAACTCAGGGATCCTCGCAACGCATCTAGATGTGTCCTGTATGCATATTTTTTTGTCTGGACAAAGCAATTTTACGTCAGATGCATCCCTGTATGCATCTACGTATGCATGCGGATTCTGATCATTTCCGGTCCGTTTCCGATAGGATACTAACTTTTGTAAACAATGTAAATGGCAGCAACGAAAATTTACCTGAAGTTGTCTTAATTTAAGATATGGATGATGTTTTTTAGGACAATACAAGTCTCAAACTATGAGGAAAGAGGATAATTACTGAAAAATTATCAGTTTATATTAACATTGTACTTATTTTAACATTCTTTCTCCTTTTGATCTCGTTTTAGTGTTTGATGTTATGATTGCATTGATGAATTAAAATATCTAAATCTTTATCAAGCTTCATTCAGCCAAACGAGGCAAATCCATTTCAAAATTTTAATTTTTTTAATTTTGTTATACATTTATTTAATTGGCTTGTGTGATTAAAAATATTTGAAAAATTCTATATTTGAAAAAAAAATAAGGTAAAAAAGTCATAAATGGTTTTGAATTAATAACACTAATCAATACTTAACAAGGATCATGAATATACTCAGAGCAACATGATTCAAACTTTTGCAAACAAAACTTGTGAACATTCAACAACATCACACTGTATGTGGTGACGTCGTATGTTCTGGACTCACAGAAATAATTTGGGACTCGTGAACATTTTGTGGGACTGACCAATTTCAAAAGTGATGAGTCCAGGACTCACCAAGAAAAAATCCTATGAGGAGCCCTGTAACTTATGAAGAAGCTTTACTTTTATTTCTGAAAGTGGCATTTATTTAAGATAGTAACGCTCTAGGTTATAGGGGGCCTCGGTGGCCGAGTGGTCTAGGTAGTTCGTCATGACTACTAATGATCACTAGCCTGTCAACGCTGGGGTGTGAGTTCGAATCTCACCTGTGGTGGGGGGTGTTCGACTCTGATCTTAATCGACAAGGATTGCCAATTTTCCTACCGAAGGTCGGTGGTTCTCTCCGGGTACTCCGGCTTCCTCCACCAATAAAAACTGGCCGCTGCGAAATATCCAAATGGGCTGAAAACGGCGTTAAACCCCCAAGTAAACAAACACTAGGTTATAGCCTACATGTAGGCTTAAACTTTTCGGAGAAGTAACTTCTCCCTCCAGGACAGAATAAGGAGAATTGGCGACTCTTTCAGAGAAATGAAATTCAATATAAACATCTCTGCTTAACACAAAATAAATAACTTTTATATAACAATGCAGAAAGAAAGATTCTAATTTGATATTTGTCAGTCAAAGATTTCTTGACTCATTATTTCCTTGAAACTTTCTTGTTTCTTCATTTTTTAAACTTTGTTTTGGAGACTTCTGTGGTTTTGTGGGGGGATGGGGAATGAAGCCCATAATCAATTAACCAAAGGCATGATCAAATTTGGCATGTTAATCCTCAAGAGCGGTCATTACCTCAGATTTTATTATTTTATTACGTCAACAATAACTGGTTAAATGATTTAAAATAAGTCAGAATAGTCAGAGTCTACAGGGGCTTGAGTGATTTTTTAAATTTTTTTGGCAACTTAAATCCCCATTTCACTTTATAGATAAGTCCTATAACATCAGCAAGACAACAAGCCTTACGTGATCCAGGCCTTCCAAAGTTTGTAAACAAAGCATCTTGCCAGTCTTTAGTTAGTGCTGCCATTAAGCTACCACCTTTACTTTCACATTCAGCAAGAGCAAATTCCCATGGTTTACTGTCCAGATGAAGCAATGTTGAATCCATAACAAGTGTCTTTTCTACAACATAAGTTTCATGGAATAAAGCAATTATCTTTAAAATGCAAATTGAAAAACTTCATCATAAAAAGTTTAATTAAAACTATTAACCAAAAAATCTGTACCTTCAATAATTGATAAGTATTTATAACTTCAAAAATTCCAGGAGTAATGAAGATGGTCAAAATGTAAATAGGCAACAGCTATTTTATATATGGTGTGAAGTATGAACCTGAATAGTTGTAAAGTGGGTACTCATAATGTACCTGTTGAAAAACTACTTCCTGTTTAATGATGGTGCCATACATTTTTCACCATATGGACTATTGAAATTTTTGGTTGCAAAATTCTTAACAACTACATGCCACAATTAATTCAAATTTGATATTTTTAAAGGTATACCAGAAATCTACGATTACAAAGTTTGCCTCCTACCCCCACTAATTTTGGTGTGTGGCTTTGTACCTCCCCGAGATGCACCCTTACAGCAAACAATGATTGGTATCATTAGTGGGAGGCTGTGTTACTCCCTGAGATGCATCCTCACACCAAGTAATATTATTGTAGGTCCCTTGGTATCGGAAAACTGAATTCGAACGTAAAACTTAACCTAAGTCAATGAAATGTGTTAAGTGGGTCAGAGTGCCCTAATTTTAGTGGGAGGCTGTGTTACTCCCCGGGATGCATCCTCACACCAAGTAATATTATTGTAGGTCCCTTGGTATCGGAGAACTGAATTCGAACGTAAAACTTAATCCAAGTCAATGAAGCGCGATAAGAAGGTCAGAGTGACCTAATTTTGGTAGGAGACTGTGTTACTCCTTGAGATTCACCCTCACACCAAGTATTATGATTTTAGGTCACTTTATATATCAAAACTGATTTTTGACATAAAACTTAAAAGCCAGTCAACCGTGTAATATGGGTCATGTGACAATCATCTTATGTCACATGGTCAGTCTCTTCATCATGCACCTGCACACAAAAATATATGACCATATGTCAACTAGTAACCGAGAAATTGCGGTGGACACAGACGCCGGGGTGACTCGAATAGTCCCCCTCAACTTTGTTGCAATCATGCAAATACAACCGAACTTCAGTAACTCGAACTCGGAACGCTCAAACACCATTGATGGCTCGCACCATTTTGAAAGTCCTGTCAATTTTCCCATTATTTCCCTGTTGAAAAGGCCCCGGTTTATCGAACACCGATTTCTCGAAAAGTCGAACAAAAATGTTAGTCCCAACAATTACAAAATAGTGTATTTTACCGTTGAAAACTCGAACTCGATCATTAAATGGACAATCTTGTTGCCTGATACTTACAGGTATGCATCTAACAATCACAAGTTTAATACAAATAGATGAATCTGACAGGTAAATATTTACTGTTCAACGTAACAAGGATGTCATGATAACTGATGATCAGTGATTAACCTGTAAAATTTTAATTTAGAAAGATTTCGTGGTTATGATGGTTCTGGCAATTTTTCGTACCTGAACAAATTTCAGTAACTCAAACAGAATTCGAGGGTCCCTTGGAGTTCAAGCCATCGAAGTTCTACTGTACACACTTATCTAGAGTACTGGGTTAGGTATGTTTATAGTTGGGATAGAGTTAGGGGAAGGATATGGTGATTTGGACCCTATCCCCTTCTCTAAAAGTAAAAGAACTCTGTCTTTTCAGTGAAGTCATCATATTCCTAATAAAATATGCCTTTTTGCAAGCATTCAGTTTAGGCAGGCATTTCCAATATAAATCCATATTTCTGCTGACATAACTTCCATCAACATTTAATTTTTAAGTATTCTCACTGTTGTCACAAAAGGCATTTGGGTCACCATATCCAGCTCCTTGCACTGGCTGATCACTGGAACAACGACATCTACCAATATTGCGTCCAGAGCAAAATCCTCTTCCCATACACCATTTATCCGATACACATCCTTCCTCTCCAAGTATTACTCCTGTAAATTATATTTAAATAATATCTTAAATACAATTCCTTGGATTTTTTTTAGCACATTGGGATACATTAGATGTACTAAGAAAATTTTTCATGACCTGAGAAAATTCTTCACATAAAAATCAATGTTATCTTTTTTAATTCATTTTAACTGATTTTTCTTTTTTAGTAACGGTGGCCATACTGGTCCAAGAGTTAGACCATGGACACAATTTTGAAAGGGGACCACCCACATACCATTCGATCTAAATTTGGTCTCGAATACCCCAGTAGTTTCAGAGAGGATTTTTAAACAATTTTTATTGATTTTTCTATATTTAGTAATGTTTGAGGTCTGGTCTTTAATAGGGGATAACCAAAGAATCATCCTACTAAAGCTTGGGCCAGGTGGCCCAAAAACATGTAACATGAAAAGACAATTATTGACTAACAATACAATATAAGCCTAAATATGAAAACACCTGTCAATACAATACAAAATGTCAAAGTATGCCAATACATCACATACCCGTCCAATATACCATATTGACTAGTCAATATGACATAGTGGAGTGGTTAGGCATTAAAGGATCATATTGGACTAGTCAATATGACATATGGGACTGGTTAGTCAATAAAGGTATAATACTATAGTATTGGACACAATAATAACAAAAGTACTGGACCTTTCAAATATTGAGGATAAAAGCAATATTAGCCAACATTTTACAAAATCTTGACTTTTGGGTAAAATGCACTAAAACAGTATCAGTAGGTAAGAAATTTTTTTAAATACACAAATGTACTTTAAAAACCTTTTATAAAAACTCCCTTGCTGGTACCAAAAATTAAGGTCTGTTAGATTACCAGAAACAGAAGATTTTTTTCATTTTGCTTAGCATATTTTATAAAATTACAGTATGAAATACCTGATATTTGTTCAACTTACTTCCTTTCTTACAGATGTAAGGATACTGATTAAAACAATTTTCTAATACATAGTGAAATTCTCCATTTATCTGTTTCAATGCTATACAGAAAGTTTCTGTTATTGGACTGCTTCTGTTAAACCATCGCTGATATTTTACCTCATTATAATTGTGTTTCCAGTAAAATTTTGATGTCTGTAAAATTTCAAATATAATAAAAATTCTAATATAAAGTAAATACATAAAATGTGCAGATGTTGATTCAATGGTAAAAGTTGTGGAATTTTTAGATGTAATCTCAAGTACCGTTAAAATTAATTTTAGTCAATTTGACCATTCACAGATGTATATATATCCAACTCCTATCAAACAGACAAGTATTTCTACTACATCTTTAATATATATAATATATAAACAATTTATAGCTACCAATATATCTGTGTTGGCATTAGAATTGTGTATCAATCATACATTACACTAATTTACTAAGTTTATAATTTTCAAAATCTGATCTTTCTTATCTTTAGATTTTTAACGTCTTGCTCCCATCACATATAATACATACATATATATATATATACGTCTAAAGTAATAACCAACGTTCGAACTTACTAGATGTTGGACCGATAATAAATTAACGATACAATGCAAAATAAAAATAAATAAACGTCTAAAAAGTTGCAAAACAACATCAAAATAAAACAAATAAAAGTTTGAATTATAAAAATAATTCAAACTTAGCAAAATTTGATTTGGAGTGATCAAGAAAGGCAGAGAAGAGAAAGCTTCTGGATAAAAGAACAAGGCACCTTATATCCAAGGGGAATAAATAAAAAGAAATAAATTTGTCAACTGATACAGATATTGAATAATCCTTTTTTATTGTTATTTCCAAGTGCTTTATTTATTTATTTTTTATTTTTTTTTTTTCGTGTACTTTTTCATTTGTTATGATGTTACAATTGGAATTCTGTAAAATAATTCTCTACCTTATGTTTAAGGATTATTTATTTTAATTTCTGTTTACATGTGTTGCTACACACGAGGAAGATCAAGATCACGATCAGCCATATTGTTTTCTACATGTAATTAATTAGTCATTTCGCAACGCGACAGCACTGATGAAGGATCTCAGTGATCCGAAAATTTTGCTAAGTTTGAATTATTTTTATAATTCAAACTTTTATTTCTTTTATTTTGATGTTGTTTTGAAACTTTTTAGACGTTTATATATATATATACATCAAAAGAAATGCAACAGTACTTTGATATAATATTTATAAAATATTTTTTATCATTTTCAAAATTTTAAAAGCTAAACATAAACTGTTAACTTCTCAAATTCAAAAAAGACTTTCAGTATGCTTGTTAGCAAAGACACTAAGCTACGGTCAATCTGAAAACTTCAAAAGTCGAAAAACAAAATTCTGTGTTGAGTTACAAAATTTTGTCACACAAAAGTTAAACAGCGATATAAGCTGTAAATCTTGTTTTTGGACATTAAAGTTTTATTCCAACAATGTTTTTAAAATGATGAAAAGAAATGGATAAAGTTTTGAAATTGTAATTTTGGGTAAAAAACATCGCTTTTTGAGAATTCAAAATCTCAAGTTGAAAAAAAAATTGAAAAATAGAGGTCCTTCCATATTTGGTTACAATTTGCCCATTTGTTCCTGAGCAAATGACAAAACAAACCCTTTCCGATATGATTCAATGGAAACTTTGAACAGCTGCAGGCATATGTTGAGTTAATGAATCTCAAATAAAATTGGATCGTTTGACTAGAGGGTATATTTTCATCAATCCTGCAAAGTTTCAAAACATTTCAAAATGTAGTTTCAGAGGAGAAAGTTTATGAAAATTGGCCAATAAAAATCAAAGATGGCCTCTGGCAGCCATGTGTTCATCCAACCAGAACCAAATCTCAAAAGTTGGTAGAAGTCCTTCCATACATCATTCCTCTCAACTTTGGTTACAATCTGCCAATTTGTTCCTGAGCAAATGACATAAGTCCTTTCCCATATGGTTTCAATGGAAACTTTTAACAGCCGCAGTCGTCGGTTGAGCGAATGAATCTCAACCAAAAGTGGATCATTTGTAGAGCGTATAGTTGTCATCAATCCTGCAAAGTTTCAAAACATTTCATACTGTAGTTTCAGAGGAGAAATTTTACAGTTTTTTTTTTATAATAGTCATCCATCAGAAAATCACATCACTACATTCATTACAAAATTTATACTTACCGATCTGAGATTGAAATTGGTCCCACCCGTCCAAAAAGTTTTATTCTGGTGGTAATACAATAATTTATCCACAAACAGTGCTTCCTTCTCTTTGGTTATGTAGAGACTAAAAGCATTATCATTATCACATAATTGGTTAAACCAGGAAACTGAAGAATCAGATTGTACTTTGTAACAATTTCCATCAAAATCAAACCATCCAGGTTCACAACTTCGGGCTGAAAAATTTTTATGAACAAATGTATGAAACTCTGATAAAACATACATTAAATACATTCAAAATTATGTCATTATAATTTACTACTTCCAACATAAAAAGAACATATTCTATATTATCACTTTTCATTAATAAAACTTAATACATCTGCAATGAAATTTTCAACTGCCTTAAATTGATATAATTTTGCTTGCATTTGTTGTGGCAAATCTTTGTTAACATGCAATAACCAGAGATTAATTGATGTAATTTGTTAACATGCAATAACTGGAGATTAATTGATATAACAGAGGTAAATTTTTATAAAAAAAAAAATCAAGATGCAAGAAATTTTTTATTGGAATACCTTTTGTAGTCACGTGTGTGAGGATAGGAAAACTCTGGCAAGTTCCAAATTATCTGCGGAATGGATATGTCAAATTTGGCAGAAATTATATGGAAATTATACAAATGTTTGTCACTTCTGGACAGGGGCAACATGATTTCATCAGAAATGGGACTAAAAAGAGCCAATACAACCGTTTATATTTAACAGGAGGCATTTTGTTATATAATCATTTTACTGCAGAAATGAGAAAAAGGCATACTGGATGGAGAACCGAAAACAAATTCTGAAGATTTGAAATTTGGCGCTCTCGGAATTGATATCTCCCTTTTGTTGCTATAGATCAGGGCCTGATCAGTCACAGATGACATTCTGTGTCAATTGTAACGAGCCCCTGTGCTCTGTGTAAAATAGAAACAGACTATAGGAGAATATGTGAATTAATTAACTGGATTAATTGCTAAATAAACAACAAACTAAATTTCACCTAGCCAACAAAAAATATTACCTCTTCAATACAAAATGTCAAAATGTTGGCTAAGCACCGATCCACTTCAGAATGCACAATCTTAATGGCACGTGCAAATAAAGGAGTCATATACAAAGGGGGAAAGGAACTGTTGTAACAGTAGAGCATGATTTGTCTCCCAAAATTACCTACCGCACCAACCGGGGATCGAACCCGGAACCTTTTGGTTCAGTAGTCTACCAACTGAGCTAAAGGAGTACTCCACTAGCGCAGCTAATGGAGGGTGGTTATAAACCTGTTACGGTTCTATAACTTCTGTATTTATCAAGGGAAGCCCGTTACACTTCCCCCACCTCAAGAGTCATCGTCCTACGATGACGATATCCAACTTCAACCCTTTTGCCAACTAGCCCTTTTTTAGTTGGGCGCCAATGTAACAGTAGAGCATGATTTGTCTCCCAAAATTACCTACCGCACCAACCGGGGATCGAACCCGGAACCTTTGGTTCAGTAGTCCACCGCTCTACCAACTGAGCTAAAGGAGTACTCCACTAGCGCAGCTAATGGAGGGTGGTTATAAACCTGTTACGGTTCTATAACTTCTATATTAATCAAGGGAAGCCCGTTACACTTCCCCCACCTCAAGAGTCATCGTCCTACGATGACGATATCCAACTTCAACCCTTTTGCCAGCTAGCCCTTTTTGACAATCGTGGGTTTTTTAGTTGGGCGCCAATGTAACAGTAGAGCATGATTTGTCTCCCAAAATTACCTACCGCACCAACCGGGGATCGAACCCGGAACCTTTTGGTTCAGTAGTCCACCGCTCTACCAACTGAGCTAAAGGAGTACTCCACTAGCGCAGCTAATGGAGGGTGGTTATAAACCTGTTACGGTTCTATAACTTCTGTATTTATCAAGGGAAGCCCGTTACACTGTATACGATATGCTAAATTGTTGTCAAGTAAATTGTTCCGCCCAATATGGAGCACTCCCGAAAAAACTTGTTTAAAATGTGTAGATCTTTCAATATTTGTATTTAACTTTCATGATACCATTTTTGCAGTTTTTGGGGCTCATATTCATTTAACTATCTTCCACAATTTGCTAGTCACAGCCATCGGACCTTCCGGCAGAGCTGGCACTTCAAGTGTTAGTCCAGCCCTGACCTCAGTGACTTATTTTCATTTTTTTTCTGTTGACAGTGTACCATTCCCATCATATCAGGTCTATTTCCATTTCGTTTACTGTGGAATATGAAGAATTTCTCATTTCGTCTACCCGATGTACCTACTAGGGAACAAGACGCATTTCCCATTTTGACTACACTCTTTATGATGAAAAATTTCTCATTTTGTCGATCTACTCTTTTAAATCAAGATTGTGTCTACTAGGGAGCAAGAGGCATTTCCCATTTTGTCTACAAATTTTATGAAAAATTTCAAATTTCGTTATGCATTCCATAATGGAACTGAATGATCTAACAATTCTTATTAGGCTTTTTATAGCAATTATATATTTTTAATTAAAACTTTAGCTTAAACAATTGTTTACCATAACCGTGAAAACATAAACTTTCTTTAAAGGGCAGAAATTATTTTTAAGCCATTTTCTCAGTTTTTATTAGATTTAACACCTCTGTATAAACTTGTATGCTAAAGAAAACCACTCCTCCCAAGTCAGGGTTATGTATCCACGTTCGTTCCTACAAACCCCTGACAACACTCATTCATATTTAGCGGGTCGAACATATCGCCTGGTGTGTGACCCCCCCAAAAAAATCGGTGACCTACGACGTAAGTAGATTATCTTTTGACCTTGAGAAGCAACCAATGAAAATCATTCATTTCCGAATTTGTACGAACGAACGTGGGTGAAGAAAACAGAAAAATAAATTTCAATTTTGAATTGTTTATAGAGCATTATATAATTCCGTCATTTAAAAGTGAAAGTTTCAATTACATTTCAACTCGTCAATTGTTAAAAACTATACAATTTGTAAATGAACAGCGACAGTTCAGACATTTGACTTTAATTAGACATTTGAAGCCATTTAATTAATGGTGGTAATCTTATTATTATCCTATTTACTGAAAATTATTATAGAATTATGTAAAATAAAAATTTTGAAATATGAAAATAAATTAAATTAATAATATATTTAAAACAAAATTTAAATATGAAAAATAATATGAATTTTAAAAGTAGAACAAGTGCAAGTACTTAGACAAACTCGGAGTAGACCAAATGCAACTCATTTAACATAAAATTAAGATTTTTAAATAAAAAAATATTATAAATTATAAAAAGTAGACTAAATGACACTAGGCAAACTGCGAGTAGACCAAATTCAACTCATTTAACATTTGTGAGTAAACGAAATGGGAAAAGACCAGATGGGAATAGACCAAATGGGACTAGACCAAGTGGAATGTTACCAAAAAAACACTAACTCCCATATCACAGAACCCACGATATCATAGGAAGAGAGGTAGTATTTCTGAGGTTATGGTAATTATTTTTTTTCATATTTATCTGAAAAATGCTTATTTTGGGGGTTAAAAAGAGTATTTTCTGTGAAGAGAGTATGTACAGGTGTCATTTGGACGAATGTTGATTTTCATTTTGTATATTCTTTGGTGCAGCATGTGCTGCTATTCAAACGTACTCGCTTTCTCAGTCGACTCTGGTATTTTGGTTGTGTTTTCTTCAATTACTCATTTATCGACCAAATATAACATGTAAACCGCCTTCAGATCATTCATCATTAAATGCAGTAGTATAACTATCATATTCCGCAAGATCTTATATCAAATACCGGTATTATATAGGGTAAACGGACAGAAAGTCACAGGACAAAAAGTCACAGGACAAAAAATCACAAAACACCTAGGACAAAAAGTCACAGGACAAAAAGTCACAATCAATATTTTTACCTTGATGGACAAAAAGTCACAGGACAAAAAGTCACAGTTTTTGCATTATTATTGTGTGTATTGACTTGGGTATTGACTTGGGTATAGGACAAAAAGTCACAGTTTTTGCATTATTATAGTGTGTTTTGAATTGGGTATAGGACAAAAAGACACAATTTATGTTTTTGCATTATTATAGTATGTTTTGAATTGGGTATAGGACAAAAAGTCAGTTTAAGTTTTTGCATAATAATAGTGTGTTTTGACTCTAGGTATAGGACAAAAACAGAGTTCTCAGAGTCTCATGTACATTTTCTCATATTTCTTCAATTTTGACAAATTAAACAATACATAATGATATTTTAACTTTTATATATTACATTTTGCAATAAAAACAATTTACATATGTAATACATAACAATATCACAAATAAAGTAGAAAACATTAGCAACTATTTTAACATGCACTATTTAAAGTCACTAGTATAATATGCACTATTTAAAGTCACTATGAAAAACAAAATATACTAATGTGAAATGTTCTATATGTCTGGTGTAGATGAAACCGTCGTAGCATAGCTTGGAACCTCCTTTGTTACTCTGTATAATTTCCATTTTTTTTTTTGTGATAACCAAATGACAAATACAAGTCTTTTTATACTTTTTTGCTAAAAACAACATCATCTGGTGTTTATTACTCAAAATTGGAAGCCATGATTTCAATAAGGGGAAGGAAAGCTTTGTCAAAACATACATGCCTTTTGTAGGTATACATGAAAGTAAGGATGTTTTTCCTGCTTTTTAACTAAAACAACATAATTGTCATTATTTCCAGAAAGGGTGCATATATCCTGCCAAACAGAAGCCAATTAAACAATCAGTTAATTATAATATAAACATTATTGTTTCCTTTTTCAAGATGATGTCCCCCTTTTATGATATACTAATTAAAATAATTAATGTTTATGACATCCTTGCATTTTTTAAGTAATAAAAATAAATATCATAAATTGCAATTATAATTACCATTTAAATTAAATAAAATTAATTGTGAAATGTTTAACATTTTTGTTTAATATTGCAATTATTCTGAATATTTTAACATTTGTACTTAAAGTCCAAAATTTGTTTGTAATCATTGTTAATACGGGTCCCTATACTATAAATGACAAATTTTATAAAATATTTACAAACATTGTGACTTTTTGTCCTATACCCCTCTAAAACATGTGGTCTTTCATATTACAATCTCTTCATTGTGACTTTTTGTCCTATAGGTCTTGAAAATATTGGAGAAAACAAATTGTGACTTTTTGTCCTGTGATTTTTTGTCCTATACATGTTGTCACTATACAAAATTTTAACTGTGACTTTTTGTCCAGTGACTTTTTGTCCGTGACTTTTTGTCTGTGACTTTTTGTCTTGTGACTTTCCGTCCTACATTCTTATATAGCTCCCCCCCGATCATGTCTATTTATCTGGGTCGGGGGGGGGGGGGGGGGGGGGGGGCGAGATCAGTCAGTCCCTACCCCGGGAAAAATAGACAGGTGGGGAAGGGCTATATATAACACACCGGCATGGCCATTAGTAGGAGCGTCAGATGTATCCCTGTGCCAAAGCCTAATCTAAAAATGGCGTCAAGATGTCGACTTAACTTTCTAGTGTCAAAGATGATTGTACATTGAGTAGTTGGGGTACAGTTAACGACAGATTCTTTAGAATTCTTAAGAACTACTATGATCTATTTCGGCATTTTGTAACTTTCATAGTGTCTAATTTCCATTTAAATGCTCGACATTGGTTATGAGAAACGGAATTAGAGGTTAATGATACCAGATGAGACAGTTTGGTCTTGCACAAATTTCATATAAGTGTTGAATTGTGATCAATTTAGCCTGTGATACTAAAAAGTTATTTTTTTTAGAATATTTGCTGAAAAACTAAACAGCTTAATGAAACAACATACAAGGCTGCATATGGCAATGATTCTTACTTGTTTCAGGACAAATCACCCTTTTCTGTTGTAAAGCAACTTTTACAAATGTACATAATAAAAGGATACCTCACAAAAATATACTGGACAACAGTATTAGACATTACTGAAACGATTTGGTCGCGGTGGCACCTACTCATAAACAGTCGACTGCATCATCTTAACATATATAGAGAATCTCTCAAAATTATGATTAAATAAACATCTTTTTTGTATACACACTTTGGAGATTTACGTTTTTGTACGTTTTGAACATTCGCGAATATATATCTCTTTGAAGTTATCCAGACATAAAACGTACAATCACGAACCCCGTAGTACGTATTACTGTTATATTCGCTTTGATTCGGAAGATGAAAGTAGGAGTTAGAACAAGGTTATTTGAACCTGTCATTTTGACATGTTTATTTACAAAAAGAACATGCAGGTAGCTCACTCGGATGAAGAAAACATTAGTGAAAAACAGGCAAAATGTTTCAATGCTTTGAAATGAATAACTCCGGAGGAAAAAAAAAATGAAAAACCCCAAACATGAATGAATTCAACCCATTGCCCTTCGAGTACCTTTCCAACAGAAAGCACTAAAAATCATGTCAGCATCTTGGTTTCATTTGAATACTTGTATTCGGTGGTGGTTGTCAATAAAATCACCTACAAGTTAATCGATTCTGAAATGGCGATTTGTACAAACATACCGTCAATTTTACAGTAAGGAGCATAACCCCATCTTCTGTCGGTACCACATGTCATACTGGCATTCGACTGAGGAGAGTATGTTTTTCGACAGGAGAGATCCTTTGTAGTATTGTATGTTGAATCACCCTTTTCCATTGATCCTTTAGAAAGGGCATATGGAATAACACATCCTGAAACGTTGAGTAAAAGTATTAATACAACATGATAAATAATTAAGCAGTTTGATTGATTGGTGTTGTTTGCCTAACGTTAAGTGGTAAATGTTGCATACATTTTCTGGGCAAACACTTAACATGTAATCTGGAAATATAGTTGAGACAAGGAACAACGAAATTTTATTGCTACACAAAAAATATGGAGAGTTGACTACGGACAGATGATTAACCCTTCTGTGGCGGCTGTCATTCTACTGTTTTTCCAATTTTACCGTAAGGTTTTTTTTCAGTAACCTGCAATTACTTTGTCATTCTCCTAACACGTCAGCCAAACTGGTCCGCGATCAGAACAATATAAGCCACATATTAAAATATTCTTGACTGGTTTCATAAATAAACTATAAAACTAAACTTCAAGGAAACTCTTCCCCTCGGTATGTATAACTTAATGTCTGCATCGAGTCCTTTAGGGTAGGCTGCTGCTTCTAACTGAAGATCTCATAACCCCTATATAAAATAATTCCCCCCTCCCCAATGTTCAACATAGGATGTTGCCTCATTGATGAACACCTAAAAAAATAATAATAGAATGTATACCTGATTAAAGAAATTTTTAATTTTTCAAGATGGACCAGTTTCAAAATTTTCTGATTTCTCCAAAAAGTTAATATTTAAGAAAACAAATAAATCAAGATTAAGCCTTATTTCAGGGAATTCCGAAATAAAAAAAAATGTCATACAGAATGAATACACGCCTTGTGTCGTCCTCTTTCGGTACGTTTCACAGTTGAATAAAAATACAATACAATACACCAAGTATTCGAAATATTATCAAATAGGATTGCGGTAACTTTTGCTGAATTATATGCACAACCGTTTCTTTTGCTATTGATTGTAGTGCCTGTCTTGTGATTCCCCCTAAATGTAATGTGTTCCATCCCGTGGATTCATCGAAGCTTTCTCCATATGATTACATTTTAATGGAAACTGAGCTGGTGGGTTGTTCCTTCGCGGACTTGAATAATCCTGCATGACTATATATTCAGTGACTTTAATAAACATTTGTTTTGAACCAAATACGTATTTCTACAAAAACTAGAGGCTCTCAAGAGCCTGTGTCGCTCACCTGTATCTAATGTGATTTTGGAAATTATGTAAAATTATATAATGATTGAGACCAAGATTGGTTTAATTTGACACAGTATTTAAAATTAAAAACAGGTCATCTTAGTGTAGTCTTACAATAGCTACTGAAGACATCTTATCATTATTATTTTTGAATATGTGGTCAAGTTGTGACCATTCAGAATTTTTTTTACAATTTTCTGATAGACTTCTAAACAGTTAACTTTTACGTTCTTTTTTAGCAAAGGCGGTTTGATGGCAGGGTCATCCGATACTTTTTTTCAAACAAGTCATGATAACCTACTAAAAATTGTGGCCAAGTTTATTTCTATTCAGCCCAGATCAAGTGGAGAATTTTGTAAAAAAATTTTAAAAATTGCATATATAATGGCCATAAAGGGGTCAATTGACCAGTTTGGCCATGTTAACATATTTGTAGATCTTACTTTGCACATTACTGCACTTTACAATTTATTTCTATTTAATATAATTAAAAGCTGAAAAATGATCTTACAAATACCTAACAACAGGTTTGGTTTGATTCCATATTGTGGTTCTCTAAAAGAAGACATTTGTATGTATTTCCCATAGGGTCCTATGTTAAACTAATTCCCCTGATGGCAGCCATCTTGGATGATGGATAGGCACCAAAGTAACAACACTTGGTAAGCATCTCATAAGGAACATTCATGCCATGTTTGGTTTCATTCCATTAAGTGGTTCTATAGAAGAAGACATTTGTATGTATTTCCCTAAGTTTCTATGTTAAACTAAGTCCCTCACTGGTGGCCATTTTGAATGATGTAACGGCTACAAAGTAACAACACTTGGTCAGCACCTTATAGGGAACATTCATGCTATGTTTTGTTACATTCCATTCAGTGGTTCTCTAAAAGAAGTCATTTGTATGCATTTCCCATAGAATCCAATGTTAAACTTAGTCCCCCGCTGGCGGCCATCTTGGATGATGGATCGGCAACAAAGTAACAACACTTGGTCAGCACCTTATAAGGAACATTCATGCTATGTTTTGTTACATTCCATTCAGTGGTTCTCTAAAAGAAGTCATGTATGCATTTCCCATAGGGTCCAATGTTAAACTTAGTCCCCGCTGGCGGCCATCTTGGATGATGGATCGGCTAAAAAGTAACAACACTTGGTCAGCACCTCATAAGGAACATTCATGCTATGTTTTGTTACATTCCATTTAGTGGTTCTCTAAAAGAAGTCATTTGTATGCATTTCCCATAGGGTCCTATGTTAAACTTAGTCCCCCGCTGGCGGCCATCTTGGATGATGGATCTGCTACAAAGTAAAAACACTTGGTCAGCACCTCATAAGGAACATTGATGCCAGATTTAGTTTCATTCCATTCAGTGGTTCTCTAAAAGAAGTCATTTGTATGCATTTCCCATAGGATCCTATGTTAAACTAAGTTCCCCGCTGGCGGCCATCTTGGATGATGGATCAGCTACAACGTAACAACTCTTGGTCAGCACCTCATAAGGAATATTCATGCCATGTTTGGTTTCATTCCATTAAGTGGGTCACTAAAAGAAGTCATTTGTATGCATTTCCCATAGGGTTCTATGTTAAACTAAGTCCCCCGCTGGCGGCCATCTTGGATTATGGATCGGCTACAAAGTAACAACACTTGGTCAGCACCTCATAAGGAACATGCATGCTATGTTTGTTACATTCCATTTAGTGGTTCTCTAAAAGAAGTCATTTGTATGCATTTCCCATAGGGTCCTATGTTAAACTAAGTCCCCCTCTGGCAGCCATCTTGGATGATGGATCGGCTACAAAGTAACAACACTTGGTCAGCACGTCATAAGGAACATTGATGCCAGATTTAGTTTCATTCCATTCAGTGGTTCTCTAAAAGAAGTCATTTGTATGCATTTCCCATAGGGTTCTATGATAAACTAAGTTCCCCGCTGGCGGCCATCTTGGATGATGGATCAGCTACAAAGTAACAACACTTGGTAAGCACCTCATAAGGAATATTCATGCCATGTTTGGTTTCATTCCATTAAGTGGGTCACTAAAAGAAGTCATTTGTATGCATTTCCCATAGGGTTCTATGTTAAACTAAGTCCCCCGCTGGCAGCCATCTTGGATTATGGATCGGCTACAAAGTAACAACACTTGGTCAGCACCTCATAAGGAACATTCATGCCATGTTTGGTTTCATTCCATTCAACGGTTCTCTAAAAGAAGTCATTTGTATGCATTTCCCATAGGGTCCTATGTTAAACTAAGTCCCCCTCTGGTGGCCATCTTGGATGATGGATCGGCTACAAAGTAACAACACTTGGTCAGCACCTCATAAGGAACATTCATGCCAGATTTAGTTTCATTCCATTCAGTGGTTCTCTAAAAGAAGTCATTTGTATGCATTTCCCATAAGGTTCTATGTTAAACTTAGTCCCCCGCTGGTGGCCATCTTGGATTATGGATCGGCTACAAAGTAACAACACTTGGTCAGCACCTCATAAGGAACATTCATGCCATGTTTGGTTTCATTCCATTCAACGGTTCTCTAAAAGAAGTCATTTGTATGCATTTCCCATAGGGTCCAATGTTAAACTAAGTTCCCCGCTGGCGGCCATCTTGGATGATGGATCAGCTACAAAGTAACAACACTTGGTCAGCACTTCTTAAGGAATATTCATGCCATGTTTGGTTTCATTCCATTAAGTTGGTCACTAAAAGAAGTCATTTGTATGCATTTCCCATAGGGTTCTATGTTAAACTAAGTCCCCCGCTGGCGGCCATCTTGGATTATGGATCGGCTACAAAGTAATAACACTTGGTCAGCACCTCATAAGGAACATTCATGCCATGTTTGGTTTCATTCCATTCAACTGTTCTCTAAAAGAAGTCATTTGTATGCATTTCCCATAGGGTCCTATGTTAAACTAAGTCCCCCTCTGGCAGCCATCTTGGATGATGGATCGGCTACAAAGTAACAACACTTGGTCAGCACCTCATAAGGAACATTGATGCCAGATTTAGTTTCATTCCATTCAGTGGTTCTCTAAAAGAAGTCATTTGTATGCATTTCCCATAGGGTTCTATGATAAACTAAGTTCCCCGCTGGCGGCCATCTTGGATGATGGATCGGCTACAAAGTAACAACACTTGGTAAGCACCTCATAAAGAACATTCATGCCATGTTTGGTTTCATTCCATTCAGTGGTTCTCTAGAAGAAGTTCAAAATGTTAACGACGACGCCGGACGACGCCGGACGACGGACGCCAAGTGATGAGAAAAGCTCACTTGGCCCTTTGGGCCAGGTGAGCTAAAAATGTGACGATTTGCTTTGTTTTGTTTTTAATTTTCAGATGAAAGTTTTATCGCACCTGTTTTTTGTTTGCTATCAAATTAATATTTTAAATATATTCTTTATCCTTACCGGTTATCATGGTATGTGTATAAGTGGTTGCTATTGGAACTGGTGTTGTAAGCTGATTACATACGATATATTTTGTAGTTGTGCAGTTTACGTAGACTCGAGTATCATTCAGTAAACACTCCGTACCAGAAAACGGTTCACATTGGGTATTATCCGTACAGTCGTTGAAAGAACAGTCAGTAACGTTTGTCGCTAAATTGCAAATGTTCTCACCACATACTGTTTCGTTACACATACATTCAATAATTTCACAAAAAGTCTGGTCAAGCTCTGTGCATTCTACGTCTGGAAATGTCTGATTATCAAAACTGGTTTCATTCAATGTATAACAAGTGTCTGTTATATAACTATATCCAATGCAATACAGATCATGGAAACACAGTCTGACACAATCTTCTGTTGTTAAATTAGAGTGCTGACCGTAGTACAATGGCGCATACGTTGAATTGTGTGTCAACAGCTCAGATGCATGGTTAACTAATATAAATATTTATATTTACAGTTTACTCTCTAAAAATTCTATTATTAATAAGAAAACTGTATTGTCAGAATCGACAGTAATCCCCGCACCCCCTGTAAGTAGTTGGGCCACTTACTTATATTCCAAAATATAAAACCATATTCCCATCCAAAAATAGTATGCAATCATTCTATAAAGAAATTAAATTAATAAACCTAATGAAAAATTTAAAAAAAAAACTTAGTTCACAGACTTAAACTTACAATATTTGAGATTTGACCTGAAGTGACCCCCGGTTTAAAAATCGATATCCTAAATCCTTATTGTCTAACTACATATAGTGTAGGACAATACTATATATAAGCAAAATGCATAAATTGCACAATGAAAGAGAAGTTCAGGTCACAAGCTTAAATTGAAAATTTAAGATTTCGTTCCCTATGGGCCCCAATTTTAGAAAATTAAAATTCTAAAACCTTATTGCACATCTGCATATGGTGTTTGGCAGTATTGTATAGAAATAAAATGCATAATTTGAAAAACAAAAGACAAGTTTAAAGCTTAAATTGATAGCTTTTCAAAATTCGACCCCTGTGGTCCCCAGTTTTAGAAAATCATAATTCTAAAACCTTATTGCGCATATGCATATGGTGCATGGCAATACTGTATAGAAAAAAAATCATAAATTTAATCCATAGTTTTATCAGGGATAAGTTGATGTCATCACTTAGGAAATGTTACGGTCGTTTTCACGAATTGATTGACGATTACAGTGTTCCAATATCTAAGACGATGTTGGACCTGTTCCCACTGTCGTAACCTTTAATGTGCCTCCACCGATTTGTGACTTCCCCAGGATTGACTTTGTTGAACTTCACTGCTTACCCTTCCGGAGCACCTGGGTTCACTCCTGGTTTTTATAGGAGTTGTTCATTGTTTTTTAGTTTTCTGAGTTTATTTGTTGTGCTTGTGGTTGTTCATTTGTCTTCCCGGGTTTGTCTGTCCAATGGATTACGTTTTTTGATTGCTCCTTAGGTATATTTGTCCTTTTTTTAAAAAAATAAAGAGTTTGCGTCATAATCTTGGATTGAAAATTTTTGAAATTCGACCCCTGTATGCCCCTTGTTTAGAAGATAAAAATTATAAAACCTTATTGCGCATCTGTACATGGCACATGGCATTACTGTATAGAAATAAAATGCACAACATGCAAAATGAAAGAGGAGTTTGCATCACAAGCTTTTAAATTGATAATTTTTCGTAATTCGACCCCTAAGGACCCCAATTTTAGAAAATTAACATTATTGACATTGCTGTAAACAGGTGATATGCAACTATCCTATATAGAAATTAAAAACCAATTGTTCAGAGAACAATTGAAGGTCTTTCCACCTCAATTGCAGATTTGTTGATAAAAAAAATGAGGTTTAAAATGTAATTGTTGGTTTTAGAGCATAGCTAAACTTTCCAGTGATTTCAAGGATATATGGTTCTATGTACTGAAATAAGGGAGGTATTATGCTACTTCCCGTATTACAAATATCACTTCTGGTTTGATATGATAGGTAATTTCACAAATGTTAAAAAAATATATGGACTGCTAGTTTGAATAACAAAGAAAAATGTTTATTTCTGGTTAACTAAATGTTTGTGATGAATTATACTGTTTTGCACTATAAACATCAAAAACGTCATTAATGTGACCTTATAAATTGACAATTCTAGACGTTTTCATGGGTTGTAACATTGTCACATTAATTAACATTCCAATATATCCAAAACGTCTAAAAACGTCTACAGAAATAATAACGTTGCCAGAAATGACGTCATCAAAAGTAGTGCCTGAATTTCACGCTTTCAATAGCTTTAATTGCTTTAAAAATCTGAAAAAAACTTATAAAGTGTGAAAAAATGCAAAATACATAATATAGGTCATGACCTTGACCTTTGACCTTGTGACATTTTTCAAGGTCATTGGTCGTTGAGGTCATTTTAGAAGACCCCATGCCATTATTATGTACCATTGTCAAGTTATAAACGAAAAACCTTAAGTTTGAACGTTCTAGGCGCAATTACTCTCAAAAGATGACGTCATACAACTTTAACTCAAATGTAACAAAGTTGCGCATCAATGTCCTAAACATTTCCACCATTACATTTCCTTGGCTATCTACAACCATTTCAGAGGAGTAGTGATAACAAGCAAATGTCAAATAATAGAACTTGACCTTGACCTTTGACCTTGATGCCAATTTGAAGGTTATCAATCCCTGATCTTAAAACAAAAGACTCCATGCCTTTATCATGTACCATTGTTGAGAAATAAACGAAAAACGAAAATTTAAACGTTCTAGGGGCAATTACGCCTATAAAATGACGTCATACAACTTTTTCTCAAATGTAACAAAGCTAGGTCTCAACGTCCTTAACATTTTCTCCTTTACATTTTATCAGCTATCTTTTACCGTTTCAGAGGAGAAGCGATAACAAGCAAAAGTCAAAATTTAGAACTTGACCTTGACCTTTGACCTTGATGCCAGTTTGAAGGTTATCAATCCTTGATGTCAAAACAAAAGACCCCGTGCCTTTATCATGTACCATTGTTGAGAAATAAACGAAAAACCGCAAATTTAAACGTTCTAACGGCAATTACGCCTATAAAATGACGTCATACAACTTTTATGCAAATGTAACAAATCAAGGTCTCAACGTCCTTAACATTTTCTCCATTACATTTTATCAGCTATCTTTTACCGTTTCAGAGGAGAAGCGATAACAAGCAAAAGTCAAAATTTAGAACTTGACCTTGACCTTTGACCTTGACCTCATTTTACTTGTTAGGGGTCATGGACCCTAAATACAAAGTTTCATGTTGATATCTCAACTCTAAATAACAATTTGTATGATACACCAAAAGTGAAAGTCGTTTGAAGGGAAATAACTCCTATGAAATGTCGTCAGATCCCTTCCTACCAAATTGAACAAAGTTGCGCACAGATACACTGAAGACATTGCAAAAGATTTTGGGTCGATATCTTTTACGGTTTTAGAGATATAGCGATAACAAGAAAAGGAGGACGCGGGGAGATAACTCCTATAAAAAAAAGTGTTCGGTTACACAGGGTCAATGGTGAAATCGCAATCACTGTACGATACCATGGGCCAAAAATCCTTTCGATATGTCAAGTAACAAAAAAACATCCTAGACGGCAGAAGAAAAAAAAAAAAAAAAAAAAAAAAAAAAAAAAATAATCAGAACAAAAGCAAAAGGTCTTTCCACGGAAAGTGGAAAGACCTAATTAAATTCCTAAACCCAAAAGTGAACGAGGTGTTGATGTCGCAAGAAAATGTGACGGACGGAGACAATTGCTATACCCCCGAACTTTCTTCGAAAGTGCAGGGATGATAAACTAAACTGAACAATCTGAGATCTATTATCCTATTTTGTATTGAATTGGGATTATGTAAATCATTTTGAATATTTAGGTCTTTCCACTTTCCGTGGAAAGACCTTTTGATTTTGTTCTGATTATTTTTTTTTTTTTTTTTTTTTTTTTTTCTTCTGCCGTCTAGGATGTTTTTTTGTTACTTGACATATCGAAAGGATTTTTGGCCCATGGTATCGTACAGTGATTGCGATTTCACCATTGACCCTGTGTAACCGAACACTTTTTTTTATAGGAGTTATCTCCCCGCGTCCTCCTTTTCTTGTTATCGCTATATCTCTAAAACCGTAAAAGATATCGACCCAAAATCTTTTGCAATGTCTTCAGTGTATCTGTGCGCAACTTTGTTCAATTTGGTCGGAAGGGATCTGACGACATTTCATAGGAGTTATTTCCCTTCAAACGACTTTCACTTTTGGTGTATCATACAAATTGTTATTTAGAGTTGAGGTATCAACATGAAACTTTGTATTTAGGGTCCATGACCCCTAACAAGTAAAATGAGGTCAAAGGTCAAAGGTCAAGGTCAAGTTCTAAATTTTGACTTTTGCTTGTTATCGCTTCTCCTCTGAAACGGTAAAGATAGCTGATAAAATGTAATGGAGAAAATGTTAAGGACGTTGAGACCTTGATTTGTTACATTTGCATAAAAGTTGTATGACGTCATTTTATAGGCGTAATTGCCGTTAGAACGTTTAAATTTGCGGTTTTTCGTTTATTTCTCAACAATGGTACATGATAAAGGCACGGGGTCTTTTGTTTTGACATCAAGAATTGATAACCTTCAAATTGGCATCAAGGTCAAAGGTCAAGGTCAAGTTCTAAATTTTGACTTTTGCTTGTTATCGCTTCTCCTCTGAAACGGTAAAAGATAGCTGATAAAATGTAAAGGAGAAAATGTTAAGGACGTTGAGACGTAGCTTTGTTACATTTGAGAAAAAGTTGTATGACGTCATTTTATAGGCGTAATTGCCCCTAGAACGTTTAAATTTTCGTTTTTCGTTTATTTCTCAACAATGGTACATGATAAAGGCATGGGGTCTTTTGTTTTAACATCAGGGATTGATAACCTTCAAATTGGCATCAAGGTCAAAGGTCAAGGTCAAGTTCTATTATTTGACATTTGCTTGTTATCACTACTCCTCTGAAATGGTTGTAGATAGCCAAGGAAATGTAATGGTGGAAATGTTTAGGACATTGATGCGCAACTTTGTTACATTTGAGTTAAAGTTGTATGACGTCATCTTTTGAGAGTAATTGCGCCTAGAACGTTCAAACTTAAGGTTTTTCGTTTATAACTTGACAATGGTACATAATAATGGCATGGGGTCTTCTAAAATGACCTCAACGACCAATGACCTTGAAAAATGTCACAAGGTCAAAGGTCAAGGTCATGACCTATATTATGTATTTTGCATTTTTTCACACTTTATAAGTTTTTTTCAGATTTTTAAAGCAATTAAAGCTATTGAAAGCGTGAAATTCAGGCACTACTTTTGATGACGTCATTTCTGGCAACGTTATTATTTCTGTAGACGTTTTTAGACGTTTTGGATATACACTGTATTGGAATGTTCATTAATGTGACAATGTTACAACCCATGAAAACGTCTAGAATTGTCAATTTATAAGGTCACATTAATGACGTTTTTGATGTTTATAGTGCAAAACAGTATAATTCATCACAAACATTTAGTTAACCAGAAATAAACATTTTTCTTTGTTATTCAAACTAGCAGTCCATATATTTTTTTAACATTTGTGAAATTACCTATCATATCAAACCAGAAGTGATATTTGTAATACGGGAAGTAGCATAATACCTCCCTTATTTCAGTACATAGAACCATATATCCTTGAAATCACTGGAAAGTTTAGCTATGCTCTAAAACCAACAATTACATTTTAAACCTCATTTTTTTTATCATTCAATCTGCAATTGAGGTGGAAAGACCTTCAATTGTTCTCTGAACAATTGGTTTTTAATTGTTCTTTTTTTTTTTTCTTTTTTTGTTGTTTTTTTTTCATTGTCTAGATACATATTTTTCATACAAATTTTAACACTTTTGGCCACAGGTCTATTGCGTTTTATAGAAGATGTCCAAGTCGATCCCGTAAGCTGATGTTTAACTGCAGATTACACACATCATATATATTATTTATTAAACTAACATATAATTATTTAAAGGTGAAACAGTATTTAAACAAAATAATTTAAGACAGTAAATTGTGTACAAATCTAGAAATTGCCAAAAAATATACAAACTGACAATTTCAAATTAGAAAATGGAAGGTTCATTTCGTAAGTCTTCACACTGACAAAACTAAGGAATAAATGAAAATATTTGTGAGAAAATCATAATTTCCCTTTTGAACATGTCTTATTTATTATACCTTGAAATTTATGGCAAATAACATGTAGATTAGTGGTACATTGTTCTGGGTAGTAATATACACCAAATGGCAGCACCTCCATTGCTAGACAATCACCAGAATCACTGCCATTAAAACCGTTTTTCCAGTTAAACACACCGTCGTCAGCACGGTAGTAATCTCCGATCCATTCCTCCGGTACCGAACCATCCGGATGATTTCGCCTGAACCCTGTCCAAAATGTCGTGTCTTGTACTGAAAAATTAACGCGATCATCTCATATCTACAGTGTTGTTATAAACCACAAGAATATCATGCTGACAATGCATAGCATCTTGGACAAGGTTCAACTATAACCTACTAAATTTTACTGTTCAAAATAATTTAAACTATATGAAATACATTATAGATGTTAACTGTTAAAAGGAATGATTTTTCACAATTTCACACATAAACAAACAAATGAATATATCTTACCCGACGGCGATGGCTCCGTTAACATCAGTTGTATCACCGCTTCTGTTAATACGGATTCCAATGGAGAGACCAACGTACTGATATTTGTCAAGCACGAAGCTCTGGCATTATCCCATGATAGTTTCTCTGTGAGTTTATTTAACTCCTCTCCGTTGTAAAGTGTCCATGCGGAAGTCAATGGTACGTATATGCCTGTTTAAAATTAGTTTAAAATTTCTAGTTTGTAATAATAAAATACGATTTTCATCAGTTGGAACGGAATTTAAATCATGGAATGAGAATTTAAATGAAAAACAAACCCAATGTTAATATCCTATTCAATTTACTAATAACCTCAATGACATCTCTCAAGCCCGCTCTCAAGCAAAAAGCTGGAAATATTTTTCTCGTCCAATATACAGTTTAGGAAAATTCTCCAACGGGAAATGATTCAAAAATGGGAATTGTATGTGCAGTGCAACGTTAGACATTTCCTTCTTATCGACTTTTGCGTGGTAATTTTCGAAAAAGAAAAAAATGAGCATTCCGATCCTCTTTTTTAGAAAATTAAACATTTCGTTTGGACATGATTTAATTATTTTCAGCTGTCCGAAGTTTTTGTTATTAATCAAGGAAAGCGCACCGATATACAACATATGGTACTACATGTAGCCTAGTTTGTATCAACAATACCCATAAATTCGTAAGGGTTCCACGGAATCCAGTGTCTCGCCTACTTTCGCTGTTGTCTATTTTTCCAGTGTAATAATGGAATGTACATAATTTTTTAGGGATTGTGTTAAGGCGGCAATAATTAATTACATTTAAGGTTAATAGGATAAAAGTTATGCATACCATCTTTTGAACATACAAAAGCTTAATTTTGTCCAAGTTTGGTAAAAATCCAGGATAGTTTAAGAAAATTGTTAATGTTTTAAAAACTTTAACCATAGAGTGAATGTAAATGTTGACGCCGCCGAAGGATGTCATAACGTCAAGAAAACATCAACCTTCCCGGATTTGGACAGAAAAGTTAAAAAAGAAATTGCTTATAAAAAGAAAACTAATACAAGATTTTCATTTCCAATTCATTTTCAAGTTTTATAGTTTTAGTATAAAACTAAATTGCGCTGGATCATCTTTCCGATTATGATTTTACCTTTTCTCTAGAATCCCTCGGTTTGTAGCTAGATTTTTTTTCCGTCATGGAGGCCATTTTTGCTTTCAATCTTTTCTTTAAATTTCTACGGTCTATATTGACGGAAAATGTGATCCCTCGTTTGGAATTCCCCTATCATACATCTCTCTGTATGAAAGGTAGTTATAGTCTCGCTTCCGCGATAAAAGTTTACTGACAAATAGTGTTCGCATGAAAGGACATGACAACTGTTATATATATATATATATGGCAATGTCTAGAATTCCTGAATATGAACAGTTATTCATAAAACTTGGCATTGTCCCCTCTATTAATTAATTGCATTCCCTCCCTATTTATTTTTGACCCCTTTTAAAGCAATGTCTTGAAATGGGTTCGTGTTACATATATTTGTGTTAACTGGAATGTATGGAAAGCCACAACTGCCTTATGTTGTATTCGATCTTTATATTCGGTGCTTTTTTTAATATATTCGGTCCATACATCATTGTGTGTGGTGCTTATGCCACTGTGTGTGGTGCTTTTACCATTATGTGTGGTCATTTGAACATTATATTCGGTACTAATTGCATTATATTCGGTGCAAACTTCATTGTATGTGGTGCTTAAACCATTATATGTGGTAGTAAATGCATTATATGTGGTAGTAAAGGCATTCTTTGTGGTAGTAAAGGCATTCTTTGTGGTAGTTAAAGCATTATATTCGGTACTTTTTAAATCATATCCGGTGCTTATTTCATTATATTCGGTACATTGATCATTGTATTCAGTGCTTGCATCATAGTGTGTGGTGCTTTTACCATTATGTATGGTCAGTTTAACATTATATTCGGTACTGATTGCATTATATTCGGTACTGATTGCATTATATTCGGTACGAACTTCATTATATGTGGTACTTAAAACATTATATGTGGTAGTTAATGCATTATATGTGGTAGTTAAAACATTATATTCGGTACTTGTTTCATTATATTCAGTACATTAATCATTCCATTCAATGCTTATGACATTATACTCAGTAGATAAATCGTTATATTCAGTGCATACATCATTGTGTGGAGTGCATTCTTTTTCCATTGTTATATGCAGTCACAAAATCATTATATGCGGTAGATAAATCATTATATTCGGTGCATTCTTCATTATACGATTTTTCGATGATGATGATACTTGACGGAAAAAGCCGGAAAAACTTCGGCAATTTTACGAATGTTAACGAGAACGGATAAAATTCATAGACATATATTTTGTATACACCGAAGAAAATGGAAGCTGTGTTGCAGGAGTGCAATTTACAACATTTATATACCAATTTTGAAAGGGAAAAGATAACGCCAGACATAATATGTAAATTAGGAAAAGATGACATGGTAGCATTAGGCGTCCTGAATCCAGCTGACATGATGCGTCTCCGAACCAGCTGCATTAGCTTTGGTTCACAGAAACCGAGCAAAGTGGCACAGCCACAGGTATATGAATTAATGTTTTAACAAATGACCATATTATATACTTAATTTCGAGGTAATTTTCAACATGTTCACACAAAAATACCCTTTCTTTTCCCCCCCCCCCCCCCAAAATAACAGAGACATATAATACAAGGGATTGGCAACTTCTTAAGAGTCCTGTTAAAAGTTCAAAATATCATCCAGCCACACATTTACTGGTTCGATTTTATTTCAATTATATTTCTGCATACAGTAAAACAAGTTTTATATTGATAACTTTTGTCATATTTTAATTCGAAAATGAAAAATATAAACACTAAAATAACAATATTAATGCAGCTTGAATTTGTATTGTTACCTTTTTGAACTTCTTTTTTAATCATTTACATGAAACAGCACACCCACCTGGCAGTTTTTTAAAAGAACTGTTGAACCGATGCAAATGAAAAAAACATGAAAAATGATGCATGATTTTTATGAATTCATAGGGGGTTGAATGAAATGATTGTTTCGTACATTATCGGTATAGGATGTGCATCTTAAGAAGTTGCCAATCCCTTGTATTATATGTCTCTGTTATTTTTTTGGGGGGGAAAGAAAGGGTATTTTTGTGTGAACATGTTGAAAATTACCTCGAAATTAAGTATATAATATGGTCATTTGTTAAAACATTAATTCATATACCTGTGGCTGTGCCACTTTGCTCGGTTTTTGCATCTTTTCCTAATTTACATATTATGTCTGGCGTTATCTTTTCCCTTTCAAAATTGGTATATAAATGTTGTAAATTGCACTCCTGCAACACAGCTTCCATTTTCTTCGGTGTATACAAAATATATGTCTATGAATTTTATCCGTTCTCGTTAACATTCGTAAAATTGCCGAAGTTTTTCCGGCTTTTTCCGTCAAGTATCATCATCATCGAAAAATCGTATAATGAAGAATGCACCGAATATAATGATTTATCTACCGCATATAATGATTTTGTGACTGCATATAACAATGGAAAAAGAATGCACTCCACACAATGATGTATGCACTGAATATAACGATTTATCTACTGAGTATAATGTCATAAGCATTGAATGGAATGATTAATGTACTGAATATAATGAAACAAGTACCGAATATAATGTTTTAACTACCACATATAATGCATTAACTACCACATATAATGTTTTAAGTACCACATATAATGAAGTTCGTACCGAATATAATGCAATCAGTACCGAATATAATGCAATCAGTACCGAATATAATGTTAAACTGACCATACATAATGGTAAAAGCACCACACACTATGATGCAAGCACTGAATACAATGATCAATGTACCGAATATAATGAAATAAGCACCGGATATGATTTAAAAAGTACCGAATATAATGCTTTAACTACCACAAAGAATGCCTTTACTACCACAAAGAATGCCTTTACTACCACATATAATGCATTTACTACCACATATAATGGTTTAAGCACCACATACAATGAAGTTTGCACCGAATATAATGCAATTAGTACCGAATATAATGTTCAAATGACCACACATAATGGTAAAAGCACCACACACAGTGGCATAAGCACCACACACAATGATGTATGGACCGAATATATTAAAAAAAGCACCGAATATAAAGATCGAATACAACATAAGGCAGTTGTGGCTTTCCATAGGAATGACTCAAAATTGTTGCAATCCTGAAAAGTTGAGTGTGACATAAGTATCGACAAAAGAAGTTACAGCATCTTTAACATGAAACACAGGCCCGAGACAACAATTAATGCGCATCAATTCGTTGTCCAATATAGTTCCCACCATTTTATAGTGTATTTTGTCCATTTTATTTTTCTCCACATTCTGTTTGCGTTTTTTCCAAGTATCTTAGTTAAAGTACAAGGGTCAAATTACTTACTTAAGTTTAAACATTTTTTATTCAGAAGTATGTAAATGGTGTAATTTGGTCACTGTCAAAACGGCCCAATTTCAGGTTGTTATGGGCTACGTAAATAATAACTATACCCCTTAAAGACATTTTGGGGATTTTCTTGAATTAGAAATGGTAGAATTTTCTATAAATTTGATATATTTTCCAGTTATGAGTGTTCATTTAACAATAGAAAGATTATAAAATTTGAGCTGGTGCAATTTTTTTAACTCGACTTCATGCTAATATGAAAATGCACTATAAAATAATTGGGGTCTATGGCTTACAGATTTAACAATATGTGATGAATATTTACCAATGGCGACTTTGATTTACTTAAAAAGTGATATACTCGATCGAAATTTGGAATTTTATAAATCCCAGTTGCGATATGGGTTATGTATTATATATGGTGAAAATATTGTACCTAAATTTTTCATGCATGTCGAAAGAGCTGTTTGGCTTGACTTTTGACCTCTTGAATTCCAAAATAAAAAAGTAATGAAAAACTTACTCTCGGCTATCATTAAGTATTCTTAAAATGTTGCGCATTAAGGAACGTGTTTTATTTTCAACGTGAAGTTTCTGTAATAGCGGTAATATTTTTGTATGACAAGCCGTTTAACTATTTATTCTAACTTCAAGATATCTCATATAGTTTATAAGATATCTTATATAATTTATAAGATATGTTATAAAGAAAATTATATGAGATATCTTATAAACTATATGAGATATCTTATACAGTTTATTAGATATCTTGAAGTTAGAATAAATAGTAAAACGGCTTGCCATATTTTTTATATGAGCAACAGCTTTGCCCAAAAAGATATTTCACTGAAATGTGTCTTTATATAGGACAGACATTACATTAACGAATCTTTTTGGACAAGGCTGTTGCTCATAGTTGTTTTGACCAAAATCTAAATAGTGAATGTTATTCAAATACTTCATATTATGGGAAAGAATTTTGTACAATGATTGATTGAGTGTGAAAGTTCGATCATTATACGAAAAAATGATATAAATTCGAATCTTAAAATTTGAGTGCGGCACAATTTTTTTTAACTAAAATATTGCAAAAGATTGGAAAAATCCCTATTTTTTACCAAATTTTAGGAGCGGGCCTTCACTTTTTAGTTTTAATTCTTTTAAAAATGAAGAATTTTGGGCGAATTTTCAGATTTTTTTGCAAAATGAAGCCGCAAATCATTTTTTTTATAAAATTTCCAAAGTCCGAAAATCGAAGCGGCGAAATCCAAAGAACGAAAAATCAATATGGTGTGACCTAAATTGGTCGGACAAAAAGATTGGCTCATGCTTCAATTTAGTTACTTGATTTGCCATCTTTAAAATTAAATACTAAGTATAATATTACTTTTAGCACCTCGACTTATTTTCTTTAATATGAAAGTAGTACTATCCACAATGAATTTGACTAGGAATAATTTTTCAAGTTAATATAGAACCGGTATTTTATTAGATGATAAAATTTTATATTCTTACCTCCAATAAATTGAACCGGACACGTCCGAAAATTTTACTAAGACACATTTATGATTTACAGCTTAAATTTCATTATCGGTACTAACCTGTCAAAATAACAGAAGTCAGATAAAAATTCGTAAGTTTCATCCTGAACACATTCTTCGATCTCTTTATCTGTATATGAAGTATTTGTAAAATAAAACGGTAATTATTGAAGTTTAGGCCTACTATTTATATATTTTACGTAGGTCTGTTACATATGTCTATATAAACGACCTTGTTGAATTTTGTAATTAGTTAGAAAATAATTGATTTTTAACTATTTCTTATGTATTGTTTAATTTTTCTTTTGGTTAAGAGTTTGAAGATAAATATTCCTAATTCATAAGAGCGTTTCATAGAAAGTTTTCTAAATTGTGATGGCAAAGGTGTACGTTTCCTACTGTTTACTCCGTTGAATTAATATTGATTTGATGGTAGAAATATCTCGGACCCACCCTTTCTACTTCTGAAGGCGGTAACAGAATGTTCAAGTGCCGCCAATGTAGACATAAATGTACGAAAATGTGCAAGAAGTAGGAAACGAATTAGATTTTAAAAGCTCCCCAGTGATGATCTATTTCATACCTTTTTGTCAAAATATGTGTTTTTTTTTAAACTTTAGATATTATGATGCTATTATGCGATAACTTCTTTATCGGCCAAGTTACTGGGCCAAGACCTGCGAAGTCGAAAGCCTATGCAGTTGACTACGGATCAATAATAATTCCACCAAAGAAATCATTAAAAACAATATTATCTATCTATAACCTAACAACTGCAACTAGATGGAGGCAATCGGAAACGGTAGCTATCCCTGCACACCCACATATTGTATCCATGTGCACCAATTTCATAATCATGTTTGAATATAAGCCCTAATTTTAAAAAATAAAACTTCTAAAACTCGTTACTGGCACAACTACAGTGTAAGACAATACTGTATAGGTGTGAAACATGAACGAGGAGTAAGCTTAAATTTACAATTTCAAAATTCAACCCCTGTGGGGCCCAAAGTTTTGAAAAATCAAACTTATGAATCTTATTGTATATCTATATAAAGTATATGAAATTGTTTTATAAAAATGAAATAGGAGTTTATGTCACAGGCTTAAATTTACAACTTAAGAATTCAACCCCTGTGGGCCCAAAGTTTGGAAAATCAAAATGGACAGTTTCAGATCTCAACCAATTGAACACTGCTAACCGAAATCAATATTGGACAAAGTGGTCCTTAGGTGGTCCACCATTCAAAAAATATGGGCGTGAAAATGATCCTGCAAAAGTTCACCTGAGAAAACGAAACAGCAGAATTCGTGAAACATGCAACTGGAAAACTGATGTTTGTGCCTGTGCTTGATTGTTGAGAACAACCGATACCTGATTAATAAATGGGTATTTAAGTTGTCATATAATCATCATCAAATATAGTTTTCGCACACTGGTAATGACATACTTTTTTGATACCAATTTTGATGCACAAGATGTGCACATTTTGCACAAAAAGGCATGATGTATTTTACACCCGGGATGATAACTCGATATCAAGTCATTAGTACGTCATATGCAATTTCGCGCTGTATTCATAATGTCATCTTGCGCAAGATACAACTAACTGATGGTTTTAATCCGGAAGTATATGATAAGGAAAGTATAGTTTTAATCCGAAAGTATATGATAAGGAAAGTATAGTTTTAATCCAAAAGTATATGATAAGGAAAGTAATGCGTAGTGTTTTCCATAACAACCTTTGTATAATGCCTGGACGTCCATAAGCCCGAGACATGCGTCCTTGGGCAGACTATTGGTCTTGGGATTATACCTGATACGAAAACATGTTTTTTTTATTTCAAAAATGAGAAATAATAAAAATATAGCACTCTTATTCAATGAATTAAACAAAGTTATCAAAAGATTATCTTTATTAATTTAATATAAAGAAAACTTAAAGGAGTATTTATATACATGAATGGCATAAATTAATTATCATTTAGATACTAGGGCAAAGTCTTTTAGTTAATTATTAAAAATTGAATTCCTGCAAATGTATGAAGAGGTTAAATAAATACCTATTCTTATTGAAAATAGACCGATAGAAATTAAAATTACAGAAAGCTGCTTGAGACCTCCTTTAAAGGCGTAGCGAACAAACAAAATTATAAATATTGACAATAACTTGTTAGATTATACAACTGAGTTATAACTATCCAAATATATTATTAAGAAACCATTGTAACCTTTATCAGACAAAAGATCCTCTAACGTTTTTTAAATACATCAAGTTCTTCATTAATACACGTAAATTTTTAGCTTACCTTCAGCTGATATCGTTCATCAACTTCCCTAAACTGTTACATTAAGACCACTGTAGTAACACAGTTTGGCATAGTTGGTACTTTTCAAAACTGTATGGGCGTGAAAATGATCCTGCAAAAGTTCACCTGAGAAAACGAAACAGCAGAATTCGTGAAACATAACTTTTTGTTATTAAAAACAACTTAGTTCAAAGAAATAATTTTTTAGAAAATGTTTGAATTTTTACAATGGTGATGGATCACTGGAGCTCAACCCAGAGCTGCCTAGCAAGTCCTCAGGTGCCGGATAGGGGAGACCCTCTCGTTTGGGGGGCATAATACGGAAAGCCTGACCAAGGAACATAGTGGGTAACGTGTTTGGAGAATACCACGCTCCCTGCACGCCAGACCCCTCCTGTAGTTTTCGATAAAGAGTAGGCTAATGCCGCTACAGAGGGCTAAATTATCCGATCTTACTTAATTCACCCCTTTTCAGTGGCAATCAAAATTGGTTCCCTCTTGTGTCCCGTCCCACCCCTATTTTAATTGTTTGATAATTTTTTTAACTGGTTCTCGTCCTGAAGAAGCATGGATTTTTGCGTCTGGACGTTAGCAAACAATCAATCAATCAAAACTGTATCTGACAACTCTACTTACCAAAATTCAACATAGAATCCAAAGGAAATATTGCTTTCTTAAACCTCGTTCTTGCCAGCAAGTTTCTTCTGGTGGTCCCATTAGATCTCGACTGCTTGTTTTATGGTCACCATCTCAAGAACCATCTAATTTAAAACATTTGATCAATTTTAACCAAACCTTTCGTCATAAAATTACTGAATTTTAAAACTTGTCTTAAATCCCTACTTGCCAGCAAACGACACCGCTAGATTAAGCCAAAACAAAATAAACGTGTTTCATGCTGAAACAATCAAGGTCACCATGTAGGCAAGGTATCAATTTTTTTCATATGCATATTTTGTTACATCTGTTACATCTGAAAATCAACACTTGCTGAAAAAAAGATTAAAAAAAAAATATCTGACTAGACTGGTGCATGCTCCAACATCAACGTTACCATTCCTCTACTCCTACACAACTTATTACAAACTTTTTTAACTCATAAATTTGACATGTCTGTAAGATACATATGACGCCTCTACAGATTCTTTCATGTATGGGTTAATTTTTTAACTCACCTGGCCCAAAGAGCCATGTGAGCTATTGCCATCACTTTGCGTCAGTCGTTCGTCGTAAACTTTCCTTTAAAGATGAAACTAATGGGCCAATTGGAACAAAACTTAGCAGCAATGGTCCTTAGGTGACCCTGCCCGCCAGAGCCAGGGGTGGGTGGGAGGAGCGAATTAAGACCCTATATAGGAAACCAAATATGGCATGAATGTTCCTTATGAGGTGATTACCAAGTTTTGTTACTTTGTTGCTGATCCGTCATCCAATATGGCCACCAGTGGGGGACTTCTTTTCCTGTGGGAAATACTTACAAAAATCTTATAGAGAGCCGTGGGATGGATTGAAACCAAACATGGCATGAATGTTCCTTATGAGGTGCTGACCAAGTGTTGTTACTTTGATGCCAATCCAATATGACTACCAGCGGGGGACTTAGTTTAACACAGGACCCTATGAGAAATACATACAAATGGCTTCTTGAAAATTACTGAATGGATTGAAACCAAATGTGGCATGGATGTTAATATTAAGGTCCTTTAGCAATGAACAAATGGAAATATCAGGTGAGCGATTCAGGCTCCTAGGAGCCTCTGGTTTTACTTCTCATAATAGATAATCATGACATAAATGTACCAGATTTACTTCATTTGGGCCTTGTCAGTCATACATAACAGAATACAATTACTTATATTGATATATTTTTTTTTTCTTTTTTTTTTATTAAAAATATCACAGTAACTTGAAATACTGCTATCTAACATATAACAACCACTCAATCAACACAAAATCTGATTTACGATCCTCCATTAAATCATTTCATTAATATGAATAAAAATTATTAACAAACAAACAAATGCTACCTTACTGACACATTTAACTGGTCTGATTATGCATTAGAGCTACTAACATCCATTAAAATTGTACTGATGATACACGTAGCTAAGAAAAGTAATTTGGCATACAATTTCTTTCAGTCTTGTCTAAAATGTAGTTTTAGGGGTAATAAATAAAATAGTAAGGTCAGCAAGGTTTTATCTGGTATAACATTTTCCTGTTTTTAAATAATTAAATTTAAATTAATTGTTAAAGGGCATGTTATGATTTGGCCTGATATTTGGCCCCTTGAATTCCAAAATAAAAAAATAATGAAAAACTTACTCTCTGTGATCATCAAGTACTCTTAAAATATTGCATTTAAAGGAATATGGTTTGTTTTCAACAAGATATTTATGTAATAGCTGCAATAAGCTGTCAAAGATGACTAATTGTGAAGAAATTAATGAAAAACATCGAATTTTGATACTTGATAACTTTAAATTTTCATGTCAGATGGGGCCAAATAATGGCTAAAATCACACCATCTTCTTTGTGTTCATTTTCACAAATCGTGGACACCAGTCAAAAAATACAATTGTTTTAAAACAAGTCCTCCACCATAAAAAAATATTTTATTAGTACATATCACTTATGAGTTTTTTGGGCATAATAACATCCAATTCAGTGTTGAAATTTTGGTTAAGATTAAAGTTTCTAAATAGTGTATGGAATTACAAAAAAAAATAGAAATAATGTGAGCAAAGCTCACTAATTGATACCCCCGCATCCCCTATCCCAAGGAATGGCAAAGTCAATGTTTTGCTATGGAAAACCCAAAAAGTTGGTCAAATCAAAATCTAAAATAGGAGGTGCACTATGGCATCATGTGATAAAGATTCTCTGAAAGTCTCATGGAATTCCCTTTAGTGGTTTAGGAGGAGTTGCAGATGGCATACTGGTACCCCCTATCACAATAAATGGCAAAGTTCATGTGTTGGTATGGAAAACCCCAAATGTTGGTCAGATCAAAATCTAAAATAGGAGGTGCACAACAGCATTATGTAATAAAGATCCTCTGAAAGTTTCATCAAATTCCATTCAGTGGTTTAGGAGGAGTTGCAGATGGCATCATGGTACCCCTATCACAATGAATGTCAAAGTCCATGTTTTGGTATGGGTAACCCCAAATATTCATCAGATCAAAATCTAAAATAGGAGGTGCACTATGGCATCATGTAATAAAGATCCTCTGAAAGTTTCATCAAATTCCATTCAGTGGTTTAGGAGGAGTTGCAGATGGCATCATGGTACCCCTATCACAATGAATGTCAAAGTCCATGTTTTGGTATGGGTAACCCCAAATATTCATCAGATCAAAATCTAAAATAGTAGGTGCACTATGGCATCATGTAATAAAGATCCTCTGAAAGTTTCATCAAATTCCATTTAGTGGTTTAGGAGGAGTTGCAGATGGCATCATGGTACCCCTATCACAATGAATGTCAAAGTCCATGTTTTGGTATGGGTAACACCAAATACTCATCAGATCAAAATCTAAAATAGGAGGTGCGCTATGGCATCATGTAATAAAGATCCTCTGAAAGTTTCATCAAATTCCATTCAGTGGTTTAGGAGGAGTTGCGGATGGCACCATGGTACCCCCTATCACATTGAAAGTCAAAGTCCATGTTTTGGTATGGGTAACCCCAAATATTCATCAGATCAAATTCTAAAATAGGAGGTGCACAATGCCATTATGGGATGAAGATTCTCTGAAAATTTCATCAAATTCCATTCAGTAGTTTAGGAGGAGTTGCGGATACAAAGGTAGGACGGACGGACAGACGGACGGACACAACGAATACTATATATTTTTTCAAAAGCGGGGGTATAATAAATCTTGGTTAATTATCAGCTCATTCAAGAAAATGAATAATATTCGACACCAGGTTTCCAAAAAAAAAAATGTCCCTTGTGAAGTAATGAAAAAAATATTTTACAGTAAGGAGAGCTGTTTTCTTTTTGTTATTAAAAACAACTTAGTTCAAAGAAATAATTTTTCAGAAAATGTTTGAATTTTTACAATTGAACAATTATCTCACTTGAATAATCACACAAAAACTAAATCCCTCATAAATAATATTCAAATAAGTATTTAATATAAACAAATTTAAAATCTTGCTTTTTTTCAAGTACATCTATTTTTAAATTTTCATTTGTAAATTTCCCCATATAAAATCTTATTTGGGGTTTTAACCTATAACTTCACAAACCAAATTAAAAGTTTATACATAGATATATATTTTTTTTTCTCTGCCAACCCTACAAGGTAAATCAATAAACACACAATTATCACTCAAACATTTAGACTTTCTAAATGACAAAAATCTAATCCATGAACAGAGATTTCCATACAATACAATAAACTAGAAAATGTAAAAGTAGATGCATTTTACCTTAAAGGTTATAACATGAAGATATGTTGATTTTATAATAACCTGAACCTGTGAATTTTTTTCTAGATTATTCAAAAATTGCACATAAAGTTTCTGAAAATCAAACATAAACATAACAAGAGGCTGTCGAATGACAGCAAACCGGATTTTCCTGCAACAAATGACCTTTGCATGGAAACAACGACTTGAACTGCCTTTTTTCAATTTTTTACAACCATAACTCCTGAACGGTGAAAGTGAAAATCATCAATATCGGAACGGTGAAAGTGGAAATCGTCAATATCGAACTTGACCTCCATTTTGTCATCAGTAACAACATATTAAAATTTGAAAAGCTTTGGTTGAACAGTTCATAAGTTATCACACGGACACCACTGGGAAAGCCATTTTTCAATCTTTCAAGAACCATAACTCCTGAACGGTGAAAGTGAAAATCGTCAATATCGAACTTGACCTCCATTTTGTCATCAGTAACAACATATTAAAATTTGAAAAGCTTTGGTTGAACAGTTCATAAGTTATCACACGGACACCACTGGGAAAGCCATTTTTCAATCTTTCAAGAACCATAACTCCTGAACGGTGAAAGTGAAAATCGTCAATATCGAACTTGACCTCCATTTTGTCATCAGTAACAACATATTAAAATTTGAAAAGCTTTGGTTGAACAGTTCATAAGTTATCACACGGACACCACTGGAAAGCCATTTTTCAGTCTTTCAAGAACCATAACTCTTGAACGGTGAAAGTGAAAATCGTCAATATCGAACTTGACCTCCATTTTGTCATCAGTAACAACATATTAAAATTTGAAAAGCTTTGGTTGAACAGTTCATAAGTTATCACACAGACACCACTGGGAAAGCCATTTTTCAATCTTTCAAGAACCATAACTCCTGAACGGTGAAAGTGAAAATCGTCAATATCGAACTTGACCTCCATTTTGTCATCAGTAACAACATATTAAAATTTGAAAAGCTTTGGTTGAACAGTTCATAAGTTATCACACGGACACCACTGGAAAAGCCATTTTTCAATCTTTCAAGAACCATAACTCTTGAACGGTGAAAGTGAAAATTGTCAATATTGAACTTGACCTCCATTTTGTCATCAGTAACAACATATTAAAATTTGAAAAGCTTTGGTTGAACAGTTCATAAGTTATCACACGGACACCACTGGGAAAGCCATTTTTCAATCTTTCAAGAACCATAACTCCTGAATGGTGAAAGTGAAAATCGTCAATATCGAACTTGACCTCCATTTTGTCATCAGTAACAACATATTAAAATTTGAAAAGCTTTGGTTGAACAGTTCATCAGTTATCACACGGACACCACTGGAAAAGCCATTTTTCAATCTTTCAAGAACCATAACTCTTGAACGGTGAAAGTGAAAATCGTCAATATCGAACTTGACCTCCATTTTGTCATCAGTAACAACATATTAAAATTTGAAAAGCTTTGGTTGAACAGTTCATAAGTTATTGCACGGACACTGTTTGGCAGCCGCCCGTCCGCCCGCCCGGCCGTCCGCCCGCCCGCCCGGCCGCCCGCCCACCCGCCGTACATCACCAATTTAATAACCGATATTTTCCTATGAAAATCCGGTTAAAAACTGAATCAAGTCATTAAAGCATACAGTATAGCTCATAATGCAACTATTTTAGAGGATTTTAGTGATGACATGTCATTGATCTACACAATGTGTTCCTGAGAAAACCATAACTGTAAAATAAAGTTATTAATGCTTTTAATGTGTGGTAGATTAAAGTTTCCGTGTGATCTACATGTGATGCAGCTCAGCAGGTTTCTTTTGTGGATGGAGTGATAAATCTCAAAAAAACAATTCACTCATTATCTGTACTTCTGTCTTAAACTCATGAACAAATTATCCCTGTATATTCAGATATAATTTCAATAAAATGTGACAGGATGACAAATGCAATAATTATAATTTGTAGTATTCATTTTTTTCTAATATTGACCTTTCACAAAATTCACAATGTAAATAAATAAGTGCAATTATTCTAAATTTACTGTATATATAAAATTATAGAAAAAGGTTACCTTAACTCCCCTATGTAACCAACAGGAAACCAATGCTCTCTGCTAAAATGAACCCATACTAAAACACCCACTATCATCTTAGTAATGCCTCGTCAATAGTGCACAAGGCCGAAAACGTTTTAACCCAAAATGACCCAAACCTAAAGAAAAAATAACAATACTTCCCCCAAAAAAATGTGTTTGTTCTACATAATAGGTCTTTTTTACACAAAAAACAGAGTGAGATGTTTATTGACAAATATCAAAAATTTTATCTTATCAGAGAAGGGGCTTTTTAATTGGGTTTTCTCTGCAAAATACATTGGGATTTTGATACATCTGCTGTGTTATGGATATGTTGTTTCCACACATTTTGGTTGTAATGGCATCAAGTGGCCTTTGCGTTTATGCAGGAATGCATTTCAACAATCATAATTACCAAAAAATCCACCCATGAAAAATTTCAAACATACAAGAAAATTTGTGCCATTCTATACAGATACATTTTTAAATACTGTCAGATTTAAAGGCACATAAATGTCATTCCGTTCACTATTTCATGATATCATATCATAGTCTTTCTGCTAACAGAATAAGAAAACTGGCAAGGCAATGATTTTTTCTTGGCTCTATACAAACTAGCCTATGAAGTGACATATCACATAAAACATTCTATCAACTCAGATCAGATACAAACTTGTGTAAACATTGATATCACAGGAAACTGTTGTCATGTTTCTATGAAGAAGTTTATCCATATTGATCAGAATATAATATCAAAAGGAAGAAGCACCACACAATTTCCTAATTTCTTCAAATGTAATCCAGAATGTCAGTGACCACGGTGCCTGAAATGTGGAAAATGTATAGCATTAAGTTTACCAAACATTTAAAGATAGAAATTTTATTAACAAGAGAGCAACAATAAGGGTTAGTTTAGATATTCTATTCCTCTAGATATTTAGTCTCAGATATAAAAGCATGTTTAATACTATAAATAAATGATATATGTATGCCATTAAGGGGTCAAGGAAGTAAATAAAAAACAATCAGCAATAAAATTTTCATTATATTTAAGATGCTGTCTCCCAATTTTTGGTCATAAAACCATTTTTACATTACATTGAGATTATTCCTTTATATTCGTTACAACCAACACAATTACTGAAATGTTTGTATTTTCACATAATCATTCTAAATTCTAAGTTCATAGGATTTTAAATGTAATTTGAATGATAATATATTATTTTTGTTAGTGGCAACATCAACGCTGGGAACCATGTAATTTTTTACTTTCTGGGGCCAGTTGTCCAAGTCTGATTTTCTATAAAATTTAACCCTTGGTTTAAATAAATTGAACAACTAGGCCCTGGACGTTTAAATACCCATTTTTCGGAATTCCTTTTGTATATACTTGTAAAGCTGATTTAAACTTACCATCCTTGCCCATATCGGTAAAAATCCTTTATATAGAGCAAAAAATCCCTCTTGTCTAACAGTCTTCACCAAACAATCTAAAGATCCCTTGTACAATTTACCCCTGAAGTAAAAAGAAAAAATGTTCTTCAAATTTATATTAGCATTCAGAGTTTAGGCTTTAGGGATTTACAAAATGAAAAATAATCAACAACAGAAAGAGAAAAGAAGATTTCTACCACAGATCTATCAAGATCCCGATATGTGAATTAAAACGTTCTCCTAAAAATAAATTATTTAGCAACAAGTTAAAGTTATTTGGTTGTATAGTTTAACAATGGTAAGACTTTTACTGGAAATTTCATATTAATTACCTTCCATTTTCTGTTGGTTGATTCATGATTCTAGTTTTTACAACATCAGCTGGTGTTCCTAAAGTAGCTGCAACTAAACCTGAACAGGCACTGTTATAAAATAACAGCATTAGTTTACTTACTTGAACAAAGTATATTGGTGCTACATGAACATAATATTTTCATATCATTACATACAAGAAATATAAAGTTTCACTACCTAGTATATTTAAATAAAACTAAAGGCTCCCAAGAGCCTGCATCGCCCATCTGGAAATCATTCGCAGAATAAATTGTTTGACATATGTCCATCTTGACTGGCAGTCTGGAACATGACTGTTAAATTCCAATTGGCTCACTGGTTTGCCAATTTGTTGAAACGAGATCTTTCAGTGAATTTTCCAATAACTTCCCATTTAAATTTATTTTTGGTTCTGGAGGCCCTCTTGGACAGCAGGCAGGGTAAATTGGATACAACTCTGAAAGAGGACCAACTAAGTTCCATTTCTACCAAGTTTTGTTCCAACTGACTTTGTGGTTACAGACAAGAAGATCTTCCGTAAATGGCTATTTTCAGTGTGACATGATCCATTGAAGATCAGTTCACACCATTTCATCTGCCACTGCATGGGGCCTCATCTTCCACACCTTTTAGACAAATCAAATCATGCTGTTCACAAATGCACATACCTTTTGACCAATCAGGCGAAACAAAATTTAACTTAGTCTATTGTGCTCATTGAATTGACCTATGTACAAGAAACTGAAAAGTTGTGTATTTACGGAAGAAATAAGTATTTACAATGTATACTCATTCAAAAGTGAAGAACTTGCAAATATTCAACTCGTTTTTTAAACTGAGCGTCTTTTCCCTCATTCCGCTGCACTCCGATCAGGAAAGACGAGAATTTTAAAAATTGTTGAAGATTTTCCGGTCTTCACTTTGAACTCGTGTAAGAACCTATTAATCTTTAATTAAATTTCCCATGGGATCTGGCTCTTGGATGGCAGGCTGAGTCATCTGATAAACTATAGAAAGAGGACCACCTAAGGACCATTGCAGCCAAGTTTTGTTCCAATCGGCCCAGTAGTTTCAAACAAGAAGATCTTAAAGTATAATTTCCCATAAGGTCCTATGTTAAACAATTTTCGGCTCTGGTGGCCATCTTGGTTGGCCAGACATAATTCTAAAAGAGGACCATCTAAGGACCATAGATGCAAAGTTTTATTCCAATTGGCCCATTTGTTTGAGACTAGAAGATCTTTAAGCATTATTTCCCATAAGATCTTATGTTAAACTATGTTCAGCTCTGGCTTACATCTTGGATGGCGGGCGGATTCATAGGATACAATTCTGAAGGAGAACCACCTAAGGACCATTGCTGCCAAGTTTTGTTCCAATTGGCCCTGTGGTTTATTTTGTTCCAATTGGCCTTGTGGTTTCAGAAGAGATCATCTTTAAAGGAAATTTAACGACGACGGACGCCAAGTGATGGCAATATTCAACTTGTTCTTAAAAAAGAGTCTTTTAATTTTTTGCCTCTTTTAAAGGTTTGTTTAAATCTTACTAGAAAATTCTATGAATTTATCAAAAATGTTTGATGCATTACTTATATTCTTTCATTTTTTTAATACTGAATTTTAAATAATTTCCTCTAGCATTGTAAATACTTATTTCTTTCCGTAAATACACAACTTTTAAATTTTCTACCTAACATTAGAAATTACAGTAAGGAAAACAGTTATATAAATTTTTTAAGTAATCATTAATTAGACAACATTTAAGGCCTAAATTAATTAATATTTTGTTTCTTGTAACATTCTCTTAAAAATTTATATCTGAAGGTCTCTTAAAAATAAAAATATTAAGATTGTTATTTTTTGTTCAAAATTTTTCATACTCCTTATAAAGGTTGTATGCTTGTTCAAAAATGGCAAAAAAACTATAAGGTAGACATTGAAAATGTGGCCTGGCCAGGTTATGCAATCCTGAATACAAATCAACATGAAATGATTTCAGAGACATCCTTCCAATGAAGTTTCAGAAAAAAAAATTTCTTAAAATGTCTATGACTGTCGTGCTGATGAAAATTATGCACCATATTAGTGAAAGACACATCCCTGAAATTTTCTAAGTTTTCTAAGATCATTTTCCAAAGTCTAAAGGTTTTTTTGCCTGTAAAGATGGATGGACCAGAGACAAAAAGTGACAACAGTTGCTCACACAGCCTTCTGGAGCTGGTCAGATAACATAAAGCAAAAAACAACAACAATGTTCTCAGAATTCTTACCTTGATATAGTATGTGTTACCCAGTTATCTTTAAGTGAGGTATATCGTAATATCCTTTGCTTAACTGAATCATATGTAGCTAAATCTAGAATACACAAAAATTTTAGATCAATGTTAAATTTTCAAGAGTTAAAAAGTCAAAGGAGAAAAATTTCTTTTTAAAATAAAGTTTGTTGAGATCAGTTATTCCAATCTAACATTAAGATGTAAACAAATTGCAATAGTATTACTAATACAAAATTTAAATCGTCTGTGTACCAGTAATTTAATCCAAAAGTAACATAACAGTTCAGAATAATAAAGAAACAAGAGGCTCAAGAGAATTGAGCCTGTATAGGTCACCTGACACTCACCAATGGAATCCATTTTATTTCATATCATGCGAAAATTGTAACGGACCTTCCATAGATGCTCACACCAACTTACAGTTAATTTGGCTTTGCAGTTTCAGTAAAGAATTTTTGAAATTCTGACCAAGGTCCATAGATGCCTCATACCAAGTTACAGATAATATGACCAATCAGCAATAAGAAGTCTTCATGTCGGCCATATTAGCTGTCTGACCGGGATGAAATATGCAAACTTTAGCTGACATGAAAGCCATTTCTATTGATGTACCTTAAACAGAGAAGTCTCTTCTCTCTATCATTATGAAGTATGAACCAAATTTTTCTTCGTCAAGGTCCTTCTACTTACAGGTCAGCATATTCTAAAATTTGGCAGTTCTCCAAAAGATTTTTGCATGTATTTCCCATAGCGTCTTATGTTAACCTAAGTCCTCGGCTGAAGGCCATTTTGAATTAGGGATCAGCACCAGAGTAACAATACTTGGTGAGCACCTTAAGAGGAACATTCAGACCATTCAACAATTCTGCAGTTCTGTAGATTTTTGTTATATGTCATAGACACTTTCTGTCAAGTTTGGCTCTATTTGACCAAGCAGTTTAAGAGAAAATTTTTTTTTTAAATCAACCAATCAGAAACAAGAATTGCCCATGGCGGCCATGTTTGTCGTCTGATCTGGACAAAATGAGGAAACTTTGTAAAAAAAAACTCCAACAGATGCTTTCCATCAAGTCTCATTCCCTTTGGCCAAGTGTTTCAAAGAAGAAAATTATCAACCGATGAAAGACAAGAACTGCCAATGACAGCCATGTCTGTTGCCTGATCAGGATGAAATGAGAAAAATTTGTATAGAACCTCCCATAGATGCTTTCTGTCAAGTTTCGTTCCATTTGGCCAAACGATTTCATAGGAGAAGATTTTTTTTATATCAACCAATCAGAAATAAGAACTGCCCATGGTGGCCAAATTTGTAGTCGTTCGGAAAGAAATGAGGAAACTTTATAAAGGACCTCCCATATATGCTTCCTGTCAAGTTTTGTTTCATTTGGCACAGTGGTTTCAGAGGAGTAGATTTTTGAAAAATCCGCCAATCAGAAACAACAATTGCCCACGACGGCCATGTTTGTTGTCCAATTGGGAAGAAATGAGCAATCTTATAAAGGACCTTACATAGATGCTTCCTGCCGAATTTAATTTCATTTGGCCCAGTGATTTCAGAGGAGACGATTAAAATGTGAAAAGTTAACGGATGGACGGATGCCAAGTGATGACAAAAGCTCAAATGGCCTTTGGCCAGGTGAGCTAATAAATAGTAGTCCACAAGATGTTTCAGTCACCTCTGGCAATCAGACTTAAGTTCATGTCAATCCTTGTAAGACAATGAATTAATTTGATTTTTAAATGAAGAGTGTTTTTTATTAGATTGATTAATTTTCTATTGGAGATAATACACTAGACTATTTAAGAAGTGATATTGAAATAAACAACACTAATTTCCAAAAAATTTAATTTACTTTGTTGTGAATTCCTGAATGGTAGAAAAAACTTGAACTCTTTTCAAATACTTTTCAAGTACTTTCAAAGTCCAAAACTGTAACTGTCAAAAGCATTTTTAGTTTTGAAGGAAGTTCAAGTACCGTTTGTTAAATTCTTTCAAAATATTTTTTTTTCTTCCAGTTTCAAATACTTTCAAGTGCTTATATAGATCTTGATCAGTGTATTATCTGTTTAATGATTAAAGTATTAACAGACTTTCATGACTTTCAAATTGGTTTATGGTAGCTGGATAGGTGTGTGGAAAGTAAAATGAATACAAAATGATATTTTCTTTTGGAAAACATTCAAGATTTCTCTCTATGATTTATATAATCTGTTATGATTGATATTTACCTCCCATGTTCACTAAAGCTGCTCTTTGTACATTTGGTACAACCCCTCTATATAAGCCTCGCATACCTTCTTCTGTAACTATTTTACGAAAAGCATGTGCTGTATTCTTTACTCTGAAATAAATTATAATTATTAATAGAATATTTATGTATACTGCAAAAATCATATAGCGGTAAAGATGAAGTTTAACATCACATTAGTATCAATAAGTAAAGGACACAATTCCAACAGTACAAGCGACAGAATGTCAATTATTTTAAAAGCTTATACATACTTCTAATTCCTATCCAGTTTGATGTGAAATAACAACAATTGAAAACAAAAGATTCCTTATGCAAGTTACACTTTTGCAGAAAAAATACAATTCAAATAATAGATTAATTACACAAAACAATTATTGTGTAATTCCATTAAATGAATAAATCAAAACCTGAGTCTCAACACAAATATGTGTCAAAATGAGAAGTTGACAGTGTCAATGTCAATTTACCTATGAATCAACACAGGTTAAGGAATGGAACATAATAAAGGATTAGTCAGACGTTAGTCATTAGATGGCTGAAGGACAACAAACAGTTAAAAAAAGATCCCTGTACAAAAGATGTACCGATATATCCAGATACATTGTTTTGTCAATGGTCTTTATTGTGGAAAACAAATGTGTTGAAGCAAATATCCTGTATCAGATTTTAATTATAATGAATATTTTTACCTTGGTGGTTTTCCTTCCAGACGTCGACGACCTTCCATCTGCATCTGTACTTTGACTAGATCTGTGGGACTAGCGATGAATTGACCAAGAGCACCAGCAGTTAATCCCCCTAAAGATGATTTCCTACCAAAAAAACCAGACATTTTGTGAAACCAGCTGGGATTTAAAATACATTATTTATAAAACACTTATGAAGTGCAAACCTATACTGTAATACGGTGAAATATATAAAAGTTTCTTTTATACCACAACTTCCACATTTACTATTATAATATTTCATGACCATGAAAATCTTAGGAATTTATGTGTCTTTTTTTTTCAGTAAGTTTTATCACTGTATAGTATATATTACATTGGACAATTACATGTAGGATTTGCCTTCCCATCGCTACAGTAAAGTGAAAGACAGATGTTAGGTTGACAAGAGAAACTAACCAAAGTAATTAGTACAAGAAGCTGTCGAATGACAGCAAACCGGATTTTTCTGCAACAAATGACCTTTGCATGGAAAAGACGACTTGAACTGCCTTTTTAAAATTTTTTAGAACCATAACTCCTGAATGGTGAAAGTGAAAATCGTCAATATTGGAACGGTGAAAGTGGAAATCGTCAATATCGAACTTGACCTCCATTTTGTCATCAGTAACAACATATTAAAATCTGAAAAGCTTTGGTTGAACAGTTCATAAGTTATCACACGGACACCACTGGGAAAGCCATTTTTCAATCTTTCAAGAACCATAACTCCTGAACGGTGAAAGTGAAAATCGTCAATATCGAACATGACCTCCATTTTGTCATCAGTAACAACATATTAAAATTTGAAAAGCTTTGGTTGAACAGTTCATAAGTTATCACACGGACACCACTGGGAAAGCCATTTTTCAATCTTTCAAGAACCATAACTCCTGAACGGTGAAAGTGAAAATCGTCAATATCGAACATGACCTCCATTTTGTCATCAGTAACAACATATTAAAATTTGAAAAGCTTTGGTTGAACAGTTCATAAGTTATCACACGGACACCACTGGGAAAGCCATTTTTCAATCTTTCAAGAACCATAACTCCTGAACGGTGAAAGTGAAAATCGTCAATATCGAACTTGACCTCCATTTTGTCATCAGTAACAACATATTAAAATTTGAAAAGCTTTGGTTGAACAGTTCATAAGTTACCACACGGACACCACTGGAAAAGCCATTTTTCAATCTTTCAAGAACCGTAACTCTTGAACGGTGAAAGTGAAAATCGTCAATATCGAACTTGACCTCCATTTTGTCATCAGTAACAACATATTAAAATTTGAAAAGCTTTGGTTGAACAGTTCATAAGTTATTGCACGGACACTGTTTGGCAGCCGCCCGGCCGCTCGCCATACATCACCAATTTAATAACCGATATTTTCCTATGAAAATCTAGTTAAAAATGTAATACAAAAAGATGTTTTTGTTTTGGAAATTCAATATTCACCAATGCAAATGTCTAAATATTATTTAATTTTCATTTCATTCATGCACATACATGTAACAATCCATTTTTACAACAATCATATGTCATGTTATTGTAGACCTTATATAATATATACTTTTCTGGTATACAACAACTAAATGTTAGAGGTAAATGGTCTTCAGAAATGGGCCCTTAATATGTGAATAAACATGCAAATGGCAATTCTTGATAATTACCTTTTTGCACTCAACATACCATATTGGATAGCTGCCATCTGGATTTTTCTTGAGAACTTTATCCCTGATTACTTCATATATAGACATTCTACATCCTGTATATACTGTTGTCATGAAAAAAATATAATTCCAGTATTAAACCAAACAAAAATTTGATTTATTCCTTATAGTAACTTAAAGAAACAGGTAATGTCTACTATGATTTTTGGTATTGATAAAATAAATAAATAATACTTAAATAGTTGTCTGAATGTGTCAAATTTATAGTGAAACAAAGTCTGATACACTTACCAATATGTCTGTACAGTGCTGGAGGAAGACCCTGAAATATTTTTGTGGCCCCTTCTTCCCTTACTGAAAAATAAAGCATTCAAATTTTTACAAAATCCTGCTATACAATAGTCCATACCAACTTAAAAGCACCGAACTGCCACCAAACACACCGAATATTTCAAGTCATTATATCAGTAACATATATCAAGTCACCAATGACACTGACTTATATATCTTATGTTATTTTAAGACAAATAATCAGAAGCAATTACTACCATTTCTAGTTAACACTCTAAATTTTCTTGTGGAATAGTACTAGATAAACAACAAAATACATAACAGGAAAGGTCAACAATGACACACCAATCAATCAACCCAACAGACAGAACCCTGGACACAAAATAGCATGATACAGCACAAAACACAAACATAAACACAACAGAGAGTCAGGATAGTCTTAACTTGGTACAGACAATGAACAGTGGTGGGTACCCAAATCTACCCTTTGTCTATCCTAACACTGGTGTATAAAACACACTTTATAAACCAATACACTATGATTACCAACAAGATGACCGCTTGCTAGAACTGCAAAATTATACTGGACGCTACATAACTAGAAAGCAGGGTCAGAATCTGCTCATTTTAACTGTAAAATTTGCTAAAGCTCTCATAGCCGAAGGTCGGATACTGTCGCTCTACTAAACGAAAAAGTCTGAACAATTCATAAAGGGTTTAATGTTATCTTGTCATAGAGTTCAATAGAAATCAGCAGTATTCATGAGATGACAGTATGAATATAAACATAGGTAATCTATCGATTACAAAGCTCACCTCGTAACGCATTATTATCACTAAGCCGTAATTGACTTGAACTTTTCAAAATTTTAAGTGCTCATCCATGCAGAAAAAGAAGGTCACAGCCAGCTTCTGAACCATGCATCTTACAAAGCATCTCTGGATGCTTTGGTTGATGTGGTACTTGCCTGTTAGCAGGAATGCACTTTAACCATTCTTCTGTAAGTGGTCATCCATGCAAAAAATATAGGACACAGCCAGTATCCAAAGCATGCATTGTGCTAAGCATCACTAGGTGCACTTACCATACCAATATGGTTGATGTGGCACTTGTCAGTAAGCAGGAATGGACTTTAACCATTCTTCTGTAAGTGGTCATCCATCCGGAAAAAGTAGGTCACAGCCAGCATCCAAAGCATGCATTGTGCTTAGCATCCATAGGTGCACCAACCATGGCAATATGATTGATGTGGCATGTGTCAGTAACCAGGAATGGACTTTAACCATTCTTCTGTAAGTGGTCATTCATGCGGAAAATATAGGTCAGAGCCAGCATCCGAAGCATGCATTGTGCATAGCATCACTAGGTGCACCTACCACACCAATATGATTGATGTAGCACTTGTCAGTAAGTATATATGGATCTTAACCATTCTTCTGTAAGTGTTCATTCATGCGGAAAATATAGGTCAGAGCCAGCATCCAAAGCATGCATTGTGCTTAGCATCATTAGGTGCACCTACCATACCAATATGATTGATGTGGCATTTGTCAAGAAGCGTGTATGGATCTTAACCATTCTTCTGTAAGTGGGTGCGGACGCCGACACCGACGCTGACGCCGACTTTCAAGAGGTGAGCTAAAAAGCCTTCAAATCATTGGGAGAAAGAGCAATTTGTACAGAATTACACATAACTTCATATTTGTAGCTCTTCTTGTGAAAAGATCTTAAGTAACTACCAAGTTTCCGTGGGTTATTAGCAAAACTTTTGCATTTATTCATGATATAACAGGAAAATATGATGGGAAAACCTGTTCATGATAAGTGCTTTTCTTGAAGTTGGGTATTTAGCTAGGAGATGTTGATATCTATTATAAAACTTGTTAAAAGCATTGAGCAGCCTGTGTAATCTACAACCCTGTAACAGAAATTTCTTAGTAATTGTATGGTTTTACTCATTAAAACCTTCTAACCATGAGCAAATTTGTGCAAAACGTACAAGCTGTGATATGTACACTCCATACGATGGTGCCAAGGTAGATCTCCATCAAGGGTTTAATCATGATTCTCCCACTTTTAATTACCCCAATTAACAAATTGATACATAAACATAAACTTAAAAGGAACCACTGACCATGCAATACTATAGTCTGTTCTATTTAAATGACTAAAATTATATTTTATACCTGTGTAGTGGGAGAGTGACCTGTAGACTATATTTCATTCATATTTTGTAAATACCTATATTATGATAGGAAAGTCATAATTATTTTGTGTTCTTCAACAAATTTGGAGTTATTTGAAGTTTTATTGTTCATGTTTTTTTAGTTGAGTTGATAAGAATTCTGATTTGTGTCATTAAGAAAGAAAAACAAGAGGCTCTCAAGAGCCTGAATCGCTCACCTGGCAAACAATGCACTATAAACTAAATCTCATCATCACCATTCACTAAGGATACCATGTTTACTTTAAAAACCAAATATTGTTGAAATCCGAGCAAGTGTAAAAAATGGCGGGAAAATGGCAGCCATTTTAAAAATGGCCGTCCAAAACAAACTTTCATCATCACCACTCAACTCGGGATACCATGTTTACCTTGAAAGTAGCTTTCATCTTCATTTTCTTCCTATAATTCAGGAAAAAATAGCAAAAAACAGCATTTTGACCCCTTTGTTCTATTTTTAGTAAGGGCGGACATGTTTTTCGACCAATCAAAAATCCAAGCACCAACTTTTTGCAGGATACTCTAAAGAACAATCTCACCAAGTTTCATTTGATTTTGAATAGTAGTTTCAGAGAAGAAGATTTTTGAAATAATAACATAAAAAAAAGCCAAAAATGTCAAAAAAGTGCAATAACTCTAACATCCATTGACAGATTTTCATGAAAATCAGCACATAGGTAGCTCTCATCATGCTGAACACTTTCAACCTACCAGAATTTGCCGTAACCTAATGATTTTTGAGATATTTCCAAAAAACTGTTGTTTGACCCCTATGTTCTATTTTTAGTAACAGTGGCCATGTTTTTCGACGGATCAAAAATCGAAGCATAGACTTTTTGCAGGATACCCTAAGGAACAATCTTACCAAGTTTCATTTGATTTTGAAAAGTAGTTTCAGAGAAGAAGATTTTTGAAATAATAACATAAAAAAAGCCAAAAATGTCAAAAAAGGGCAATAACTCTAACATCAGTCCACAGATTTTCACGAAAATCAGCACACAGATAGCTCTAATCATACTGAACACTTTCAACCTGCCAGAATTTGCCGTAACCTAATGATTTTTGAGATATTTGTGAAAAACTGTTGTTTGACCCCTATGTTCTATTTTAAGTAACAGTGGCCATGTTTTTCGACGGATCAAAAATCGAAGCATAAACTTTGTGCAGGATACCCTAAGGAACAAACATGCTAAGTTTTATCCAAATCCATTCAGTAGTCTCAGAGGAGAAGATGTTTGAAAAATTGTTAACGATGAATAACAATACACATGACAAAAACTAAAAGAATACCAGAAGTTGTACTCATACCAGTTAATACTCGAAATGACATCATCAGAATTTGATATGTAAACACAGTTATATGACCACCAAACTGTCCTTGCATTACTTGTTCTGTATGAACTATAGTGGTTCAACTTGCATAATTGCCATACTTGGTTATACATGTAATGTTTGTTAGTAGGAAAGTGCATATTTATTTTGAATTCAGTAAATTTCGGCTTCAGCAAGCCCAAGATATTGCATGCACAAAGACATTTACTTCCTTTTTTGAATTAATAAGATTCAGGGCTATATTAACAAGAGGCTCTCAAGAGCCTGAATCGCTCACCTGGTAAACAATGCACTATAAACTAAATTAATATATTAATGTTTGTTGTAAACTAAACTGAGTATTAAAGGTCACGTAAAATGCTGAAAATACCTTTAAAAACCTTTAAGAACCTCTGGAAAGAAATGGGCATGAGTTCTCCCTACGCTTGATTAAGATACAGTCATGGTCAATCTGATGATTCATAATACAAAATACAAGCTTTAATTAATCTTCAAATACAAGTATAAATCTTTTGGTCTTTATGTTGTCTTCGTTTTTAAAATGTTTGAAAGAAGTTATGTAAAAATTGTGGGTTAAGGCTTTTTATTGTACTTGAAAAGGAAATATTGCAGGAAAAATCATGCAAATTCCCCCAAGTAGTTTCAGAGGAGAAGATGTTGAAAATTTGTTAACAACGATTATGACAGACACCAAGTGATGGCAATTAAAAGCTCACATATTATGAAGTTTAATCATTGTTATACAACATTCTCATCATCACCATTCACTAAGGATACCATGTTTACTTTAAAAACCAAATATTGTTGAAATCCGAGCAAGTGTAAAAAATGGCGGGAAAATGGCAGCCATTTTAAAAATGGCCGTCCAAAACAAACTTTCATCATCACCATTCAACTTGGGATACCATGTTTGCCTTGAAAGTAGCTTTCATCTTCATTTTATTTCTATAATTCAGGAAAGAATAGCAAAAAACAGCATTTTGACCCCTATGTTCTATTTTTAGTAAGGGCGGACATGTTTTTTGACCAATCAAAAATCCAAGCATTAACTTTTTGCAGAATACCCTAAGGAACAATCTTACCAAGTTTCATTTGATTTTGAATAGTAGTTTTAGAGAAGAAGATTTTTGAAATAATAACATAAAAAAAAGCCAAAAATGTCAAAAAAGGGCAATAACTCTAACATCAGTTGAAAGATTTTCACAAAAATCAGCACGCAGGTAGCTCTCATCATGCTGAACACTTTCAACCTGCCAGAATTTGGCGTAACCTAATGATTTTTTAGATATTTGCGAAAAACTGTTGTTTGACCCCTATGTTCTATTTTTAGTAACAGTGGCCATGTTTTTCGACGGATCAAAAATCGAAGCATAAACTTTGTGCAGGATACCCTAAGGAACAATCATGCTAAGTTTTATCCAAATCCATTCAGTAGTTTCAGAGGAGAAGATTTTTGAAATAATAATATAAAAAAAAAGCCAAAAATGTCAAAAAAGGGCAATAACTCTAACATCAGTATACAGATTTTCAAGAAAATCAGCACTCAGGTAGCTCTCATCATGCTGAACACTTCCAACCTGCCAGAGTTTGCCTTAACCTAATGATTTTTAAGATACTTGCGAAAAACTGTTGTTTGACCCCTATGTTCTATTTTTAGTAACAGTAGCCATGTTTTTCGACGGATCAAAAATCGAAGCATAAACTTTGTGCAGGATATCCTAAGGAACAATCATGCTAAGTTTTATCCAAATCCATTCAGTAGTTTCAGAGGAGAAGATTTTTGAAATAATAACATAAAAAAAAGCCAAAAATGTCAAAAAAGGGCAATAACTCTAACATCAGTTGACAGATTTTCACGAAAATAAGCACACAGGTAGCTCTCATCATGCTGAACACTTTCAACCTGCCAGAATTTGCCATAACCTAATGATTTTTGAGATATTTGCAAAAAACTGTTGTTTGACCCCTATGTTCTATTTTTAGTAACAGAGGCCATGTTTTTCGATGGATCAAAAATCGAAGCATAAACTTTGTGCAGGATACCCTAAGGAACAATCATGCTAAGTTTTATCCAAATCCATTCAGTAGTTTCAGAGGAGAAGATTTTTGAAATAATAACACAAAAAAAAGCCAAAAATGTCAAAAAAAGGGTGATAACTCTGAAATGAGTGGTTGGATCTTCTTCAAAATTTCAGGGCAGGTAGATCTTGAGGTGCTGATCACTTTTACCCATGCCAGAATTTTGATATCTGTGACCGTTTCTGACTTATTTGCAAAAAACTGCGATTTACCCCTATGTTCTATTTTTAGCCATGACGGCCATGTTTTTATACGAATCAAAAATCCAAACAATAGATTTGTAGCACCCATACCAATTAATAACTGTACCAAGTTTGGTTGCAGTTGGACTTATGGTGTTGGAGGAGTTAACGTTTGAAAAAGTTAATGGACGACAGACGGACGGACGGACGACGGACGCCAAGTGATAGCAATAGCTCACATGACCCTTCGGGTCAGGTGAGCTAATAATTAGGGAATGATATGATATGTTAAAAAATGACATAAAAAGTCAAAATTCATCTCTAAAATGGCAAAATTTTCATTGAATGTCAAGAGATTTAACACTTGAAGACTTAATTATCTAGTATAACTGGTAAACTTTATCAGAAATAAACTATAAGTACTATCATATCATTCCCTAATTATTATAAATTAAATAGGGGATTGAAAGTGAGAGTGAGGATGACACCCCATCAAGAAAGGGAAAGTTAGTAATTGGAAAATTAAAATTGTCCTTTTTATCATAAATTTTAGTAACCTACTCTCCATTTTTTATATTTATTTTAAGATCTAAAAAGAACAGCATTTACTATTCCTATTAGCTTTGTTCAAATGTAGCTCCTTTGGATAAATGTCTTTTAAATAATTAAGAAACTCAGGGTTATCAACAGTAAGTACATCATCAAAATACCTGCAATTATTGTTAAAAATATCAATTAATTTATCATGATTCTGTATTTCACCTTCGAAGAGTTTTTACGTCAACATTAGAGTCTTGAAGATTACTGTGTTTAAATTCAATACATTTTTTAATCTTGCATCTGTTTCCTTAAGACCAGCACATTTCGCAAAGAAATCTTCTTAAACAATTACTGAGGTCATCTAGAACTTTCAGTGGGAAACATAGTTGTATTCCATATGAAAGACTCAATGTGACCTTCAGATGAAGATCAACCATAAAAAGTACTTATACTAGTGATATTGCTTTGAATAAATGTTTGTCACATTTTGGTATACAGATTTTGTGTCAAGAATTAATTACAATTAAAAAGTATCACTTCTTTCATATTATGTAACTTAGAGTCTAAGATTTTAATAAAGTCCTTATAAAATAATAGGATGAACAGTCCAAGCTTCAAGGTTTAAAAAATCACAATTTACTGTTTGTAATTAATAATCTATTTACCAATAGATCTAGTATTGCTGATATTTGTCAAAGATTGACACGATAATTTCTGAATTTATAAGAAGAAGTATAAAAGATCCTTGACTCTCTGTTACATTTTGTAAATTTTCACAAATATCACCTTTAATTATTCCCAGGCAACATTATATCATTTAATATTTTTAAATAATAAATTTGTTATTTACCAATGCCTGCAACAGTTCTTATCATCCCCCTTTTCTGTATCGTAGCAGTCTGTCCTTCAACATTTCTCTCTCCCTGAATCTGTAGTCTGGTCTTGGTCAAATCTAAAGGATATGTCACTGAAACACAAATTTTTTGAAAATTTTAAACTTAACAAAAATAAAAATTGTTATAAGTCCCAAGCAAATTAATGTGACTATGGTACTAGGAATTCTGGCCAGCAAGATTCCCTGAACAAAAAAATCATAAAATCAAATTTAATATAATATGCATCCAGATAATAAGAAAAATATCCTCAGATATCACCAAAGCTATTCTTTAATCTTTAGAATACCATGAAATAATTCACACCTATACTAACCAGTACTGAAAACCTTTTCTAACACTTTTGGCAAATACTTTCCCACATAATTTCTGGAAATTTTTTTTCTCAAAAACTTGCTAATGTTTCACACTGTACTAGATATACAATACAGTAATTAGTGCTTTCCCCAGAAATTTGTGAAGGCATGGTAAATTTCATATTTCGAGGGCACTTAATGGTTAAAAAAGATAATATTAGAGGCACCCCACATTGACAAGAGGGCAGTATATTTATCAAAACCTGATATAAACAGCCTTTACCCTGGTGTGATGGTGTAAAAATGTCATAAAAGTGTGCCAACACAACAGGGGTACATGATTAAATACAAACTAGTTTCAAAAAGATAAGAGTAAACTAACAAGAGGCTGTCGAATGAGAGTAAACCGGATTTTCCTGCAACAAATGACCTTTGCATGGAAACGACGACTTGAACTGCCTTTTTTCAATTTTTTAGAACCATAACTCCTGAACGGTGAAAGTGAAAATCGTCAATATCGGAACGGTGAAAGTGGAAATCGTCAATATCGAACTTGACCTCCATTTTGTCATCAGTAACAACATATTAAAATTTGAAAAGCTTTGGTTGAACAGTTCATAAGTTATCACACGGACACCACTGGGAAAGCCATTTTTCAATCTTTCAAGAACCATAACTCCTGAACGGTGAAAGTGAAAATCGTCAATATCGAACTTGACCTCCATTTTGTGATCAGTAACAACATATTAAAATTTGAAAAGCTTTGGTTGAACAGTTCATAAGTTATCACACGGACACCACTGGAAAAGCCATTTTTCAATCTTTCAAGAACCATAACTCTTGAACGGTGAAAGATAAAATCGTCAATATAGAACTTGACCTCCATTTTGTCATCAGTAACAACATATTAAAATTTGAAAAGCTTTGGTTGAACAGTTCATAAGTTATCACACGGACACCACTGGAAAAGCCATTTTTCAATCTTTCAAGAACCATAACTCTTGAACGGTGAAAGATAAAATCGTCAATATAGAACTTGACCTCCATTTTGTCATCAGTAACAACATATTAAAATTTGAAAAGCTTTGGTTGAACAGTTCATAAGTTATCACACGGACACCACTGGAAAAGCCATTTTTCAATCTTTCAAGAACCATAACTCTTGAACGGTGAAAGTTAAAATCGTCAATATCGAACTTGACCTCCACTTTGTCATCAGTAACAACATATAAAAATTTGAAAAGCTTTGGTTGAACAGTTCATAAGTTATCACACGGACACCACTGGGAAAGCCATTTTTCAATCTTTCAAGAACCATAACTCCTGAACGGTGAAAGTAAAAATCGTCAATATCAAACATGACCTCCATTTTGTCATCAGTAACAACATATTAAAATTTGAAAAGCTTTGGTTGAACAGTTCATAAGTTATCACACGGACACCACTGGGAAAGCCATTTTTCAATCTTTCAAGAACCATAACTCCTGAACGGTGAAAGTGAAAATCGTCAATATCGAACTTGACCTCCATTTTGTGATCAGTAACAACATATTAAAATTTGAAAAGCTTTGGTTGAACAGTTCATAAGTTATCACACGGACACCACTGGAAAAGCCATTTTTCAATCTTTCAAGAACCATAACTCTTGAACGGTGAAAGTGAAAATCGTCAATATCGAACTTGACCTCCATTTTGTCATCAGTAACAACATATTAAAATTTAAAAAGCTTTGGTTGAACAGTTCATAAGTTATTGCACGGACACTGTTTGGCAGCCGCCCGTCCGCCCGCCCGCCCGGCCGCCCGGCCGCCCGCCGTACATCACCAATTTAATAACCGATATTTTCCTATGAAAATCCGGTTAAAAATTGAAAGTTAGGTTTGGCTACCTGGGGGCACATTGTAAAATTCATGATGAGGGCAGCATGGTGCAGCGCCATGCTAAATTGGTCTAGGGAAACCTCTAAGTAATAACAGGGGTTATATTTGCCAGACATATACAGTATAGTTTTTTTTGGAAGAATATCTAACTGAAAAATATAAGATTTGAATTATAAAACCTGTGTCTACATTTAACCTATAATTATTACTGGATTGTATCTCACTGCTTAACAGCAAATTTTAAGATCTGTAAAGGACAATTAATATAATATGTGTGTGAAAAAAAAAAATAACCAGTTGGCTGAAGACAATTTCAGGACTCTTGGCATAATTTTTCATATAGCGTGATCACAAAATGGAATTCATCTTTTGAGTGTAAAATAAACTGAACTAGAAATTGTGACACGGATGCCCCACCTAAAATGTAGGTCATCATGTATGAATGCTCAGTACTATCCAAGGCACATCCACTGATGAAGTTTCACTGATACACTATGCTTAGTTCCAAAGAAAGTAACCTAAACGCAAAACTTAACCAGGGTCGCTCAAGTGTAAAATGTAGGTCATAATGACCCAATTATTGTATCACTGCTCAGTACTACCAAAGGCACATCCACTGATGAAGTTTCATTGATACACTATGCCTAGTTCCAAAGAAATGAATCTAAACGTAAAACTTAACCAGAGTCACTCAAGCATAAAATGTAGGTCAAAATGACACAATTATTGTATGACTGCTCATTACTATCCAAGGCACATCTACGGATGAAGTTACATTGATACACTATGCCTAGTTCCAAAGAAATGAACCTAAATGTAAAACTTAACCAGAGCCGCTCAAGCATAGAATATAGGTCATGATGACCCAATCATCATACGACTGCTCAGTGTTACCCCAGGCACATCCACTGATGAAGTTTTATTGATACACTATGCCTAGTTCCAAATAAATGAACAGAAACGCAAAACTTATCCAGAGTTGCTCAAGCATAAAATGTAGGTTATAATGACCCAAAGATTGTATTACTGCTCAGTACTACCAAAGGCACATCCACTGATGAAGTTTCATTGATACGCTATGCTTAGTTCCAAAGAAATGAACCTAAATGCAAAACTTAACCAGTCACTGAAGCATGAAATGTAGGTCATATTGACCCAAGTGTTGCTGACCTTCATTGTACTATACAAGAATATATGGGAAAATTCATTTAAAAATCTCTCCTAAAACTGCTTATGCAAATGGAACCACAATTGACAGCAATGGTTCTATTTCAGAAATATGTTTGATGACCTAGACTGTCAACCAAGATGGCAATCTAATTCTAAGTCATCAAACATAATTCTGAAAGAGGACTATGTAAGGACATTGCTGCCAAAGTTTAGTTTCAATTGGCCAAAATTTTGAGTTATCAGACAAGAAATAACACTGATATATCACTATACAATGTAGGTTTCTGAGAAATGGAGCTAAACACAAAACTTAACCGAATCTGGACGTACGTTGATATCATTGATATATTATTATAGGTTTTCTGAGAAATGGAGCTAAATGCAAAACTTAACCGAATCGGGACCTACAGATGGACAAGGCCAAGGGTAAATATATACATGTATGCCCCGGCCACATTCATGGCTGGGCATTATAAAACTACAGACCTCCAAGATATCATGATACTGACTAGAGCCACCATGCACCCGATTTGCCTGATTCTGGGTCATTTTGCCCTGAATCCTGTTTGCACCTGTACAGTTTCGCTCTGATTCCCATCTGCCCTGACATTTAACAAAAATATAACTTGTTATGGAGTATATATAAAAGGTAGATACTCTAATATACCCAGTGAAGATCTTTTGTATTTTAAATTGCTGATTAATTTTGCTATAAAGCCGTAGTTTTCCTGATTCTGTTTAAAAATTCAGAAAATATTGAATATCTTATGAATTTAATTAAAGAATTCTTTGAGTCTTAACAGTGGTACATTTAGTGTAGAAAAAATATCAGCTTTTACAAGAGAATTTCTCATAGAATGTTGGTAATTCAGCAATGACATATTCAAAGCTTTTAGCTTCTGTTTTCAGAAATATTCAAATATTAAAAAAAAAAGATATTCTTATTATCTTATATGGTTTGCAGCCTTCCCTTTGCAAATAAAGATCATGTTTTTAAATCTTGCTCAAATAATGTTGCACATATTAAAATCTCCATCAATTCTTTATTATAATTATAAGATAATAAACCCTATTCAGTTGTATTTGTTATACATGTATTCAATTTCATTAATTTTCTTCACACACTTTCTTTATAGTCTGTCGTCCTGATATGCACCTGGCTGCCACTGGATGTTAAACAACAATTCATCCATCTTTATAGTCTGAATTTCTTCAGACACTGCAACCGTCCTTTTTTTATTTGGATATTGATATGTCGGGTTTGGGTCAATGATGTGCCTTCAAAAAGTTGGAATTTCAGACACTTCTTACACTTTTTCCGTTACTATCATGAAAACGCCACCCACCTAGTTAGATTCTGGAATGCATGCTGATATCATTTATGTTGCCTATATTTGATTTCTATTAAAATTCCAAGTATTTTTAAATGACAACCCTCCTTTGTTGTCATTTCAAGCATTGTTAGTAAGGTCAACAAGAATTTGCATATCTTACTTTTTACCAGAACCGTTTGGAGACACATATTTTGATTCTGGAATTTTAAACAATTTTATTGGACTCCGGCCTTAAAATAAGGATCCAACAAAAAGGTAACAAAAGCAAATTCTGGTTGACCTCACACATGATGCTTGGAAATGACAACAAAGGAGGGTTGTCATTTAAAAATATTTGAATTTTAATTAAAATCAATATGGACAATAAAAATGATATCAGTATGCGGGATAATCATTCCAGAATATAACTACATGTAGGTAGCTCAGATTCATACGATAATAATGGAAAAAGCATAAGAAGTGTTTGAAGGGTGGTACCACTAAAATTCCAACTTTTTAAAGGCACATTGTTCTGGCCCCAACCCAACATATCTATGCAAATTAAAAAAGAGGGTTGATGGGTCACAGGAGATTCATACGAACTTTCTTTTTATTTAATTTAACTAATAATTCCCTAATAAAAACTATTTAATTTCAATCCAAACACCAAACTAATCTATTGTTTGATACATGTTGGATAAATGTGAATTAGATTTTTCAACTGTTGGAGAACCATGAACAAACTGTTAATGAGTTAATTATAATTATTATCTTATCAGGGAGAAACGACCGAATCAAAACAACCTAGCTTTAACCATTTTGTCCTACATCATGACATTAGATTCTTGCACGTGTACCGACCAAAATGAAGTCCTAGATACCTGATTCTGCTACTACTGCTGCAACTGCTGATAAAGTATACTTAAACCAAAAGGCGTCAGCATATACAAGAGGCGACTGCCGATCTCCCCCAATCATATTTGAAACGGTGACAACTGACCACAAACACGTGTTGAACAGCTGTTTTTGGATGTCCAAAGGTCACTTCCTGTTTATGTTTGCAGCGACATCTGTGTTCCACCCATTTTTCATCAAATGTAAGAAGTGCTTGTATAAAAACTCCAGATGACAATGTTTGACATTGCCAAACCTAAGCAGGGCAATGCTTTTTGGGAACAAGTGTACGCAAAAAACACAACCGGAAATACTTATTCTAATACCCAAAACCAAAGACGGACATAGCATATCTCGAAATTTTCTTGTTTCAAAACTCACAGCTAGATCCTATATAATACTCCCAAACTCCGTTAAAAACTATACTTCTGTGGATGTAATCCATCGAAATCGTATTTATTTTTGTTCAAAACTAATTGACGGATAATAGCTACACCGAAAGGACATTGTGCCCTGTAAATCCAAAACTAACTGAAATTATTCGGAAGAAACAAATAATTAGATAAAATAGGTATACTGAGAAATTTTTCGGTTTAAATGACTTGCGGAACGATGTTATGAATAATTAAATAACTTCAACCTAGCCATAAATACCTTAATGGAAAAAGCTAGAAAGGCTTATTTAAGAAATTAGTGGGGTTGGTTAAATAAGCCATGTAAATAATTAGAAAAATTATTTGATACTTTTATTTTACCGATTCTCACTTAGTGTAGTGAAACAGAGATATATGTCTCTGAGTTAAATCCGGGGTGTTTTCTCTACTCTTAAAGATTCAAAACAATTCGAAAAACTGCACATTAAATTCATGAATGAAATTGTAGGTGTTCATTGTAAATCTTCAAATGATGCTTGTCGCGCAGAATTGGCTCGATTACCACTGAAAAGTAGAATTCTATTTTCTTTTATTAAATTTTTAGAACATATCTTACTTCTAGATAGATCATTGGTTAACAATATTTTTCATGCAACAAACTATCAAACCTTTGGTTTGCTAAGATAAAAAGAGTTTTACAACATTTGGGTTTTACTGTTCTAAAGGGCCATGTCAGCTATTGCCATCACTTGGCATCCGTCGTCGCCCGGCGTAAACTTCTCTTTAAAGATCTTCTCCTCTGAAACCACTGAGCCAATTGGGACCAACTTTGGTGGAATGGTCATTAACTGGGTGGCCTCTTGTCAAACTTGTGTCCGCATCCCAGACCTCCAACCGATATAGCTACTTACTAAAAATAGAAGGAAAAAAGGGGGTGAATTTAAAAAAAAATATTTTCTATGAAACTACATGGCCAGATGAAACCAAACGGTCCTCTGAGTATTGTGTCCGATGACCCAGGTTGTCAACCGAGATGGCGACCACAGCCGAACTTAGTTTAACACAGAACCCCATGGAAAAATTCATTTAAAAATCTAGTCTGAAATCAATTCGCCTTATATGGTTCTCTTTCAGAATTGTGTCTGATGACCGGGACTTTCAACCAATATGGCTGCCACAGCCGAACTTAGATTAACATAGGACTCTATAGAAAAATTGATTTAAAAATCTTGTCCGAAACCACTTGGCCACTAGGCAGCAATTTTCCTTAGATAGTCCTATTTCAGAATTGTGCCGATGACCCAGACTGTAAAAAAGCTCGCCCAAATAAATTTTAGATTTTACGACAATGGCGTTATATTGTCTTTATCCTGCAATCCCCTTTAGATGCGTAAAATGCTTAAAATTAAGTTTGAAGTTGAAATCCAACTGCCGTGAAAACGCGGGAAACGCCAAGGCGTCATCTGGTACATTCACTACGCTCCTCGCGCTCTTCATGGTAAACAAATACCAGTAGGCTTTATTAGGTCATTGACGTAATACGACTAAAGTTTATTCTGCCCCTGTTATTAGAGGGGAAATTGCTTGATTTCAAGATAAATATAAAATACATAGTCTTTAGCGAGTCCTTTCCAATGTTTCGCAGCGAGCCCAAATAAATTTTATATTTTCCGACAATGACTTTGTATTTTCGTTATCCTGCAATCCCCTTTAGATGCGTAAAATGCCTTAAAATTACGTTTGAAGTTGAAATCCAAGTGCCGTGAAATCGCGGGAAACGCCACGACGTCATCTGGTATATTCAGACCGCTCCTCGCGCTCTTCACGTAAACAAGTAACAGTAGATTTTATTAGGTCATTGATAATAATTATCAGTGTGTTGTGTTGTCAAGAAAAATATAAATGTTGTGAGACGTTGGGCTGGCACTACAGGATAAACTACACAATTAAGATACGTGTCGGCAGTAGAATAACCCTCGGTATCTGATGTGACGACCACAATAAGAGTAGATACAGTGGCGGGATTTAGCGGGGGGGGGGCACGACGTGCCCCCCCTCCAGTTGAGGTTACAAAAAAAATGTATACGTAAAATTACTAGATACAAAGCTTCACATCGTTGAACATGGTATAATTTTAAGAAAGTGACCATAACAGGTTATCTATTGTAATGGTTGATTGACACCTAGTTGTGAAAATTAACATGTATGTAACTTTTTACAAATCTGATAATAAAGATAACAGTTAATGAGATGGAAATGTATCACAGTGAAGAAAGTAAAATTATTTTTCCACCAATGCCCCTTGAAGATTTACAAGTATTTAATTGAAATGTACCCTTCTTATACAATGGCTTACTTATTGATTCATTGTTAGCTGGCGTGTATTGTTTTAAATACAAACAAAAGATTATTAAAATATGTCTATCTATTTTTTTAAATTAATATATTTGAAATTCATTGGTAAGTAAAAATATCTGGACTTTTTAAGTTTAAGTGTGTTGTTAGTACAAATGGGCATTTACAATATCTAAAAAATCTTTACTACCATGATTTGTTTAAACTGTTCCGACATAGAGGTACATCAACATTTTTTTAGAATGTTTATATCAGTGAGACTTCTGAAATATAAATTAAAAACCTTTAATTTAATAAATTGTCATTTATTTTATTTAAAACTTTAAGATATTATCAATTGTCAAAAAAAATTCTTCTCTTAGTTGATTGTTTTTAGCACCTCGGTGGCCGTGTAAAAGAACAAAAGTTTGAGATCCATTTTGAAATTTGATACATGTAACGTCAGAGAATCCAAACTGCACTGTCTACCGAAATGCAGCCACTTCAATCATTATATTTTGAACTTTAAAACTGCCATCTTTCAGTGATTTTGCATGACATTTTTCACGAAACAAATTATTAATTATTGAAAGTCTAACTAATTACTTAATTTGGGTCCCCTTAATTTTCAATTCACTCATGGTACGTTTTTCAATCAGTGATAAGTTGATGTCATCACTTAGGAAATGTTACGGTCTCCATCATGAATATCGAAGATGATGTTGGACCTGTTCCCACTGTGGCAACATTTCACGCACCTCCACCGATTTGTGACTACCACCGGATGACGTCGTATACGGAGCAGGAACTGCTTACCCTTCCGGAGCACCTGAGTTCACTTCTGGTTTTTATAGGAGTTTGTGTTGTTCATTGTTTTTTAGATTTCAGTGTTTATTTGTTGTGCTTGTGGTTGTTCATTTTCCTTCCCGGGTTTGTCGGTCTAGCTATGATGGATTGCGTTTTTTGGTTTGCTCCTTAGCTGTATTTATCTTCTTTCTTACAATCACTAATCATGCATAGAGACCACGGAGGACCAGATCCTGATATTTAGTTCTACAACCTAACAACAACAGTAAAAATATAATAATTGCTTTCAATTTTTCGGCAGATACATAAGCTTCTGTGATGTTAACCAAAAAGAAAATATGATGTTGTAACCCCTCTCCCCCCAAAAATAAAAGTCGTAAAATCTTCATTATCCCAATTAAACAAGGGCAGATAATTATTCAAAATTGTGGCCCCCTGGTCGCCCCTCTGGATCCGCCCCTGGGACAAGTAGGCATAGGCATGAAAGGGGAGACGGTTTTTTTCTGCTTACAATGAAAGCAGCGTAAAACCAACCCCTGGCTGGGATATGGCACCTATATAAGCGAATAACCGGGAGGCACTTTAGATGGCAAAACATTATTTGATACTAGTTTCGATGCATGCATTGAAATATATATTTCAACAAGTCTCTTTAGAAGTGCTCATGGACGACACGTGGAAAGCCGGAACAAAACATTCAAAATGGTCTCAGAACAAACTAAAATCTCAAAATAAGAGTTTGTTATTAGACAAACACCAGTGCATAGAAAGATATGGCTTTTAATAAAGTTTAGGTCATATACCTGTTGATGTCAACGTTTGGTCATCTACATATCTAATGCCAAAGTTTAGATCAATGACATATAGGTAGATCTACATCTGTTCACCAAAAAATCTTAGAATAAAATTATCCTCAGTCATATTAGATTTTAGTATAACTCAAAGAGTAATTTTAATCTTAAGATATTATGTGTAAATGGCTCCTGGTGCTAACACATTTATCAAATAATCAAAAGTACGTACAGCTGCTCCGTATAAAAAGCCAGTGTATACTGTTAGTCCGTATAATGATCAGTCCGTATGACAAAATAGTCTGTAAAACCGGTCCATATGGAATTCCATATTGCCCTGTTTCCAAATTGCCAGTCCGTATATATTTAGAATAATAGATGCATGGCAAAATCCGTATCACATGCCGTATCACCCCGAGATTTCAATTTATGGAGGGGTGGTACGGCATGTAATACGGATTTTGACATGTTTTATACTCTTTATCATATATTTTAACATATCTTTCTGGTCAAGTGACCAATATCATTTCAATGGCGATGATAAAGGGGGATGATATTGATATCATCACGGTCGAAAATACAGCTGACAATGTTCTTTCCGTATCGTATATGTAATTTTCCATTATTAGTACTAAGTATATGATAAAATTCTATACGTCCGGTCCGTATAAAATTCCAAATTGCCCCTTTTCCACACTGACTTTATTATGGGGCAATATGACTTTCCGTATTGCCCCAGGCTGTAAATCGGTATCAAACTATTAACCGGATAAATTTGCATATAAATACCGGTATTTATACTTATTAATTAACTACTGTGTTATTTGCTTAAATAACAGGTAATCTGTCTATACAATACAGATAATCGAACAAGGCCAATATAGAAAAACTCGGTCAATACGAACTTCCGGTCTGTATTGGCCGAGTTTTCCCGTATTGGTCGACATCCGGGGATTTTCACACATGCAAATCTATAGGGACGTCGCACTGTTGGACGATTGTGCAAAAAGCTACTTAGATTTTTTAACTATTCATTTTTTACCCCACTTGTGACCATTTATTTTACTTGTCTCAAAAAGTTTAACTAGAAAATAGATAATTTTTTTTCATTCTTTACAAAAAGTATACTTTCGTAACTTCACGTTCATGCATAAGATTCCCTTGAGCTCTTAGAGAATTGTGGTTCAATTTCACAAACTATATTTAAAAGATAATTCTATGTAATGTTTACGATAAGTTAATTAAAAAAGATATTATTAATTGACAATTTGCGTATTGGCTGAGTTATTGGTCCTCGGCCTGCTGTATTGGCCTTCGGCTTCGCCTCAGGCCAATACAGCAAGCCTCGGACCAATAACTAAGCCAATACAGAAATTGTTAATTAATAATATCATCATATCAGGGCAACATAAAATTATTGGTCGTGCCAAATTTGCCATATTAAGGCTATTGTTATCATATTATTTAATAAATTACTATATCTGCTGCCAAAGTTCTGGTTATTTACATATCCACTGCTAAGGTTTTGGTCATACGGGTCTCGTATGCCAAAGTTTATGTCGTATACGTATCTGCAGCCCTATTCACAAGTAATTTCAGACATAAGTCGTAATAAAATGTGGCTGTTAAAGTAATTTTGTAAATAAGGTTGCAGACGCCAAAGTTTAAGTCAAACACGTTTTGATAATAACATTTAGCTCATTTATGTATCTGATTCACCAGTTAAGGTCATTTGTGTATGTGATGCCAAACTTTACGCCATGCAGGTATATCACATCAAATAATTTAGCATAAAATATGAGTAAAGCATCAATAATTTTTTCTGAAGGGGCCCGATATGCTCGAGTTAATAAATTATTGATGGATGGATGGATGGATGGGTGAATTGTTGTTTAAAGTTCAGTGGCAGCCAGGTGCATATCAGGACGAGAACATGTTGATATGATAATGGAGGATCCCTGCTTTGTACTAGACCGACATGCTGAGCCGGATTTTTAATATGCTAGCTCACGAGGTAACTGTCCGCAGGAAGACATATCACCCCACTCGGAGACTTTATACTGACTCCGAGCCGACCGGTAGATCTTTGCTCTTACTCCTAGATGCCGCGTACTTGGCGGAGAAGCAGCAAATACCCATTTCAATGTCTTTGGTTTGACCCGGCCGGGGATCGAACCCACGAACAATTAATTATTGAAAACGCTTTTATCCTGATATGAACCCGATCACTCGCGAATCAATTGTTTACAAAGAAAAACGGTCACTAGTAAACCGATATGTTTACATGTACCCGATACAGGCATATACCAAATTACAACATGTTTTTACAGAAACTGGATGTTTTATTTCAGACGCCGTGCAAGAGGCACGCATGGTGATTCAACGCAATAGTTATGTTACAGACACATGTGCAACATCTCATCACAGATACCTTTACATTGTTACGCATTTTATTTAAGTTGTCCTATACATTCTAATATCTTTCTGGGTATATAATAAGCACCGAATAATGATTTTTTTCTCTCTCTTTTCATACACGATCAGAATGAAGAAACTCCACACAGTCTTCTTATTTGTTCGTATGTTACCCAAAATGTCAAAAACCATGGTGTCTACAAAAACAAATTTAAATATTATATTAGAATTGTCATAGCTCGATCTTAACCTATAATGTTAATATGAAAGTTACTGGCAATGAAATTGATAATTTTTTATGTTGGTAAAATTGTGAACTTTTTCAAAACTTCAGAAGTATCTCCTTCGTGCAAAGCTCTGTATCTAATGATTTTGGCTTTAGCCTTTTCCGTCACTTTTGCATATGAAATCTACCCTGAAATGTTTCCGGTTACTTTTTCGGCCTTGAACACAGCTGATGAGGCATAAGTTGTTGAAATGTGCACATACAGTGCATGAAAATATAAGCGAATGTTTTTATTTACATTTTATGCCGGAATTTGTTACAAACAACATCATTATCACTAGTTAATTCTCAATATATGAATTATAAACCCCCTCCACTTGAGAAATGGTGCCAACTCCTCGAAAAATATCTCACAGTACCTCTGAATTGTTAGTCTTTACAGTGTGTACTTGTATTATTGTATTGTGCCCCTGATTTTCTGTTATGTTTTAAATACTTCCTTATGCCACACCAAATTATTATTTTTTTCTTGAGGACTAGTTTTTTTTCAGGCGAAGATCAAATTTGCGAGCGGGCGAACACTTTTTATTTCTAATTTGTTCAAAAATGAAGAATTTGGGGCGAATTTTCAGCATTTTTTCCAAAGACGTATAACTAACTATCTACTATTGAAATCCTTGATTTTTTCAAAATGAAATGCAATTTTTTTCTTCATAAAATTTATAAAGTACGAAAATCGGAGCGATGAAATCCAAAGAATTAAAGATCCATTTGGTGTGGCCTATGATAAAAAACTAAAATATGTAAAATGTGTAAACTTATCAAAATGACTTAGCATTGTATGCTATAATGGCGACCTGATTCGTTTGTTTGTTTGTTTAGTTGGGCTTTAACGCCGTTTTCAGCACATTTTGGCCATTTCGCGGCAGCCAGTTTTTAATGGTGGAGGAAGCCGGAGTACCCGGAGAGAACCACCGACCTTCGGTAGGAAAATTGTAAATTTTTGAAGTAAAATTAATTTTTATTAAATAAATACTTACCACTATAAATTCTGAGATAGTCCCTAAGCGACTTAACCAGCAGGAAAGAAACCGAAAACAAAAACTCTGAGATGACCCCCTGCCAGCCTCGAACCAACTTCCCTTACAATCATCCATTCAATTTCCTCAAAACAATAAAAACTCCCACAAAACAGGGGATGAAGGGGAGGAAAAAGAATGGGCGGGGCCTATAATTTATAGTGGTAAGTATTTATTTAATAAAAATTAATTTTACTTCAAAAATTTACAATTTTATAACAATAAATACGTTACCACTATAAATTCTGAGAATTACAGAATCTAACACATAGCTGAATCCCCTGAAGAAGAAGTTGCAGGGGGAAAATTAATCCTTTGAGCAGCTACAACAGGTCCCAATGAGAAAAGATTATCAGCAAAAAAAAGCCAAGGAACGCAGGTAATGATCAGTAAAAGAGTTTTGACACCTCCAATAACCTGCCATCAAGACTTCAGAAATAGAAGCGGAATTAAAAAGAGCCCATGACGAGGCAATGGCTCTTACCTCATGAGCCTTAACCGAATGACGAGATAAAGTTTTGTCACCTGAAGTTTTATATGCCATAAAAATAGTATCACAAATCCATCTGGAGATAGACTTAGCAGATAAATCAGACACCCCTTTCTTCAAAGGAAGAAAAAGTCTGGAATTAGAGGCAGATCTAAGCTGTTTGGTCCTATTTAGGTAAACTTTAGTGTTCTGACAGGACAAAGCATCAAGTCAGGAGAATCTGAAGGTAATGCAGGTATAACAATAGGAACTGCACCTTTATCAGGAATTTGATTTTTTCCGAGGAAGGATGGATCCGTTAGCAAGGTAACAGAGGATTCATCTCTGGAAAAACGAAGACAAGATTCCGACACAGATAAGGCATGAATCTCGCACCTTCTCCTGCCTGAAGCTAAAGCTAATAAAAAAACAGCATTTGTAAGAAACAAATTTCAGATCTGCTTCGGAGATTGGTTCAAAGGGTGAAATTTGAGAGCTGATAGGATCAGACTCAAATCCCATTGGGGAACCAATCTCTTCTGTTTAGGCCCTTCAGTATCAAAATTCCGAGTGAGCAAAGACAAGTGTTCATTATTACTTAAGTCTGGGCCACCCGAAATATAAATAGTGCGAGAAATAGCTGATTTATAACCTTTGATAGTAGAAGGAGACAGTTCCTTAACTTCAAAGAGAAAAACTAGAAAATCAGCTAGTTGCTGAACAGAGATTTTGATTGGATCAATTTCCCTTTCAGCACACCAATGACAGAAGATTCCCCATTTTGCATCGTATACTTTCTCTGTAGACTGTCGGACAGCCTTAGAGATGTGTCTGGAAGCCCACGCAGAAAATCCTTTCTGTCTGAGACCTTCCCGGAGAGTAGCTAAGCGTGCAGATGAAGATTCTTCGGATGAGGATGCAAGACTTTTCCTTTGAACTGAGACAGGAGGTCTGTTCTGAGAGGAGGAAGAAGGGGATGGGCACACGACAGAAGCAGAAGATCTGAGAACCAGGCTTGTCTGGGCCAAGCTGGTGCAATAAGAATGATCTTGCATGATTCCTGATGAATCTTCTGAAGAACTTGAGACAGGAATCTGAATGGAGGGAAAGCGTAGGCGAACATTCCCTCCCAAGATAGAGACATAGCGTCGACTGCTTATGCCAGAGGGTCTGGAACTGGAGAAACGAAAGTGTCCAGTTTGTGATTCAGAGCTGTGGCAAACAGATCTAAAAGAGGACGACCTTGTAGTAATTCCCACTCCGTGTTCACTGGTGCTAGTGAACGGCTTAGTCCGTCTGATAGCACATTGAGGTGACCTGGAATGTGACGTACTACTAACTTGATCTGGTTCTCGAAACATAGAAGAAGAACTTCCTAGTAAAGCAAGAACAGACTGTGACTGTGAGTTCCTCCCTGATTCTGGATGATGGATGAATTATTGTTTAACGTCCAGTGGCAACCAGGTGCATATCAGGACGAGAACATGTTGATATGATAATGAATATGATCCCTGCTTTGTACTAGACCGACACGCTAAGTCGGATTTTTAATGTGCTAGTTCACGAGGTAACTGTCCGCAGGAAGACATATCACCTCACTCGGACACATTATACTGACTCCGAGCCGACCAGTCTTTGCTCTTACTCCTAGATGCCGCGTGCTTGGCGGAGAAGCAGCAAATACCAATTTTAATGTCTTTGGTTTGACCCCGCCGGGGATCGAACCCGCCACCTTCCGCACTCGGGGCGAGCACGCTACCACGAGACCACCGAGGCGGTCCCCTGATTCTGGAGGCTACCACCAGAGTCTTTAGGCGAATAAGGTCCAGAAAATGAGATACAGCCAAGAGAACTGCTCTCAACTCTAAGAGGTTGATGTGTTCCTGCTGTTGAGTAGGAGACCACAGACCCGAAATGGACTTGCCTTCCAGATAAGCTCCCCAACCTAGTTGGCTTGCATCTGTGTAGAGAGTGACGGAAAGAACTGGAACTGACAGAGACGCTCCATTCAGAACATTCTCCCGCTGACACTACCAATGAAGGTGAGGAATTAAAGTTGGGAGAATAGGAACTGGAGCTTCCCAATCCTGAGAGGCAGGACACCAGTGCTGGAGAAGATGAAACTGAAGAGGACGTATGAACAGACGACCCAAGGGAACCACATCTGCCAGAGAATTGAGAAAACCCAGAAGTTGAGAAAATTGCTGGCTGTCACAGACTGGGAATTCTGAATAAGAGCAATTCTCTGGACTAGAGAAAGAAACTTTTCCTCCGGAGGAGAAACAAGTCCCAGATCTGTTCTGTAATGTTCCCCTAGAAACTGAAAATCTAGAGAAGGATGAAGTTCGGACTTCTTCCATGACACTAGAAAACCTAACCTCTGATACACCTGGATGACCACCCTGGTTTGGGAAACCAGATCTAGATGACAAAAATTCCTGATCAGAGAATCGTCCAGATAGGAGTGAATCTGGATCGACAACGTATGAAGATGGGCAACTACTGTTTGAAAAATTCTGTTGAATGTCAGAGGCGCAACAGAGATGCCGAATGGGAGCGCTCGAAACTGATATACTGTCCCGCCCCATACAAAACGAAGGTACTTCCTGAACTGAGGAGCTATGTGAACATGAAAATATGCATCCATAAGGTCTAAGCTGGTAGTCCACATACCAGGGCGAATACAACCCCTGATGGAATGATTGGTTTCCATCTTGAAATGAGGGATAATAAGATACGTGTTCAAGATCGAGAGATCGAAAACTGGGCGCATTCCACCTGTTTTCTTTGGTACTAAGAAAAGGCGAGAATAGAAACCTGGAATGGCCGAAGGATTGTGAACAATCTCTATAGCTTCCTTGCGTAGCAAGGTCTGAACCTCTTCTGACATCCAGAACCTTCTCTGGGTTGGAGAAGAGGAGGATTGTTCAGAAACTTGAGATGAAGACCCCCCCCCCCCGAATTACTGACAAAACCGAAGAATCCTGGGTTATTTCTTCCCACTCACACAAAAAAAGGGTAAGCCTCCCCCTACAGGAATCTGTGGATGTGGGACAGGAAACTGTTCCTCTCCCAAGGAGGTTGTCAGTAACGAACGAGGGGGCAGATTGATAAACTTGTTTCCCTTGCTTCTTGCCACCTTTTTTCTTGTGAGAAAATTTAGGAGGCCTATAAGCAGAAGAGTCGGTTGACTTGGGAACTTTCCTCTTTTTGGGAGCTGAGTATGAAGGAGCAGAAGAGGAAGAAACAGGAGTCGAAACTACAGAACGCTTGCCCTGAGAGAGCTGTACATTAACCTAGACAGGTTGAGGTAGCGTCTGAAGTTCCTCCTGAACCTCTTTAACTGAGAGTCCAAAAATTTTGTCAGTCAAAGGTGAAAACAAAAGAAAATCCTGTAAGGAGGATGGAATTGTCGATTTCTCCAAAATTTCACTCATTTTAGAAAGGGTGAAATTACAAAGAGTACCCATCAAAAGAAGTTGAGAGACACCAAGTGCTTGATCAACTTGAAGAAGAAAGGATTTAAGTTCAGAGAACTCTTCACCCTCCTTATTCTGGAGAAGGGTACCAGCCGCTGACAGAAAATGTTCGGCATTGCCAAGGACATGAGACGTACTCCTAAGTAAGTTTTCAGATTTATGCCAAACTGACTGTGAAAGCCTAAGACCATCAGTGCTCTTGGGGCTTATGGTAGCAGCTAAAGTCTTGTCACAAGCAGGAGCAGTTTTATCAATCGAGGATTGGTGGGTTTCATAATCCTTGCTCCTAAATCTGCCTGGGAAAGAATTTGCATCAAAAGCTTGGAATTTCCCAGAAGAAGACCGACTTGAAGGAGAAGACAAACCTTCCTTAATGACCGGAAGAGCAGAGGTAACATGCTTAGACTCTGGAAAGGACTTGTATGACGTAGAAGATTCTTGTGAAAAACCACAAAATGCCTCAGTTGACAGGGATTTCTTGACCTTGGGAGGAGAGGATAAGGAAACCTTAGCCTTGTCCCTCAGTAGCGAGTAGACTTTAGCCTTGAGTTGATCCTTAGACACAACAACATCCTCATGATCGGGCTCCGATTCAGACTCAGAACCCTCCCCTACAGCAGATTGGCTGACCAAGGCAGCTGGTCTGCTTTCAGGGGGTTCCTCCTCCACCAAAAAAGAACCTTCTGCAATGTCAGGTGCAACTGAAGGTTGAGAGACCGGTTGTGACTGAGGGACTGTCACAGGGGTATCCGTCCTAACTCTAGGAGGAAAACCAGAAAAACCCCAAAAATAAGAAGGGTCAAAGTTTCCAAAGGGTGGAGCTGGAAACGGCCACTGAGGGCGAGACCATGTGGGAGGAAACTGACCAAACGAGGCGGCAGGGGCCTGAACGGGTCTCGAGACAGCATTAACTCCAGTTAAAAACGAGGGAGGAAAAACAGTAGAGACAACTGTATCAACAGGTTTGGTATATGTATGTGTAACCCCTGAAGAACTGTGAGTGACAGTGGTGGAACCCGAAACAGGGACCTCCTGTCTAACTTGGACAAGGTCCACCCCAGACGTGTTACTCGGACCTGCAACTACGGGGGAGTTCTCAGGTGACATTTGAGTGAACAAGTTGTCTGGAGGAACACTGGAGACGGTGACCACTTCAAAGGGGTTACGTAATGTACTGTCCCAGAAAGTATCACCATTTCCAGAAACGGGATAAAATGGACTAGAAATATTATTTAAATTGTCCATTATTACCTGTTGTCTATTAATACTCTATAAAAAATATACTCTAAATAAATATCAGTAATAGTAACAAAAAAAATCGTTTTCTCTACGTCAATTTCTTCTAAACCAAAAACACGTGCGGTTTCCGTCGCAGCAGGAAATTGAATGGATGATTGTAAGGGAAGTTGGTTCGAGGCTGGCAGGGGGTCATCTCAGAGTTTTTGTTTTCGTTTTCTTTCCTGCTGGTTAAGTCGCTTAGGGACTGTCTCAGAATTTATAGTGGTAACGTATTTATTGTTATAAAATTGGCAATCACACCCCGCCACAGGTGAGTTTGAACTCACAACCTCAGCGATGACAGGCCAGTGATCAGTAGTAGTCATGACGAACTACCTAGATCACTCGGCCACCGAGGCCCCACGACCTGATTCGACTTGCTAACAAGATGAAATTATTATTTTAATTCAAACTGTTATTTGTTTTATTTTGATGTTGTTTTGCAAATTTTTAGACGTTTATATATATATATATATATTGAATACAAAACAAATTAAACAATATCTTACAAGTCTAGCCCAAGTAGGCAGGAATCCTTTGTATAAAGACATAAAACCCTCTGCCTGAACTGTTTTAACAAAACAATCAACGGAACCTTTATAGTATATACCTCTGAAAATTACAGCAGATAGTGTTTGTAAGAATAAAAGAAGTGTTCCAATGTCCCCTCCACATGGCACTTCGTGTAGTGAAGAAAGTTAAATAGATACAATACAATATTTGCTTACCGCACTCCAATTAAACTTTATCAAAATTATTATCAAAACACATCTTCTATTTAAATTTCATCAAAATCTGCAAATAAATCTAGGCGTGGGAGCGCTAACAAGACAATTTTTGCAAATTTTTAAAGTTCAAAGGGCAATTACTCCGCCAAAAATCATAGTATGGCACTCGAATTTGATCTTGATCTAGATACCATTAAAACACATCTTCCATATGAATTTCATCAACATCCGCAAATAAATGTAGGCGTGAGAGCGCTTTCAATGCAATTTTAGCAAAATTTCAAAGTTCAAAGTGCATTAACTCAATAAACTGTGTTACCGCACTCGAATTCGAACTTGATCGAGCTGCCATAGAAACACATCAAAATCCTTAAATAAATGAAGGCGTGCGAGCGATTACAATGGGGACGGACATCTGGCATTTCTTTGTCCCCACGTCGCGTTGCGGCAGGGACAATAAATATCAGTATTCATTGCTTACCCTATTCCTTGTGTGTTTTCCTTCATTGAATAGGAGTATGGTGCATACAATTTAATACATCAAACATGTTAATACAATAATCTTCTATATGAATCTCAGAAATAAAAATCCGTCTTGCGCGTGGGTGTTCAACATTTCGGTCAAGTTTCGTTTCACTCCTTAAAACTGTAGGATTTTATGTTCACAAACTTACACACATGTGGAAATAGCAAAGTCTATGTTTTGCAAATAAAAGCCCCAAAAATCAACCCAATCAGAAAATCATTTAAGTCTTGTACAATTGCAACTTTAACTGTAAGACATTTTGCAATCAGAAACTTTGAGATGGACAGACAGACAGAGCATAAAAAATATATCTCAGTATGCCCCATCATGTAACAAATGAAGACACAAGCTTTAGATAATTTGGCCTATTAATTTTTCAGACAAACCACAGAGATATTTACACCAAAAGCAAAAAAAAATACTGCCTTGTAGATGATCAAGTATGCACGAGATAAGTTCAGATATTTAATATTCGAAAACAATCTGCTTTTTGTATTTTGTCTATCAGTGCTGATGCTGGTTTGATGAATCTTGACCGACTTCAAGGCACACAGCTTGTTTTGAGTCTTTTCGTCTCGATTTTATATAAAATATTGTTGATGCAAAATTTCATGACAATTAAGAATGAGATTTCAATGGTCATTTTAGAAAACATGCGGATTCCCAAATTAATGATTTCCAGACAATGAATATATATGAATACATTTGTCGAACAGTCAAGAGATATTTAAAATAATGTTCAAAAATGTACATTCTTTTATAACAGTGATTCCAAAATATCTCCACAATAATGCTCATAACCAAAAATAGGGAAAAGCAAAACAGCATATTTTATCTAGATTGTAGATTGTCACAGAAACATTTTTTTCTAAATGACCAACTTACTTTCCATTTTGTGTAGGTTGATTCATCACTCTTGTCTTTATGACATCCGCTGGTGTGCTGAATATTGTGGCCACTAATCCAGAGCATGCGCTATAAGTGACAAATATGGAAAACATGCATTAGAAGGTTTTTGGGGTATATATAATGGTTATATATAATTTTTTTTAACAAAACACGAAAAAACTTGATGGTTATATATAATTTTTTTTTTCAAATCACGAAAAAACTTGCTGTCTTTGTCGTAACCATTGATGATTTAAGACATGGTTTGCGGAACATTTTGAATCATCAAAATCAAGGCTTTCCTATATCGGCACGTTACCATCCCGAGACGTAGTTGAGTGTTGATATGCGACGGAGGATGGTAATTAGGGCTAAATTGAAAGGATAATAACGTTGACAATTTGGTTATTAAGACAACAAGCTATCTGATATAAACAATATTTCGAAAACCATCTAACAAAAAACTACCCAAGAGAACGGTTATAGAAGAATTAGTAAAATTTTCAAACCTTGAAATATAAACTGCAATATAAAATTCCGTTCAAAACCACAGGTTTATTGGCTGGTAAATAAATTTCGATCTCAATTGAGGAAAACAAGAAATATATTTCTAGCGTATAGCTTTATCTCGTACAGTACGTGGTTCTATTGGTTTCGTTTTTTCCCAGTTAATCTACTTTAAAATATTACGGGTTGTCCACAGTTGGTGCCATCAAAATAGGTGTTAGTTACACTGAAACTGATTTTACAAAGCATATAATAATATAAATACAATACCTAGCTAGTGTGTGTGTTATATAGTTGTCAATTAGAGGTGTGTGTCTTATTAAAGCATGCTTAGTTGTGTCATAGGTCATTAATTCTGCAAAATAGTAGTTCCATGTGTAAATTAACAGTTCTTAAGCTATACTGTAGACGCACAAGAAATACCTAAACAAGTGAGGTCGTCAAAGTTAACTGTCAAAGGATTGTTGTAGCACTATCCAAGAAAATGTAGTTACTCACCCATGGAATATTTTACTTTGGGGAAGCATTAGTTACCGGTATAGTTATGAAAAAAGCTCATGCTAGTCTAAACATTTTATGGAAACCATCCCCAAACCTCATTTTTTGTAAGGTCACTCAAACAGACTTTTAAAAATTTCTTTTCTAATAATATTTAAATGCAGAAAGTTAGCAAGAACTGCCTATACTATATATTTCACTTGAATTTTTTCGTTCCTATATATACATTTACTTTTTAGAAAATATAAGATAAAGCATAATCAATCATTTGGTACAGTTGTCATTCTGTTTTTGGTGCCCGCTTTTGGTGTTTCTTCTTTCCCTTTCATTTGCTGATCTACAGTAAACACGAAGAAAGCAAAGGTACATTAAAAAATGAAAATAACCTCCCATGTTAACCAATGCAGCACGCTGAACATTTGGAATAACCCCTCGGTACAACCCTCGGATACCTCCATCTTTCACGATATTGGAAAATGCATGAAATGTTGATTTTACTCTAAAACAAAGGTAAATATACAATTATAATATCAACATTTAACATCATATTATGTCGATGGCGTCATAAATTATATCCCTGCTATAACATATCTAAATGATGAAATATTGTGTAAATATTATCCAACAATGTATTGTTTCAGTTTAGAAAAAAAATGCATTCTGTGTGTTGTTGTCATCTATAAAGTCAGAATGGGTATATAGGATTAATAAGCATCTTTCTATAAATATTATGTAATAATTTCCACGGGATAACAAGTGTCTACAACATATATTATACATTGTTGATGATTGAGATTTTCTATTAAAAAGTATAATCGGAATTTAGATCGTGTATATTCTTTTTTTTTAAGACTGAGTATACCACAATCAGACTCTACGACCAAGAGCCATGTGCACTATCTAAACAGGCAAAAATGACTGAAACAAATTTGGTTTGTTGTTACATTGTCATATAAACTTCTAGGACAGAGTTGTCGTCAGTCCTTGTTGATATCACCATTCCAACACATTTTATGATCGTTTTTTTTGCGAATTGATGTGCCGATACTAAATTTCTCACAATTGAGACTACATATCTTTGATTTGATCTTGTTTGCCCTTTTCAGATCTGGAAACGCGTTAAAGTGCCCCTTATCCTGCCGGGTGTTACTCACCGTCAATGTAACGGATGTTATTATACTTCAGTTTTTGTTTCCTATAGTAAATCAAGTGTACCATTTCAACTGATTCACCCAAAAGTCCTTGTTTGTTCTATTTCAACGGTCATCAGGTTTATGTACTTTTCACCAGAGGAACAGTACTGTATTCATATTTCGCGGGTTTTTTTCATCATAAAGTCCTTGTTTGTTCTATTTCACCGGTCACTCTGAATGTACAAATATTAGTTCTATTGAATGGGTTTTAATGCAACTTTTTTGTTTGGTTTTTATTTATTCAGTATAATGAAACATTTGTTGACTGGTCTTTTGGGGAACAGTAAATTTATTACCCCTCGGTACAAACTATTACCCGGGGCAACGCCGAGGGTAATGGTTTGTACCGAGGGGTAATAAACTGACTTCCCCTCATGACCAGTAATCAAATGTATACTGTTATATATCAAATGCTTACTCATGTTACTCCCGGATTTTATGGAGAGTTCATACTGTTAGTGTTTCAGTTTCTGTGCTGTCCTTTCTATTCTGTTTAGTTTATTATTCTTTCAGTTATACAAGTATCCTTGTAGCATTTGTCTGTTATGTTGATTTTCGTATTCTTTTGTCGATATTTTGTACCTTTTGTTACATCCCAACTGACGGACGTGAGTTGATCAATCGCTTCGCTCGCTTAGACCACTTCTTAACCATTAAGATTTTACTTTATATATTCTTACTATAACTTACTTACCTATGAGGTTTTCCTTCTAGTTGACGTCTACCTTCCATCTGCATCTGTACTTTAACTAAATCTGTTGGGCTTGCAAAAAACTGTCCTAACGCACCTGCAGCTAATCCTCCTATCGATGCTTTCCTTTGTAAAAACCAGAAGTAACTGAAAACCAACTCAATAAAGGCCGTAACTACAGTAAAAATTTTAGTTAGCCAAATAGTTTCTTTCACAAGAGCCTGCACTCAACCAAAGTCAAATTGACAATGTAGGCACTGAATATTATTGAATCAAGATAAAAGTTAGAATTTTTAGCGATACAATATTCTGTTAGTTATCTTTGTGAATTTAAAATTCAAGACGATGAGGAATAAGATCTCGGTGGTCATTAAAGGGAAATTTTGGGTTACTATAGTGTTTTGGAAAAATATGTAAATTCAATAATTTATTCCAAATAAATATGAATTGCAGACAATTAATGCATATTGTAATAGCATAGAGAATGGAAACGGATAATATGTCAAAGAGACAACAACCCGACCAAAGAGCAGAAAACAGCTCAAGGCTACCAATGTGTCTTCAACGCAGCGAGAAAATCCCGCACCCGGAGGCGGGCTTCAAAAGGCCCCAAAACAATAATGTATACTAGTTCAGCAAAATGGACGGCACACTAAACTCCGAAACATAAAAATGAACCAAAATTAAAAAAAACACACAAGACTAACAAAGACTAGAGGTTCCTGGCTTGGGACAGGCGCAAAAATGCGGCAACTTTGTTTGAGAAAAAATTCTGCAGTCATGAAATAACTGTTTAGGAAGCAAGAACTTTTACAAAAATGTTTCCAACCAGCAATACACAACCCGTTGTCACTGGTACTGCCTTCTTTTACTTTATCTTACAAGACACAATTTGCTTTTTAGCTCACCGAAAGGGCCAGGTAAGCTTATGCCATCACTTGGCGTGCGTCGTCGTCCGTCGTCTGTCGTCGTCGGCGTCGTCGTCGTCGAAGTAACCTATTTCAAGAATCTTCTCCTCTGAAACTACTGGGCAAAATACCTCCAAACTTTAACTGAATGTTTCTTAGGGTATCTAGTTTATAAATTGTATCTGAAGTTTTGATCTATCAACAAACATGGCCGCTGTTGCTAAAATTAGAACATAGGGGTCAAATGCAATTTTTGGCTTATATCTCAAAAACCAAATCATCTAGAGCAAAACTGACATGGGGTAAAAATGTTCAACAGGTCAAGATCTACCAACCATGAAATTTTCAGATGAATCAGACAACCCTTTGTTGGGTTATTGCTCCTGAATTGTTAATTTTAAGGAAATTTTGCAGTTTTAGGTTGTTATCTTGAATATAATAATAGATAAAGATAAACTGTAAACAACAAAAATGTTAAATCTACAAGTAAGTCAACATGACCAAATCGTCAATTGACCCCTTATAGGAGTTTTTGCCCTTACATGTAAACACATAATAATGGCCTGACATTGTCACAGATGTTTAGGGCGTTACTTGAAATAAATTAAATGGTAGCAGTACAAGTTAAATGGAGCGTCAAGGGTCAAGGTCATTGGAAAATTCCATAGCAACTGATGAAAAAGTCCCTATCAACAGATGAAAAAGTCCCCAGCAACAATATATATTTGGGTTCAGGACCCTACAATTTACCTGTCCAAATAAAAATGGAAAGTCAACAGTCAATGCCATTGAAAAATTCCATAGCAACCGATGAAAAAGTCCCTAGCAACCATATATATTTGGATTAATGACCTTATAATTTACCTGTACAAGTCAAAAAGAAAGGTCTAGGGTCAAGGTCATTGAAAAAGTCCATAGCAACAGATGAAAAAGTCCATAGCAACAGATGAAGAAGTCCATAGCAACCATATATATTTGGATTAAGGACCTTATATTTTACTTGTACAAATCAAAAAGAAAGGTCAAGAGTCAATGCCATTGAAAAAGTCCATAGCAACCGATGAAAAAAGTCCCTAGCAACCATATATATTTCGGTTCAGGACCCTACAATTTACCTGTTCAAGTCAAGCCTGAATTGACGTGGAAACACAAAAGTAGGGAAAAATACTAAGACAAGTAGTTCTCAAGGTCCTTAGTCTGTTCATTATAAAACTATGTCAGAACGTCAAGTATATATTTCCAAGAAAATGTATCCATATTTAATAACAACAAAAGCAATAAAGCATAATAATTTCGTTAAAGTAATACAATGATTATCAGACATTTTGGTTCATCAATGGCACATTTGAATAACATACTTTGTAATGCCGGATCATTGTTTGGACTTACAAAAACCGTAATACTTTTGATGAAACGAAAGAATATATGACATACACACGGATAAGATATCTTATAAACTTTATAAGATATCTTATAAAGTATATAAGATATCTCATAAAGTATATAAGATATCTCATAAAGTATATAAGATATCTCATAAAGTATATAAGATATCTTATAAAGTTTATAAGATATCTTATAAATATTTTTTATATAAGATATCTTATATACTTTATAAGATATCTCATATAATTTATAAGATATCTTATATAGTTTATAAGATATCTCATATAGTTTATAAGATATCTTATATAATATATAAGATATCTTATAAAGAAAATTATATGAGATATCTTATAAATTATATGAGATATCTTATAAACTATATAAGATATCTTATAAACTTTATGAGATATCTTATAAACTATATAAAATATCTTATAAACTTTAGAAGATATCTTATAAAGTATATAAGATATCTCATATAATATATAAGATATCTTATATAATCTAGTTTTTATAAGATATCTTCTAAAGTTTATAAGATATCTTATAAAGTATATAAGATATCTCATAAAGTATATAAGATATCTTATAAAGTTTATAAGATATCTTATAAATATTTTTTATATAAGATATCTTATATACTTTATAAGATATCTCATATAATTTATAAGATATCTTACATAGTTTATAAGATATCTCATATAGTTTATAAGATATCTTATATAATATATAAGATATCTTATAAAGAAAATTATATGAGATATCTTATAAATTATATGAGATATCTTATAAACTATATAAGATATCTTATAAACTTTATGAGATATCTTATAAACTATATAAAATATCTTATAAACTTTAGAAGATATCTTATAAAGTATATAAGATATCTCATATAATATATAAGATATCTTATATAATCTAGTTTTTATAAGATATCTTCTAAAGTTTATAAGATATCTTATAAAGTATATAAGATATCTCATAAAGTATATAAGATATCTTATAAAGTTTATAAGATATCTTATAAATATTTTTTATATAAGATATCTTATATACTTTATAAGATATCTCATATAATTTATAAGATATCTTATATAGTTTATAAGATATCTCATATAGTTTATAAGATATCTTATATAATATATAAGATATCTTATAAAGAAAATTATATGAGATATCTTATAAATTATATGAGATATCTTATAAACTATATAAGATATCTTATAAACTTTCTGAGATATCTTATAAACTATATAAAATATCTTATAAACTTTAGAAGATATCTTATAAAGTATATAAGATATCTTATAAAGTATATAAGATATCTCATATAATATATAAGATATCTCATATAATATATAAGATATCTTATATAATCTAGTTTTTATAAGATATCTTCTAAAGTTTATAAGATATCTTATAAAGTATATAAGATATCTCATAAAGTATATAAGATATCTTATAAAGTTTATAAGATATCTTATAAATATTTTTTATATAAGATATCTTATATACTTTATAAGATATCTCATATAATTTATAAGATATCTTATATAGTTTATAAGATATCTCATATAGTTTATAAGATATCTTATATAATATATAAGATATCTTATAAAGAAAATTATATGAGATATCTTATAAACTATATAAGATATCTTATAAACTATAAAAGATATCTTATAAACTATATGAGATATCTTATAAACTTTATTAGATATCTTGAAGTTAGAATAAATAGTAAAACGGCTTGCCATACACGGACGTTTTTGTCATTATCGATGTTTGGTGATTTACTTAATCGATAAAGTAAATGCTGTCCTCCCCGTAGACTGCATCATATCAAGTTTCATTTCCGTGATAAATCAGTTTTTGGGAAGATTGCCTATCCTTGTTTCCCATATTACTTGAAACAAGTGTTTCGCACGAAAAGACTGCTATATTTAAACCTTAAACACTCACAACAGACAGATATCACGGACATTTGTCATTTAGGCCATAAAAAGGGGGGGAAGAAGGCCAAATACTATCCCCAGACTTTTATTCAAAAGTATTGTGGATTTTAGAAGGAAATTTAACTCTTTATCCTTCACCTCTTTTTCTTTTGTTTTCTTTTATTTTCGTCAGAATGACGTGGAAGCACGTGCTTCCGTGCATTTGTTGCTACCCACATATGTTGCCCAAGTGTTTCGTATGTTAGCCAATTCTTGAATGTGCCCTTCAACGTTTGAATTCTTGTTTTTGTTTTCAAAGTCTTCAGTCATGGGCACAACTGATGAGTTGTAAATCGATGAAATTCTCAAAACTGGGATCATTTGTTATGTTGTCTTTTACGTGGAATAAATTTGTCGGACTAAAATTGCTGGATATCAATAAATAGTTTATCTAATTTCAAGGTTCTATTCATTACATTATCTCGAACAAAAGTTAACTGGAATCTGATTTCGAAAAATTCACTTTGAAATGTATTGTCATGTTTGGAGTGAGGTGACACAGGACAGGTGCAATTTTCCCACTTTCCAGATTGTTGTCTTATCTCCTGTTTTCAAAATTTGTTTACTCCTCTCCCTTACTAATTGAATATAATTCAAATTCCATACCAAACTGGAAAAGTGCCGTCTTCATTTTTCTTTAGAACATGGTCCCTGATTGCTTCATAGAAAGACATTCTTAATCCAGAATAAACTGTAAATTGAAACAAATAAATAATGCCTCATCTGAAATGGAAAGTATATGGGGTATCACATGAAACAATGTGTATAAGAGTAATAGCTAAATATTAAGCGCATTCACATTTGATTAAACAGAGAAAAGAACAGAACAGAACCATATGTACAGTACTGTTACAGAATATACGCTGGCATTTTTAGCAAATTATGCCTTGGTGATGACTAGATGTTTCATGATAAATTGCACGGGTTATATCCGTTATAATAGCTTAAAATCAAATGCCAAGATAGATTATATACTTACGGTCTGGATCCAGGTGTGATGTGAATAGTACCTTTCTCAACATAAGAAGACTATAACGGCTACAAATACCTCTGAAGGCAATGACTTTAACAAATTTCTACAGAAAATACTCAAATGAAATTCTTTACTTATTAGAAAATATTTGATTTCAAAATAAGTTTTTTCTTTTAATGCACAAAAAGTACTCCGCTCTAATCTTATTCAGTTTTTCAAATTAATTGTCGATAAATTTGCCTCGTGTAGCAAAAGATTTTACCAACATGTCTGTAGATGGCTGCTTGGAGTCCCCAATACAGGTTCAAAATTCCCTCCTCTTTCACTGAAAAGAAAGAAATTTTTATTGGATCTAGTGTTGTTTCCACTGATTTACGCTTAGTTATTTTGCTGAGGCCATTTGGGGCTTGCCAAATTGTGTGGTGTGCACTCATAGCAGATCATGATGTGGCCACTAGATATCCGTTTTTGGTCTGTACAGTTCGTAGATGGGATGTTGTCTTCTTGACCCATTTTATTTCAAATCCCTTCATTCTCATATTTGAATGTTTATGTTGATTAAAAAAAAAACAAAATCTAAACACTAAGTGGAAATCTCTATTGGTGGTTACACAAATGGAAAAATAAAAGTGTTATCCCACTCCTTGGACTTTTTTCACGTTTATGTTGAGATATGGGTCCTAAGAATCAATCAGCAAGCCTCAAATGTTCATATATACGTTTACATCTTATCTTATCTTATCTTATCTGTACTACCCCACTGGTTGGTTTTCAATACTAAACCGCCGTTAACTACCTGGCTCTATCAGAAAAGGGAATATTTGTCAATTCTTCTTAATATTTTTTGTAATTTTCATATCAAGCGACAATGACATGTCAAAGGGGCGTCTTTTGTCAGTGCGAGCATCATGATCGTAAGATAGTGGTTCACAATAAAAGATCATCTCAACTGAGTATTTAGAGTTAACTTCATTTTGTGTTAGGGTCTTATACCGCCAAGAACGTTGTAAGGCTCTATAATTTCTGAGATGATCGCACTAGAACTACAGTTTCTTCCTTTTTGATACGCCTAAATCTGCGACAACAGACATAATTAACGTTTGGGACACAAAATTAACATTGTTGAAACTAAAATAATTTAACAGAACAAATCTTAAAAATATAAAAAAAAAATCAAAACAGGTAGAGCGTAAGCCATAGTTTGATAAAATCCATTGACTGGTTATTTTAACGTTAAAAATGCTGAAATTGTTTTACCTATCCCAACTAGTGTTCTAGTCATCCCCCTTTTCGCTGCACCAGTGGCATCATTTTCCCCTTGTATCTGCAGGCGAGTTTTTGTAATGTCGAAGGGATATGTGACTAAAAAGATATTGCAAATAGTTATACAATTTAAATAATTTCAGTATACTATGTTTAGCTCACATAATAAAGTATTATTAAGGTATTATTCAATAAAGACCCGATAAAGGGTATTAATCTTTCCATAGATGCTTTTAAATGGGCAGGCTTTGCAAACTAAAATGTAATTTCAGTAATCATTCGGCTTCCTCTAAGACAATGTTGAGATTTTCAACTGATCGATATTTTTTAAATCAGTTTGCTAAAAGTAAGGTTTCAACTCCTTCAGGGGAAGCTGGCCATAACTGGATTTTAGATAAAATGCTTCTATTACTGAGATTGTTTTAGTGATTATTTTTTAAACTGTTCTCACAAGTACATGGTTCATGTCTTTTTTTACTACAAGTGACAGAGGTTATATAACTGTCACCCTGTCGTAATTATTACTCCCAGGTTGTCAGTTAATACTTTTTTTCAAATTCTGTTAAAAGCGAGTTTTCCTCACCCTGTTTAATTAATGGCTTTCAAGTTTTGGTCAAGTACCTGTTAAGCCAGAAATGTTCATTGGAATCGGAGTTTCATTTATAATGTCCTAAAAGTATTAGATTGGGGTATGTTAGCTAATTTGTAATTAGGGCCAGTGGTACGCGAGACATTGATGTTGGTTGCTTTACACACACAAACACAGACATCACACGGACCATGTTCGTACTATTTAACGAGCTAGCGATCGAACAGGTTAATAAATAGGACCCGAATAAAATTTTCAACATTGTCCGTCAGCTGACATTAAACATACATTTTAATTATTTTTTTTACCTGTCTCAGCAGTTATAGCTGCAATTGCGGATAAGACGTATTTATAAATGAAAGTATCATTTTTCGTTCCATCTTGTTTCATGTTTGTGTTGCTCGGTACATGTGCTTGTCAAGTGCAAAGGTCAGTTTTGTTTACAATTAAAGTAGCGCCATCTATATTGCGACTATTATTGTCATTGCTGAATTCCACAGAGTTGTCAGTAAATACGACTGAATGGAACAAAATGGCCCTTTGATTTCAATAAAACACTATACATAACTTTTGCCCCGAACTGCTCGTTCTATCTTTTAATAGGTTAATTGGTAGAAAGTAACAGGAAGTAATTAATTAAGCATACATATAAATATTCTTGAGCGTAAAATAGTTCTATTTTGAAGAACCTTAAATTACCACAGGGAAAGTTATTTCCTTAAAATTCAAACACAATATTCAAACCTTAATTAATTTAACAAAAATAACATGTATATATGCATTTTGAAAACTTTACTTTTGTATCAGTGCGAATGGATAAAGCACTTGACGGTACATTTCCTCCAAGATGGAGGCGATCGCAAAACATAAATTCACAGCCACAGCTGAAGACGAATTAAGCTTCGATAAAGACGATATTTTAAAGGTATCACTATAGTATCTTGATGAAAAGAAAGGCTGCTCTATCAGATCATATAGTCTGGCATAATAATACAATTCAGATGTCTAAATCATCCTAAAAGTGAAAAGGCGTGTCTGCTAGAACTTTCTGTTTGGCACTAATTATAACCCAACTTCCTGTGTCTATTCGCCAAAATTCTTTAAAAAATACTTTCAAACAAACTGTTAGCTATTGTTCCCTTGATGTGGAAAGGCATATTAAGTTACATATATCTTACCCATGTAAATTTTGGAATAAGAAAGCCTGTTTTGTTGAGATTTGAATCAGGATAGCAACCAGTTTTAAAGCTATTGAAGATCTCAGAGTACTAAGAATGAAGATGTTAATAAATGTAGGTGGACTACCAGGAGACACAATTGTAAAAACTAAATTGACAAATGATTTAGCTCCAAGTTCAACTAGGGGCACTGGGGCGCATTAGGTAAACAGAATATCTTATAAAGCACAATGAAAGCAGAGCTGTGCGTCATATTCAGTACGACATAAAATTTGTTATATAGAATAATGTTCATTACCCAATTAATAGACAAGTTAGAGGGCAATAAGTAACAGTGTTACAAAAATATTGAAAGGAGCTACGAATCCTATGAGGGGGGGTTACTCTGAAAATTTTCCTGTTAACAAGGAGGCTCGTACTATTTTTATGTGTGCAGTGGTCTTAATTTTGCTATTTTTTTTTGGGGGGGGGGGGCAGTGTAAATATTTGTTGAGTTTATTTTAGGAGGGTGAAGGAAATTATGTGGTATTTTACATTTTGGAAAATTGTCATATGAATTAAGCCAAGTTGAAGTACAATATATTAGTATTTACACAAATAATTTGATTCATCGGTTGTCAGCATTATTATTTTTGAGGGAGGGGGTAAATTTATTTGGATAGGCAGTAAAAGGTATTCTGACCATATTCTTTGTCCTGATTTCAATTTACAGTGGTCACATTCAAATTTTAAAATACTTGGTCTGGATTTTTCACTTGATCTTAATAAAATAATAGACATAAATTTTTCCAAAAAAATTAAGGAAATTTCTATGATTCTAAAAAGTTGGCAACATCGAAAACTTAGTTTACTTGGAAAAATTACTGTAGTTAAATCATTGGCTCTCTCCAAAATAGTTCATCTCTTGACCTCCTTGCCCAATCTCAACCAGTCTATGATAAATGAGTTGAACTCGCGGTTTTTTAGTTTCATTTGGAGTGGAAAAATAGAGAGAGTGAAACGTAAAACATTGATTGGGGATTTTGCTCAGGGAGGACTAAAAATGATACATTTGGAATCTTTTTGTGCATATTTGAAAATTAGTTGGATTAAACGGCTTCTTGAGAACATCAATGGAAGCTGGCAAAAACTAATTATGTCAAGTCTGCATCTACTTGGTGGTGAAAGGGTGTTGAACTTTGAAAAAGAGAAAATAAAAGAGATTGCATTGAATCTTAAAAATCCATTTTGGAAAGATGTGTTTTTGAGTTTTTACACTGTCAAACCTTATACAAAAGTCTGTGTAAGAGATGTATTATCTTTGGATATATTAAATTTTGTACCTTTAGCAGAATTTCCATACTATGCTCTCTGGAAACAACATGGTATCCAATATGTATACAATCTTATTGATCCACAAGACAAAAACTTTTTATCATTTACTTTGATAAAGGATAAAATTTCCACAAATAATTTTATAAAGTATTATAGTTTGATTTCAAATATACCGAAATATATAAAGGATTGTTTGAAGAAAAGCTCTGATGATATTTTTTTGGACAATTTTGTATGTGAAGATAATTTCCAAAAATCTCTTTTAAAAAATAAAAAAAGTAAATTTATATATAGAAATCTGATTAATGAGATTGTACATACACCTTCTGAAAAATTTCTTCAATGGGAGAGTGTTCTTGGTCAGGAAATAAGAGAATGGTCAACTTTTTTTGTAGTCCTCCGAAAGTGTTGCAAAGACACTTATTTGATTAACTTCCAATACAAACTTTTGCATAGAATAATTCCAACAAATAAATTTTTGTTTAAGATCCATCTTAAGGATACAAAATATTGTACTTTTTGCAAATCAGAAGTTGAAACCATTGAACATTTGTTTTTTGATTGTACAGTAACGCATCAATTCTGGGTATTATTTGGAAACTATCTAAACAAATTTTATGTAGATTTTGAAATTGACAAGAAGGAAATTCTCCTGGGATCAAGTTCACTAAGTAGGTTTCTGAACTTACTGATTTTGATCGCAAAAAATTATATATATAAATGTAAGCTAAAGGGGAAGAATCCAAATATTATAGAATTTAAAATGGTAATAAAACGGTATCAACAACTTGAAGAATATGTTGCATTGAAGAACAACAAATTATTGGTGTTTGAGAAATACTGGGCCCCTATACATCAAATTTTTCCTTAAATTATTGTTGTAATAGTTCACTTTTCTTTTTTCTTTTTTTTTTCTTCACTTTGTCTTATTAATGTATATATATATATATATTAGTATTTTCTATTGTAAGAAAACTTTAGTAATGTGTATATAAGAAGGTCAATACTGTCTACAAAATAGATTTAAGTGTATGCGTGAGTGGGAGAGTGGAAGGTTATATATAATAATTTTTTTTTTTCTCAAAGTGATTTGTATTTAAATTTAAAGAAAAACATAGTCATAAAATATTTTTGTATAGTTACATATATAATAACCCTGTTACACCATGGTCAGGTGGTGATGTAGGGGTGTATTGTAAAATCCTGACTATGGAAAAACAAATAAAATATAAAAAAAAAAAAAATTTTTCGGGGGTGACTTCTTTAGAAAACTATTTTTTGGTAAGTTTTAAAAAAAGTACTGTTTCTTTGGTGTTAAATTTTTTTCCGGAGACAAGCCTCTGTACAGATGAATATGGGGAGTAACACCCCCCATAATGTTACAAACATACTTAATTGAAATTGAAAGACAGTTACAGCAGCGAACATTTACTATAATTGTAACAATGATTTAAAGGAATGATTAATGTTACAGTCAACTCTCGTTATCTCAAACTCGCTTGAGAAAGTTTCGGATGAGTCAAACCTTTTGTGTGGTCCAGAATGTTTTACAGTGCAAATGTATATATTGTGACTCCTGTTTAGTCGAATTTGCATGAGTCAAATTTTCTTCTATCTTGAACTAAATTTTGAATCCAAGATTATAAACACAACGAAATTTTATTCATTATGTCGAATATTTATCATCTGTCAAAACATCACCTTGCAGAATTAATGTCTTCACATGTAAGTTTTACCTCGGGAAATTGACATTCAGCATTGATTGAATATTTGTGCTATTGATTTATTGAGAATTCATATTGATTTGTAAAAACAATTCATATCGAGTAGATTAATTGTGTCAATTTATCTACTAAGATGTTTAATCAACAAGTTAATAATTAAAAAATCAGGGGTCGCGCTGGCATTCAAAAACTTGTCGCCAAAAAAGTCACCCTCCCCCTATTGGAAGCATTCTGCCATACATAATTGTTCTTTTATTCATTACTATTTGAAATAACATGGCAGTTAACTTTCATCTGAAATGAACTTTATTTTGATTGCAAGTCTAATAAAACATGGATTGTTCCACATATTGTGTTTGTTGATGTTAAGCCGGAAGTGACATCAAAATCTTTGCAGATTGGAAATTTTATGATATAATGCTTTTAAAAACCTTTTAAAGGTGTTTAAAAGCATGCATATTGAATTTCATAACTAATAAAATTACTTAATATAAATTTGAACAATATAAATACTAGTGTATAAATTCAATCGCCCCCAGAGTGGTCAATCAGTTGAGCAGTCAAGTGTAAACGATCTCAGCATGTGCGAGTTGCTGATTGTGTTTCCAGATCAATTTCGGAGTTTAGGTACTGTCCATTTCGCAGAACTAGTATGCATTTTTGTTTAGGGGCCAGCTGAAGTCCACTTCCAGGTCCGGGATTTTCTTGCAGGGTTGAAGACCCATTGGTAGCCTTGAGCTCTTTGGACGGGTTGTTTCTTTGACCCATTCCCTGTTTCCATTCTCTTTTCTATTCAAAATACACGTACTTAAGATATAATGTTATGTAGAAAACCTACGGAAAACTTTCAGTACTTACATAGCTCATCAATACACCCCTCTTCCTTGTTTAAAGGATTTATATTCAGAGAAATAACTAGATTGATTAGACTTACCAATAAAAGGACCTCATACATGTGTATCTCAAGTTGAAATATTTATTATAAATCTAATCAAAAGGGGTTATAAATGATGCAAAATTGAACCTTTAATAATGCGAAAAACTTAACCTTGACAGAGAAAGAACAATTCAGTACAAAAAACAAATCCAAGATAAACACCCCACTTGTATTTACAGCAAAATAACCCGACTCTCTAAGAAGCATTGATATTATATCCAACATGATGAAGAGAGCAACAGAATCTTTAAAAGGGTGCTTATTATTGCATATAAAATACAAAAAAATATAAAAGATTATGTCACACCAGCTACACTTAAATTATCTATATAAAAGTTAAATTCTTTTAAATGAAATAAATGCAAGACACTTTTTAATGGAATGAGACCACCAGTGTCATACCCCATTCCTCTTCAATTAAAATAAGTTTTGTGATTGACAGCGACACCTTTTCATGTTGTCTTTATAAACAAAAGGCTTGAGGTGCCTGATGAGGATACATGTAGACCTTGGTTCATAAAACCTAAGCCGAAACACTGAACAACTACGTGATGATTTTCTCGATTAGTAGTTTTGGAATTATAAATGATACAATTGGTAATTGATTTAGAAATTATCTGTTAATGGTGGACTTAATTGGATATTTGTTTGGATTTGTAGTGGACATGTACTTTAACTAACAAATTTGATGTCATGCCTGACTAAGCAGGGAAGCAAACTTTATAGTATTATGCCTTTTTCACTATGTTGGTCTTGGAAACTAAAAAAAATATAAAATTCTGTTGAACAAAAAAAAAAAACTTTTGACCTACCTACCCACCCTCCTCTGAAACGTAGGGTCGGGAGAGGGGAAACAAATATTTTAAAATGTGGCACAACAATAAAATTCTGTTGCTAGATTGAATAAAAAATCGCATTTGGTGAAATTGGCAAAGCCCAGCAAGGCCCCTGATAATTTATTTGTCGTCCTGCTCTTGGTGCGTACACATTATAGACTGTCAAAATCTTTTTTCTATTGTAATCATTTTCTTCAACTATTTATTATTTTTATAAATATATATGTAACACATTAATTATAAAAGTATCTCACCATGGATAAATAGAGGTATTGATAGTACTTATAAACTATCGTTTTACTTAGGCACCTACAGAGATTTTAGATTTACCGTAATTACTAAATTCTCTCCTTTAGTAACTAGTAAAATTTGTCAGCTCCATTGTAGTCAAATTTCGTCTATCTCGAAATTTTTCGTGATCTGACGGACTTCGAGGTAACGTGAGTTGACTGTATTTTCATGTAGAAATTTGCCAACATATTTTAGTATATCCAAATCTTCACTTTATATAAATTTAGTCTATCTGATAGATTTGTGACGGTAGGAACTTTTTATGATATGAATTTGAATAAAATTTATATAAAACTTTCCAGTGGAACAATTTATACACTTTCTATAATGACCTGTTTCTATCAAAAGTCTATGCAAAGATACATGAAACTTACAGAATGCAATCCTATATTTAAATTTCTTCAACAAAATAAAATATTTTTCTAATGTTAAATTACTTTTTAAGAAAATAAAAGTTTTTTACCATCTTTAAACTTATGATTAGATTTTTTCCAATCATTGAGATATTTTTCATTTTTAATGATATATTAATCTATTATCTTTTTGATTCATACAGTTAGTATAGACTTTTAATATTCTTGTTAATTTTTCATCTGATGCATGCCAAATTGGTTTGTTAAACAAAATGAAGTGCTTTGTAGCAATGAAAAGCATTTTGCTGAAGAGGAAAGTCAGTTGTCATGTTTTTCAATCTATGATAGTATTTAATCATACTTTTAACAATATCATAATGTAAAGGGTGTCTCCAAGTCCTGAAAGAGAGGCATGCTTAGCACTTTTCCTATGTACATGTATGCCCAGTATGAATATACAAAATTTGAGGTGAAAAGTTTCACACTTTAAATTTTTATAACGATTATCTAAATTAAATCTTTGATGTTCATGTGATATGAATATGAAACCTGCCTTGTACTAGACCTACACACTGAGTCAGAATTTTAAAAGTGCTAGCTCACAAGGTTACAGTATGCAGGAAGACATATCACCCCATCCAGACACTTTATACTGTCTCTGAGCCAACCAGTCTTTGTTATACTAGATTCCGCGTGATTGGCAGAGAAGCATTAAATACCAATTTTGATGTCTTTGGTTTGGTCAAATTAGCAATCTTTAGCGTTCAGATGGGGTATATTGCCATCTTATGAAAGTATCTGTGACATCGATGTTGTTCAGTAATTAACACATCCATAGTTTAGCAGTTCTGAAGACATGCATCTGTGTCTGGACCAGAACCTGAAGTTAAATCACTTCATCGGGAACTTCATCGGGAACCATCCACTCTGGAGAATCAAAATCTTACTGTCGAAAGACTAAACCAGCCAACTGTGGCAAGTACCGGTAATGTGCGACTCAGAATGTGTGCCGGTAAAGAGAGAAAACTGAATGTGAAAGAAATAGTAAACACCTGTGAGAGGCTCTATCTATCACCATCATAAAGGTACTTCCCCATGGCATTCAAAAACTGGTTACACTTGGATGGAACCCAGAGTAAACAGTCTACACACAGTAATACTAACAAGAGTCTAGATTCAATTGGTTGGGAAGACTAACATATTTATCCATTGAAATGCAATATTTTAATTGAAAATATTGGAAGGACCACTCTGTTTATTTGTCTAACAAATCAAGGATACTTTAGTCGACTTTAACATAGCTGGTAGAATAAGGTTGGTTTCGGGAATAAAGTAGCATCCAAACCAAAAAGGTCAGGTGAGCTATTGCCATCACTTTTTGTCAGCCGTCAGTCCATCTACCGATTTCACATTTTGAACTTCTAGAGAACCGCTGAATGGATTGAAACCAAAATTGGCATAAATGTTAGTTTAAGATAAAGGTGCTGATCAAGCGTTGTTACATTGTACTTTGTTGCCGATCCGTCATCAATGATGGCCGCCAGCGGGGAACTTAGTTTAACGTAGGACCCTATAGGAAATACATACAAAAATCTTCTTCTAGAGAATCGCTGAATGATTTGAAACCAAAAATGGCATGAATGTTCGTTATGAGATGCTAACGAAGTGTTGTTACTTTGTTGCTGATCAGTGATCAAAGATGGCTGCCACCGGCGACATGGTTTAACATAGGGCCCTACGGGAAATGCATACGAAAATCTTCTAGAGAACCACTGAATGGATTGAAACCAAACATGGAAAGAATGTTCTGTATGAGGTACCGACCGTGTGTTGTTACCTTGTTGCTGAGGCATTACCCAACATGGCTGCCAGCAGGGCTCTTAGTTTAACATAGAACCTTATGGGAAATACATACAAAAATCTTCTTCTAGAGTCAAGAGAACTGCTCATTGGATTGAATGCAACATGGCATGAATGTTCCTGATGAGGTGCTGACAAAGTGTTGTCACTGTGATTCCGATTTGTCATCTAAGATGGCTGCCAGCAGGTTACTTAGTTTAACATAGGACCTTATGGGAAATACATATAAAAATCTTCTTCTAAAGAACTGCTGAATGGATTAAAACCAAACATGGGATGAATGTTCCTTGTGAAGTGTTGACCAAGTGTTGTTATATTGGTGCTGATCTGTCATCCAAAATGGCCGGCAGTGATGGACTAAGTTTAACATATGACCCTATGAGAAATACATACAAAAATTCCTTTAGAAAGCCGCTGAATGGATTGAAAATAAACATGAACGTTCCTTCTGAGGTGCTGACCAAGTATTGTTACTTTGTTGCAGATCTATCATCCAGTATGGCCCCCAGCGAGGGACTTAGTTCAACATAGAACCCTGTATTAAATACATAAAAAAATGGAGAGAACGGCTGAATGGATTGAAACCAAACATGGCATGGACGTTAATCTTGGGATCTTGGATCCTCTTGCTTCCATTTCAACAACTTTTTAGCTTTGTCATCACTTGGTGTCCATCTGTAAACTTTTAAATTTTGAACATCTCCTCTGAAACCCCAAGGCCAAATGAACTTGGTATGATGCATCCCTGGAAGGACCTTTTTACATTTTGCATATTTTGTTCCAGTCAAAGAACTTGTATGGCTGCCATGATGAATTCTTATTTCTGATTGGTCAAAATTTCAAAAATAAAATTTTATGAAACCACAGAGCCAAATAAGCTGTAACTTGGTATGAAGCATCTGTGGAAGGACCTTTATAAAGTTTGCATATTTCATCCCAGTCGGGCAGCTAATATGGCAGCTATAATGAATTCTTATTTTTGGTTGGTCAAAATTTCAAAAATCTCCTCTGAAACCATATAGCCATTTCTGATCTTTTTACCCTGTTGTCAAAATCACTTCTGCAAACACGAATATTTGTTTTTTGTAGATAATTGATATATCTTACTAGCATATTGGAAAATATTTCAACCTGGTAAAATTTATAGCACCATTGCCAAAAAAAATAGCAACAGTGTGTGGAGGCTCTTTAAGTGTCTGGGGAGATTTCTGAACTCTAGCATTACCTAAGCAGTGAATGATAAAACTTGTGGTAGAAAAGAAGAGATGTGTAGTAATAGAAATGAAAAGAAATGTAGTGTAAATTTTTGATATCAGGTTACATGCTACTACTTTTTGTTTAATTTTTTAGAACAGTTAAAAGTTTGATGTAGACAAGGAAAACTAAATCACTCTTGGCCAGTAATTCCAAATGACATAACGAGTGAAATGCAGTCAATGAATGATCAGCTTTTTTCTACAGGTCTTTATGGCCAGTGATGTTAAACCATACTGGTACTTGGTCAGCCCATAGAAAAGTAACACATTTCATTTTTGAAACCATACAAAATACTGGAGGTGTGAACATTGGCAAAAGCTAAAGAGGAAAAGTCAAATCAAATGAAAATGAATCTTAAGACAATTTACAAAGACCATAAAAAAATTTGCAATTGAATAAGATATGGAAGCAGATATGTTCCTGGCTTGTTTTATCTTTAATGGTATGATCTACTAGATGACTGATGTGCATCTACTATTACCAGCAATTATGGTACATGGTAACAGTACCTTTACAATTGGGTGTCATAATATATGATTTTTACAGTAACAAGAACTAATTTAGACATTGGAATGGAGATTTAAGTCACCACAACATTTTAAAATTGCCCTTAAGTCGCGGGCTTAGCATTTTCAGAACAAAGAGAAGTCCTCAAGGCCTAAAATGCTGAAAACCAAAACAAAAATCCCAAAAGTTAAAGAGCAAAAATTCTATATTCGTACACTTGTACATTTTATTTGACCTTATGAAATTGGCATCCAATTTTACAAAATGCACATGTACTCTCGAAATTGGTTGTTTCTTTAGTTTTTGAGCAACCAAAATAATGCTATGAATTAAATAACTAATCTTGTTCAATGACTGATCTGATGAAACTATCCTTGCATGAGTACCTTTAAAAGCAACATTTTGCAAATAATTTACATATGTTCAACTATTGCCGTTTAAATTTAGCAATCTCAGAAACTTTGAGGTGAAATGATGCTTTGCTTTAAATTTGTTAAGTTTGCATCCCCTCTACTACTACAAAATATAGCTGTCAGTGTAAGTAGGAAATTACACGAATTCATTGCAAAACTGAATGTTTCAGGAACTTGTATACATTTTTCTTCTTTGATATATATTAAGAATTACAAAATTTCATACAAGAATTCATAGGACCAAACTAAATTTAAAAAAAAGAAGTCTTCTTATAAGATTAAAAGTGTTGTATTTCAAGCAAAATAATTTTAGGTGGATAAAATAGCAAAAGTTAATTTTTTTTAAGATTCATTTTGAGTTTTGCCTAAGCAGCTTTGTAAAAGTAGTAATAGATCAAAAGTTTATGAAATGGTCTTTTTCTTTCTGAAGTTTTGGTCACGTGACTGATGGAGGTTGATCCAGAAATGCATATTATATACAGAGAATTAGGTACATGTATCTGGATTTAATTTATGACAAGATTTGTCTTCAATACCACTCTAAAATCCTGTCCTTGTTAAATGGATATGATTATAAATATAAATGCAATTTTCTGTTTATTTACTCTACCCTATTAGGAAGTAAATCTTAAGAAGTATAAATATTTTTTTTGTTATTAATACAGGTATTACTAGTTTATTACATTTCTCTTAATATGGACATTTCTCATAGTTTTTTTCTAATTATTTACCTTGAACTTGTTCAAAATTGTAATTAAAAGATTTTATAAATTTGTTTTGTAATGTATTGATTTTTTTTACAAATTGATTATACTTCCTTCTACCGGTTATAAATTACTACAAACTACACGTACAAAGTCCTTTCCTTTGTATGTATTCAAACACTTATGAATTGGAATGAAAGTATTTATGTGCAGCTGGTTTGGTATTGATGACAGGATTTTTATATTGTGATTCAATTTAAAAAAAAATTATTTTATTGTAGGTGATAAACAAAGATGAAGATCATAACTGGTTTAAAGCAGAATTAAATGGAAAGAGTGGCTTTGTGCCATCAAATTACATAACGATGAAACCACATCCGTAAGAATTTTTTGATATGTTCTTTGAGGAAGAAAAAATCAAATAATTAATCATTTAACTTCCCAAAAGGGGATAAAGGCAAATATATAATTATGTCTAAGTTTCTCAAGCCATGGTGCAGTATCATGCAGTACCATTTAACTTCCTAAAAGGGGAAAAGGGCAAATATATAATCATGTCTAAGTTTCTCAAGCCATGGTACAATATCATGCCTTTATCTACAGGTACCATACAGACCTTTGGAAACTATGCATCATTTGGTTGCACCAGTCACACTGAGTCATGTTGGTGTCAAAGACTTTATTTGAATACAATAATTTATCATTTAGTATGGATTTATTTCTCTTTTGTTTCTAGTAAATTTAACACTTTATAAAACCTGCAGGGGTCAAAATTACACCCATTTGTTGAACAATTTTCAGACCCAAATCAAAACATTAACTCTTTTAAGTCGAACTAGACCGATTTCATTGAGTACAGGTATTTTCTCTTCTATGAATTCTCCTTCTTTTAATTTGTCCCATACCTGCTGAAAATCACGTTTTCAGGCACAATGTTTTCAAAACTTGGTTATTTTTGTTAATTTAAATAGGAGGCACATAAATTAAAATCTGTAAACCACATGTCAAAGATTAATAAAAGATTCAGTCGATATAATGATGAGCTTAAGCATTGGATGAGTTGAAGTTCTTCAGTCTGATTGACTTCAATGCAACTTAGTTTCATTTAATATGCTGTACATGTTAGATTGTGTGTCACATAATATCAAAATCTCCAATATTTTGGTAATATTTCTATATTTATACAATTATTGTATCACCTGCAAAGTTGCGGGCAGATATAGAGATCACTATCTGTTTTCCTGCTTCAACATCGTCCAAGTCATCTAAACTATAACTCCTCATAAACCTGTGAATGTATTTTTAATAAACTAACCAGTAACTACATGTATTGCCATTGTGCACCTTATATTTATTTTTTATCAGAATTAATTTTGGAGTCTCCATATCAGAAAATGGACCACATCATTTACATGTATTCTGTAATGATAATGAGAAAAAAGCATTTAGTAACAATTCAACTATTAAATCTCTAATTCCTTCCCAAGAACAATTTCTCCAGTAATATGCACTTTAATTATGATTTTTTTACAGGTGGTATGTACCAGGAATATCAAGAGAAGAGGCAGAGAAAAAATTATTACAAAAAAGTGGTTCAAATCTCCTTCAGCCTGATGGTGCTTTCTTAGTAAGACCAAGTGAAACATCAAAAGGAGATTTTTCCATATCTGTCAAGTAATATATCATTTAATCTTGAATAGAAAATACAGTATTCAGGTTTTTCTTTTATGAATTTAAAAATGGCTGAATAGTGCAAAATAATATTTTAGATATCCAGACCATAAATGACAACATTCTTCTTCCAATTATCTCAGATGTTACATACAATGAAATTGCAATGACCTAAGTAATTATTGACAAACTTCGGAAATTCAATATACTTGCTTTCATGGATGCTGCATTCAAACAATAAAGTGTGTTTCAAATTGAGAAAGATATATCTACATAATTCCTGTTTTAAACTTTTGGTTAAACTTTTTTTTATTAAAAAAGATACAAATTTGCTGTCATAATCTGTTATTTTAGGGATATTGTCTTTTTAGGTCACCTGGCCCAAAGGGTCATGTGAGCTATTGCCATCACTTGGCATCTGTATGTCATCATCGTAAACTTTCCTTTAAAGATCTTCTCCTGTGAAACCACTGGGCCAATTGGAACAAAAGTTGGCAAAAATGGTCCTTAGGTGGTCCTCTTTCAGAATTGTTTCAGATGACCAAGCCAGCCATTAAAGATGGATGGCAGAACTGAACATAGTCTAACATATTAACAAAGGACCCGATTTGAAATTGACTAAAAGAATTTCTTGTTGAAACTATAAAGCCAATTTAAACAAAACTTGGCAACAATGGTCCTCTTTCGGAATTATATCCGATGAGCCTGCCCGCCATCCAAGATGGTTGATGGTTGCCAGAGCCGACATTGTTTTACATAGGACCTTATGGGTAAGTTCACTGGAAGATCTCCTCGCTTGAAACCAGTGAACAATTTGGCAAACAAGTTAGCCAATTGGAACTTGACAGCAATGTTCAAAACTGCCAGTCAAGATGGACATAGACAGTTTATTCTGCAAATGATTTCCAGATGAGTGATACAGGCTCCTTGGCCTCTAGTTTTATATCATCACAATATCCTTGGGTATTGTGTGTTTTCATGTCAGTTCACTGAATTATTCTTTAATGTGGCATGTTGGATGTAGGACAATATAGAACTTGTTAAAGCCCATTGAGGAAATCGAGTAGCATGAATGAAGCTTAATGGAAGTCAATGGGTTCAGACCCTGGTCCCATATTTGTGATTTTATTTTGTATTACATGTGAACTGAAGGTAAACATTTTTGTCAGTTTTGATAAAAAATAATGAAAGAATCCTTGAGGACCTATCTTGAAAATTCTGTTCAAATCTGTACTCATTTGTTAGAAATGGAAAATTCAACAAACTTTGGACCAATTATGACTTACCTCAAGGTACTATTTTTAGTTTACTTAATTCTTTCTGTTTGTCATGAATGTATTTATCGTAGACTTAGGTACTAAATAAAAGAAAATTGCATACACGATACTGAAAGAACATTGTCTGCTGTATTTTCTACCGTGTTGATATTGATATCATCACCCCTTTATCATACCCATTAAAATGATATTGGTCACGTCATTCTTCACCGCTGTTAAAAATATAGTCAAACCTGTCTATAAAGGGCACCCAAGGGACCAGAAAAAAGTGCCCTTTAAACAGAGGTTAATTTTACATACTTTGTTCATGAATTGCATTTTTTCACTATATAGACAGTGATTTGCTATACAGAGGTGCCCTTTAAAGCTGGTTTGACTGTATATGATAAAGTGTATAAAACATGTCAAAATCTGTATCACATGCCGTATCACCACTCAATCAATATCATCCTTTGGGCCAGAGGCCCTCATGCTGATATTGAAATCTTGGGGTGATACAGCATGTAATAAGGATTTTGCCATGTATTATTTGTGTACATACTGATACATCAAGTCAGATTTGCAATACATTCTCCCTTGAAAACCTGTTTTACTAATTGCACATTTTGTAGTTGTGAAGCAGGAATAAAATATTTTCTTTTACAGGTTTGGAGACAGTGTGCAACATTATAAGATTCTAAGGGACAGGGATGGAAAATTTTTCCTGTGGGTTGTCAAATTTAATTCCATTAATGAACTTATAGAATACCACAGACAAGCATCTGTTAGCAGAACACAGACAGTAGTTTTAAAAGATATGATGCATGAACAGGTTGGTAGCATAAATAAGTTTAAAAAAAATCATGTATGCAATGAAGCAGAGTGTTGCAGTGTGCATTGACATCATGTTTTGGTTGAAACTATAGGACAGACGGAAATTTCCAAAATACCAAAATTCAAAGACAATGCGTATTTGTGAGAACACTAACATAGCAAATACTGCGGAAGGAAAACCATAAAAAAACGTAGCAACCAAACAGAATCAGAATGACAGCACAATTGGAATGTGATCCCTCTAATTTGGCTTAGCTTATCTTAATCGATGGTCAGAAATTGTTTCTGACGGAGACAACAACTTCTTTAGACTGCTCCAAATGGATCCTTCCATGTATTGCTTTTCATGAAAGAATATAGTTTGTTATTAACAATATTTTGTACCTCAGTTTCAGAATATCGGATTTTAACACAGGAATGGGAAATTTTAAAAAATTGTCAGCTCAATCCACACTAACAAAAACATTAGACACTCAAATTTAATGAATCCATGTCAACTTGTACCTTTTCCACCCCATACCCAACCAACTTGTACCCTATTTTTTACCAACTCATACCTTTACTTCAACTACACTTTACTTCTACCAATAACAAAGTCTACTTTTTTTAAAAATTTTATTCAGCACTATATAAATTATATAATTAAAAACCTTTATAAGAAAGCACAAAGTATAAGTACAACAAATATATTCTTGCAGTCTAGTTTTTAGATTGAATTGATGACATCTAGATAGCCATTCCAATCTGTTTCAGTTGTAAAGCAATTTGAAGTGGAATCCTGATAAAAAAAATTTATACCCTGCCTGCCTGGTCAGCTCCAAAAATTAGGGTAGGGGAGAGGAAACAAAAATTTTTATACCCCCGCAAACAAAGTTTTGAGGGATTATATAGGAATCACCCTGTCTGTCTGTCCGTCCGTCAATCCGTCTGTCCATGTACCTTGTAAGTGCAACTCCTCCTAAAACGTTCAATGGATTTTGTTGAAACTTTATATGAAGGTTGGGCATCATATTTAAATGTGCATGAAGCAAGATTATTATCCCCGGATGCATGCAAAGGGAGATAATCAATCTTAAGGGTTTTACATGTTTACAGTTTGTAAGCGCAACTCTTAGTATTGCAAGTGGGGGGTATCCCTCAGTGGGGTCTCTCATTGTTCTAGTTGTAATTGTGGCCTCATATTTAAATTAAACAATGATATTTATTATATTAACCACTAGGAAATGTACCCAAGATGGCTGCCAGACCCAAACATAGGACCCTATGAGAAATTAATTTGAACGTCTTGACTGAAACTGCAAAGCAATTGGAACAAAATTTGGCAGCAATGGTCCTTAGGTGGTCCTATTTCAAAATTGTATGTGATGACCTTACCCGGCATCAAAGATGGCTATCAGAGCCGAACATAGTTTAACATAGGACCTTAATGAAAAATTCACTGAAAAATCTTCTCATTTGAAACCAGTGAGCAAATTGGAACTCAACAGCAATGTTCCAGACTGTCAGTCAAGATGGATATAGTCAAACAATTTATTCTGCAGATAATTTTCAGGTGAGCAATACAGGCTCCTTATTGATAGAATAGTCATTATTATATATCATCATTAAATAAGAGATTTTTTTAACCTAAGAGTAAGAGTAAATCATCCCCATTTAGTCAAATACGTACACTTTCTGCTCCATACAAGTGTTGCCCTAGTGATTTTTATGTTGTATACTTGTAGCTCTGGATATTATGGTGCTTGATGTCAAAATAGCATCAAATTTTCATTGAAATAGCATGTAAATAAAACAATTTCATGATACTATAAGAAAGCAGTATACATTTCATTGTCATATTAACAAATACCCTATATTCAGTTGTTTTTGTTTTAGTAATGGTCTGCAACTGTCTGTCCGTCTGTCAGTCACAATTATTTGTGGATGCAACTTCTCTGAGACCGCCAATCAGATTTCATTAAAATTTTGTTGGACTGTTAGTCACCATATGTACTTGATCCTTTCGCACCGCCATTTTGATTCTATAAATTTTACGAGAGTTATGGGACTTTAATTTTTTTCTGCATTTGACTCTATAGGAACACTTTGAGGATGCAACTCCTGACAACGCTGATCAGATTTCGTTCAAATTTTGTAGGATTGTTAGTCACCACATGTACTTGATCCTATCAAACCGCGGTTTTGATTAGACACATTTTATGGGAGTTATGGGACTTTTAACGTTTTTGTGCATGTGACACTATAGGAACACTTTGTGGACGCAACTCCTCTGAGACTGCCGATTGGATTCAATCAAATTATGAAGGATTGTTAGTCAACTTTACTACTTGATCTTATCGCACCACGATTTTGATTCAACAAATTTTTTGGGAGTTATGGGACTTCAACTTTTTTCTGCATTTAACACTATAGGAACACTGTTGACGCAACTCATCTGAGATCGCTGATCCGGCTTCGTTCAAATTTTGTAGGATTTATATTCACCACATGTACTTGATCCTATGCCACCATTTCAATAATACACATTTTGTGTATCTTGTGCGGCCGCTTAATAGCCAAATGTGCTGAAAATGGTGTAAAACCCCAACTAAATAAACAAACATACAAAATATATGCCCTAATACATTTATTCAACCAACATTGCAAAATGAAAGGGGGTTAAGCAGGGCTCACCACACTTCAAAATTTTAGGAAGAAGTGACTTCTCCCTTGCAACCAAACAGGGAGAAGTGAGGACCTGACTGGGAGACATATGAGAGAAGTCAGGAATCGCTGCAATGTTTTCATGACTGCACATTTATATATTCCATTTAAGCCTTTTCAACCTTTATTTAAGTTATTACTTTATTCCATGTCATACTGTGGTTTGAATTATATGATGATATTGGCAATAAGTTACCAGAATTTGAATTTTGCCTTTGGTGTACTTAAGCTAAATAAAATGAGATGAAATAGGAACTGTATTGGAGGGGGCTTTCAGATTCTGTTTTACTTAAAAATTTAGTGCTATTTAACATTTTTCCTACCAAAAATTGTGTATTCTAAAATATTACAAAGGTTTTGGTTAGATGCAAGATGAAAGTGACATGAATTTGTTTGTCTACTGAAAGGTACATGTAGCTGAAAATTTTTACTTTGTGCAAGATTTTAAATTAAGAATTTCTAAAGAGTTTCTTTATATGCTTTTTAAAGTTGGGGGGCATATTATTTTACCCCTGTCCGTCCGTGCCATCATGGGTATATAGTTATTCCGCATAACTCCTCCTATAGTTTGAATCCTAGGAATTTTTCACTTTGCTGTCTGTTTGTACATATATTGAAGGTGTACATGTGGTCAGGGTTTTGATTTTTATTAATATTTACTCTTTTGGGAGATAGTTGAACTTTGTCATTTTTGGAGTATTTACTTGCATAAGAGGAGCATTTCCGGATAACTCCTCCTACATTTGAATGCTCGGAATTTTTCACTTTGCTGGCTGTTTGTACATATATTGAAGGTGTGCATGTGGTCAGGGTTTGGATTTTTATTTATATTTGCTCTTTTGGGAGATAGTTGAACTTTGTCATATTTGGGGTATAAGCGGTGAATAATGTTATAGTTATTCTGCATAACTCCTCCTACAGTTTGAATGCTAGGAAGTTTTCACTTGCTGTCTATTTGTTCATAGATTAAAGGTGTGCATAATGTCTTTGATTATATTTTTATCAATATTTGCTGTTTTGAAGATAATTGATCTTTGTCATTTTGGGAGAATATACCTGATCATAAAATTGTTAGCATTGTCAAATATTGAACTGTCAAATATTAAACCTTATGAGTAAAAGTTAGTTTTAAAATTTATCTTAAAAATAGATGTCATACAATGCTGATTAAGGAGCTACCATTTGATTTGAACCTTTGACCTATGTGCTCCCATGCTCAACTTTGTTTATTTTAAAATAACACTTTGGATCTGTGGAGGCATCAATTGTGGCTCTTACACAATGATATCTCAAAGAAAGTCGTACATGACTTCGTTCTAATACAGTTACTTCAGAGTGGAGTGCAGGGGCATCACTTTGTCTAGTTTTATCTTTATTTCTTTCAAATTTTTTAATCTTTTTTAAAGATTATTCTTTATTTATAATAGGGGCATTATTCTGTAATTCTATTTCTCTCATCAAAAGTCTAAGACATTTTTATGCCCATCTGGTGTCAACCCTTTCATTTCTTTATCTGTTCTAGTTTGTTTAGTTTACAATTATCTCTTTATTGTTAAAATATTGCATGTTGTCATTTAACACCTAAGGCCATTTATTTTTAATTAGTTGGTTTACGGATCCGCCGACCCGATTTTGCCGATTTGAAGAAAAAAAATAAAATTGAAAATTTTGGTTTTTTATTACCGCCGACCCTCTGAAATTAGCCATCCCAAAAATAAAAATAAATTAAAATCCTTTTTTGCATCAAAATTTCATAAAAGATTATATTCCAATTCGTCTAAAAATAGATTATCCATCAATAAAATACTTGTAAACATGATCCCAAAAAAAAATCTATTTATAGACGTTAGTTGATGCCAATTTCCGAAACACGTTTTATGAAACGAATTTCTTAATAGAATCCATGTGGCTTTTAAGTTCGTTTTGTATGAATATCTTGATTCTGTAAGATATCGAATCCACTCATTTAATGTAGTTGACGAGTCGGTCCCTTAAAAAGGGAACGGTCTACTGAACAACACCTTTCAAGATAGATGTTCTGATATTTGGGTTTCAAAAGAGGGAATTAACTGATCATTTGCAACCTTTGTACATTTGGCAATATAACCAAGATTGTTCAAAAGTACATGATTTTCCCTCTTTTTTTTTCTTTTTTTTCCCGACCGACCGACCCTATTTTTTTAAAAAAAAATCCGTAAACCAATTAAATAAAAATAAAAGGCCTAATTGTGAATTCAAAGTAATTAGACAAAGGGAAGCAAATCAAATTTAAAAAGCAAATTATCTCCCTTTGCGAAAAAATGCCGCCAATAATAGAAAATTTTTCTGATTTTGCAACTTCTTGTTAATAAAATGGCAGTTGATGAGTTATTTTCACTTCCAGCTTTGTAGAATTACTGATATTGATACAAAAACTAAGTTTTTGATCATTTCATCACAAAATTTTCCCTGACCCTATGACAATTTGACAAAAATCTAAAACCAGAACTGAGACTAGTCAGAAATGATAGGGTGACTTCAACTTCACTTTTGGGGTATCCTTAGGGTGATTTCGTCTTTTAAAAGGTGACTGTTTCGCCCACTTCGCCCAGTTTGGTGAGCCTTGGTTAAGGTCGCAGGCTTAACTGCACAACTTCAAAATTCAATCCCTCAAGTTTTGAAAATTTAAAATTCCGAAATATAATTGCATATCTACGTATGTTTTATGACTATATTATATGAAAATGAATGTATAGAGTGAAAAATGAAAGAGGACTTAAGGTTACAATCTTAAATTCACAATTTTTGAAATTTGACCCCTGTGGACCCAAAGTTTTGAAAATAAAAAATCTAAAACCTTATCGGGCATCAACAAACAGTGTAAAGAAATAAAATGCATGAAGTAAAAATGAATGAGGTGTTCAGGTCATAAGAAAGTTTGACATATGGGGGTGATAACAATATCCCCAAACTATGTTCGAAAGTGCGGGGTTAACAAAACAAAAAAAAGTTTTTATATGTTTTATTCATTCTTTGTCCTTTTAACGGCTCACCGATTTCATATAAATATATCAGTTTTATCTAAAATTTAGTTAGTATTTCTTAGAAATACTGAGGAGTACAAAATTTTAACCATGCAATACAAAACCTTGTATAGTACATATGTGTGATACAACTTTTTATTTTGTTGGAAATACTTAACTGAATGCGGGGAAATACCTCAGACGTCTTTGTAGCTAAATTTAACGGAAGTCCCAAATATGACGTTCAAGGCTGTCGATACATTTAATGAAAAATATGACTGTCCAATTTAAGATTACATACATACATTTATGTATTGTTACATAATTTTGTATAATGTCTCAGCAGTTGTGTACTACCGCATCTCTGCTCGATGCTATGTGTCTCAATTGTATACAACTGTCTGGCTGTGATACAAATAGTTGTACCAAAACATAATGTATGTAATGTATATTTATTATATTGTTGTATAAGCTGTTTCACAACATACATATTTAATTTTTACAAAAGTAGGCTTTTCAGAGATATTTATTCAAAAATACTTTGTGATTTTATTGAATGAATTTTTATTGTATCTTGATATGTTTATTTCTTTCTTTCTTTACAGCAAGCAAGATTAGCACGAGCGTTATATGATTTTGAACCTGGAAATGCAGATGAAATTAGATTCAAAAAGGGTGACACTATAGAAGTTACAGGAGAGGAGGATTGTAACTGGTGGAAAGGAAGAAGTCATGGACAAGAAGGAATATTTCCTGCTGCTTATGTTAAATTACAATAATATACATCAATGTATTTTTATTTAAAGTTTGAAAGTTAAGATTAACAACTCTGTGAGTTCAAATGGGTACATGTATGTTGATTTTATATGAAGTAAACTGTTTCTTTTTCTAAAAAAGGCTAGATTGTGCATCATAAAACTTATGAATAGAACTTAATCACATTTGATTGTAATGAGAATTGTTTTCACATTCAATCATAAAAGATAGCTACAAAATCACATATTATGACGATCCTCACTTATGGATTCATATATTGAGTATTATTCATTTGACAAAGTATAAATATAAATTGTTTGTATTTTAAGGTAGTAAGATTCACATCCTATGAAAGGGGAATTTTAATGCCACAGTTGGACATTGGAAAATATACAAATATTGAGTGATTGTTTCTACTACATAAGAATTTCAAAATCATAGCAAACAGTAACTAGCTTGCTACTTTTGTTTAGATAAAAAGCGTGCCAAATAATAGATGGAGAATTATATTATAAATTTTAATACAGCTTCAGATCATTTTTTTTTGTAAAATTATTGGCCAGTTTTGCTAAAATTACCACCCTACAGATATAAAGTGTAGTGTTAAAATGTCCTTGACCAGATAATCTTTCACTCTTTGAATCTTATATATATATTTGATATTTTTAATTATGAGCTGTATATATTTGTATATAAATCAAGGATAGAAGGTCTCATTTGTTTATTGTTAGAGACCTTGAGAAATTATATGTAAATATACAGAAAGAAACAAAATGTGCCCCATTCCTTAGGTGTATCTTTTAAAGATGTAATGACAATTATTTAAAGAGAGATTATCTCAGTCAATGCATTGTTATTGAATAGTTATTCTATTTTATACATATTTTGAAAAACTTTTTACTGTCTCGACACCTCAGTTCAAAAGATGGATTTTTTGCATTTTGAAAGTCTAAACGTAAGAGTATTAGACAATCTTTTGTTGGTTTATTAACCTTTTTGAGTCAAAGAAAATATAAAAATTGTAAAGTTGTTTTAAAGGTTATGTTTGTACAAATGATTCTGAATGGTGAATTTCCAATAGAAAAATTAATACACTTGAAAATTTAAAAAAATTAATAGTTTGAATTTATCAACTCAGACATATCCTAAAATTTGTAAAACTGTTATTTTAAATATTTTTAATGTGCTTTGTGCATGTTTCATGCAACACGGTATTGAAATACTTAATTTATAAAATCTCATAGGAAGAGTTAACTCCCTTTATTGAAAATTCCATAGGCAGAATTTTGTTGTTTCTTTGGAAGACATGATTGAAAAAATCAGATAAGTTCAATTGTTTCAAGTGACTAGACAATTTCACAATGATAAAGGTATTTAAATTTTGAAGAATCCATTTCATGAACTGAGGTGTCCAGATAGTAGTAGATTATGGGAGTAATCTTCTGGATGAGATAGACATGTTTTAATGCAACAGTCTATATGATATAAGTATGCATTTAAGTAAAAGAAAGATTTATCAAAGCAATATTTTTGGTAGATTTTTCAGTGCAAGTAGTTTTATGAAGTTGGTTGACCCAAGTCATAGAATTTCATCATAACAAAGGGCTGGTTAAAGATTCCATTATTAATGCTGGATCATTTAAAAGATAAGATAGTTTTCTTTTTGATTTGTAATTTAATTGCAATGTTACATTAAACAAGCGACAAAATTTCTAATCCATTTTTTATACGGCCAATTTTTGCAGTCATATTATGGTATGAACCTGCCATTGTCCACAGACAATGAGGTGGATTTTTGGGAATAAAGTCCCTTCTGGAATGTTCTTTTTTGTGAATTTCAATTTTGTAGATAAGAATAGTAAAGGGGGCCAATGTTTCAATATTTTGTTCTTGTGGTAGGTACAACACCATCACTATATTTATCAAGCAGAATATTGTGTCCACTCCTACTTCAAATAGTCAACTGTCAACATGCTGTGGTCATTTTGGTTGCACTTTACAAAGCCATCCATAAAAAGTGCGGGACATTTTTAGGATAAAATATTTGTTAAAGGTACTCATCTGACACTAATGTGTGTTGACAAAATGGATACGTTTTAAAGATGTTCACATATTACACTAATAAACTTTAGGTATGCAGTCTTTTGAAGCTTCATAGAATTTTTCATTATTAATGCTTGAAGTAATTTATTTTTCGTAATTTCTATGATCACCCTATTACATTGTTTTGAACAAACATTTCATAATAGAAGGTTTACATTGGTTAATGGATTACTTGACTTTTTATACAAGATTATAGTTATTTGGTTTTTTCATGTTCTAGGATGGATAATTAATTTCTGTTTTTGCATTTGAGATTTCCCATTTGAGGTATGTCTGCCTAGAATGAAAAGGTAAATACATGATTTTTGCAATTATTTGCTGAATATATACTATATAAAACTATTAATGGGCAGTAATAAAATGCATAAAACATTTGCAATTTTTTAGAAAATGTAGGCAGAAAATCCCAAACTCCTACCTTTTCTGATGGGAGATAACTCCATAAAAGAAGATCAACAACATGAAATAAACTATCTTGCACTATTTACCATAATTCCTTTAAGGGATACTCACAGACTTATAGTCATTTGCATATTTTTCTGTATATTTTTTTCTAATAGAAAGAGTATATATTTCATTATTGTCTTGTGAGAAAATGAATATGTGTGCTGTCTTGAGAACATGTACTAGAGATTGTCATCTGATATCGACAAAAACTTTTTTTAATTAATATAATTTTTTCCCACATGAAAATTGATTTTTATTCAAAGACCTTTTGATATATTAACATATAGCTTTAAACTTTTAAAGCCACAAATATTCATTCAGTGATGTTCAACCATAATTTGTGGTCACAAATCCTTAAAGCAATCCAGAATTTTCCTTGTGTATTAAAATTGCTTCAATAATGTCATAAGTCTAGATAATCTGACTTTAAAATTCATATTTCTGTAATCTTTTTTGAAAGCAATAAATGTAGAAATCAAACAGCTGCATAATTGATTATTTCCTGAATCTCTGGAACCTCTTTTTGTATATGCTAGTTATGGTGTGATGCATCAATAAATTATACAGAATATAAGTCTTTAATTTCATTACTGAAGATAAACATTTCCATTTTGAAAACATTGATGTTTTTTATTGTATTTTCAAATGGAAGGAAATTTGATTAGGGAAGTACAGTGGGCGAGAAGATGGTGGGCGGCTCCTAACAGTGATGAAGGAAAATATGGTATTCTCAGAAGGGCCATGCAAGATTTTGTCAGCACTTGATTAAAAAGGGATAATGGTTTGACAAGGAATTGCTGATATAATATAGTATTCAACTATTTATCTCTGATTTGCTATCGTTTACTGCATTAGCATATGGTTTACCTTAACTCATATCTTTGAAAAGTTGCTAGATAAGTTAGTAATCATAAAAGTTAATATATATGGTGAATAAAGTCTTTGTGTAAAAAATCCTGATGTGCACATCACCAAACCTAAGAATAAGAAAATGGCTTTTATTGTTCTTTATGTTAAAGTATCTTCAAAATCATCAACATTATATTTTACTTCTGTATCAAATGTGCTGAGTGCAGTCTCAATGCAAATGAAACATACATTACAGATATTACAAAGTAATAACATTGCATTAAATTGATAGTTGTAGTTGTACCATAAAGTAGATTTAGATCCTTTCAATTTAAACCAAAACAGCTGAATTAAATTGTTCATGAATTGAAACAATTTCTTCCCTTTCCAGGCAGTCATATGCCATGGAAAAGTAACACTTGAAAGAAGCTAATAGTGCAGGTTTGGCTTATTCGGAATGTTTTTTTTTAGCTCACCTATAAGGCCATGTGAGCTATTGCTATGTCATCATCTGGCATTAGGCGTAAACTTTCCTTTAAAGATCTTCTCCTGAAACCGCTCGGCCAATTGGGAGCAAAATTTGGTGGAATGATCCTTTAATGGCACCCTTCCAAAAGTGTTCTGGTATCCCCGACTTCCAACCGACATGGCTGCTGTTACTAAAAATCCACGATGCTACAAAATCAGATGGAACCAAACATGGCAGCAATGGTCCTTAGGTGGTCCTCTTTCAGAATTGTGTCCAATGAACTAGACTGTCAACCATGATGGCCACCAAGTTAACATAGGACCCTATAAATCCATTTAAAGATTTTCTGGGTTTCAATTGGCCAAGTTCATTTAAAGATGTTCATGTCTGAAACCACTTGACCGATTGGAACCAGACTTGGCAGTAATGGTCCTCTTTCAGAAATGTGTCCGATGAACCACATTGTCAACCACTTGGCAATTGGGACCAAAATTTGGTGGAATGGTGCTTCGATCGCCCCCTTCCAAAAAAAATATCCGGAATCCCTGACTTTCAACTGACATGTCTGCTGTTACTAAAAATAGAAAAACAATCATTTAAAGATCTTTTTGTATAAAACCACTTGTAATAGTCTCCATCGTTATGGTGTCCGATGACCCGGAATGTCAATCAAGTTGGCTACCACAGCCGAACTTAGTTTAACATGTATGGGACCCTATTGTAAAACTCATTTAAAATCTTGTCTGAAACCACTTGCCCAATTGGAACCAGACTTGGCAGCTATGAACATCAGATTATCTTTCATAATTATGTCTTACCCCGACTGTCAACAAAGATGGCCACCACAGCCACATAGCACCCTATGGGAAAACCAGCCAAGAAAACTACTACACGTAAATTATTAGTCCTTAAGGTCGACAAGTTACATCCAGGTGAGCGATACAGGCTCTAGTTTATACGGTGTGTTCCTGTTCTGCCGACTTTTCGAAAACGGGTAGAAAATGTATTGGGCAGTATCAACTAATCCGAGAACAATAGATTTGAAGTTGTATTCTTGTCTAAAAAACCATTTAGTGGAAATTAACAGAAAGAAATATCTAAGTATGAATTAAGTATGAATATTACAATGTCCACTCATATTTATTCTTATTAGAGGAACAATTCATGGAAGAAATAGACAAGATGTTATACATATTCATTTTTTTTTTATTATCTTATTATAACATTATAATAGAACATTAAATTCATAACTATAGCATATTTCATAATTCAAGAAATGACTAATCCAGGTGAAGAAGATGGGAAGCTGCTAGGGCGTACAGTAGAATGTTGATCCTGTCTGCTGCGTCATTCTACTGTCAATGTTTCTGTATTTCTTTGCCTTTGGTCTGGTAGTTTGTACTGCGTCAAGCTGTATGCGGATGTTTTCATTTGATGCCTGGTTTGATTTCCTCTAAGCATCGTTTGGTATACTGTTTAGAATTTGTTTAAAATTGATCTCTGCTTGTTTTTCTTGGTGGTTGTGTTGGTGCTTAGCTCTGGTACTTAACTCGTTACAAATCTTTAGTTTGGATAGTGACTATGTGTCATATTAGAATCAAATTTGGTCCAAATCAATATTTATGTATATAATTAGATATAATTAGTTAAGATCAATATGATAGGTACATGTAATGTGATAAAATAACATAAAAATTAAAAAAAAAACAACACTTTGCATCTTGATCTCTTTAAATTTCAGATTTTTTGTTGTAATTTAACTTTGTATATAATTTCTTTGATAAAATTTACCTGTTCTTTTATCAAGTTAGTTTTTAAGAAATAAACTATAAGTACTAAAAGAACATTCATACTAATTAAGTTTACATGGGACATGTGGGCATTTTCAAAAAGTAGGTAGAACAGGAACAAACTGTTTATACGACGCAAATATTTGCGGGCATATAATGGCATGAGCCTGTCGTCATCTATGTAATTGTCTATAAACAGTTAGGGTTCCGCTTATTTACTTTTGTTCTACTGAACGTGTCTTTATCATATTTTACCACACTGTTCCCCCATAAGAAATACAGGTTGGGATTGGGATTGACAATCTGGTCACTCTTGTTTTTGTGGGGTTATTAAGGGCTTTTAGATGATTATGGCGTAATTTTTTTTATTATCCGATTTTTATTATTTCTGCTTTTAGTTCACCTGGCCAAAGGCCATGTGAGCTTTTGTCATCACTTGGCGTCCGTCGTCCGTTACCTTTTGACATTTTAATATTCTCCTCTGACCACAAATGGAATTAAATTTGGCAGGAAGCATCTCTATAAGGTCCTTTATAAAGACTGCTCATTTCGTCCCGATCGAACAACAAGCATGGCCGCCATGGGCAATTTTTGTTTCTGATTGGCTGAGTTTTCAAAAATCTTGTCTGAAACTGCTGGTCCAAATTGAACAAAACTTGACAGGAAGCATATATGGGAGGTCCTTTATAAAGTTTCCTCTGTTCTGGGTCACTAATTACAAAGTAGAATTTACGTGGAGCACGAACGTTCTTAAAAAAATAGTGCTGCCAGGATCAGATAACATATGAAGAAAAACTTAAAATAAAGAGATAATAATTGATTTGTATGTTATAACAGAGTAGATTTAAAGACAATGCATGAGAAACAGGAAAGATTTGGCATTTATTAATGGAGTAAGGATACCTGGAATTTCCTAAGTATTTTAGGAAAATTTAGAGTACAGAAAAGGGTTTCCCCAGTGAGATCTCATTGAGACCAAGTTTTTGTACCACGAAAATCGAACCTTTGGTGCAGATTTTTGCACGGTACCAGATTTTATCTAGCTTTAACGCCAACAAAATATAGGGAAATGACAAAATGAGGTCAAGTTTAGGCCATTTTATATGAATTATCAATTGAAAGTAAATAGTGACCCTGAACCCTCATTTCGTCCCCAACGGAATACAAATATGGCCGCCACGGGCAGTTCTTGTTTCTGATTGGTTGATTTAAAAAAAAATTTACTCTGAAATCGCTTGGCCAAATTGAACGAAACTTGACAGAAAGCATCTTTGGGAGGTTCTTTACAAAGTTTCCTCATTTTGTCTCGATCGGGCAAAAACATGGTCGCTATAGGCAATTGTTGTTTCTCATTGGTTGATTAAAAAAATGTTTTTCTCCGGAACTGCTTGGCCAAATGGAACGAAACATGACAGGAAGCATCTATGGGAGGTTCTTTGCCAAATTTCTTTATTTCATCCCGATCGGAATACAAATATGGCCGCCATGAGCAGTTCTTGTTTCTGATTGGCTGATATAAAAAAATCTTCTCCTCTGAAGTCGCTTGACCAAATGGAACGAAGCTTGATAGAAAGCATCTAATTTGGAGGTTCTATACAAAGTTTCCTCATTTCGTCCTGATCAGGCAACAAACATGGCCGTCATTGGCAGTTCTTGTATTTCATCGGTTGATAATCTTCTTTGAAACCGCTTGGTCAAAGAACTAGTCTTAACAGGAAGCATCTGTTTGAGGTTTTTTACAAAGTTTCCTCATTTTGTCAAGATCAGATGACAAAAATGGCCTCTATGAGCAATTCTTGTTTCTGATTGGTTGATTTAAAACAATTTTTTAAACTGCTTGGCCAAGTAGAGCCAAACATGGTCTGAATGTTCCTCTTAATGTGCTCACCAAGTGTTGTTACTCTGGTGCCGATCACTAATTCAAAATGGCCTTCAGCAGGGGGCTTAGGTTAACATAAGACCCTATGGGAAAGACATGCAAAAACTTTAAATTTTAGAATATGCTGACCTGTAATTAGGACCTTTATGAAGAAAAATTTGGTTCCTACAAGGATTACCACACTTCATAATGATATGGAAAAGTGACTTCTCTCTTTGAGGTACATCAATAAAAATGGTTTTCATGCCAGGTGAGCGATACAGGCTCCGCCCTCTGATTCTCTAGTTAATGTTCCTTGAAGAAAATGGAAACACTTTTGTAAGTTCTAGTATCTCTTACCGTTTTAGACATAAAAGGGACGAAAGGGGGACACGCTTAAATTTTAGAAACATTTTTTTTCCCCCGATTTTGATGATTTTTTTATATGGTTTAACATAAGAAATACAATAAAAGTTACTCCAGGTATTAAAGTGTAACGTTTGTCGTTGCAGGGATTAAACGGGCCAAAATGGTGAAAAACAGGCTTTTGGTAGATTTGTGTGCAAAGTTCGGTAAATATTTAAGGGACTTCATAATTAAGGATATCCTAGAACGAACCGAGGACCTTCAATGATGAAATAAAAATCTATTAATAAATTACTCGTGGAGGTATTAACATTATTGTATTCGGGTTCTATATGTTTCAACTGGATATTTCCATAGACAGTTCAAGAAGTCTTGAAATTAATTGTGAAGAAAATAAACAAAAAACTTATTGTTAACGAAAAAGGATACAAAAATGCCGAAAGTATGTTTCAACAACTTAACATTGATATTCCCCAAATGCAAACAAAAAACAAAAACAAAATAAAAAAAGAAACAAAACAAAGAAAAGAAATGAAATATAATTCATCGAAAGATATTCAGAATAAAACTAGAAGTACTGTGGGCAAAGCTCACAAAATGTATGTATATATATATCCCCGCTTCGCAAGCGGATAATATAAATAATAAAATGAGACAGTAAAGGTATAAACTATGCAACTAGAACTAAGAAAGCACCGAGATTTCAAATAAACCAAACATGCAAACTCAATAATATATATATATGTATGTAGTATTCACTCAAAAAATTAGTAGCGGACGTCTGCGATAACACCATGCATACTTTAACGCGGACGTCGGTGAAAACACCATTTACTGGGTCGATTGTTTAATTGTTTCAAAATAAATTCTTTGATACCAATTTTGTAATTTATTATTTTTCTGAGCAGTTTAAAAATAAATACATTCGCGATATATTTTGCAGACCGAATTACGATATCTCTCGGGATTTTACATTTAATGAATGGAACAAATTGAGGTATTCCGAAAGAAAGAAGAAAAACATGGAGGCGAAGGCTAAACACGACTTTAATGCCACAGCAGAAGACGAATTAAGCTTTCGTCGTGGTGATATACTAAAGGTAGAATAAAAAAATGTACAAAGATATATATAAATTAACACCTTATGTTGCGAATTAATCAATCAACAAAAGAATTACAATCGCACGACGTATAAAGAACTAATAAATAAACTTTCTGGAGTGATAAAATCCTTTCCTAAATGATTATAAGATCATAAATAAATAGAAATACATTGTTTCAGTGATAAGTATGCAAGATGATCCCTATTATTAGTCCTATTGGTAATTTATATCACTGAAAAAAAGGAAAGAAACTTTGAGGTACAGAGCTACTTTATAAAACCCTTGCCTTTGAACAAATTACAATCCACATCGGCTACTAGAAAAAAGAGAAGAGATGACATGCTTTGCGACTTTGATTTTGATTCAACTCAATTGTTTCTATTTTAAATTCCATACCATATTACTATTTTAAATCCTTTCTAGAATAATTTTTCAATCAATTCATACAGTTTACCAAATTTGCTCCTCTTTTATACATCCAATTTACGGTTGAAATCATAATAAGGACATAAGCTATTGACAGAAAATGAAAGTTAAACTAATTTTGATATGGTACAGGAGCAGACATGATTACTATTACGTTTAATTTTATGCAGCATATGAAGCACACATAACCTGATGAATAACAAGCAAATCAAATGGGAATTTTTTCATTGATAATTGGGGAAAATGTTGGATTTTTTGGCATTTGGAATGGGGCCAATAGTATGCCCTAAATGGTAGGAAAATCCCTGAAGCAGACTGCAACTTCATATGAAACAACTTGAAGGTTTTCTGTAAGAATCTCTCATTTCATATAGAGTAGTTTCTGTAATCATTACTCTAATTGATGAAAAATTTGATTAAACCCTCAGTTTGAAAACTGCTTGACCATGAGCATTTTCTAAAATGGACAAGTTTAGTTCACTCATTTTGCAACTTGTTTTGTTGTTATTTATATTATGTTACTTTTATCATCAAGGGACATTTGCTACTCTATAGCAATCTAGTCTTAAATTTTTGGACAAAAGGCAGATAGATAAGAAATACAGGATAACACCTTGAGCCTCTTATTGGCACAAAGGACTGACGTAAACTTTTGTGTCATTGTCCAGTTAACTGAGTAGCTGGTCTAGTGTTACTCTAAATGACAAATAATTTAAAAAAAAAAACCTGATAGGCCACACCAAATTGATTTTTAGTTTTTTGATTTTTGGATGGCAAAAATAGGTGCAATTGAGCGAAATTTTAATTTTTTAATTTTTAGCTCATTTGGCCAAAGGCCATGTGAGCTATTGCCATCACTTGGCGTCCATCGTCGTCGTCGACGTTAACAATTATACAAAACTCTTCTTCTCTGAAACTACTTGACTAATTAGAACCAAACTTGGTATGAATGTTCCTTGGGGTACCCTGCATAGAACTGATGTGGGGATTTTTGATTAGTCGGAAAACATGGCCGCTGTTACTAAAAATAGAACATAGGGGTCAAACAACATTTTTTCGCAAATATCTCAAAAATCATTAGGTTACGGCAAATTCTGGCAGGTTGAAAGTGTTCAGCATGATGAGAGCTACCTGTGTGCTGATTTTCGTGAAAATCTGTGAACTGATGTTAGAGTTATTGCCCTTTTTTGACATTTTTGGCTTTTTTTGATGTTATTATTTCAAAAATCTTCTCCTCTGAAACTACTGAATGGATTTGGATAAAACTTAGCATGATTGTACCGTAGGGTATCCTGCACAAAGTTTATGCTTCGATTGTTGATCGGTCGAAAAACATGGCCACCATTACTAAAAATAGAACATAGGGGTCAAAAAACAGTTTTTCGCAAATATCTCAAAAATCATTAGGTTACGGCACATTCTGCAGGTTGAAAGTGTTCAGCATGATGAGAGCTACCTGTGTGCTGATTTTCGTGAAAATCTGTGAACTGATGTTAGAGTTATTGCCCTTTTTTGACATTTTTGGCTTTTTTTTTATGTTATTATTTCAGAAATGTTCTTCTCTGAAACTACTATTCAAAATCAAATGAAACTTGGTAAGATTGTTCCTTAGGGTATCCTGCAAAAAGTTAATGCTTGGATTTTTGATTGGTCGAAAAACATGTACGCCCTTACTCAAAATAGAACATTGGGGTCAAAATGCTGTTTTTTGCCATTTTTTCCTGAATTATAGAAAGAAAATGAAGATGAAAGCTACTTTCAAGGTAAACATGGTATCCCGAGTTGAATGGTGATGATGAAAGTTTGTTTTGGACGGCCATTTTTAAAATAGCTGCCATTTTCCTGCCATTTTTTACACTTGCTCGGATTTCAACAATATTTGGTTTTTAAAGTAAACATGGTATCCTTAGTGTATGGTGATGATGAGAATTTTGTATAACAATGATTAAACTTCATAATATGTGAGCTTTTAATTGCTATCACTTGGTGTCCGTCATCATTGTTGTTAACAAATTTTCAAACATCTTCTCCTCTGAAACTATTAGGGGGATTTGGATGAAACTCTACAAAATGAGTTAAGCATGGTTTATTGGATAAAAACCAACAGCTTAGTCAATATGATCAAAGATCAAGCATAATAGAAAATAAAAAGCCTTAACCCACAATTTTTACATAACTTCTTTCAAACATTTTTAAAACGAAGACAACATATAGACCAAAAGATTTATACTTTTATTTGAAGATAAATTAAAGCTTGTATTTTGTATTGTGAATCATCAGATTGACCATGACTGTATCTTAATCAAGCGTAGGGAGAACTCATGCCCATTTCTTTCCAGAGGTTCTTGAACGGCTTTTAAAGGTATTTTCAGCATTTTATATGACCTTTAATACTCAGTTTAATTTACCACAAACATTAATATATTAATTTAGTTTATAGTGCATTGTTTGCCAGGTGAGCGATTCAGGCTCTTGAGAGCCTCTTGTTTTTTTAAAGGACTAGTTTTTTTTCGGGCGAACAACAAATTTATGTGCGGAACACCTTTTTTTCAAACTAAAATATTGACAAAAAAATGGAAAAAATCTCATTTTTGTGTCGCCTGCGGAACGCATGGCCGACACATAGGGATCACTATCTGTCGTCTTGCGTCTTGCGTCCTGCGTCTTGTGTCTTGCATCGTCATACTTTTCTTCAATCCTCAACTACTCGTAAACTGCTCAAAGGATTTTGATGAAACTTTCTCTGTGCATTAACCATAATGCACAGGTGTGCATATATATTTAATTTTTTGAAAATTTAAAATTTTTCTCTGTGAAAAATGACATTTTTGAAAAAAAAGGGGGGTCAAAACTTCTATCCTCAACTAATCCATAACCACTCAAAGGAATTAGATGAAACTTTCATTGTGAATTAATCTTAATGCACAGATGTGCATATTTATTTCATTTTTAGAAAATTAAAAAATTTTTTTTGTAAAAAATGACATTTTTTGCAAAAAAAAGGGGGGGCAAAACTTCTATCCTCAACTACTCCAGAACTGCTCAAAGGAATTTGATTAAACTTTCTCTGTGCACTACCCTTAATGCACAGGTGTGAATATTTATTTCATTTTTAGAAAAATTTAATTTTTTTTTGGTAAAAATTGACATTTTTTTAACAAAAAAAGGGGGGTGGTCAAAACTGCTATCCTCAACTACCCCATAACCGCTCAAAGGAATTTGACGAAACTTTCTGTGCATTAACCTTAATGCACAGATGTGCATATATATTTCATTTTTAGAAAATTTTAATTATTTTTGGGTAAAAATTGACATTTTGGGAAAAAAGGGGGGGTTCAAAACTTCTATCCTGAACTACTCCATAACCACTCAAAGCAATTTCATGAAACTTTCTGTGTGCATTAACCTTAATGCAAAGGTGTGCATATATATTTCATTTTTAGAACATTTTAATATCTTTTGTAAAAATTGACGTCCGCAGGCGACACGTCTTCCTTGGAAGACTCACACATTTTTTACAAAAGTTTAGAAGCGGGCAAACAATTTTTATTTTTAATTTCTTGAAGATGAAGAATTTGGGGAGAATTTTCAACGTGTTTGCAAAATAAAGCAGCAAAAAATTTAAATTTACATAGTCCAAATATCGGAGTGGCGAAATCAAAAGAACCAAAGATCATATTGGTGTGGCCATATCTGTACTTTACAGGTAGTATAAAAAATGCTTTTTATATACTAGTATGAACATATATATTTTTCTTTCTTTTTCCAAGTTGATGATCATGCAAACTGCATGAGACTGTGCAATTTCAAAAATGATTCTGGTTTCCTCCAACCTTGATTTTTTTTCTGTTGTGATCCTTGACTGTTTTAGTTTGTTACCTTATGAAAGTTTTACGCGGATCTGCCATTGTTTGATTAATTTTTGAGTTCAATGTAAATCTTGAGATGCTACTGTACCGTTGAGAAAACTTTTTATGGGGGGTGAGGTATGAAATTTCTTTAAGATATGTCAGATTTGAGTGTTTCAAAGTGTTGAATGTCGTCTTTTTGGCACAAAGATGTGAACGTTTCATTGATTTTCAACACATCAGTGCATAAATGTTGAAAGCCAAAACAATAATCCAAAATGACCAAAAATAGAGCTATGCGTAATATGCTTCTTAGTATTTTACAAAATCTTACAATTTAATAAATGATATAATAAGATGACAGACTGTTGTGACCATATCAATAACAGTGTTTCAAGATTGTATTCCAGTAATTGCTCTGGTATAATCTCAGAGATGTTGATGAAGGGATACACACTGTGACATCTATTTTATTCATTAAATGGAAAATATTTTGATGATTAGTTACATGTTTATTATATTATATTTTTGAATAGATACTAAGTTTTGATGAAGATCAGAATTGGTTTAAGGCAGAAATGAATGGAGAAACAGGTTTTGTTCCACATAATTATATAGAAATGAATCCACATCCGTAAGTAAGCTTAAAATATTTTTATTTTTTGCAATAGCTGAAGAAATTATCTAAAATTTTCAAGTCAGGTGAAGTGTAGTGCACCATTTCATGTTGATGTGTTTTTACTTGCATTTATATAAAGTTTGTCAAATGATAACTTACAACTACATGTTCAAAGACCAGATGAATCTTAAAATCCTGCATGATTGTTAATAATCATAGTTCAGCATGTAGTGGGCATCAATTTTGTTGGTAAGGTGAAATTTATACATGTATTCTCGAGTATGCAAATTTAATGGTATTGTTATCGCTTGATAACAGGTAATGAATTATATATGTTTCATTGAATACTTCAGCTTGTGGTTTTGCTGCTCCCCAGTTGTATAATGAATCCTCAGTATTTGAGAAGCCGATTGTGATTATTTAAAGAACTATTAGTGATTGCACTAGGAACTATTGGTGATCATGTGATGATGTATTTGTATAAAATTATTTAACAGTATTGAGGGATATAGCCATTTCATTTGTCGCGAGACACTGACTATTTTCCCTGACACGTAGCGGAGGGAAATAATGTGTCGAGGGGACAAATAAAATGGCTAAATCCCGAAATGACTGCTATATAACTGTTTTATTATAAGGAAACACTTTACCAGTCAATAGTTTCCAGTACTAATCACTGGTCACTATTTACCTGTGATTAGTTTTGGAAACTTAATCACCTTTAAAAAATAGTAAAATTAATGTCTTGATTTTTATATAGAAAAAACATACTGAGGTATAATAATTATTCATATGATTAAGTTACTATTGTTCAGTCTCAGGGAACAGATTTATATTGTCAAGATTGTAAAAAACATCAGTGTTTGTGTGTAGCAACTACATGTATGTTCCCAATAGCTATATCATTTATACATAACTCATTTTGGTACTTGAATATGCTCAATAACATTTTGGTTTTATTATTGTGTATTTCTACTGGTTTAGCCTTCCTGATAAAGATGTAAAGTTGTGAAATGTGCACAAACAGTGCACTAGAATAGGTATCAGAGAATGTCTATTCCATAATAAAAGAATAGCTTAGATTGCCCTTAAAGGTTTAGTTTTGTAAAATCAAAGCTTTTCTCCATTTCAATTATAAATTTAATGGTATGAATTACATATACACACCAAGAAATCAGAAATTTTTTTAAGTAAGTAAAATTTACCATTCATTCACTTCTATTTTAGATGGTTTGTTGGAAAAGTGACAAGATGTCAAGCAGAAGAAAGATTACTCAAGAGATCAAATGGAGTATTACAACCAGATGGCGCTTTTCTAGTTCGTATGAGTGAAAGTGCTCCTGGGGAATTCTCCATATCAGTCAAGTAAATTTTGATTTCATCAATAAATATCCTTACACATTCTTATATATACAAATTTGATTGCAGTTCATTAAATGTATAACAGAATTTCATTGATTTGGAATCAATTTGTAAACTATGAAAAAAATGTAAAATGGTTTTATGATTATAAATGGATAAATGTATTTTAGAACAATGCTATTGATCTTATGTTACGTATATTGTTGCCCTCTGTGGGCCTGTGATTGGTAATAAAATATCATATTTTGCAGATTGGTAAAATTCTAAAAAGGAAGTAATTATTCTATTATAGATACTCTATTTCAAAATTTTTTGCTTGTATGTAAGGTTACAATGAACAGGTTTGGTTTACCACATTAAAACTCTAAAAGAAACCAGAGAATGCATATATATCATTGTAGATGTAAAATCCAAATTACCTTAAATTTATTTTGTTTTAGATTTAAGGATAGTATTCAACATTTTAAAGTTCTGCGAGATGGACAGGGGAAATATTACCTTTGGTGCGTGAAATTTAACTCTGTAAATGAAATAATAGATTACCATCGAACAAATTCTGTCAGTCGAACACAAACAATCCTGTTGACAGATTTAGTAATGGTAAGTTCCAGTTTGTAAATACAAGTGGCAAGTAAAAATTTTTTCACATTTACATATATTGTCAGATTTATATACAGTCGGCCCACATTACAACGACCCTCAGTTCAACAGAATATTGAGTTTCCAACAAGAATCTTTTGGGAGCAAAATTGCATTTATGTAAATTCAACGCAATACAATAGAATATTTGGTATCCGACTCCAACAGTGAATTCCAGTAACTTAAATGTTCTATATTGGGTAATTACAATGACAGATCAATCATGTCAATACTTTGTGGGTCATATGATGTACTCTGTATTAGATTATTGATTTTTTAATGGTTGAAAGCATTTATCACTTATTCACCTGTTTTTCTGACAAGTGTAATCAGTGAGACTTCAAGACAGCTTGGGTGGATTAACACTTTTAATAAATGTTTTTACAATGATTTCACTACAGATATTTAGCTCCTTTCGTAATATTTTTTTTACAGTTCTAATTGTTTACCTTCATAGTTATTTGTTCATCACACATTTGTTTGATTTTATTTATTGTTTTATGTATATTTTGAATTTATTATTCTATAATACCTTTGAACAAACAAAACTTTACAAAAGATTAATGCATCAAGAACTTGTGTAATAACTTAGCAAGACACAGATGCATGAGCATGTACTAGTTTCAAATGAATATCTTGTCCGATAAATCTGGAAATGGGCAGTTTCAATATAACAGCAAATTCACTTTAATGTCAATATTTGGCTGAAACCAAGATGGTCGTTGTTAAGAGGGTTGACTATGTTTATGTGTCATTGGTGTATAGGAAGGGTGTTGCAGAGGAAACAATTCTTTGTCCTATCTAATCTGTCCAATTTTCTGGTGCCCATTAAAATTTATCAGTTTAAACCTAAATCAGATTTAGATTGATTTAAGGAAAATTACTAGCAGTTTTGCTTTAAAGGAGAGAAGTAAGTTCCTTTTTGGAAAGAATTCAGGAAATTATGTGATTTGATTACAGATAATAATAGTATAAACACAGAAAAGGGATTTATAAATTATTGCTTCAGTCACTTTAAGTTTGTCTTTAACTTCTTTATGTACCTGATATACATTATCAGTGTGTCCTACATGTATAAGGAGGATGTCCATGTAAAATTACAATTTCTTATATTATTAGCATGTAGACCTAAATATCCTACAAATATTGTTGATTTATAGTGGTGCTTAAATTAAATGTATTCAGAATGATTTTATATGATTTTTTTGTCAATTTGGATTGCTCAAAAGATGTATGATAATTAAATGCAGAAAAAAGAACTTATCCAGAAATGTTTCTTATAGTCAACAAATGTCTGTATTTACCTTACTTGTGTATCCCAGGACAGAATTTGGGCATATCATAATAAAACTTCATCCTTATTTAAGAAATAATTCAGGGGGGCTATAGAGTAGATGTCATTTACATATGGGCTGGGGATTTATATTTGGATATTTTATACCGAGCGATAGCAAGGTATAAGATACAAATATGAAGGCCCAGCCCATGTGTAAATGACTTCAACTGTATAACCCCAGGAATTATTTCTATTCTAATAGGATAAACATGCTAATTTTGCTCATTTGAGTTGTCCTGTTTATGTCTCACTCTCACATTGATTTCAACTAAATTGGTAGTTCCATTTCTCTAGCGATTAATACGCTGCAATCTGTGCTTTTAAGAGTATATTTTGAATGAAATTATTTTCATAAGATAACCATTTGCACATTCAAATTATGTAATTTATCATTTACACAAGAACAGTCAATAAAAACATGTTTCACAGACTTACAAGTAATCGTCACGTCGTTCAAAAATTAAGATGGCACAGCCGACGTAAATGTGTATTGCAGTGTACAACATTGTCATAATTGTTGTTGTACACAACTATTGTGGTTGTATCGCATGATTTCTTTGTAAAGGTAAACAATTTAGTGTGAAAAAAGATAATTTTTCTTGTTAAAAGTCGCACAATTCAAGTTCACATAAAATCCTCTATACCCATGTTCTAAAAGTGGATATATCTGGTAATATAAAGGACATCATATTAGAATGGCTAACTAATGGGCAATGAATATTCAACAACAAACAACTTAATAATCCTACAAATGATTATGAATTCAGAGTGTTGATACATAATCATACATGAAAAAGCAAATAAAAAAGCTATTTGAATTTATGTTTTTCAGGAAAAGACTGTTGTTGCAATGTATGACTTTAAACCTGAAGATCCATCTGAACTTGGATTTAGGAAAGGTGATGTTATTGTTGTTTTAGACTATATTGATGAAAACTGGTGGAATGGTAGATTAAACGATAGAGAAGGACTTTTTCCTGCAGCTTATGTTAAAATGCAGTGATATTGGGGGTGTGTAGTTTGTTCTCATTGGTGTGCCATTTATTTGTTTGTTTATTTTATAGGGCTTTTGATATACAAATCAGGATATAAATCTTCCACAAATTCAAAGACTATTCTTATAAAATGACCAAAATACATGTTTTAGCATTTTTAGACTATATATAAGTCTTTTATTTGTAACATTTTGCATAGTTTTTGAAATAGATTTTTGAAAACTTTAATGATAAAACATATAATTTGAGATGAAAAACACTTGCTCAACATCAGATAATTGTACCTTAATGCCAGAAAATTTCAGGTATAATTTGCATTTTATAAAAGTGATAATGAATGTAACACTGTTTCAGGGCTTCGGAATTTTTTTGAAAATTAACTTGCCCATGGGAAAGTTATATTTAAATTTTACTTTCCCATTTTTAATTTCTTTTAAAAGTCTGCAAAACATCATTAGCGTTAACGTCAACTACTTTCCGTTTCTTTGATTCGGAAACGAAATATTTTTGCAAGCTCATCCTGGGCCTTATTTATTCAACATTTATCGTTGTCAAAGTTCGAAATTTTTCATTTTTGTTTACTGGTAATACTTGATTACTGCTAAACACAAGGAAAGAACTAGCTAACTTTCGGGGAACCAGTTTCTAATGCAATTTACTTGCCTGACGGGAAACTGGTCCTTGTTTTTTTACTTTCGCGACAATTTTTTTACTTTCCCCGGGAAACGGGAAATGGGAATTCCGAAGCCCTGATTTACTGAAATAAATGTTTTGGTTGCCATTTTTTCTGATCTTCCAACAAATTGAAATGTTATGTTCAGTTTGTCTTTAGATAAATTATCAGAGCTTAAGTATTCTAGTCTTTAATATATCAGCATGTATGATCTCAGAATATTGGTATTCAGATTTCATTGCTTTTGGCCAGTAATTATGAAACTACATTTACTATCTTATTGAAGACTATGTTTTTTGCAATTAGATTTTTGATAGTATTTGGGTTTACAGGAAGAAATTAATCAGTGTCCTCTTCCCATCTGTTTATATTTCATTTTGTAAAAGTCATGATTTATAAAAATTGTGTCATTAAAAAGTATGTAGGAAGGCAGGATTGAATTCATGAAATGGACCAACAAGTGTTTTTCCTATTTTTTGTGGGTACATGAGAAGTGATGACATTCAACACATGTCTAACAATGAAAAACCAACCCCATTTCAACAATTTTGGCAAGCATCCTTCAACTGAAAGATATTTGACAAGAATTATTTTATATAATTGTACGTTTGGCAATATTATTGAATAGATATTAAACAGCAGATTTAAACAAAATGATATTGTGAATTCGGTGAATTATTGTAATCATTTATTTTTGCAAACCGTAGTAAAAGAGTAATAAATGAGATTCATGTACAATGTATGGTTGAATGTACTCGGAAAAATTAAAAAAGGAAAATTTTCATTATTGTGATACTCATCCTGTCACAATATTTGCATTTATGAAAAAAATTGCATTAATTTCTGAATTTACAGTATTTGGACAATTTACTGTATTCTATAAGCAAATTCTTTCCAGATATTACAATAAATATGAAATAGAGATACAGTAATAGTGTTTAGGGAATTTATCTAGGTTTAAATATTTAAAGATTTGTTGGAGAAATTTTGTACGGATAAAATAGTAAGGAATGGTTCTACTTCAACAGCAAGGAATGAATTTTATTGCCCATGTCTGCCTATTTGGTCAATGGACTCAAATTTTTTCTGCATAATAAGTTTAATTATAAATAATTACTCAACAATTCATTGATCTCAGAACCAAATAATAGTGATAATGTAATGTAATGATGTAACTATATAATGGAAATTGAATTCATTTTAATTTTATTTTGAAATGCCAGAATGGACTTTTGTAAACAAAAAAATTAAAATACCGAGGAAATGTTGTGATAATGATAATTTATCAAAATATTTGAAAATGAAAAGAAATATTCAATTCATACTGATTTAACATAGACTTTACAATCTTAATATGTTAATATTAACCATTGATGATCTGGAGACCATCATATTAACCTAATATGAATCAGGTAGATAAGGAAAAAGAAATCTTAATCAATAAAATATTTCTAAATAAAATAACAATCCAAAGATACTAATATTAGATATAGTAAATTTATACTGTGCTGTATACGATGCATTTCAAGGAGTTATCTCTCATCAGCAGCATTAAAACTGAAACATTTGGAAAACTAAGTATGGGTGTATGACGGCACCCAAACTGATATGCAGTATCAATCAGCTATGTTCAAATTTGACTTGAAAAATGTTTTTAATCTTTGGTATGAAATTGTGGCTAGGTTTCTTCCCTTATTATTCAAATTCTGTCTTATAAATATATGATAAATAGTATAAAAGTTTGTTTCACAGAAAGGTGTTTACTTGAGGACAGTATTTAGTATTGGAACCATAGAATTTTATGGCACACCAAAAAATGTAATTCTATTTGTGATTTATATGTAAATGTTATTTATTTCATACTGCCTTATTAATTTTACTGACTTTAATGCATGCTGATATTGATATAAAGGTAAAAAGGTTTTCATATTTTCAGTGTGAAGTAATGTTTTTGGAATGTATTTTTACATAACCCCCACTCCTTTAATTCAGACATCTTTTATCTGACAATACCAGCTAAAAATTTTAATGAACTAGACTATATAAATTTTGCTGATTTAAATGCAGAAATAAAATTAAGCAATATGTAAATTTTTTTTCCAAATGTCAATTTTAACTGTACATTTGTAGTTAGGAAGTTGTGATAAATATTTATACATAATTATTATTTATTTTTGCAAAAAGATAATAAAATAACTTTTCCATTTTATACAAAAATGGGACAATGCTGGTGTATTATATATTCTTCTGATTCTCATTTTTTTTGCATGCATTTATTTATCTTTGGTGAAAAATGCCAAAGTATAAATTTTTTAAATTTTGCAATTACAGTTGTAAATGTATTTAGAAATGTGAGTATTGATTTATTTTTCATATTTTAAGTGAATTCTCAACAATTCTAATTCAGTGATTTGTATCCAAAATATTTCATATTTTCTTATACTTCAGAAAAAGTTATAGCTTTTATATTTTTTATGACCAAAGATAAACATTTTATGCAATTATTTGTTCTGATGTGATATGTCCTTAAGCCGGATACCGGTACTTTTAAAATAAATTAGGAAACTTTGTATTGATGATAATTTATAATAATCTATACAGAGAAATATAGTTTATCTTCAATGTTTCATCATCCAATTAGCAGGATGTCCATTTAAAATGATAATTTTCTATATAACTTGCACAAGGCACTGCTGCAAATATTGGTGATACATAGTGTTGCCTAACTCAAATGCATGCATAATGAATGATTTTTAGTTCACCTCAACAAAGCTGAGGTGGACTAATGGAGTACCCCCGCCGTCCGCGTCCACAGCCAGTTCTCAGGTACTAGTTGACATAAAGTTGTATATTTTTGTGTGCAGATGCACGTTGAAGAAACTGACCATGTGACATAAGATGAAGGTCACATGACACATATTACATAGTTGACTGGATTTTTAAGTTTAATGCCAAAAATCAGTTTTAACATATAAAGTGACCTACAATCATATTAGTTGGTGTGATGGTACATCTCGGGGAGTAACACAGCCTCCCACCAAAATTAGGTCACTCTGACCTACTTATTGCGCTTCATTGACTTAGGCTAAGTTTTATGTCCGAGTTCAGCTCTCCGATACCAAGGGACCTACTGTCATATCACTTAGTGTGAGGATGCACCTCGATGAGTAACACAACGTCCCACCAAAATAAGGTCACTCTGACCTACTTATCGCGTTTCACTGACTTAGGTTAAGTTTATGTCTGAGTTCTCTAATACCAAGGGACCTACAGTCATATTACTTGATGTGAGGATGCGTCTCGGGAAGTAACATAGCCTCCCACCAAGTTAGCTCACTCTGACCTACTTATTGTGCTTCATTAACTTAGGTTAGGTTTTACGTCTGAGTTCAGTTCTGATACCAAGCCACCTACAAACATATTACTTGGTGTCAGGGTGCATCTCGGGAAGTAACACAGCCTCCCACCAAAATTAGGTCACTCTGACCTACTTATTGTGCTTCATTGACTTAGGTTAAGTTTTATGTCCGAGTTCAGTTGTCCGATACCAAGTGACCTACAATCATATTACTTGGTGTAAGGGTACATCTCAGGGAGCTACACAGCAACACACCAAAATTAATGGGGGAACGAGGCGAACTTTGTAATCATAGATTTCTGGTTTGTCAGTACAGGTTGCTCCTAGAATAGCATCAATATACTTTTGATTATTAAATGTGAAAATAGGACTTGTCTCATGTTTTTATCATGTTATGGTGCTTTTTATCTATTTTTTTTCTCTGTTTGGTGTCCAAAAACTGAAAACCAAAATTATCAAATTAGATTTAAATAAAAAATTTATTTATGAGCTTCGTTGGAAATATTAATTCACATGCAATTCATAGTATGAATTTCAGGTATAGAGATTTCCTTTGAATTAATCTGCACATTTAAAAGAATTTATGAAGTGTCTCATTCAGATTTAAAGAAAACTGAAAGTATTATATTGAAAAAAATAAAATTCTATATGTAATTTTATAAAAATATATGTAATCACAAAATTTTATAGAAAAAATATGCAATTCTGAAGTAAATCGATTTATTCATGTCATTATCATTTTGAAAGCTGTATGAATTTCTAAATAATATTGATAACATGAAAGTTTATATACTTTCAATGTAACCAGTGACAATATAGGATTGTGATTTTTTTTTCGAGTTTAGATTTTTGACTTTTTATTGGTCTTTGTTGAAATTATAACTTGATACAAAATGTGATGATTTATTTCAATAATCTGTGTTGAGTTTATATTTTTACCAAAATTATATAACCAAATAATACTATTTAGTACGACACATTATACCTATGTACCAAAAAATATATTTTTTAAACTTTATGTTGTAGTATTAATTTTTTATATGTCAAACCAATATGAAATTTTCTGTTTGTTAAGAATTATAAAACCAAGTCACAAATGTAACTTTTATATTATACATATATATAGAAATTTCTTGATTACATATTTAAAGGGTATTTTTATTTAAATATGAATGATTTTTATGTAATGAATAGACATTTAAATTACCAACAAATTTTTAATATGGTCAGATTGAATTTTAGATCTTCCCTATAAAATATCCATGTTATTATGTATTTTGTACATATGTCTTTTCTGTTTGAAAACTGTTTTTAACTAAATTGAATATCATGTTATAATAAGATAGTTTCATAAAATTGTTAAACGAATTATTGCTAGTATTACAATTTTCTCACAAAAACAAATTAAAAGATTTTTTATTTTGACAATTTAAAATGGTCAATGAGGTTGATCAGTATTTAATATATATCTGAAAATACATTCTTCAAGACATCATTAAATGCAGTGCTAAATTATAATTTATTAGATTAATATTTGGATTAATTGGTTAAGTTTACAAGTGAAATCAGACAACTTGTGGATATTTATTAATCTATATAGGTAACAAAGAGAGGTTGTTTAATGAAAACAAGCTTTTGAGCAACACTACATTCCTTAAAACTGACATACTGTAATCTCTTGATTTATTTTTGTCAGTGAAATGTTTTATCACTTTTGGTTTTTCATTGAAAAGTAAAATTTTAAATGAGGAAATTTCCATTATTATACAAATCCATCTTTTGGGAGTTAAAAATGACTTCAGGACCCAGTTGTTCAAAAGTTAATAACTTTTTTCACTTTCAGTTATTTCAGTTGTTAAGTAATATTATTTTACAGAATTTTGCAGGGACACACAAAGTCATAGGATTAATCCATCAGAAAAATTTCAGTCCTCAGGCATAATCAGGGAAGTGAAAATTTGAAAATGAAAATTGTGGTTAACGTTTGAACAACTGGGCTTAGGACTACAAAACACAAATTTTATGCTGATTTGATGATTTTATGTAGAAACATGTTTTTAGTGATAGATAAACTTTCCCTTGATGTATGGACTACAGCCAAAGATATATACTGGTAGGTATAATTATATTTTTCAGCTTATATTATCAACAAATTGACTTGCTGGGTATTCCAGTATTTAAATATATATTTATTTTATATATTGTTATTATGTAATTGAATGAATTTAATTTATAAATATGTTAACCCACCTTTATCAATGTTATTACAAAGTTAGCATTATTGTACAAATCTTGCCTGTAACATACCTTTGTATTTTCTTATTGTACAAAAATCTGTCTCTAAAGTACACAATTAATGCATCAGATTGTCAATTATACTTTTTGATTATATTTTATGGCTGATAAGACAGTAAAATGTTTATTAAACCTGTCAAATTTATCAAAAGTAACTTTATATGCAGAAAGTAATAAATGTTCTGAAAGGATTCCAAATAATAATGGAACTTGATTTGTAAGACATGCATTTTAATCAGTATTTAATTTCATTGTACATTTGTGCTAGATATTGTAAATCAAGCAGTTTGTCCAAAAAAATGTCCACTTTTGGTGTTTTACTAAATAAATACATATATAAGATTTTAACCGTACCATACATACACATTTTATAGGAGTTTTTAAATAAGTTATAAATAACAAATGATATTGTGTTCAATTGTATTAAAATGGGAAATTTTTATTTCATCATAATAATGATGTCCCGATGATTGATTATAATTGAAAATCAGTCATATTCAAGCACTCGATTATCATCCTCCCAAGTAAGGGTTTTGTAACCATGTTCGTTCCTACAAACCCCTGACATCACACATTCATATTTAGCGGGTCGAACATATCGCAGCCTGGTGTGTGACCTAGAAATTCTACCTACAACCATAATTGATTCTCTTTTGACCTTGAGAAGAACTAATGAAAATTGTTCACTTCCGACCCTCAAAATATGAATGTGTGATGTCAGGAGTTTGTAGGAATGAGCGTGCATACAAAACCCTGACTTGGGAGGATGTCGATTAGAAATCCATTATTCTACTTTCACTCTCACTTTGGGTAATGACATCATCAGTTTCGTATTTAATTAAAAATTAAAATTTATTTTTGACAGAATTCAATATAAATATGTATTAGTGTTTTTTAACTAAAAAAATAGTATTTTATTCACAATTTATAGCTAATTTTATTAATGTACATAATGCGTATAAGCATACTGTTACAATTTCTATGCCGGACAAATGGCAAGTAAATGAGTTGACCCAATCCTTTTTATTCCGATTATAATCAATCATTAGTTATTTATAGATAATCAGTGATTATAGATTAAGTACAAAGTAAAAGATGATTTGATCTGTTTAAAAAAAAGTTTCAAAAATTAAGGTGTGTCCCTTTTTTGGCCCCTCTTAACTCTAAAATAGTAAGAAATATTATAAGGGACATTCAATAGAACAAAAGTGAATGCCGACAATGATACTATTTGTGGTCCTATAAAAATCATGTTTGTGATCCCTGAATTATCAACATCTTTTTTTTTATCTAGAGCAATTTTAACTTTGCTTTTTAGCTCACCTGGCCTAAAAGGCTATGTGAGCTATTCTCATCACTTGGCGTCCGTCATCATCGTCGTTAACAATTTTTCAAACATCTTCTCCTCTGAAACTACTGAATGGATTTGGATAAAACTTAGCATGATTGTTCCTTAGGGTATCTTGCACAAAGTTTATGCTTCAATTTTTGATCCGTCGAAAAACATGGCCACTGTTACTAAAAATAGAACATATGGGTCAAACAACAGTTTTTTGCAAATATCTCAAAAATCATCCCGGTCCGTGAAACATGTCCTGATTGGTCGAAATTTAAAAGTTCTTCTCCTCTGAAACCGTAAAGCCAAATGAACTGATTTTTGGTATGGATGATCTATGGAAGGTCCTTTACAAAGTTTGCATAACTCATCATGGTCTGTGAAACAAAATGGCAGCCATGAGCATTTACATGTTCTGACTGGTTGAAATGTAAAACTTCTCCTTACAAACCGTAAAGCCAAATGAACTGATTTTTGATATAGAACATCTTTGGAAGGTCCTTTACAAAATTTGCATAAATTAGCCTGGTCTGTGAAACAAAATGGCTGCCATGAGCATTTACATGTTCTGATTGGTCAAAATTTAAAACTTCTTCTCCTCTGAAACCTTAAAGCCAAATGAACTGATTTTTGGTATGGAGCATCTATGGAAGGTCCTTTAGGAAGTTTGCATAAATCTTCCCGGTCCGTGAAACAAAATGGCCGTCATGAGCATTTACATGTTCTGATTGGTCAAAATTTAAAAGTTCTTCTCCTCTGAAACCGTAAAGCCAAATGAACTGATTTTTGGTATGGAGCATCTATGGAAGGTCCTTTACAAACTTTGCATAAATCTTTCTAGTCCGTGAAACAAAATTGCCACCAGAAACCTTTATATGTTCTGATCGGTCGAAATTTAAAACTCTCCTCTGAAAACGTTTGGCCAATGAACTTATACTTGGTATGAAGCATTTATAGAAGATCATTTACAGAGTTTCCAGAAATCAATCTAGTCTGTCAAATCAAAAGTTTGTGACTGCCAGGTGAGCGATACAGGCTCAGCCCACTGAGCCTCTTGTTTTCTTTTCAGTTTACCGTCATATTTCAGGGTAATTTTTTTTAAGGATTGATATTTCTACCAGGTGTTACCATCAAGTGTGTTGACATCTGAAATTTCTCTAAAATATATTGCTGTGGCATTCAAGGATGTAAATAAATTTTGTCCAAGAGACAGATATATTTAAAATCAATATTTACAATAAAGGAAATGTGATTGATAGAATAGTTAGTTTATCTTGTTAGGATTTCTTTCAGAAATTCAAATGATTTTTTTCTGTAAATACTATGCATTTATATCTTGTTAAAGTTTGATCTGTTTTTGTTGATTGTGTTTTTGAGTGACCTTGGTGCTTTATTATACATCTTAACATTATACAAGGTATTTGATGATATCTGAAAGATACAGCAATTATTTTACTTTAGTGTGTGTCACACGTTATTTAAGAACTTATTTCTGGATTGAAAAAAATTACTGAAAAATTTTGAACAACAAATATTTATGTCCCAAAGTCAAAACAATTTGGGAAATAAATCTTGCTCTTGTACATTATCTCAAATTCATTGTTTGAAACATATATCATGTGCAATATGCAAAAAACAGAAACGTTTTTGTGTAAAATTGAAAGCATGATTGGTGTAGATATGATAGTAGGATATGCAGAAACAAAAGGTATATAAAATCTTGGTATTTAAAAGTTTTTTAAATATTTTTTTCCAGAATAGAAACTTTCATTAGGTTTGTTGTACACACAACAGTAAATATGCTGATGATTTTGATAAGGATGCTGAATAGATAAAAGATAATGAAAACGTTTGATTGGATGATTGTTGCATTTATTAAAATATGCATTTATTTATAAGAGATAACTATTAATATGTTAATTGACTTTTCATTTTGTCTGTGGGTTAAAATCATATGGCAAGAACATTTTTTAAGATGTTGAGAACTTAAATACATTTGCTCTATAAAAATTAAATGGTTTTCACCTAAATAAATGCATTTATGATTAATTTAATTTACTTAAAAAATATCTAACAGCAGGAAAGTGTACTGGTATTACAAAATATAGAATAAGTCAACTAACAAACACTCATTTAAGACTTGTTCACAACTATTGATTGATTAATGTTATATAACATTTCTGAACTGGCATAATTCATTACATATGCTAAAAAAACTTGCCTTTTTTAATAAAAAATCTTTATATTTTTAGCTAACCTACACCAAACTTTGGTGGAATGGTCCTTATATAGTCCCCTTTAAAAATCGTGTTGGCAAAAAACACCAATGAGTTTTTGCCAGATGAGGGATACAGGCTCCTACTTAAATGAAATAATTTGGGAAAAATCTAAGTGACTTGTCATATACATAATTAGTAAAAGTATTTTGGACTTGTCAGATATTGTGAAATGCCTTGTATGTGTCAGTGATATACATTATGTATATATATATATGTACACAGTTTGGTTCTGTCCATACAGAAACAGTAGTATGTCTTTGAAGAAATAAATATTAAAATTTATAATTGTTTATTGTACCTCTATATAGATCTGTAAAATCAGTTGGCTGATGGCAAAACAATAAAAATGGTAATATGAATTCAAAACTCAGTAAATAAAAAATCAGTATATCAATATCGAAACAACAGGCACCAGATAGTCTGACTTGGTACAGACACTTAGCAGTTGAGGGGAGTTAACCTGTTTGTATGGTTTGTCTGTCTGTCTTGTTTCTTATGATGGTCAAACGATCTGTATACTTTTTGGTGATAATAAGATTAAAACTTGTTGAGTTACGGGACTTTGTAACTAAAACAGAAGTATGTTTTTTTATACGACCGCAAAATTTTTGCGGTCGTATATTGGTATGACGTTGGCGGCGTCGTCGTCCGAAGACATTTGGTTTTCGCACTATAACTTTAGTATAAGTTAATAGAAATCTATGAAATTTAAACACAAGGTTTATGACCACAAAAGGAAGGTTGGGATTGATTTTGGGAGTTTTGGTCCCAACAGTTTAAGAATAAAAATTAGGTTCCAAAAAAGGGCCCAATAAGCATTTTTAGCTCACCTGGCTAAAAGCCAGGGTGAGCTTTTGCCATCACTTTGCGTCCGTCGTCCGTCCGTCGTCTGTCGTCCGTCGTCCGTCCGTTAACTTTTCACATTTCAATCTTCTTCTAAAAAACCACTGAACCAAATGGAACCAAACTTGGCAGCAATGTTCCTGTGAAGGTCCTTTACAGAATTTGTAATTTTGGTGCTGATCGAATATTCAACATGGCTGCCAGACCCAATAATGTGTTCTGATTGGCTGAAATTTCAAAAATCTTCTTGTTTAGAGAACCACTGAATGGAATGAAACTAAATCTGGCATAAATGTTCCTTATGAGGTGCTGACCAAGTATTGTTACTTTGTAGCCGATCCATCATCCAAGATGGCCGCCAGCGGGGAACTTAGTTTAACATAGGACCCTATGGGAAATGCATACAAATGACTTCTTTTAGAGAACCACTGAATGGAATGAAACTAAATCTGGCATGAATGTTCCTTATGAGGTGCTGACCAAGTGTTGTTACTTTGTAGCCGATCCATCATCCAAGATGGCCGCCAGCGGGGGACTTAGTTTAACATAGAACCCTATGGGAAATGCATACAAATGACTTCTTTTAGAGACCCACTTAATGGAATGAAACCAAACATGGCATGAATATTCCTTATGAAGTGCTGACCAAGTGTTGTTACTTTGTAGCTGATCCATCATCCAAGATGGCCACCAGCGGGAACTTAGTTTAACATAGGACCCTATGGGAAATGCATACAAATGACTTCTTTTAGAGAACCACTGAATGGAATGAAACTAAATCTGGCATGAATGAACCCTTATAAGGTGCTGACCAAGTGTTGTTACTTTGTAGCCGATCCATCATCCAAGATGGCCGCCAGAGGGGGACTTAGTTTAACATAGGACCCTATGGGAAATGCATACAAATGACTTCTTTTAGAGAACCGTTGAATGGAATGAAACCAAACATGGCATGAATGTTCCTTATGAGGTGCTAACCAAGTGTTGTTACTTTGTAGCCGATCCATAATCCAAGATGGCTGCCAGCGGGGGACCTAGTTTAACATAGAACCCTATGGGAAATGCATACAAATGACTTCTTTTAGTGACCCACTTAATGGAATGAAACCAAACATGGCATGAATATTCCTTATGAAGTGCTGACCAAGTGTTGTTACTTTGTAGCTGATCCATCATCCAAGATGGCCGCCAGCGGGGAACTTAGTTTAACATAGGACCCTATGGGAAATGCATACAAATGACTTCTTTTAGAGAACCACTGAATGGAATGAAACTAAATCTGGCATGAATGTTCCTTATGAGGTGCTGACCAAGTGTTGTTACTTTGTAGCCGATCCATCATCCAAGATGGCCACCAGCAGGGGACTAAGTTTAACATTGGACCCTATGGGAAATGCATACAAATGACTTCTTTTAGAGAACCACTGAATGGAATGTAACAAAACATAGCATGAATGTTCCTTATGAGGTGCTGACCAAGTGTTGTTACTTTGTTGCCGATCCATCATCCAAGATGTTTAGAAGTCTATCAGAAAATTGTAAAAAAAATTCTGAATGGTCACAACTTGACCACATATTCAAAAATAATAATGATAAGATGTCTTCAGTAGCTATTGTAAGACTACACTAAGATGACCTGTTTTTAATTTTAAATACTGTGTCAAATTAAACCAATCTTGGTCTCAATCATTATATAATTTTACATAATTTCCAAAATCACATTAGATACAGGTGAGCGACACAGGCTCTTGAGAGCCTCTAGTTCTTGTTATACGACCGCAAAATTTTTGCGGTCGTATATTGGTATGACGTTGGCGTCGTCGTCGTCTGCGTCGTCGTCCGTCGTCAGCGTCGTCGTCCGAAGACATTTGGTTTTCGCACTATAACTTTAGTATAAGTTAATAGAAATCTATGAAATTTAAACACAAGGTTTATGACCACAAAAAGAAGGTTGGGATTGATTTTGGGAGTTTTGGTCCCAACAGTTTAAGAATCAGGGGCCAAAAAAGGGCCCAATAAGCATTTTTCTTGGTTTTCGCACAATAACTCTAGTATAAGTAAATAGAAATCTATGAAATTTTAACACAAGGTTTATGACCACAAAAGGAAGGTTGGGATTGTTTTTGGGAGTTTTGGTCCCAACAGTTTAGGAATTAGGGGCTAAAAAAGGGCCAAAATAAGCATTTTTCTTGGTTTTTGCACAATAACTTTAGTATAAGTAAATAGAAATCTATGAAATTTAAACACAAGGTTTATGACCACAAAAGGAAGGTTGGGATTGATTTTTGGAGTTCTGGTCCCAACAGTTTAGGAATTAGGGGCCAAAAGCGTCCAAAATTAAACTTTGTTTGATTTCATCGAAAATTGAACTATTGGGGTTCTTTGATATGCCGAATCTAACCGTGCATTTAGATTCTTAATTTTTGGTCCCGTTTTCAAATTGGTCTACATTAAGGTCCAAAGGGTCCAAAATTAAACTTAGTTTGATTTTAGCAAAAATTGAATTCTTGGGGTTCTTTGATATGCTGAATCTAAACATGTACTTAGTTTTTTTATTATGGGCCCAGTTTTCAAGTTGGTCCAAATTGGGGTCCAAAATTAAAGCTAAAAAGGCGGGTAAATTATTTTTTTTTTTGGGGGGGGGGGGCAATTCTCCACAGCATATTGTATTACACAAAAGCAAAAAATTGAATATAAATTCAAATCATATGACCAATTCTAAGTTCTTTATTTCAGTTATTCTGTGTCAGAAACCTATTATGTGTCAAATATTTGAAGAAATTTTCAATTGCACAGTACTGCGCAATAGCAAGAAATTGATATGTGTGCCCTGTTATCAAAACTTTATTATTAACAAATTCCATTGGAAATTTGCCAATATAAAATGTGCTGATGAGGCTTTTTTGTTTATCTTATCTAAACTGCTTTTAAATTATGTATATTTAAAATTTGCCATCCATGACTATGATGTCATTTTCTATTTTAACATGTTATGGTGTATTTAAATGGGCTGTTATGGTTGCAAAGTATAAAGAAATGGGGGGGGGGGGGGGGGGGTAAATGAGAAATTGGGGAGGGGGTAATTTTTTCTCATTTCATATTTCATAAATTAAAAAGAAAATTTCAAATTTTTTTTAGCAAAAAAAGGGGGGGGTTACAATAAATTTTATTGTTTTTTGTTTTTTTTTTGGGGGAGGGGGGGTCAATGTGCAACTTCATAGTGTATTGCACAAAAGCTAAAAAAAGGGGTAAATTATTATTTGGGGGGGGGGGGGCAATTCTCCACAACATATTGTATTGCACAAGAAGCAAAAAATTGAATATAAATTCAAATCATATGACCAATTTTAAGTTCTTTGATTTCAGTTATTCTGTGTCAGAAACCTATTATGTGTCAAATATTTGAAGAAATTTTCAATTACACAGTATTGCACAATAGCAAGAAATTGATATGTGTGCCCAATTTTAAATTTTAAATTGGTTATTTCTGATTTATATATAAAAACAAATAATACTGATATGGTTTGAATAGGTAAATTAAAAATTTTTAAGTTCTTAGACAACATTCATTCTGTGTCAGAAACCTATGCTGTGTCAAATATTTATTCACAATCCAAATTCAGTATTGTATCAAGCTTGAATGTTGTGTTCATAATTGCCCCAACTATTCAGGGTTCGACATCTGCGGTCGTATCTAGCTGCGCCCAGCGGAGCATTTTATTTGGTTATTATCTTGGTGTAAGGGAGGTAATCCAAACACATTTAAAGTAAAATGTTGTGTATGATTCAATTACCTCCCTCACACTGCTTGTAAATTATGTATAAAGAAATGTAGATTGTCTTGGGGTGATTTATAGCTGTCAGTTTATTTTTAGAAGTTACTATTAATTAATATTAATTTTGTCCATATGTCATTTTCTATTTTAAGACTTATGATATATTTAAATGGGTAATTATGTTTGCAAACTCCATGAGAAATTTGAATAGGGATAATGACCATATCTTGAGGGAAAGATTTTTTTTTTGGAAAAAGGGAAAAGGGGGGGGGGGGGCAATTTTTTCTCATTTCAGATTTCAGAAATTAAAAAGAAAATGTCTTCAAATTTTTATTTTGCAAAACAACGGGTGGGGAGGGGGGTACAATGATTTTTTTTTTTTTTTGGGGGGGGGGGGGGTCAGTACGCAACAGCATAGTGTATTGCAAAAAAGCAAAAAAAAAGGGTTAAATTTGATTTTTTTTTTTTTTGGGGGGGGGGGTCAATTCGCAACAGCATATTGTATTGCACAAAAAGCAAAAAATTGAATATAAATTCAAATCATATGTCCAACTCTAAGTTCTTTGACTACAGTTATTCTGTGTCAGAAACCTATTATGTGTCAAATATTTAATTACAATCCAAATTCAGACCTGTATCAAGCGTGAATATTGTGTCCATTTTTGCCCCAACTGTTCAGGGTTGGACCTTTGCGGTCGTATCCAGCTGCGCTCAGCGAAGCAATTTATTTCACATGTCGCGCCGTATCTCAAAAACGATTTATGATTATTGCTTAAAACTTTACACACTTCTTTGTTTTATTAATCTAAAGATCTACATATACTTTTTGTTGATGATTCAAAATTTTATTTTAGAGTTTTTTGAGTTTTTTGTAAAAAAAGGGGGAGTTTCACATGTCGCGCCGTATCTCAAAAACGATTTATGATTATTGCTTAAAACTTTACACACTTTTTAGTTATATTAATCTAAAGATCTGTTTACTTTTTGGTGATGATTCAAAATTTTATTTTAGAGTTTTTGAGTTTTTTTGTAAAAAAAAAGGGCGGAGGGTTTCACATGTCGCGCCGTATCTCAAAAACGATTTATGATTATTGCTTAATACTTTACACACTTCTTAGTTATATTAATCTTAAGATCTGTATACTTTTTGGTGATGATTCAAAATCTTATTTTAGAGTTATTGAGTTTTTTTTGTAAAAAAAAAAGAGGGGGGGATTTCACCTGTCGCGCCGTATCTCAAAAACGATTTACGATTATTGCTTAAAACTGTACACACTTCTTAGTTATATTAATCTGAAGATCTGTATACTTTTTCGTGATGATTATTTTATTTTTGAGTTATTGAATTTTTATTGAGCTTTTTCGTAAAAAAGGTAGTCTTTTTTTGTCACATTTCGCGCCGTATCTCTATTGCTTAAAAGTTTTCACGCTTATGTTTTGCCGGGTTTCCATATACATCCCACCAGCAGCTCCACTAAATAAAGGAGGATTCCAAAAACATTTATTATGTTTTTTTCACAAGACGACGGTCGTATCATGCGCTCGTGGCGCAGCTGTTTATTTCATATCATATCCAACATCAACCCCAAGACACCAATATCACCCCGAGTGCTTGCGTAAATGTAGAATTAAAGTCATAAATATACATTTATTGCATGCAAAATAGAACATTTGAGTACAAGAGGTATGGAATGTTAACCCTCACAAAGATACATCAAGTGCTCCAGAAAGGAAGATAGACCTACATACTGAACTTGATTTTTCAAGGTGCTGGCTAAGTGGAATGTGTCACTATTCAGAAACAGGAATCTCAAACACATGCTGAACATACCAAATACCTGGTAAACTAGCACTACATTCCTATTGTAGAGTCTTTTGTAATTTTTAGTAAGAAAATAAATCCTTTTGCGTCTAACTTGATGAGAACATATAGATCATGTCCGTGTTTGGATAACATCACCACTTACGAATTATTTAAAACGTATCCGAAATTAAAACTGCGTAGGCACCTTATATTGTGAATTATCAAAACATCATTCGTATGTTAATTTAAAGCCTGTATCATTAAGTTTACTTCACTTATTAAAAGAAAATTTATTTTTCCGATGCTTTTATTACAGGTTCTTTTTTTTATTCACTAAATTTCAAGAAAAATTCGCATAACGGCATAACGGCTAGTGAATTCAAAGTACGTAAACATACGTAGTTTGAACGATAAATAATATAAATAAAAATAGATATAGAATAAATGCATGACCAATTAATAACAATATAAAACATAAAATTAACAGTTAATAGGTTTAAAGAAAATAAATAGTTGATCCCTAATAGTTATAATTGCACTGATGCATTCTCCACATCCATGGTGGATTTGAATTAGACGATTTGCCTTTGAATGGTAAATCTGTCTTCAGTCCTCTAATATCCTCCACTTTATGCCACTCCTTATACGCTAGTGGATAGTATCTTTGTGATGGCTGAAGCAATGCCCTTTCACAGGCATCTGAGATTTCATTCAGCTGAATATTTCCTTGTTTTTTTAAGAGTTCGAGTCTGATTTTACTTGATACAGTTGGTTTGTTTAATTTTTTCACATGCATTATTTGATTTTTTAAGGATGTCAGTTTCTCTGGTTTGTAAAGGATCTTGTATTCCTCCCAAGCGACCTTTTTATCGACTCGCTTCTGTTTCTCCACCTGTTCTTCCTTTTCTTTCTTTTTCCTTAAGAACACTTTTTCAAGTATATCCGCTTGAGGTACACGTGGAACACTTAATCTATTAGCTATTTCTGTGGCCTCTGTGCCGGAAACGGTTCTGAAGACAGACAATTTTGAATTTGAATTTTTGGTTTTACCATTTCTGTGTACAGAATCTTTAGTTAGTGAGTAAATCCTTTTTCTTCGCATTTTAAACGTATTTTTTCCTTTACTTTATATCGAAATATATATTTCTCAAGTTAAGTCACTGTATTGACTCCAAGCCAATATTGAAATTACATAGTATGGTAATTATGGGTCAAAAGATATAGAAAATCCTTTAATTTTGTCATATTCTATACATTAGACTTGAAATAATTATAGTCTCTTTATTAGAAATTTACGGGTAACCAGTTCCACATATGAGAAGGTATGCAAGGTCAGTGTTTGTCGTTTTTGCTTAATGATCGTATATATATATACAACAAATTCACAGATCAAGAAAATGGTCAAGATATTATATTTTAGGTGTTTTCCCTTCAACATACTGATATTTAATAATAGTTTTGTGGAAAACTATTTGCGCATTCATAATTAATTAATGCATACATTATTTTTCTGGGTGGATATTTATGCTAAAATATCATGTAAAGAGAATATGGATTTTTTTTTTATCAGATCAACATTTTTAAATAGATTTCTTTTTTTATCCGAACTATCAGTCAAGCTTTCAAAATAGGAATCAGTCTAAAAATATAAAGTACATGATGCTGACACAACCTTCAACCCCCTGTAAGACTCTTACTTTCGTATGATTGATGGTCAATTTACGCGTATAATGAATCCAGGTATTTTAAAAATACAAAACTACTGGCATGACCGCTTTTTGAATTGTAATTATTAGTATTTGGCTAAAAATATTTTCAACTGTTATTGGTATATTATATACCTTTATTGATTGGTAGACACTTTTAAAAGGGCTTTAGCGAAAGATAAATCTTATAGGTACCCGGTAAATAACTAAATAACATAATAGCGCCTTATTATCATTTCACTGTGTTACCTAAATTGGTTGTTCATGTGAAATAGAAATTGATTCAATGAGATGCCATCCCATCAAACCTAACATTATATCTAGGGACAATCGTGTTGGGGTCATCCATTATTGTCACAAGTTTACAAAGAGCACTCTTTTTGGACCCCCCCCCCCCCCCCTTTCCCTCAAAAAGTGTACATCCACTTTTTTTAACATTGTTGTTGCGAACAGGTAGCACTCCTTACTAAGTACGATAAATGATCTAAAGACATCGTTATATCCCTTGCAAATGCATGAACCAAGTCCAGAGCGTGAGTAATATGTTGACTTGCGTTTGCTGGCTTTTTTCACCTTATATACTGCCAATGAAATTGGTTTTATGAATACTAGCAATATCAGTGGAAGTTACATTACCGATTTTTTAAAGCGTACTCTAAAAATGCTGAATCTGAAACCCCCTCCCCCAGCCTGCGTTTTATAAACTTGTGAAAAATGTTGACAATCATGAATGACCCCTTGGTTTTCTCAAGAAGAAAAACACCAAATACATTCATCCTTCCCAAATGTTGAATTTTCCAAATCAGAATAGAATGCATATATGAAAATATATTGGTTCCTGCTTTGAACAGACCCATTGATGATATACAAATTCCTTTCCCGGAGCAGAGCCACTGATAATTAACAGATTCACAGCCTGGAGCAGAACCTCCGAAAATACTTACGTTCCTACTTGGAACAGAACCGCCTATAATATACAAATTTTTTGCCTGGAACGGAACCACCGATGATAAGCAGATTTCCTCGCTTGAGATAGAACATTTTACAACTCCTGCTTCAGATAGAACCGGTGATAAAAAAATAGAGATTGTGTGTCTGTAAGACTCGCATGCCCCGTCCTCCTGCACATCTAATTCCCATGTATTATTTATGACGGAAATAGTTTTGAGAATTATTTTCCATATATGAAAGTTTCACAATATATCCTGCTTACATTAACTTTTACCCATTAAAATAATGAATCCACGGTAATTCTGTTTCTGAAAAAAGTGGCCCAAACACTAAAATTTAATGGAGTAACTGAACCACGAAATGTTGGTCATATGTTGTTGATCTGTAATAACTAAAGAAGATGACTGTAGTTGTAAAATATAATTGATATATACCCACACGCTTTTAAAAAAAGACCAAAATATGCAAAAATTAAATCAGTCACTCTTTCATAACATGTAGGTCATAGTGACAAAAACGTAGCAAAGTTGTGTTATACTTTATAAGATGACTGTAATCTTGAAATATCATCAATAAACTGCCATAGCTTCTTTAATAATAAATGCATTTTTTTATGAAAGTCACTCAAACATAAAATGTAGGTCTTGGTAACTCAAATATTGCTGACTTTTGTTGTACTACATAATATAAATCCATTGTATAATATCAATGATATATGTCAATAGGTTTCTGAGAAATTGACCTAAACGCAAAAACTTAACCGAGTCACTGATGCATAAAATATGGGTCATAATGACCCAATTGTTGGAGAAATGCTTTATATAATGTAAGAGGATTATACCAATGCAGTATCATTGATATAACACTATGGATTCCTAGGATTTGAAATTAGAGTTAAAACTTTATTGGAGTCACTCATGCATTAAATATAGGTCAAACTGACGCAAATATTGTTCCTCTGTTTTCAGTCTTTTAAGGGGATTGTAGTGGAATAATATCATTGATATATGGGTTTCTGAGAAATGGAACTACATGTAAACGCAAAAAACTTAACCAGGACGGACGGACAAGGATAAATCTATATGACCCTTCTGCGTTCGTGGACTGGGCATAAAAACAGGTTCCTTGTTTGTGTTAGATCCATCTACAGTATGCGGGTTTCTTACTTGGAACAGAACCACTGATAATCTACAAATCCTTTGCCTTGAACTGAACCAAAAAAGAATGTATAGGTATTTTGCTTAGAATAAAAACATTGGTGATCTACAGGTTAACTAATTCGATTATCTAGAACCACTGACAATTTACAGATTCCTTGCTTGGAACAGAAGCACTGATTATATACAGGTTCCTTGTTTGGATTAGAATCACTGACAAATTTACATACTCCCTGGTTGGTAAAAAACCACTGATGATATACATGATCTGTGCTTGGATTATAACCACAGACAAATTTACCGACTACTTGATTGGTAAAGAACCACTGATGATATACAGGTTCCTTGTTTTAATTAGAACCACTGATGATAAACAGGTTCCTGGTTTGGATTAGAACCACTGATGAAAAACAGGTTCCTTGCTTGGATTAGAACCACTGATGATAAACAGGTTCCTTGTTTGGATTAGAACCACTGACAAATTTACCCACTCCTTGCTTGGTACAGATACACTGATAAAAACAGACTCCTTGCTTGGATTAGAACCACTGAGATGTACAGGTTCCTTCACTGACAATTTACAGAACTCCTTGGGGGAACAGAACCAATGATGATATACAGGCTCCTTGCTTGGATTAGAACTACTGATGATATACAGGTTCCTTCACTGACAATTTACAGACTTCTTGGTGGAACAGAACCAATGATGATATACAGGTTCCTTGTTTGGATTAGAACCACTGAGATATACAGGTTCAATACACTGACAATTTACAGACTCCTTGCTTGGAACAGAACCATTGATGATATACAGGTTCTTTGCTTGGATTAGAACCACTGATGATATACAGATTCCTTCACTGACAATCTACAGACTCCTTGCTTGGTACAGAACCATTGATGATAAACAGGTTCCTTGCTTTGATTAGAACCACTGATGATATACAAGTTCCTTCACTGACAATTTACAGACTCCTTGCTTGGAACAGAACCATTGATGATATACAGGTTCCTTGCTTTGATTAGAACCACTGATGATATACAAGTTCCTTCACTGACAATTTACAGACTCCTTGCTTGGAACAGAACCATTGATGATATACAGGTTCCTTGCTTGGATTAGAACCACTGATGATATACAGGTTCCTTCACTGACAATCTACAGACTCCTTGCTTGGTACAGAACCATTGATGATATACAGGTTCTTTGCTTGGATTAGAACCACTGAAAATTTACAATGATTTTGAATCATTGCTTCGAACAGAACCTCTTATAGGATAATAGACATTAAGCCGACTTGGAACGGAGCAATTGATAACTTTCATACAGTTTTCCTACATGGGATAGAACCACTTTTAATATACACTGATAATTTACAGTTTCTTTACTTAGAACAGAAACACTGAAAATATATAGGTTCCTAATTTGGTGTATATATATACCGGTTTGATAATTAATGAATATGTTATATATTGTGATTATTTGAATCAATCCATGATCCCAATGTTTTTGCAGTAGCGCTGCTTCAACTCTACAAACCCAGTTAACCTTAGCAATAGACCTGTAGCACAATGAATTTTACTTATATCAATCAGTTGGTCTGTTCACATTTGCTTCAGACCTAAATCAAGACATTTAAACCAAGGTATGCAGAAACTAAAAAAACAGTCTGGAAAAGAAGATCTCATGGAAAAAAAGTGATTGTCAGTTATGTGTATAATACTCGTTAGGAAACTGATACATGTATACAACATTCAAAGAGAAAGTGTCCCGATAATTGGTTTTGACTATTCTGTCTTGGTAATTTTTTATCTACAATACTCTATTTATCGTTTCAGCTTTTCATAATTTAGCTTAGCCTTTACTAAGACGTTATGAATTTTCGAACTGTACATCTAGTACATTAAAACTCAATATATCACAAAAATCTCAGAATGTTTATTATGCACATTTATACAAGGTTACAATAGAATACGTTTAAAACATTAAAACAAAATAATACCGTTATCAAAAAATGTTATCATTTGAATATTGATGGATATGAATGTTAAACTATAATAACTCGTTATCATTACAAAAATTTAAATTTACGAATTTCGGATACATTATATAACTGATTTTGATAAAAACAAATACTTAGTTAAATTTACATGGGTGCATTCTCCATATCCACGCTGGATTAGAATTGGTTGAATTGGTTTTGAACGGTAAACCTGTCTTCACTCCTCTAATGTCCTCCACTTTCAGCCATTCTTTATAAGCTAACGGATAGTATCTTTGTGATGGCTGAAGCAATGACCTTTCACAAGCATTTGAAATTTCATTCAGCTGAATATTCCCATTTTGTTCAAAGAGTTTAAGTCTGATTTTACTTGATACAGTTGGTTTGTTTACTCTTTTTATATGCATCATTTGATTTTGTAAGGAATTCAGTTTTTGTCGCTTATGAAGGAGCTTATCGTCCTCTGTAGAAACATATTCAGGTAGTTTCTGCTGTCTTTCATACAGGTCCTTCCTTTCTTTCCTTTTCCGTGATAAAACCTTTTCAAGTGTTTCCGCTTGTGATACACGTGGAACACTTAATCTATTGGCTATTTTTGTGGCTTCTGCAGAAGATACAATTCTAAAGACAGAAGATTTTGAGTCTGAATTTTCACTTTTGTTATCCTTCATATTCAAAGAATCTTTTATTAGTGAATAAATCTCCTTTCGTCTCATTGTAGGAATTCTATCCATCTTACGGCTCATTATCTCATTGGGCATCTGATCACAAACTCCATATATATTCTTTATATTAAGTCTTTGAATTGACCCAAAGCCAATATTGAATGCCATGAATATTTATAAGGTCAGACTTTAAGCTGATATCAGTAATTGAAGTCCCCTGTTAAATTGTCACATTACACAGTATACTATAATTATAGGCCAAAGGGTATTTAAAATCTTTTGTATCGCATGATCATATTCTATAATAAGCCTTGGAATAATTAGAGCTTCTATATAAGTTAGTAAATAAATAAGTAAATATTTGAGTAAAGTGTGTGGTAAAATAATTTTCATATAAAGTTGTTATTTTCTTTGTTATTCGTTACCCGATTCTTTAATTCTTTGTTGAATGTAAAAAAAAAACAAATACTAAATAAAACATATACCATTAAAAAAAATTAAACGACTTTTTTAGGTCTCGTCCTATTCAATTTTTACACAAGTAGAAGCCTGATTCGTTCATTCATAACCAACAAGTAAATTAAATTTTCAAAATTTACAGGTGCAAAAAAAAATATAAATAAATAAAATACAATAGAATGAGATAAAATAATTACAATAAAAGGCATTTTATTGCGATTTGTCGATTCAGTCTGACTGTTCTAACAAAGACTCGTAAATCCGCATATCACAGGAATTCGAGCTAGACAGTTTGTATATGATATAAACGCTTGATGCAAGTCTTGTGAACGATCAATGCAAACAAAATATGCAAAATAATTCTTAATGTTATCAGTATACAAAACCGGTTTAATTAGTTAAAACTCTAAAAGGAGATATCGGTTAATCTTCTACACAATACTGTTAGTATTTGGTTTTGAATATTCTATTTTTTATTGTTGTTCAGAGTGCATTTTCTCTTAAAGTGTCTTCATATTGTACTACTATGTAATGATAGTTTGATGACTTCATCTTGATCGTTTTGATATCAATCTTGATGCGAGATATAACGTTTGATACATAAAGAGCTTTATCAAGGGTTTGTTGAACATAACTGATAAATACTTGTCAAATATTTTCTCTGAAATATACACATTGTATTTGAATTCTGAATGTGGTAATGAAAATAATATTATATGGGGTATATACTCCTTTTCTTTTCTCTCTTTCTCCCTAGGGGTGTGCCTGAGATGGAGATATTCTAATCATAAACATTTGATTAAAAAATCTTTTCCCTTACAAGTATATAATATTATATATATTTAAAAACCGTGGCGTTTTTAATGTAACCATGTATATTGTATTGGTGTATTATATGTTGAATGTAATGATATATGTGTTGTATTATGCTCCTTTTGAGCCCATTTAATGGAAATAAACATCTTCTTCTATACTCCAATAAGCAATATTTCAAAATTGATAAAAAAAAAACATCTTAATGCCATGGCCTTTAAAAATAGACCCGATTCTACTTTTCCAGAAATATACAAGAAAATTAGAAATGCAAAAATAAACAAAAAATCAATTTAAAAAATCAACTATTCATTATAACAGAGAAAACCGCAGATAATACAGGTTATTTTTCTGGACAGAACTGATGCATATACAATAATATGGGAGTGGGGTGTGATTTTCACAAATCCCTTAAATATTTGCCATTTTCCCCCCGATTCCTTAAAAATTTCCCCCTTTTGAATTGGGAAAACCGAGCAAAAAAATTAGGTTATTGGGGGACAATTTCCTAAATTTTTTGCTCAGTTTTCCCAATTCTCTCAAAATATTTTCTCAATTTTCCCAACTCTCTGAAAAGATCACTCTTTTTCCCGCAATTCCCAAAACCCCTCCCCCCTCCACTGGTAAATCTAGGTTAAAGTAGCTTTAACATAGCTCGTCTGCTATATGTGGTTGCAAATCTGATACAAAATCAACTTCAATAATCAGTAATACTTTTTCTCTCAATTTAGGCATTATTCCCTATCTCATTTTAGTATTAGAATATTATGCAGTTGTATTAATTCTTTCGCCGATTATGTTAGTTGTGCTGTTCCAATAAAAGAGAGACAACCCCGCATGAATTTAGCGTAAAATCTAGAACTTCTCGAAGAAAATTATAGTAGTGCAATAAGAGGAGACCAGTATCAGTGAGGGAAACAGTTGATGAGAGAATATAACAATGTTTAAGTTTGGAAATTAGCTGTTCTAAACTGCGAAAGTAGGCGGCTACCTGCCTATATATTGTAATAAAAAAAAAGGCAGCTAAGAAATCACTACTACTTTTTAAAGCCCAATGATGATCTGTAGAAAATCCTCTGGAAACTACAGAGAGAATAAATTACAGAAAATATGGCCATGAAAAGGGCATTATAGTAAATATAACTCATAGTAAAAAGATCATTATCTAAAACTGCGGGAGCAAAACCATGAATACAGCGTTGCAGCGGAGAGACGTTTCAGAAATAAATAATTGCAAAGAAAAAAATATCAGGAATGACAAGTTTTTCTGCTTTTTGGAAACAGTTCAAGTAAGGTTACAATTTGAAAGAAACAGTAAACAAAATATGAACTAAGTGAACTAACAAAGTTTATTTTAAAAGATATACTCTTCAATATTGTAAATAAGAAAACGAAATATGAAAACGAATCATACGAAATAAAAGAGGATCTAGTCCAAGGATTCATTGATTGCTTAATTTTTAGAATGAAAAGTTTTACAGTGAACCTTCATCTTTGGTTTTTAATATTTGTAGTTTACATGTACATATAATATTTAACCATTAGTATTCATTACCTATATGTCAACAATTAAAAGAAGCACATTTGTTTCATATTCCCTGAGAATTACTATTTTTTCTTTTCTCCTTCCATGAAAAGCCAGTTCCTGTATTTTGCGTACATATATCCTTCAGGTGGATGCCTTTTATCTCGATCACAAGCATTTTTTATTTTCTCTATGAAATCATTACTTCCATTTCTCATTTGGAAACGAATATAGCTAGTAACCGTTGGCTGATTTAATCTGATGATACTCAACGTATTATTCTCCACCCAGTGAGGTCTTTCGGTCTTTTCCGAAGACTGTTTGGCCTTGTTTGGTACATTTTTTGGTGTATTCAAACGGCTAACGATCTGCTGAACATCCTCTGCATTAACAGCTGTAAAAGCGGGTGCTCTAGGAATATAAGTTTTATGGTCTGGTAAGTACTCCAAGCTAATGTTTTCTAGGTTTCTCGAAATTGGTGTAGATCCAGGACCTCTATAAATTATTCCCGGATTTCTCATTTTATCTTTAAATAATTTTAATGTTTTCTCCGATTGTCTCCTTTGGTCGTTTAGTTATATATTGCCGTCATTCCTATGGTAGCCATTTAGGTGACCACGAAATTAAATTATTGCATGCTAAAATACTGATAAATGTTGAATAAAATAAACTAGTTGTTTGAAAAAGTTTAATCGGATAAAATGTATTAAATTTTTATGAAAAGAACCTTGTTGATAACCATCAACCGTAGAAACTGTAATATTCAGTTCATAAATATCTCACTTACAAAAAATACGAAATTTCCATTTTACACGATAATTCTTCATAAATATTTAAAACTCATATTGAAAGGCCAGTATAATATTTTTTGGTTACTAAGATTTTTAGATTGTTTAGGGACGAGATCAAAAGTTCAATGTAGGATAAAAAACTTAATTCACAGTTTTTTCACTGACCCCCCCCCCCCCCTTAACTTGATTTGGGAAAAAAAATTTATTGACCAGTATGAGCATATGCTTTCAGAGTATACTTTTTGTATCATGGGTCCTGTTTTTCTTCAACAATGTATGTTTATTCTGTATATTGACTTGGACATCACTTGAATCCGTATTCTTAAATCCGAAAATCGATTTCGGATAACAAAACTTGCAGCGGTTTTTACCCTCCCACCCCCAAACTATTTGAATTAAGTTTTTTATCCTACATTGAACTTTTGATTTCGTCCCTTACAGTTCATGAGCTATCTAATTGTTGTAAAACATCTGTTTTACAAAAAAGATATGCATATTTTTTCCTCGTAATTACCGCTTAAGGCCGAAAATATGGAAAACAAAAACAATACACAAAAAACCTATAATCCTATAATCTAAGAAGATAGATCAAAAGAAAAACATACATAGAATGACAAAGTGATGGGAGGGGGAGTAAATTCCTTCTATTATTTAACAAATCATCTAAAAATCTAAAATATAGGAGTAAATAAGTACATATTTGTTATATGTTGTTATATAAGAAATACAAAGGCATGTGTCGCTTATAAATAAAAGATCAGTCTGTATTGTCTTGTTGTTTGCATTAATAACCAGTTTGGGTTTTTATTCTGTTCTGCAATAGTTTTTCAGTCATTGACTATCATGTAATTGATACGAATATACTATAGGAAGTTAAACAAATGTTGTAGTTTTTATAGAAATGATGCTGTTCATATTAGTCTTGTCATTACTTCTCAAAGCTGTTATTTCGAACTTTACATTTTGTTGCTCTTTGGTCTACTGCTTGCCGCCTGGGTGTATCATCACGAGATTCTCTTCTGTTGGCTGGGTACGACATTCCGCACTCCGCTCTAGGTTGTCAAGTTTAGAATTTTTTAACCTGTTCGCACCTTAAAATACTAAATTCAACTATTCTTCTCATTAAAAAATAACCATTGATGTCGAGGGACGTTTTCCAAATCATTTGACGTTGAGTGGATTTCTGACCAGTCAAAGCTTTGCAGTTAAGGCGAATTTTAACCAACGTTGTTTAAGAATATTACAAATATCTCATTAATTGGATAATCTAACAGTGAATGGGAAAATATAGTTTTTATAATATTTTTTTCACTTTTTTAATTTCAGATTCCGCTGTATAGATGATGTTCTGTCACTTTCAGGATTACCTACATCATATCTATCCTGGCGACACACCCACTTCTGATTCATGTCTAGATTTATATATAGACAATAAAGAGCCACTGAAATCAAAAGTTACTTACAAATGTGATGATTTTAATTTTTCAGTTGTGAACGTCATACTATGGTGTGTAAAATTTGATTCGTTACTGTCGTGTTTACAATAAACTTCTAAGACAGGATTATGTTCATTCCTTCCAATATATCATCACTCCAAAATTTCCATATGACCAAATAACCACTTTTACTTATGACCGCTCATTCAAACTTTTCAAAACATCAACTTTGAACATTCTACTATAAACTTCTGATAAAAACCATTTAAAAATGCTTTTATAAGGTGCAAAAAATAAATATGGAAGAAATACAGTAAATTCATAGAGGGAATTATATTTGCGCATTTATTGTGGTCTTGGACCAATTGTCACATCTTCTTGTTCTGTTTAGTTTATTATAATCTCACAATTTTGTCTTGCATTTGGATTTTTTCTTACTATTTTGTCGCTTCAGTATTTTTTTGCTAATGTTTAGAATATAACCTGATTTTTTCTTCAATCAAATAAAAGGAATTGGTCTATTGCGTTTAGAATTTACGTCACAACCAAGGACTACGAGAATACTTTGAGCAAGTCAAATAATATTTTCTGTTTCTTTAATAGGAAGTTTTTTTCCTGACAGTTGATTTAAGTTACACTGACGCTCGTTTAGTCCACTTCCGTTAATCATTAAGATTTTACTTAAAATGTAGTGCTTGGTTCTATCAGTTAAAGCAGTAAGTTCTCTATAGCTTACTGTTATTTTTTTGCCTTAAGTTTTGTTTCATTAAAGAGCTTTTGTAGTATTATTTCAATTATCCTTCTTCTCAATTTGTTCTTCATACTTCGTTTCTTCACCGGCCTCCGTTATTCTTTTACCATGGCGGTATTGTAAAGAGTTTATTCCAAACTGGTTAATAAAAAGTTGTCTTTTACGTGAACAAAATTCATTATCTCGTGTAGTGTCTATCGTTTTCAGAACATAGTTCTGAAATCCAGTTCTTTTTTACTAGCCTTGTAGATAGTTTCTGTACTTGAGAGAACAGTTTTCATTCCATTCTGTAGATTTTCGTGGTCTTTCTGGCCATCTTCATTTGAATTCCAAAATTATCACCTGTCATTTACCTTCCAAACATTTTTTTTATGATCTTGTTTATTTTGAGAGCAATCTTAAATCATGAAACGCTTAATGAGACATTTTTACCCAAAGTGTAAGAGAGAATGAGATCTAGCCATATGCCTGTACATGTATTTTCTTTTGGACTCTCTACATTTTGTTCCACAAGCACCATTAGCTTGACTTTGCTTGCAAACATTGCCCACGAAGCTCAACAGAACTTGTGCCATGATGATGTGGTTAACGCATCGGAATAGGAAGACGGAGGTCCATGGTTAGATTCTCGTTCGGGATAAAAATTTTAGGTATCAAATTTGCGATGCCCTATCGACACCATTTGGTAAAAGATGCCAATCCGTCGGATGGGGACGAAAAATGGATGTCCCGTGTTAAGATAAAGCAACACCCTTAGCACGTTAAAGACTCATGTAGATGTCTAAAACGATTAGGCAAAAATGCCACTAGAGGGGCCGCTCTCGCACTCCGGCAAGTAGAGAGGGGTTAGTATAAGTTGGTATAACTTGTTTCCCAATCCACTTTAAACTAAATTGGAATCAGTGAGTGGTTATTGCTATAACTTGATTGATGCCTCTGCTGATGTACACAAGTCCTCAAGATATCATGAACCCAATTATTATTTTTTTATACAAGCATGGATATGGCAAGCCGTCCTCGTCAAAACTATGTTTAAGCCATTTTTCGAAAAATTCACACATTGAGATTTAAAAAAAAACAACACATTTTTGAAATCTCAGTGTGTAATTTTTAATTCTCAGTGTGTGTTTTAAGGTTTTTAATCTCAGCGTGTAAATTTTTCGAAAATGGCTTAAACATACTTTTGACGAGGACGGCTTTAAATGGTTGGGGTTTCATCAAAATGTTTTTTTTAAAAATAATTCCCCGGGTTTTGTATTTAAACAAAAATTCATGATTTTCATAAAAGTTAATATTAAGCAATAAAGATATTTTAATAAAAACAATAGCTAATAATTTGCTATTTTATAATAACAACGCAATGATAAGACAAATTAAACTACACCAAGAGTTATGCTATTTTTTCAGTAATTATATTTATGAAATAATTCAAACCAGCATAAAATGATTAAAAATTCCTCACTTTAAATCGCTGTCGTGATTTGATTTTTGATTCCTGATTCCATTACTTTTTCTACTTTCTAGTTCGATCCAGTTTTTGTATTTCAATAATGAATTTTTTCGAACCAGAGATCGATCCTGGCAACATGCATGTCTGACAATGTGAAGGGATTCTTCTGTCTCTTCCCTGCCTCTCATGTGATACCGAATATAACTGTTAACTGTAGGCTGATTTAGTCTCAGTAGAGTCAATTTGTTGTCTGTCGTGGAATCGGCTGTTTTTATTTTATATTTTTCATTTTGTTGGATCACTTCTTCTTTCGGCTGACTCAAGCGGTTGACAATTTCCTGAACTCAACTTCTAGATAGAGCTCTCATTGCAGCAGCTTTCGGAATAAAACTCTTATATTCTTGTCTGTATTCATAGCATATAAACTCCGAATTATTTCTAACAGTCACATAATTTTCATTTTCAGTCTTTTTTCTTTTCTTTGTCATCTTTACATCAGAAGATTTGCAAATGTTTTCTGACATTCTAATGAGAATTACTGTTTCTAATTGCTCGCATTCCATTTGTATATGCATATATGTTTGTGTGTTATCTATGATAAAAATCAAACTCAGTTTTTATTAAAAATGAAATGAAGCATTTCTTTGTTTTCTGATCGAATTATTGAAAATTGAATTATTAATTACACGTTCGTTCTATAATACGTTTTTAGATATTGTAATTTCAACAAAAGTACGACTTGAAAGTTTTCACTGTTTACATTTATTAGAGATTGCTTTGGTGTATTCTGTATAAATCTATTTTGATACAAATTTCGGTTCTATAGAAGAGCAGCTCTATAACATTTTGAACTTGAACCGTGGTACCAAATATTTGAGAATTAATATAAATTTTTTGACAAATTTTGTTTCAACAGTAGTGTAAATGGCCAAATTATGGAAAAATATTGTCAAATCGACAGAAAAAAATTGTTTGAAAAATCAGTCACAATCCATGAAACCTTTGGATCAAGTCGAAAACTTCAGATTAAAATTGTATAGACGATGCATGATTACAGAACTCTTTCATGGATAAAATGAAGGTTTATTGCAATTATAATTTTGGAAAGAATTAGGGCCATTTTCGCCTGTATTTATTTCACTTCTAGGGCCGTTTTCAAAAAGTTGCCTTTCAAAATATCTGTGGGAATTGTCTGATATGTTCTCTCTAAAGATTTGCTAATAATAACTAACAAATAAGTTACCAAATATTTTTCTACATATCTGAATATCGTTTTTGGGAACACTTTTAACACAAATTTGCAAAATTAAGCATTGCATACAATCGTTTACGATGAAAAGTAGATCAAAAGTAAAATCAATGGTTTTGAGAGAAACAAATAGAGAGGAAAGTGGTCCTACTCCTTTCTAATGTAATTGTTTTTTCACCAATTATCTGGCCCACATATGAAAAAGGTAGCCATAAAATCTTCTTATGATAGTCAAATATATATATAATTTTCCCTATCTGTAGAGCCACACAAAGGGAAGTTGTACTATTTTACGTCTTAAATTGCACAGCGACAAAAGCCAAAGCTGGGATCTAAATGAAAAATGCGACATCATATAGAACCTAACTTTGACCAAGCAGATACATTTTTTATGGTTTTATGGTTGGGCCGATGAGAGTAAAATGAATTCCGATAATAAATTTGTTGACATTGCTGATATTTGGATTAACCTTCATCGGGTACGCTGAAGTAACTCAAATTTTAAAAAGACAAAAATCTGCTATGAAAAAAAGTTACTTTGAAACACTTTGATATGTCTATATGATTGTTAGCAATAATGTTTATACATAATTAGAAAATGTTAGATTAGCTTAAAATGCTTTATATGCAAACAATGGAATGAAATAAAAGGAAATTATATTTATATATTTATATATTTATATATTAATTAAAAATAATTATACAGGAATGTAATGTTTAGTTATATGGTATTATTAATACATATTGCCAAACAAATAGAATGATTCTGAGTTTTATCACTGAAGGACATCAAAGAAAATCTGAAATGCACTTGCAGAACCTTTAATTATGGAGCTTTAAATACCTAATAGAAAACATGACTAAACAACTGTTTTATTCATCATTTGTCTTTTATGACCGAAAACTTCTCTATAAAATTTAAATGGATTCCTATCTAAACATAAATTATATAACGTATTGATATATAGGACTTCTGATCCAAACACCATGTTCAATATTAACTAACACGTGTTTTCCAATTAAGGATAAAGTGAGGTTTCGTTAGGCCAACGGTTTCATGGCGACTGTATCTGGCTTTCAGTTTCAACAATTAATTGTACAGTAACAAGTTTTTTTTTTCATTCAGTTCCAATTTTTTTTTATATTTCCACCAAATTTTGGTATTTCAATATGCTCTTCAACAAGTTTTTGTTATTATTTCGACCATCAACAAGTTCTACCTTCAACAAGTTCTACCTTCAACAAGTTTTTGTTATTATTTCCACCTTCAACAAGTTCTACCTTCAACACGTTTTTGTTATTATTTCGACCTTCAACAAATTTTTGTTATTATTTCTACCTTCAACAAGTTTTTGTTATTATTTCGACCTTAAACAGTTTTGGTCTTAAGACCTCTAAAGCAATGCTGACAAGACGAAAGATGTATTGCCCATTTCTCTTGTATGTTTTTTATTCATATCTTTTAAGATATTTACATCTAAATACCATGAGCTAAACGTTGTATCATGTTACTGAATTTAAATGTTAACGAGTATGAAACTTGATTTTTTAGGGTTAATCACTAAATTTGAGGGTTTAGTGATGCATGTAAAGAGCACTTAGAACAAAAACCATTTAATTGCCATATGAAAGGGCATAAAACAACTAATTTAAAGCTTTTGTATTTAATTTATGTCCTGCCAGTTGAACTTACCAGATATTTAAAACATAGCACGAAGTGCTTTTGTCCGGCACTGATGCTAACATCCCACTGTAACAGGCATTAATATTTAGTTGATTTGTAAAAAGGATTTTTAAAAGGAGGAATCAATTTTTTTTTCGCGAATTAAAAAAAAATGGATGTAAATGAATTATTTCAGACATACTTATTAGCAATTGATTTTGAATTACTACAAACAGATGTATAATTGTTCACTGGGTCCTTTATAAAAAAAAATTCTCTACCATTTTGCATAACTTTAAGAAGATACTAAAAGTACTGAAACTAAAATTCACATATTAAAGGATACTCAAAATTGAGATATAATTATAGAGTTGGAATCTCGATGTTTTCAAATATATAAAGTCCAACCCTAGGTACCCCTCATACACCAATGAATGTGCGTCTTGTTATAAGGAGAAGCAAAACACGTTTAGAGTTGAGATCTCAACCATTTCATAGTTTTTTTAATGTTAAGGGGTTTGAGAGGGTGGATAAATATGACAGCTGACCGTCAATTTGGACTTTTACAATACATACCCATAGTCATCTTAATTTCTTTTACATCAAAACACAACAATGTTTAGTACAATTGGAAAATCGTCCAAAAAATAGAATTTGTTCGTTCCGTCCTCATTTTTGACTCCACAATTTTGGCACAAGATCGACCTGGCGTATGCATGTTAAGAATAGGAAAACATAATAATACGTCGTAGTTTCCGCATCGTTATTTTATTTTGCTTCAAAAAATTTTCTTTGACAAAGTCGAAAACGGCAGCAAACACTAATCGACCCGCCATACTGTTGACAAATTCGTAACACGTGACCAAAAGTTTTGGAGCATCTCACAAATCATTTTTACTACACGTGTTCAACGTTTGTTGACATTCGTCTTGTTAGAATATTTATAACCATAACCTTTTAATTCATACGCTAAAGTTTGTTCGACTCAAAACAGTTTTCTCCAACACACATTTGTTATTCAATAGAGTTATCTTTCTATATATGCTATTTTTCAGGTGAATAACTGCATGCAATCCTATGCATTGTACCTTGATTTAAAACTGTATTGAGTTCATAGGAACTATTTGCAGATTGGGGGTACTTTGGCTCAACAGATCGTCGTGTTAACAATACTCCAGCACGACTAGTTTTTATCAAAACTACCAGTGCTGGACTAAAAATACGTGATAACTCTGTTTGAAGGATTGATTGACAGACAGTTTGACGTACTAGTATATGTATTGTGAAAAGGCATTCGCTTTTGTGCCTTCTGCAAAAATGGTCACTTGCATGACCTGATTTTCGGCTTAAGGCACAAGACTGACAGTATGGTGTATATGCAGCTTATTGTATATATCTCTGTATATTAATTCATTTTGTTGGCGTTTCAATTGTTTTGTTTTTTTTTAAAATTATTTAGGCTCTAGTTGGTTTAATTGCATATACACAACGTCCGTTGGCAACTTCGTAGGCCCGTAATGTGAACACAAGTTACAGTCCTCGTTTAAATATTGTTTGATATTGAAAAAACATCCACTGAAAATACAGCATCCTTACTTTAGACAGACACACAGTCCAGTTTAATAAATCTATCGAATTATATTTGATTTCAATAGGTAATGGAAAACATGGTTTTCATAAACAATTGGAACTTATATTTATTTTTTTTTAAACCATTTAGGATAAAAATGTTAATTCGCCGTTGTTGACTTAAATACACAAATGCAACTTTGATTGACAAAAGATAATTACACATTCCAAGTACAATGAATACCAAGAGTATTGTATTCTCTACAGCTATGTTGTCACATCGACAAACACCCTTTATTCTTTTCTTTTCAAGTAAGAATTCGTAAATAAAAAAAACATTTGTGTATTGCTCGATTCCAAACAGATTTTAAGATATCAATTTCTAAACACTGCATGTGCTTATTTCAACAACTATTCTCTCGTCAGGGATTCTCAAGACGAAACTTTGGTAAGCTGAAACAATAAAAAAACATATCAAAGAGGATATTCAAACTCAAAATTACCAAACAAATCAAAGCCAAAGGAAAGCCATCTAATGATAGAACTCGATGCCCGAAGGAGTGTTCTCCGTCCGCTGCACTAAAAATTTCAAAGACCTGTCTTGCAATTGAAAATGCTGAGGAAAAATTCACATGTCTCAGATTTTTTTCCATTTAAATCTCGCAAAATAATAGTAAATTTTCAACAAGGATTGTTTGTGAAAGACACATGACAGTACTCCAATGATATGTGGTGTTGGTGAAAATCTCCAGCTCGTCAAACTTCCTTAATTATGTATTATATCAAGTAAAAACGTTTAAGAGTTAGGTGTAATAAATGAATAAGTGTTACCCCCACTTAACATTTGGACATAGGTTCGCCACTGCATTTATAAATCACAAATGAGTGAAGTAATCTTACTGATATTATAGTTCCTCCAATGTGTATCCACTTAAAATAATCTTATAATGCATACCCTTTATTCTTTCATTTTCATATTTTAATATTTAAAGAAAAGAAGATTGAACATGGAACACTCAGGCTGAGTATGCATCATTTCATAGATTATATTTTCATATGTATTAAATTCCATAATTCGGAAATGCAACCACATAAATACATTTTATATTGATTTCTCACCGTATGATTAGGAATGTAAATACATGGAATTCTCTTGTAAACAGGGAATGTAGCCCATTTACTGCAGTGTATATAAAGAAGAAAACTTTTAAAACCTTTTAAATTAAGTCTCATAAATTCTTGTAACTATTCTGGGAGTTGAGGTAAAAAAACCAAACAGGTGCAATAACACATTATCTAATCGAGAATCTTATGTAATTTATCCAAAGTCTGATTTGTAGTTTAAGAGCAGATAGCCACAAGAAATTCACAACAATCCAGTTATATACATGTATCTATGTAAAAATGACCATAAAATCATAAACAAAATTAAAAAAAAGAGAAGGTGCTAAACTTTCCAATATAATCAATTCTCTGTTACAGTTTTGTCAACTTGAGTCAATAGGTGCAAGACGAATTACCGATCATGAAGAAAATATAAGCTTCAGAGGTAATGAATAGAGCGATGCAATACTACATACCATGTAAAAATGTATGCAAATTATATAATTTCCTTCAAGAGAAGAAGTGTATATGAATATGTGATGACCACGACGTGAGATGACATGTACGATAGTGATCACTGTATATATATCTCGCCCAGAAACATCCTAACGATAGTGATCACTGTATATACATGTCGCCCAGAAACATCCTAACAAGTCAGGGCCCTGCTTCCTTGTGTGCAGCAGGACACAAAACCCCCAACTTGTGAGGATAACCAGGAGTCGAAACAAATGATGCGACATATTTTAGCGAATACAATTCTTTGATACCAATTTTGATGCACAATATGATTATTTAAATAAAAATGTTATTAAAAGAAATACTAATATAACAAAGAAGTGTATTTGAGTTTTTCAATATGGTACTCTGCATTGATCTATTAAATATATTACGTACTAAATATTTACTCTTTATTATTTAGGTATACTAAAACTAAGATTTCACAATGTTTAGAATCGCAGAAATTTCTTCTCGTTGAATCTTTAGGTGTTCATAAGGTGTTAATAACACTAGAATTTTTTCTTAAATTATTTCGGATGCTACTTTATTCCCGAAACCAACCTTATTCTACGCAGCTATGTTAAAGTCGACTAAAGTATCCTTGATTCGCCAGACAAATAAACAGAGTGGTCCTTCCAATATTCTCAACTGAAATATTGCGTTTCCATGGAGAAGTATGTTAGTCTTCACAACCAGATGAATCTAGACTCTTGTTTGTATTACTGCGGGTAGATCGTATACTCTTGGTTCCATCCAAGTGTAACCAGTTTTTGTATGCCATGGGGAAATACCTTTGTGATGGTGATAGATAGAGCCTGTCACAAGTGTTTACTATTTCTTTCACGTTCAGTTTTCTCTCTTTACCAGCACTCATTCTGAGTCGCACATTACTTGCCACGGTAGGCTGATTTAATCTTTCGACAGCAAGATTTTGATCCTCCAGAGTGGATGGTTCCCGATGAAGTGATTTAACTTCAGGTTCTGATCCTGGTCTTGGGGTGCGTGTTCTAGACGTATTTAAACGTTCTGAAATTTCCTTTGCCTTACGCCCAGAAACAGATCTGAAGGCTGGTGCCTTTGGTATATAGGCCCGATATTCCGGGATATATTCATAAGTAATTAATTGTGAATTAGAAGAAACGTTCACATACACTGGTTTTCTACTAATTCTACGTTGACTTTCTGATTTCCGTCTCATTACTCTGTGTTCCAGTGAAATATTGGTACTGTAGAGATTCCTAATGTTATGTTTTTGCACAGATTGAAATCCAGTACTGAACGCCATTTTATAAGATAATGTCACAACATGAATATTCGCTATCAAGTGGTTTGATAGTGTTGTTCTGATAATTTATAAAATGTCACCAATTTATTTCATTTGAAGAATTAAACACTTGGATAAACAAACTTCCTTCTTTCATATCATTTGAGTATAGAAACATTTTAATATCCTTTTGTAAGGGAGGAGGAGTAAATCTATCAATCGGTATCTAAACATTCTACCTGTGCTACTTTAAAGATTATTTCTATATGTCATGTATGTAACACAAACAAAGATAAAATAAACTTAGTGATTACCTGAATACATACCCTACTTATTGAAACCAATTCAATAAGGTCTAGTAAAAGTTTAAATATTACTTTCATAATAATTAAAAGAATGATCGTCACGATACTGCACCTAAAATAAATCCACACATTTAGTATTAAATGAAATGCATTTACGATTTTCAAATTTTACGCCAAATCTTTTTATGACTATTTTTATGGGTATAAATTTAAACATCTGAGTCAAATTGAATTCGATGTGACCTAAAATAAATATTCAAAAGATCATGAGAGTTTTTTTAATGGATAGGTAGAAATAAATGACCCTAGGAAATAATCAACTGGCCTCTTGTGGGCTTGATACAGATTTTTCCTTTCCATTGAGAATTTTTAGGGACTGTGGTGCAGTTGAAAGTGCAGAGGATTATCACGAATGCATTTTTACATCGTTTTCTATAATTTCTAACAGAAATTTAAATATGCATTATAAACCGCTTCGTGTCTTCTTAATTATTCTGCATTTAGACATATCCATTATATAAAGATGATAAAAAAAAGACTGAATGCATACTGGCATAAATTATATTCCACTCGTCAAGAAGGCCAAGGTTGTTGTATGAAGTGAAAAAAATCCAATACAAATATACTTTTAAATTCCTTTTCCACCATAATTTATCATTAATGTACATAAATTTAATGCTCTGGTAAACAGTGTAAGTACCCAATTGTTCCGTTCTATGTAATGTGTTAGAACTTGAATGCATAAAACTTTTAAGGTAAAAAAGTCATTCTCATAACGTCTTCTATTTATATCTGAAAAAGAAATTAAATTCAATATATTCCACATGAGATATATAGAGAATAATACATGGTAAAATCCGTATCACATGCCGTATCACCCAGAGATTTCAATATCAGCCCGATGGACCCTGGCCCAAGGGATAATATTGATCGAGGGTGATACAGCATGTGACACGGATTTTGAAATGTTTTATACGGTAGAAAATGCACCTGACAATGATCTTTTAGTATCGTATATGCAATTTTCCTTTATATAGTACTAAATATAGGATAAAAATGATAATCAGGTTTGGTGTTGATATAAAAAAATATTCTATGATACTAATTTTAATGCACAGAATATCCATATTTCATTGACTTGTGACTCATCAGTTGTGTACAAGGTCGGATATGCCGAAAGCCGAAACCGTAACCCTAACTGCTGAAGAAATCGTCATATCATGTATTGCTACAATGATCAAAAGAGTAAGCCAAGTCCATCCGAAGACAAGGCATGCACGAGGAAGACAATTCCTAGTTTCCACAAACTTTAACAATTTTATAACAGTAAAGTTACAGATTGGTTATACCAATATCATGTAGATAAATATTAAACACATGTATTTTTATATAAATTATTCTGAATGATTGTCAAAAACCAAGAAAACCTTAGTAATGTACCGGATAATTTATCATCAAATATCTATTTAGAATTCATTTTTGTACCCTCACATGATTTTTTTAAAAAAATTTTGATGTATTTCAGTTGTGGTAGCGATTTAGTACCAATACTTTTAGCCGGAAACAAATTTACTCGATGCACAGGGACTCGATTGTAAATAAGTATACCATAGTTCATCATAACTACATGTCTACTACTGAACACACTAGCCTGTCAAGTTCGAATCTCTGTGCGAATCTGGCGTAAAAGATCAATAAACCAAACTTTTCAGTTCAAAAACCTGCCAAGCAATGAATTAATGACTATCCGTACACTTAAATTAAATTTCAATCGTTGGTTATTTTTAAGATATATCTCAATATGTTTAATTAAAATATCATGTTCAGGGTCATTATAAAAACATTACCGTTCTTTCCGTATAAATAGTTTAGTAATAATAGCATTAACAAATTTACAAAGAACACGGATACTGTAGGTATATTAAATACTTTAAATAATGCTGCTATATTTAAACGCATGAGACTGAATTTTATCTTGGATACATTTAAATACCCATGAGATAACTTGTGCTTGGACGTGGCTTACATTTATTTTATACGTTCTAAATACAGTACACATCACATTAATTTACATCCACATGAACGTCAATTACGTTATGAACTTTTTAAGATTGAAATTTTCATGAACTGTATCAAAAGTGTAACGCCAAATCCACCCGAAGACATCTGGCATGCACGAGGAAGACAATTCTAGTTTCCACAAAATTTAATAATTTTATCAAAGTAAAGTTACATTTTGGTTATACCAATATCATATGGACATGACACTGAATGATCAAACTGTTTATTATGCCTAGCAAAGACTTGTTATAGCCGTATCTCTTTTGGGGGATGCAGGGTGTATTGTGCGATCGCTATCCTCTTAAAAACTCAAGACTCTGCACATTCCCAAACGTGACTAGTTGTTGTAAAATATAAAGTGAAGCTCTGTTTATAGATAGATATATACTAAAGGCAATTTTTTTTTCTGTAACCATTTGACACTTCTTTCTCCAAACCCTTTTGAAATTTAAATCTCATACAAAAAACTAAGTATGTTGTGATCATGCAACAATAGAAAACAAGGAAAATAAATGGAAATGGTGAGCTGTCAAAAGGGGCATAAAACGACTTAAATGTATAAAATACAAAGTCGAACAAAACCAAATACAAAATCGTAAAAAAAAATCAAACTAAAAAGTTAAAAATACCCAACGTTTCGACCAATATGGTCTTGATCATGAGCATGTAAAAAATAAAAATAAAAAAGTGTTGACTCTTTGAAACCCAGAGCAAGGATAAGTCCGTACATAAAATGTAAACAAAAAGAAAATATTTGACCTGGCATTGATCAGTAAACGTACTTCATATAAAATACGTAGATGGCAAGATAGATAGTAAAAATAAGTAAAATAATATCTTTGACGTTATGATGTATAGAAAACGTACCATGTATAAGATAACTGCACTGCAAAAAGTTAGTTAGCAATGCCACGGGTGCAGTTAACGGAGCAGGAAACGCTCATTTCACTTATTTTTATTGGAGTGTATTGCCGCAGTAGTGCTTTAATTAGTAGTTTGTGTTGCTTTGGTTTTTAAGGTGCTTATATTTAACTGATTTTGTATTCTTTTGCTTATTTAACTGATATGAGCAGATGAGACATTAAATTTTGAAATATTATGTACAAAGTGGATCTGTATTAGCATCAGAGAATCTTAATTGTCATGGTCAGTATAAGAATATTGGGAAATCGTTCCAATATTTGTTGAGTACAGTCCCGATATCCATAAGTCTAGCCTTAATCAAAGTGTAGCACATATTAGACACAGATATAATTGCATATATTTGAATACTTGCCTACTTTCTATTTATTGGTCTACCTTCATCATAACATGGTACTGAATCTGCCCAATCACATGTTATTTTCTTTGGATTAAATCTTAATTCACTAGGGCATCTATAATGAAATGTTCTTCCCATGTGGCAAACAAAATATTTATTACAGTTTTTGGGATCTGCAAAATATCCAAACACTTTCCTTCTACAAGAAAAGGAATCTGAAATGAAACAAAACCTGTATTTTTGTGTAATATCTCATTTTGGTATGGTAAAGACGTTTGGTCAGTTATACAGAATTATCACAACCAAGTATTACTAAAAGTTATTCCGGAATCCTGTCCGGATATGTTTTAGTGTAATATAGAATGTTACATACAGTTTTGGAGGGTTTATGTGAAATAGAAAGTGTTGTTTTAAAGTTGACTTTAGTTTTATTTTATGCCTGCCGCACTGCAGCATAATATTTGCTAACAATGGCAATTGCATAAAATGTCAAAACTTTTGGTGCAAATTATAAATTATAATTGCTAACCAGTTTGTTCCGATTTGAAATTGGCTAGTAACTTAAAAAGAAATCCTTGGCTTCAATAGATTGATGTGCCACCTAGGTGAAAACACGTTGTAAGGTTTTAAACAGTAACATATGAATATAATAAAACAATAGCGTTGACAAGATGATTTTGTTATCCATACTTACATGAACCATATATAAAATCTGGATGCGCCCAGATATGAGATGCTGCAACTCTCACTGGATCAGTTTTATAATGCATATCTGCTGTCCATAGCTTTGTTGTTTCTGAAGTGAATGGTGATACCGTTGTTGGTATTGATCTCAATATAGTTGTTGATGGTGGACTAACACGACGAGATGTAGTTTGTGTTGTTGATATTTTTATTGTTGTCTTTGTAGAGTTAAGTGTCCTTGTTGCTTCTATGTTTTGAAACGTAGATGACAAAGCATGAGTTAGCGGAAATGGTACAATCGACGAAGAACATGTCTTACTAAAATCATCCAGCGACAAAGACCATACCATACTTCCTCCATACCCTTCTCTTGCTATCCACTCTGCCTTAAATTGGAAAAATGTCAGAATTTTATTAAATCATCAAAAACCAATGAAATGTACAATGTATATGAATCAGGTCGTAGTGATTTTCAAAACGACACACCTTTGTTTGAATTTCAAATATTTTTAGGTTTTTGACAGCTCCTTTTTAGCAATAGCAAAGGTCCAGGTGAGATATTGCAATCACTTTGCGTCTGTCGTCATAAACGTTCGTTTAAAGTTCTTCTCTTAAAACACTGGGACAACTTGGAAGATCCTTGGGTGACCCCCTTTCAAAAGTATGTCCGGTAACCCCGACTTCCAACCAATATTGCTGCTATTACTTAAAATAGAAACAGCGGAAATAAATTTTAATAATATTCTTCTGTGAAACTAAATTGACAGATGGAAGCAAAGAAATGATCCTCTTTCAATTTGTCCGATGATCCGGACTGTCAACCAAGATATCCGCCACAGCCGAAATACCTTTAACAACTTTAAAAATCTTATTGTCTGAAAGCAAATTTGGAACCAACTTGACAGCAATGGTCCTCTTTCAGAATTATGTCCGATGTTCCGGACTGTCTTCCAAGATGGCCACTACAGCCAAATTTAAGTTAACATAGGGCCCTACGGCAAAATTCATTTAAAATCTTCTTGTCTGAAACCACTATACCAATTGGAACAAGACTTGGCAGCAAGGTCCTTCGGTAGTCCTCTTTCAGAAATGTGTCAGATTACCTGGTCAACCAAGATGGCCCTCTTCCAGAATTGTTCTGGTAACATGAAATGTTAACCCAGGAAGTACTGAGCAAAAGGAAGCTAAACTTGGCACCAATGATATTTATCTTATTACGAAGACTGTCAACTAAAATGTCTAACAGGATCGGATGGTTAACGATTTTATGGTCGTTGACTGAAAAATTGAAACCGGGTGAGCGATACAGTCTCTAGGTTCTGTTTAATTATCAGATTTTATTGTCTCAGAAGGATTGTTTATGTGTTTGTTGAGGTTGTGTTAATAAATTGATTCAAGCCTTTCCTGAGCTCCACATAAAACTGAAAAGTCACTGCTTGCATATGATGTGTCGTCTGGAAAATATTATGGAGACAGATATACGTATGATTGATGATGGAAAATACATGTTAAGCATAAATTAGAAATAAAATAGTTTTTTTCCTTTCCATCATTGAAATATGTGTTACCAGGTCTCGGGGTAATAAAGTGCTGAAATGGAATAAGGCATACATTAATCTATAAATATACCTTAGTCCTTATACTGTCTTCGTCATCATAACCAATCCATACATCTCCTTTTACATAATATGGTACCATTTGTTTATCATCTCTGTAGATTTTACCTTCTCCGTCTTCTTGTAACAGACATATCTTCAGAAAAAATACACAGTACCATGCAAAATTCATCAGATCTACATTTGAAATATTTCTTAAGAAAATAACATAACGATAATAGATCAAAATATTTCTAGCTTGTTAGATTCTCAGTCGGCCACTTTTTTAAGGATCCTTGCACTGATCTGAAGTTTACTTTAAATGAATAAAAAAAATTATCAAGAAGGAGTCAACTTGCATATCCTTGAGGCCCTTGACTCAGCAGAAGTAGATTAGTGTCCCTCCCCTTAACGCTATGATGCATAGAGTATAGATTAATCATCTAAACAGATAAGTTAAATAACATACTTCATAGTAAGAATAAAAACCAGTTTCTTGTGTGTATGGGCCTTGTGGTCCAGGTCCTGTTACGGGTGCTCCAATACCATAAGCTTTATTGGGATCTGCCAGTACAAATGATCTACCATATGTTGCTATCCCAATGTTTAATTTATGTTTGGGTGTTCCCTTTGAAACCCAATACTTAGCAGCTCTTTCCTAGAAAATATAAGAAGCTGGTTGACAAATTTCTGCTACAGATGAAAAAAATCATATTTCAACATAACAATTTTTTCTGATATCTTTTTTTCGTGTTGATTATTTCAATCAGTTCGTATATCAATGTAAGCCTAACAGAATAACCTCCCTCCGGTTGATTACATTACAACATCTCAGTATTGTATGTGAAGATGCTTGATTTGTTCAACGCTAATCTTATTAGAGCAAAATGTCGTTGTCCTTCCAAGTTCAAAAGTTTCCTGAATCCCCTTTAATTGGACCTTTCGATATGGATCACATCTTGTTGGGACTTTTGTAAAACAATCTGATAAATTGTATCACTTACTGTGTTCATATTTGCTACATTTTCTTCTTTGCTACTACTAAATAATGGACTGTTATGACCCGTTTTACGCTCCCAGCCACCATGAAAGTCATATGACATAAGATTGAAGAAGTCTAGATGTCTGCAAAATGAACCCAATAATAACAAAGATATGAAATATTCGCCTACATATCACTTTTTAATTCGCCTTTAAAAAAAAGTTATGTGAGTCAAAGCTATGTTCAGGAATAAACCCAACCTTTGTAAATCATGCCATCGTTTTAACCTTAGTTTTCTATGATTACTAGTATACCATCAACAGATCAAATTTATAATGGAATCTTATTACTTGAAATTAAAAAATATGAACTGTATAAACATTTTGTTTCTATTTGATAGGTATTTCTGTTGTGTATTGAGTACACTATTTCTACTAATAATCCTTAAACTTCCGGTTCGTTGGTTTCAAAATTAGTAATCAAAATGTCCGGAAAATAGGTTTTATGCATACAAGACACAGACTTTTTTAACAAGTTGGGAACTTTACTACGATGACTGTGAATTTCATGTCTAGACCATATTGTTCTAGCTTATTTGCTAATAAGTAAAACTTACTTTGATAAGGCAGGTATATTGTAACCAGAATCTATAACTTTCTTCCCCGTGGGTACAGCCGCTGATAATAACAATCTTCGACGTAAAGATTTCTTAGCTTCTAAATCAAAAGCTTCCCTCATTTCCTGTAAAAATATACCTTATATATACAATATTCGGTACTGTACGGCGACTATGAACTTTTTCACGGTCAAATGTTTCATTACAACAGAAGCCTAGATTATGAGTTAACACACAAAATGTTTTACCTTCTTGGAAGGTAATTTTACTGCCCTGTATAGAGCCTACGGAAGACTAACTACAATGACCCAGTTTGACTGAAAAAATAACCGTTAAACATATAGAAAACAGAAAACAGAAAACAAAAATTAAATCGATATAGTATTGTGAACAGAATGAAAGATCGAGAGCCAAAAAGCTATATTCTCTTCTTAATGTGTGCTTGTTCGTTTCTCTAGTTGTCTAGAATAGATATATATATATAGGTAATTAAACTTAGAAACACACTAAATCTATTGCATCCATTGCTCATTTAGGTAAAGAAATCAACACATGCTTGTCAATATTCAGGATAAGGTCAAGATGAAACATTAATGTCAACAACACTAAAATTACAGAAAGATTAACGATTGAAGTTTACAATCAAAAACTGCATTCATAAAAATGGTTTTCGTATTAAATAAAATGAATAAGAAAAGTTCTTTCTACGTAAAAAAGTTAATTTAGTTTATATTAGATAAACAATAAAAGAAGTCAAACTTGCAAGAGTAACCGGGAAAAATTCTCCAAAGAATAGAACCAAATAATTCACCTTTACTAGCATAGCAAATCTTGGTTTATCTTGGATTTTTCCTTGTCGTAAAGTTGGATATTCCCAGTCAATATCTAGGCCATCAAAATGATATCTCCTTAAGAATTCCATAGCTGACATTATAAAGGATTGTCTGCTTTCTGGTGTTTCTACCATTTCAGAAAACGAACGACTTCCGGCATTCCATCCTCCAATCGCTAGCATTGTCTTTATACCTCTTGTTTTGTTCTTTATTCCATTAAATTTTTCGTACCTGTCAAACAAAAAGTTTTACATTATAAGATCATAATCATTCTTCCGGTTATCTATGGGCTACCAGTCAACCATTATTATGATAAACTAGAGAACAGAATTGTCTGCTGAATTGACTCTTGGCAATAAAAATTTACCCGTACACTTTTATTATGTGCATTTATTTATATATAAAAACTGCATTTGGCTTAAACCATGTGATACTGATATAACGAATTTCATAATATTAGTATACTTAATGGTGAAAGACTCGGTAGGCCTTATATGTGTTTAACAGGGTACCCTATAAGAAAAGCCAAAAATTAAATCTTACAGCAAGACTACTATAGCCTAAAATGTTATTTTACCCCAAGTTATTATTTAAACATCTTTAAAAATAATTACTATAGTTATGCAGATACTATGTAATATATATGATAGTTCCCCTATATTTTTTAAAATGTTGGGTGTAATTATTTTTCTTCTATCGCTTACTCACGTTTCGCCATCATTGTATTCAGTAAAAACGAGTTTTGTCCCATCTAACCTGGCGAAGGCATAGACGATATGCGTACACAGGTCTGCATTAATATCGTCTGCTGTAAATTTAGCACTGTCATGGCGGTACTGTGCCCAGTTAGTAAAATAGCATATCCTTCTGAATTTTCTTACAACTGAAATGAAGAGGATATTTTTTAATGAAGCTTTTCATTTTGGTCTCAGGTATTTCTTTATTTCTTATATAGTGTTCATGTCTCCAAAAATAAAGACTTCACTTCCAAGACAGTATACTAGTTTGTTATATTGTGTCATTATGGAGATCTTTTGATCACAAAAAAACCGACTAATATAAGATATAATAAAGGGAAAACTGCAAAACTGCTACAAAATTATAATGGTAAAATGATATAAAATAAACAAAAAAAAAAAAAAAAAAATGCAAAAACTGTTAAAACAATTTAAAAAGAAACTTTGAATTATTTCTAAAATGTTACCACAATGTTCATCCTCGCCATCTATACAGTCGTTGTCTCCATCACAAGTAAATTCATTGTTAATACAAACACCATTATTACATTGGAAGCTGTTACTTAGACATCTCCTTTTGTTGTCTGATTTGTCAGCTATAAACAAATTGTGCCAAGGTACAATTATTTGAATGTTTAATGAAATTTCCAGATGATCATTGCAACTAAGTTCAATACAAAAAAAACATAAATAAGTTTTCATGGTGGAATTTAATCATAGACACTATCATTCGCCTTTTTATTCTCGATGATATCTCGGCTGGTTTTTAGTGTATTTAGTGTGTGTCATACATATTTCAGAAACTGCTGTACTACAGTATGGTACAATATGGTACATGTCAAATAACAATTATAGGTATGCTCTAAAACTGTTCACCTCTCCAATTTGTTTGTGTTGGTCTCATATATTATTAAAATTCATTTCATTTTATAAATAAAACCGAAAATCAGCTCGTGGATTTTTTTTGCATCCATAAGCATGTATTTGAAATAAAAAGCACCAATCAATTACAACTTAAGGAAAGACGCTACAGGTAAAGTAACAGTTTTTGTTGATAGTTTAAAGGCATTTTTAAGTTATTCACGAAAAACGAATTTCCAGTCTATGTGGGACACAGTAGTCATCGATCTTAACATAAAAAAATACAAACAGAATTTTGCATTCCTTCTGTTTTGCGCGAACCAAACAAATAAAACAGAGAGAACAGAGAACCTAAATGTACAATAACATCAAACACGATGGAAGGTATGGAAGACATATATCACGATACAAGTTAAAATTTTAGTTAATAATAGATTGAAGTCTGGAGCTGGCATGTCAGTAACTGCTAGTAGTCCTTTGTTAATTTATATTGATCATTGTCATTTTGCTTAGTTTTTTTCTCTTAACTTTTCTAACATCGGACTGGACCTTCTTTTGAACTCCGTTTTGCTGTGCTTATCGTCGTGTGTTTGTTTATTCCACACTGGCTAGAGGTATAGGGGCATGGGTGTTTAACTCCGTCGCATTTTTACGACTGTCCCAAGTCAGGAACCTCTAGCCTTTGTTAGTTTGTGTGTTTTTTTTTAATTTTGCTTTATTTGTATGTTTCAGAGTTTAGTGTGGCGTCCATTTCGCTGAACTAGTATGCATTATTGTTTAGGAGCCATCTGAAGCCCGCCCTCCGGGTTCGGAATTTTCTCGCTGTGCTAAAGACCCAGTGGGTTGGTGTCTCTTTGATAAATTGCCCGTTTCCATTCTCTATTCTACACTACGTGTTCAGAATAAACCAAATGTTGTTTTACGGGAAAATCTTTCAAACACCCATAGAACTGTTTCAGTACCTTCTGTTACCTTAAGTCGTAATTGATTATTGCACCATAAATTTTCCGCAAGACAACACTTGCGTTTTCAGAGTAAAATTCTATTGTTTTTCTGATTAATTATGACGTCTACAAAGTTGATTATTACCTTGTTAAAATTTAGGAAGTTATGTAAACCATAATATGAATGAAGGCATATAGTGGATAAATGTGATAAAATTCAAAGCAGAGGACCGAAGTCACATTGATGCCTATTTGCATGATCTTGGAGTAGTTTTTCGCGAAATTCTTTGCTAAATTTAGACATCCTTTGGCATCTTTTTATTTTAAATGCACATAATGTCAGTATCCATGAAGGAATCAGGTTTTTTAGTATTAGTTGTGAGAAATGAGTAGAAGTAAAGACTAGGTCTTGAATTAAATCTATAAGGATTAATATGTAAAGTTCTTTATACTTAGTATCATGAAAGGAAATCTCGCAATATTAAAAGTTAAAAGTAATATACGAAAACAAAGAATATTCGCAAAGACAAAGAAAAAAAGAAAATAAAGAAATTAAAAAAACAAACAAAAAAAAAAAAACACAAAAAAACACCAAAAAACAAAGTGTATATAAATAATGAAAATTAAACGGAATACAAATATCTAAGATGCCTATAGTTGATTTAAGAAAGTTTATTACTGTGGTTCTGTAAAATCTATTAGTCTTTTAGAGATTACTGATTGATCTATAGATGTTTCAACTGAATGAAGTAAAAACTTAATTTAATTACATGTATACTGAGATACATTTAGAATGTAATGAAATAAACAAAACATAATACAAATACGAAAAACTTGACTTTACAGTAAAAAAATAATCGTTTGGTAAAAGTCAAAGCTTTAACAATAGTTAATTATTAAATTTTAACCTACTGCAAGAGTCTTCGTCCGACGCGTCGATGCAGTCAGGATCGTTATCACATACCCAGAGTTTTGGTATGCAAGTTCCACTTCGACATCGAAACTGACTTTCTAAACAATCTGTTTTGTAAAGAAGGTAATAAAATGAATAAATTTTCATTTTATAAAAGTCATAGGAAGCGTTTAGTTTTTTTATCAAACTCTTCATGTTTGACTTGCTTTATGGCACTTGCCAATGATAAGTGCTGGTCTATAAAAGTTGCAATATATATAAATATTTCAATAGAACCTTGATACTCTGATAAAATATACAGTATCAATATCTCAGCTGACACCGCCCCACCCCCTAAATAATAATAATAATAAATAATCTTAACTGAAAAGATTAATTCCTTTATAATACCGAAGCATTTTTTATTTAGTATGAGATCTCACAAAACATGTTTGTCCCGCCGTATTTTTGCGCCTGTCCCAAGTCAGGAACCTCTAGCCTTTGTTAGTCTTGTGTGTTTTTTTTTAAATTTTTGTTCATTTTTATGTTTCGGAGTTTAGTGTGCCGCCCATTTTACTGAACTAGTATACATTATTGTTTAGGGGCCAGCTGAAGCACGCCTCCGGGTGCGGGATTTTCTCGATACGTTGAAGATCCATTGGTAGACTTGGGCTGTTTTCTGCTCTTTGATCGAGTTGTTGCCTCTATGACACATTCCCCGTTTCCATTCTCTATTCTATTTACTTTGATTGATAGATATATATTTTGTATGTTAATCGCCATTCTTAAACTATGCATTACATACCTTGTGCATTCAATTGTTGTACTATTAAAATGGTGACCACTAAGACTATTTTGAAATCCTGAAAACAGAATTAATATTTGTTTTAAAGAAGTGTTGTCTTTCGGTTTATTCAGAATTTCAAACAATCCATAAAAAATATTGGACGAGAAGGTTATTTTACGTAAAGTCTTTAAATGAATTCAAAGTTTATTAAATTATTGATAAGCCAGGAAATGAAAATTGATAATACAGTAGAATCTGAAAAATATTGAATATTTAATATATTACAGGTTATAAATATTGTATTGAAACAAAAAGATTGTACCTTACCATTCATTCCATGTGTAAATTTATGAAAAATTCATTAAATCCAAGTATTATTTTCCGACAAATCTGTCAGATTTCTGCACTATGTAAATGTTAACGATTGTGTTGTATCTTAGCTAAGTAGAAAAATGTGTTGGTTTTGTGGAGACATTAGGAAGACAATCCTATTTCGTGCATACTAATTAATTTGTTTACGTCCCATTTACAATAATAACGTTTATAATTACGAATCTATCCTAAAACAGGGCATGTGACATAGGATTTCCTTGTAGAACACCACTACGTTCAATTTATCTTGTAAAAATTGATGAACAACAGAGTGAAGTCGATAAAAATGTCATAGTAACAGGTAAAATACATTTGTAATTATTACCTGTAATTATCTTTTATTTCAAACTGCACAAAATCATGTATAATTTCTTTATTTGGTCTTCGTAAAGATATTTATTTAGTGTATGTATGTGTGAAACAATCTGTGGTTTACACTGATCTTGTTACACTTTTGGGTGACATTAAGGTCAATATTGGGAAAATTTACATATAACCTGCATCAAAAATACGTAAATACCGATGGTATTTGAACTTTTTAATGATGGATTACGTATTTGATAATTATCCGTGCAGTAAATAAAAATAAAAATGTAGACATTTTTAGAATAAATTTAAATTTATAATGTTGACATTTTTTGCAAGATAATAGAACTGCAAACAGTAATATTTCAGCTTATTCTTTTCCATTTTAACGGGACTTACAGGTAATATAAAAAATAACTCATGACACAATTTGTATCGCATACTGTATCCACCCGAATTACCAATTCCGGAGTTCCGAGGTATGCCATGTGTTAAGGTTTTAAGGGACGAGATCAGACGTCCAATGTAGGATAAAACCGAATTCAAATAGTTTGGGGTGGGGGGGGGGTTGGCGGGGGAAAAATTACTGCAACTTTTTTTATCCGACATCGATTTCAAGCATATGCCCACATTGGTCAATCAATTTTTCACAAATTAAGTTAAGAGGGGGGCGGGGGGGGGGGGGGTTTGGGGTCTGTGAAAAAACTATGTGAATTAAGTTTTTTATCCTACATTGAACTTTTGATCTCGTCCTTAACATATATATTTTATAACTTTTGTTAACTTCATTGACTCGTATTTGTAACGGATTTTCACACTTAATTTATCAATATATCAACATCCATCAATTGATCAGTAGATATTCCTAGTTTCATTCAATAATATCCGGAGACAAATAGCGAATAAGACAGTCAAACCAAAATTCCCAGATAAGGTGAAAATAGTAAAACAGCAAACAATTACTACAAAGATATATATTAAACTAAATTATGCCCCAGTATTACATTGGTTCCTGGTGTACGGTAACCCCATATATTTTTTTTAACTTTTAGTTACTGATATAACACTATATTCCAAAATTCCAAAATACATAATTTACAACAAACACTGCACGACAATACCACTCGATATGAACAGGCACATAAAATAAAAATTTTGGCCGAGTTAAACTTGTGCTCATTTTCAGAATGCGTGTATAAAATGTCTATAAAAACAAAATGAGTTTTTCAATACTAAAATGGATCATTATGTTATATCATAATGGTTTGTATTGATATATTTGAAAAAATAGAAACAAATAAAAAGTGGTTTACAAATTTATTAAAAGTTTAGAGATCATTATATAATACGCTAAAAATATCAATAATTAATATTTTTTACTACACAATAAAACTCCGAAATGGGGTAATTGGGTTCACTGCAACAGGTGTTTGTTGTATACTTCGAATTACATTATAATCTGACGTCAATCATGAATTCATTTAACTAATGGCTCCAATTTTAAAATATGTCGTTTACTGTAAATTGTCAATTCAGAAAAAAAAAATCAATTTTTGTCTTTCACAAGCCTGCAATCAAACGATAAAATTACTGTTTTCGTCTGACATGAACTGTGTAGCCTCTTATAAGCTGTAAGGGCTAAATGATTTGTTCGAAGGAACACGGCAGATTTTGTGAAAGTATGCGGATATGTACTTTTCACTGGAAATTTCTGTTGGTTATTCAAGACCATACTTTTTAGTCGATGTATGAGTATATATTTCATATTAGATCGGCATTGAATAATTTTGATACGTTAAATTCATTTTTATCCATGATATCCACAATTCGATATTTAGTTTTTGAAAAAGAAATCTGTACGCTGTAATATGAATAACAGGATAAATAGGACCTATTATAGTGTAATTAGAGAACTAGCTGAAGTGTTTCACTTTTCAAAACTTTGTATGTAAACTGAAAATAAGCTTCAAATTTCGTGTACTTGTATGAAAAACTTTTAAAACCATTCACCTTATATGCTCTTCATGTTATAAGTAACCTAACATGACGTTCTAGAATCCAGTGTCGTAAAGATGAGTGGTCAGTCAACGAAATGGTCATATAGTGCATCAAATTTATTTAGGCATTTTGTGATACGTTTTATTATTTATAAGTAAGTATAAGTACACTGTAAGTATATATTATTATCCCGCACTTCGAATGAAGTTCGGGGATATTTGTAATCGGTCCGTCTGTCCGTCCGTCCGTCCGTCGTGCCGTCTGTTTGTTTGCCCGTTTGTTCGTCCGTTAGATAATCTTGTCTCCAGAACATCTCCTTCATTTTTAATGTCATGCATTTAATTTCTCTACAGTATTGTCACAAACTGTATGTAGATGCGCAATAATGTTTTAGAATTTTGATTTTCAAAAATAGGGGCCCACAGGGGTCGAATTTCGAAAATATGAAATTTAAACTTGTGACCTAAACTCCTCATTCATTTCTCATTTTATGCTTTTAATTTCTATACAGTATTATCACATACTTATGTAGATGCGCAATAAGGTTTTCGAATTTTGATTTTTAAAAATTGGGGTCCACATGGGTTGAATTTCAAAAATTGGAAGTTTAAGCTTGTGACCTAAACTCCTCATACATTTTTCGTTTTATATTTTAATTTCTATACAGTATTGTCACACACTGTACGTAGATGTGCAATAAGGTTTTGGAATTTTGATTTTTAAAAATTGGGGCCCACATGGGTCGAATTTCGAAAATTGGAATTTAAGCTTGTGACCTAAACTCCACATTCGTTTTTCAGGTCATGCATTTAATTTCTATACCATATTGTCACATTCTATATGTAGATGCGCAATAAGGTTTTAGAATTTTGATTTTCAAAAATAGGGGCCCACAGGGGTCGAATTTCGAAAACTGGTAATACAAACTAAACTGCTTATTAATTTTTCATGTTATGCTTTTAATTTCTGTACAATATTGTCACATACTGTATGTAGATGCGCAATAAGATTTTATAATTTTGATTTTGACAACTTGAGGCTCACAGGGGTTGTATTTCGGAAATAGTGAATTTAAGCTTGTGCCTTAAACTATATATAATATATAATATTGTTCTTTATTTTCTGTAGATATGCGAAAAGGTTTTTAATTTTGAAAATCTATTAAGGGATCAAATTTTGAGACTGAAAATGGTGAAATTGCTTATTTTGCTTTGTCTCTGGAAATACTCATTCATTTTTTATTTCAGTGGTTTCATTTGTGTATAATATTGTTCTTCACTAAATGTGCAATAAGGTTTTCCATTTTTAAATTTGATTCAAGGTTCCAATTTTCAGACTGAAATTGTTAAATTGCTAATTTTAACTGTTAATTGTTTTTTGACTTGTGCAGTGTGGGGATTGGCATCGTTTCTTATGGCACCAATTTCTAGTTTAGAGTTGTCACAATGTCAAATATACGGTTACTTTAAGGCTTATACAACCGACTATAACACATAGAACAAAACACCACAATAAGCAAAACTTCAACCACGATAAGCATGCAAACATAAGAATAAAATTATATAAGATAAAAACATCAAATTTTAAAATAGCATAATGCTTAGAGCATTATAAAAAGTCTTATTATTTTTTTCTGTAACACAGATGTAAATTTAGTCAAGTAATATTAGTAAAAAAAAATAGTATCAATCAAAAATAGTTTTTAAATTATTAATACAGATAAATAGTCTCAGTAAAACAGAAAATTGGTTCTCTGCTCCGTCAATAAAAACTGATATATATCCCCCCTGTACTGAACCATCCCTATATTATTAGGAGAGAATTCTTTTACACCCAACTTTTATGTGTTGCATCTGCCTCCTCCCGTCTTCCCCATTTTTCTCGGCAACGCCCTCGACGCAGTATCACAATATCATAGCAAACATAAAGTTTCCAAATTTTGTCCACTGAAACAAATCTAATTTGATCATTTGATTTTTGCTATATTATTGTGATACAATAAATGTATTTCTGTCATAAAATGAAGAAAAAATGACAACGAAGGCTGTAGGTATTGCAGCTGAAAGGGGGTACACGGGATAAATGAGGGGGAATGCAACACATTAGATACATTCCCATGGTGCATGTAATCATGTATTAAATGTTACTACTTTAATGATTAACTATAAATTTTACTTACAACTCGAAAATATTTGGAACTCAGGACTAGAATACGAATTATTTCATAATAATATAATTGATTATATTTTTAAACATTCAAGAGGAGATGTGGTTTTTCTAAATATGTTTTATGGTTTTATAAAATATATGCAATGTCTTATCGAACCGTTTTGGGTGGATTTTGCAGATGCCTTAAAAATAATACAATGGATTCATTGGTAAAGTTCACTTTCAATAATCTTCAATATTATATTAAAATCTTGTTACTATCCAAGATCATGGAATAAATCCTATATTGCTCCTACATATAAATCCGGGAACGAACTTTATTTAAACTAGAAATCTGTACTGTCGGAATCGACAGTGATCCCCGCACCCCCTGTAAGTAGTTGGGCCACTTACCTATAAGATAAAACCTTATTCCAATCCAAAAATTGTATGCAGTCATTCATAAAGAAAATAAATCAATAAACCTTATGAAAAATTAAAAAACTTTGGTTCACAAGCTTAAACTGACATTTTTTAAAATTTAACCCGAGTGAGCCCCCAGTTTTAAACTTGATACTCTAAAGCCTTATTGTGCAACTACATATACTGTAGGACAATACTATATATAAGCAAAATTAATAAATTGCAAAATGAAAGAGAAGTTAAGGTCACAAGCGTAAATTGAAAATTTCAAATTTCGACCCATGTGGACCTCAATTTTAGAAAATCAAAATTATAAAACCTTATTGCGCATCTGCATATGGTGCATGACAATACTGTATAGAAATAAAATGCATAAATTGAAAAATGAAAGACGAGTTTAGGTCACAAACTGAAATTTTCAAATTTTCGAAGTTCAACCCATGTGGGCCTTTTGTTCAGAAAAATCAAAATTCTAAAACCTTATTGCGCATCTACAGGTGGTATGCAACCATCCTATTTGGAAATTAAATTCCTAAACCCCAAAGGAAGGATGAAATTATCGTGTAATTTATTCGAAATTTTGTTAAACCTAAACTTATAATTCCGAAATTTGTTTTATGTACACTTAAAGCTATTTCTCTATATAGAGCTAACAATAGATCATTAAAAAATAATCAGGAAGTTGACATTTTATCCTAAATTGAAAAACTACATTTAAATTTGATTAAGAATATATTAGGCACAAAGAGAAGTGGTTAGAACAGGATTGGGGGCTCTGCCTGTCGAAATCTCTATTAAAACTCAAACTCTGTTTGTCAAGATTAAATAATGAAAAATTTAATCCCCTTCTCTAAGAAGCTTATAAACTATGAAAAGAGTTACATACACAGGTGTTTTACTCATGGTATACTTATGTACATAGTGTGTCTGAAGAACGAAATTTTGATCTCGCTCGCACCCATTTTTGGCATAAAAAATCAAAATAACTAAAATTCAATTTGGTGTGACCTAAGATAAACAGAAAGATACATTAAAATACCTAGAGATCAAATAATTTGTAAATTTTGTGATGAACTTGATGATGAACAACACTTCTTTTTTCATTGTAAGTTTAATTACAACCCCTGAGAACAATTCTTATTATATTTTGAAGAAAATTATGCTGATTTTAATAACTATAGTTTATCAAAAACTTTTTTATCATTTTAACCCCATCAAGACCAAAAGAATTGATTTCTGATATTAAGCAGTCATTAGAACTGAGGAAAGGAGATCCATAATTGTTTTATCTTTTATATTATGTAGTTTTGTACCATATTTTGTGTCCATATTATACATTGTACATGTATCTTGTTGTTGTAGCTGTATACTACAACCCAATAAATAAATAAATAAATAAATAAATAAATAAATAAATAAATAAATAAATAAATAAATTAATTAAATTAATTAAATAAATTAAATAAATAAATAGTATGTTGTTATATTTTGTAAATTATTTAAAACTGTAGCACCGTTTCTAACAGTGGAAAAAAAATCGTCTCTTCTATTTTTTATGGTCCTATTAGTTCAGATTTCGGAACCCTTTGTTAAATCAAGGAATTATATCTGGGAGTAAATAGATTAGTCGAAAAAAAGATGCCATGTATTTAAAATAATGATCGTAGTTCAAGGTCATACAATTTTACAAACTAAAAAACTTGAGGCCATCAAATCCATCACTTTGTAATGAATAACATACACACTCAGATATATAATTATATTAAAAGGGAAGTAGATAAGAGAAATATATAAATAACCAAAGGAGAAAATAAAATAGAAAAAAATGAATAAAACAAAAATGTGAATTATTCACATCTATCCCTTTCATAAAAAAGCTATATATCAAATAATTAGATTCTACTTGTCTGAATAATTTATATATACTTCTAACATATGAATTGGTTGATACAATTCTCATAAACATTTCAACTTAGTTTTCTTATAAATAAATTGTAAAAAAAATAATTATAATGAATAAAATAATAAAAAATAATTGTTATTCCATGTAAATGTTATCCAAATTTGTTAATCATTTAGAAAAAAAAGTTTAAAATTGAAATAAATTTAGATAATAAAGAAACAATTTGAGAAAATATGTTAAAACAAATTTTTGGGGCTTGGGTAGGATAAGATCAAATAACTATTGATTACTAAAAACAGTTCACATCTGTATTTGTTTTTTTTATGTCTTCACCTTGTTTATTAGTAGGAAAATCTAACAGCCCGCTGTGTGATGAGGTTTTGGGCTTGTGTTTAGAGTGTTTAGACAAACAAATCAATTCTATTTTACCAATTAGGTAATTTCGGAACATATTGCTAAAATGGTATTTGAAGAAATTCGGCAACATCAAAAGATTAGAAATTCACTCATATATGCATATAAACCCAGGTATTATCGCCAATATCATCATTATCAATTATAACATTTACGATTCAACATCTTCCTGTTTTTTACAAAATTGTGAGTTTTTAAAAATGCTATTAATTCACTCAATACAATGAATTTTGAAAGATTTTATTTAATTATGTACATTTTTGGATATGAAGCAAATTTAATTCTTCAGCTTGTAATATTATAATTTGATCACCCTTTTTAGTCTTTAGTTTATTACGAATTATAAATATTACTTAGTAGTTAGTATATAATGTTTTTCGGGATTATTGTTAAAATTTATACAATGAGACGGCTCGACCGTATGTCACCGTGAGAAATCACTGCCATTCGTATTTTTTAAACGTTATTTGTTCAAACATTTATTAACTTAGTTTCAGAAATGGCAACAGAAAATGTTACAAAAAAATCAACTAAGAGACAAAGAACAAAATACACACCAGAACAGGTTAGTGGTCATTGAAATAGTTTAAACTTGAACATTAATATTTCAAAAAGTGTATATTATGTTAAAAATTAGAAATGGCAAGTTAAAAAAATATCTGTTTAATATAAAATATAAAATTTCCGACAATTTTGAAAATCTAACTGAATAATTTATTCATTTGAATTATTGAACAATTATGTTATATTTCCCATTTTGTAAATTAGTAATTCCGAAAATGTGTCTGTAACATTTGTAATTTACAAGAAGGGAAATATAACAATCATAGTATTCCATTTTGTTTGTGCGTAAGCATTTTTTTATTTGATATTTTGAAGAGTTACTAAGAAAAGACGCATATATAACACATGATTTCGTTAATTTTAAAAATATCTTCATTATAGCTAGAAATTTTGGAACGAACTTTTGCAACTACACAGTATCCAGATTCATTGACAATGGAGGATTTAGCTGACAAGTTAGAAATTTCAAACGACAAAGTTTCTGTAAGTATTTTGTTATTGTATTGTAATGGATGCAACGTCGGCTTATATCAGTTACTATATATAACCAACAAAATATGTTAAGGACCACTTTTGAAAATCAAATATTTTTTATTGTAATAAAATATTTGAAATACTTTGAGTACTATCATACTTAAAGGTTTAAACAACTCTGCGTGTGTCAAACACAGCAGAAAAGGACAACCTTTTATATATAGGTTGTTCTTCACTTTTTGTTGTAGATATACTATAATACCAATTTCTATGTACACTGTATGTATATTCCGTCTGATAACGACTCAACAGTTGTTCTTAAGGTCAAAAATATTGAAACCCAAAACAATAACCCACAATATTGAATATCTGATTCCCATGCCAAAATCATCAATGGGTAGAGCTATTTATAGGGAAAGCTCCTTAATTCCTGCAAAATTTTACAATTTATTTATTTTTTAGTAAGTTCACATTGATATCAAGAAATTATGTATAAACGGTAAACAAGATGAATTATTAGATGTTAACATCCGAAATGCAATCATAAACCAGCATATTCTTCCCGTCCTTTAACATCATACTTTGCTATTTAATGTAGTATTTTTCAGTTAAAAGTTTCCGGTTATTTGTTTTTTTCAAACTATTTATTCCACATTTAATTATTTATTTAAAGGTTTGGTTTCAAAACAGAAGATCCAAGTTTAAGAGGATGTCAAAGGATTCACAAGTATCATGGATGAGACAGCAAATGTTTGGTCAAGAAAATAGGCGGACATCTGTAGTTATTCCATGTGACGCAGACACCACAGTAAAGTCAAAACCTTCATATGTTGGAGAGGAACGACATGTTCTATCAGCACTAAATCCAAACAGAAACCCTTCCTCAGACACCAAAAAACCTTCATCAAAGTAAGTTCCAACTTTTCATAACTAAACCACCTTAACTAGTTGTGTTTGAAGCTTTTGCCACAATTGTTTTGTCAAGACATATATGCAAATTGTCAAAATGTATTATAGCAAAGAGAAACAAATTATATCATCAAATTTTGATAACAGTTTATAACATGAAATGTCATAGTTTTCACAAAATCGTCACCGAAATCAGGATGCAATAATTGTAAATTTGACTACTCGAGCTTCTGTGGTTTCTACCTTCTTTTTTTAACACTTTTCGCATTATCACTGATAAAGTCTTATCCTTAATTTACAGTTTACATTATAAGCCAAACGGAAGTGGCCTTCCACCACAAACCGCACCATGGGAGATAAATTACCGGTACACAACTCCATCACCACCTTTCGAGATGACATCTTGTGCCAACGATATCCTGAAGGACAGCAATATAAACCCATCACCAGTCAGACCAGACTACCCAGCAGATATACAATACTATGGGCAGTCGAGTCCACAAGGCTTCTGGTCCAACTATATGACAAACCAGAGTCCAGCCATGACAGTGCTTCAACCTACAATGTTTTCTAGTTATCCGTTTTTTTCACAGTCCAGTGTGACAAATCAAAGATTAACTGTTTTGTAATTCATTATTTACTTGTATTTGTAAATTTGATATAATCAATGAGTATTTATATAAAGTGCTTTACTTATCTAGACAGTTTTTGTTTTTTTATAAACATTCAAGTAATGGCATGAGTAACATAGTTTGCATAACGATACACAAAATAAAATTATCCGACATGGTTTGGACAAAGTATAGGTCCTTTTTATTCAATCCCTTAGTTTTAAGGATGCTCGCTGGTCATGTTTTGGTCTTTTTGTCAGATTTTCGGAATCCTCGGGTTTTATCCATTTCTTAAACATTAATTTTTTTGCCCCTGAGCCCCCACTTTTCTTTTATAATTCAATCATATATACCTTAAAATGGTATTTGACAAAATTTTATGAAATCCTTTTTATTTTTTCATACATCTTTGAGAGACTGAAGTTGTCAATGCAAAGACAATGAAAAACCCAGAGAACCTATTTTCTGCAAATTTTCAAGACTTTATAGCTCTAAAATGAGCGCATGAACCTATATTTTTTTCTTGCTTATTTATTTACTATTGATATGTTCTCTTACACTAAAACATCTATTTCAAATCCTATTTATTTCCTATTAGACCAGCGATCATCCTTAAGAAGTTTTGTTCTTAGTTCGTTGTATACTTCTTGACGAGGTTACAACCATGACGCCATGACGAAAGTTTTTTTTAATGATTATTATGCTTTGCTTGCCTTAGCTACTAGTTTATATAATACAAGTCATATTTCTTAAATGTAATATTTTTTGATTATCCTCATTCTTGAAAAAGTTGATACTTCTTGATCACTGCGATGTCACTAAGGGACGAGATCAAAAGTTCAATGTAGGATAAAAAACTTAATTCACATTTTTCACTGACCCCCACCCCCTCTTAACTTAATTTGGGAAAAATTAATTGACCAATATGGGCATATGCTTTGAGAGTATACTTTATGTATCATGGGTCCTGTTTTTCCTCAACAATGTATGTTTGTTCTGTATATTGACTTGGAAATCACTTTTAAAAAATATTGGAAAAAAGTGATGTGTATTTTTTGTATGCGTCAAAAAACGCACTGTTAAATTATAATTTTATACATATCATTCAAAATTCATGATCAATAAAGTGTTTGAACGACGTAGATACTATGATTGATTTCGCCCAAATACTCTCGGCCAAAAATTTGCTTTTCGGTACGATTTGATGGCTTTTATTTGCTTTAAAAGTCCAAACATATGTTAGGGCCCAAATTGAATCCGGATCTTTCAATCTATAAATCGATGTCGGATAACAAAACTTGCAGCGACCCCCCCCCCCCCCCCCCCCCCCACCCCCAAACTATTTGAATTAAGTTTTTTATCCTTCATTGAACTTTTGATCTCGTCCCTAATCAGCACACGACAAAATACATATGTAAATGTTCCATACAAGTCTACATTTATTTTGCGTTAGGGAATAACCATTTGATTTTTATTTGGGGGGGGGGGGGGGGCGGATGGAAGTAATCTTAAATCCTGCCTTTTTTTCAGCAAAATTTCGAGACTACCATTTTTTTAATACCTGGTGTTGTCCTGCCTTCTTATTTTCTGGGATCATGGCTTTTTTACACATTTTTCATTCTGCCTTTTCTTATGAGGTTTTTTGGTCCTGCCTTTTTTTTCAAATTCCTTCCATGCACCCCCTAAAAATCAAATGGTTGCTCCCTTACTAAAATTTAAATTACTGACAACGTCACACTTGGGAACGTTGGGTTGTATTACTTGAGATTCAATTTCTCAGCAAAAGTGTCTCAATGAGCGTAGCATACTGGTACATAAACGAGTGAATATCAATCATCATGAGCCTACAATACCGAAAAACTTTCAATTTGTCAAGTTCTCATGTCGTCAACACACTTCTCTGAAACAGGACATATTCTGGATAAATTATCAGTATTGGACCATACCGAAAAATGTTTGTGTGAATTTGTCGAGTTCTCATGTCGACAACCCAATTCTCAGAAACAGGAGAGATTCTGAATAACTTCTCATTATTGGACCATACAGAAAAATGTTTGTGTCAATTTTTAAGTTCACATGTCGACAACCGAATTATCAGTAAGAGGAGATATTCTGGATAAATTCTCAGTACGATTGATGCTGTTATTAAATGAATTTAATAAAGGTACAGGAACACATACAAGGTGTTCAGTGTTTATGGGTATTATGAACACGTGAGATTGTTTACTGTAAGCACATGGTCAGTGTTTATGTAAAAAAAGGACAAATATACCTAAGGAGCAATAAAAAAAACGTAACCATTGGACAGACAAACCCGGGAAGTTAAATGAACAACCACAAGCACAACAAATAAATACAGAAAACTAAAAAACAATGAACAACACAAACTCCTATAAAAACCCGGAGTGAACCCAGGTGCTCCGGAAGGGTAAGCAGTTCCTGCTCCGTATACGGCACCCGTCGTGAAATTCAACAAAGTCAATCCGGGGGAAGTCACAAATCGGTGGAGGCACATGAAAGGTTACGACAGTGGGAACAGGTCCAACATCATCTTAGATATTGGAACACTGTAATGGTCAATCAATTCGTGATGACGACCGTAAAATGTCCTAAGTGATGACATCAACTTATCCCTGATAAAACCCTGGTTAAGAAGCTTTTGTGACAGCAGTAATCCTCTTTGTCGAAAGTCAGGTAACTCATGCATGCCCTTGAAAATCGGATAAGCTGAGAAACAGACGATGCTGGTATATTGCTACTCAAAAAGGGAAAATTAACAATAGGAAATTTGAAGTCGTCATGTTTGTCATAACGATTGGATGTAATTGAGAAGTACATGTAGTCCATGCAGTACGTGCACTAGTAGTATTTAAGCGTTGTTATGACGTTGATGTTTAATTGAATGTGTAGCAGCAGTTTGTAATGACGTTAATGTGTTAAATTTCCCACCACCCACCCAATACTAGTATATGTATAGAATTAATGTGAAGTTTTCTATTTTGTAGTTTTTAATGTATGAAGGCTTTGATTGGACTGTTGGATGGATGACGAGTATAATTACAAGACATTTCTATAGAAATATATTTATTTCAAAAGTATTAAAATAAAAAAGCTGCTACACGATTAGGCACAGTTCCCATATTTATGTGTTGAGTTTTATTTGGTAAATAATTTATATGTATTCGTTTGAGCTCGGCGAATTAGAATATAACTGCAATGGGACACTACCTTTATATTCTAAGAATCGGAAAGACTTTTAAATCGTCAATATGTGATTTCTGTCACTTACATAATTTTCAATTGGCTATTTCAACAGCATAAAACCTTTTTATTTCTCTATAATACCCTTCCACATGATAAGCAAAAACTTGTGCAATCTAATCCACCAATACTAAACAAGTAAGAAAAGGTTAGGTAGGGGGAAATCTTATTTTGTAATAAAAAAAATAACAATGATTTGTGTTCCAAAAAGAAATAACATGAGACTGATCGAGTTAAAACCGATTTGGAATTTCTAGTCGACAAAATATGTGTTGGATTTAGACGTAAGGTTTTTCAACACTATAGGAGTAAATGCGATTTTGTATGAGTTTATCGATGTGCCAATTTGGCCGACACTCACAAACTAAATAAAGTCCGAATGACTTTATGTTGAGTTTGTGAGTGAAAAGGCCGAGTTTACACATCGATAAACTCACACAAAATCATATTTAATCCTTATAATTACATTTCAAACATCGAAAAGTTGTTCCTAACCGAAATAAAAAAAAATAACTTTGCTCTTTTCAGGCGACATCCATCTTGAATCTGGTACTTTTTTTTGGCAGCTGAGCAATTGAATAAAAAAGTCAACAAAGTCATTTACAAATGGAAAAAAAACGAAGGAAACTACGTTTTGATAGATTTTAACATAATCTGAAGGGTACAGAATCCACGCAATGTCCGATTTTTTCCATTTGAAGAATCCAACTTGCGTTGTTTAATATATGGCGTTGCAATCTTGACTGTGACGCCCGTGTTGCACATTTTTGCGGAGTTTTCATCAATTTTTAAACCATTTCTCATTAAATTTTAACTATTATTGTCAGTATCATCCTTAAAATTTATTCTTTTACAGCATTCTTCACATTTAATGTCTCATTGGAAACTTTAAATAATCAAGAAAGCGCATGAATATACTTGCCAAATACGGGTTTATCGATGTATAAACTTTTATGATTTTGCACTTACGACCAATGAAATTCTTGTATTTTATCGTATGCAAATTAAAATGGAATTATACTGCTATAATTTCTATAGGAGACATTTTTTTTATTTACTATGTGTTTTTTCCCTTCGTTATAACAATAATATTTGATTACTGTGTTGGTGTTCTCAAGATTCGTCTTATCTTTTGGTCTTGTGAACTTTCCCCACTATCGTTTTGATATATTTTTTTTAATAACCCGATAGTATAGTCTGCTTTATCCTGAAATGTATGCCATGACTTCTTCTTATTTTCAAATGAAATATCTTATGAAAGATATATTAACTGCTATACATTTGAGGCAAAAAGTTTTTCGTTCGATGAGATAAACTCTAAAAAGTTTCTAATTTTGGATTATAGGTATTTTGAAGAAGGGGGGTATTGCTTTTTCTTATTTTTTTTTTTTTTAAATATTTTAATCGAAATTAGTTAAAAAAAATTATAATTCCAAATAAATATTAAATGTGAAAATGGGAATTTAAGATTTAAACGAATTAACTAAAATAAACATTTCAGTAGGATATCGTTATACATGTTATATATATCCATTTGTAAATCATTTTGAAAGTTGTCATTTACAAAATGTTAAATATAACACAATTAAAAATGGAAAGGTAGTCAGCATGTATATATTTATATAGATAAGAAAATACCTCTTTAATACTTTAACAAACAAATATTGTATTTATGATTGTGCTGTACAAGGAAGAAATTTAAATGTATTTTTAGAGCTCATGTAAGCATGAAGAATGTTATGAAGTAAGTTTGAAATTATTAATTATATGAAGTGAATTTTGGTGAAAAGATACATGTATTGAATTTCTTGTGACTTGACAAGCCAAAAATGCCAAATTGAGGTGTCACACAGAATCCACCTTAATTAAATATATTTCGTACAGCTTAAATATTACGGAAATGAAATGATAGAGAAAGGGGGGGGGGACACTGGTGTTAATTTTTTTCAATCCAAGCAATACTGAAATGCATGTATAATACAAAACGCATGTGAACAACACCTTTATTGTTGTTCTTCATCTTGACGTTCCTGTAAGGTCTTCAACAATGGATAAAAAGCTTACACCCTACACCAGGACCAAGACACTGTCTACCAACGACTTTGATAGCGTTGAACGTAGCAATAGTGAAAATTTTCCCCTAAATTTTATTCGTGTTTTTTTCTCTTTTCCTTTTTACCACCTTTCTCCTCTGCTGAATATCTTTAACTTTCTGATTTTTCCCTTATTTTTCAATGATGGAACTTTATAATCTGCAACCTTTTTCATATGATGACAAGAAATTTTTAAACATTCTTCGTATCACAGAGGTGCAATGTATATTTTTCACCAAAAACACATTTTGACCACCAACATGTACAGGGTCATAATTACATGATTTTACGTAACATCCCAACCAACTTCAAAGGCTACAATCCATGAAGACACAGTAACTGGAGAAAATATTATGCAAAAAGGTAATTGATTTTCAATCAACAAGATGTTCTTAATCTTTGTGATGGTCAAGCTTAAGATTCCTGATAACCCCTGACAGTTATCACAATGACTGTATTGTTTTAGTTTTAGTTGTGGTTTTTCGTCCCTTTCTTTCCTTAAATTACGGAAATCTAAATCATTTCAATTTTGTATATACATGTATGGTGTACTGGATTAAATGGTAAGGATAGTTTAAACCCTTATGAGGATTTCTACATCACGCTGAATTCGGTTTGTTTTATCTTATATTGCAGTTGTTGTTTTTATTTGTGATCATATGTCATAAAATACATATTTTTTCATCAATGCAGCGCATTTTATAAAATAATTTCAATTAGATAATTTTAGACCCTTATCACAATTTCTGTTTTAATTAATGGTTTTTCACACTGATAACGGAGTGTTTTATCTCATATTACAATTGTCATATATTTGTATTATCTTGTTTTGTCTGTTTGGTGTTTATTATTATTTAGTTAATATTTTAGCTTTAATCATTTAATTTTTCATTATTCCTGTAATAAAAATTTAAATTCTGTTCATGGAATATTCTAAAACTATTATTCAATCATATTTTTATTTATCATGCAGTTAGTGTTGTTTTTGATGAATAGATAATATAGCCAGTTCTATATATTATATCAAGATTGTCATATTACAAAAATGTATAAGAAATTCTTCGCACTGGGAAGCTGACAAAAGGTAAGGAAAACCCATGTTATCACCATAGTCTGTCCTAAATCAACTTTATATCACAATTTTTTTCTTTCCAGATTACCAATTATATAGTCTGTCAAAAATGACCGAAAGTAACAACGGAGAAAACATTACCAATCAATCAGAGAATGAAGACAATGACTTTTCAGATGGTTATACACAGGAGCAATTAGATCATGTAAACAGGTACATGTATGTGTAGTAATTACTGAAAAGGAGGAGGTGAGATCGAGGGATACCTCCTTAGAGTTTGACAGGAATGTTGTTGATAAAAATGAGACACTCTGTCATTAGATTGGACTGAAAGGAAATATAGGTTAAATGTCGATTAGAAAACAACCCAGAGATAGAACTCAAAAAATGTAAAAAGATATTTGTACAGCATTCAAAATGATTTTTGGGTTTTTAACATTTAAGGCCTTGAAAACAACTGATGAGTCACAAATCGACGAAATGTGCACATCGTGTGCATTAAAATTGGTATCAAATCACTGTGCATTAAAGAACTTGTCAGGTGTCCAGCATATATAACAAGATTTTAATGGCCACATATAAAAACAGTATGAAGAAGTTTAACCGAAACCATATTATCAAGATTGCTATACGTAGCCATTTCATCGGTCCCTGCCGCGGCCACATGCAGGACTCGAGGGTAAGGTAGTTTCAAGAACTACGGTTCGCAGGATGTTACTAACTTTAACCAGTAGGGTTAAATACGTTAAAAATGCCTTATCTTTATGAGCAAGGTTAATGCATTACAGCAGGGCCATTACAGGATTTTGTTATAATAACCGGGCCATTACAGGATTTTGTTATAATAACCGGGCCATTACAGGATTTTGTTCATAATAACCGGGCCATTACGGGATTTTGTTCATAATAACCTTTTATTACGGCTTTTTCAAAACGGCTGCCTTTTTCAATACTCACTTGGAAATTTCAGGAAGAGCAAACAAGAACATTTTAAAACATATATTTGAAAAAAAACTATCCTAAATTAATCTTTAAAACTGTTCTCACAAGTTTTGCTTACTTACCATTATATTTGTGCTATTCGGATTAATGCAAATGCTATATATACAAACTTGTTAATAAAAGTATTAAGAAATTGGTGTTCTCATAATCTCCCTGTTATATGTCCTCGGTCTGTAATAATGGCCTTCGGATGCAATAATGGCCTTTGGCGTGGCCTCGGGCCATAACAGCAATCCTCAGGCCATTATTAAATATATTGGACATATAACAGGGCCATTATGAAAACACCCATTTATTAATACAATTATAAAAGGACAAAAAACGATTAAAGTCCCATAACTCCTAACAAAATATATCGAATCAAAATGGTGGGATAGTATGGTCAACTACACATCATGACTAAAAACCCTTTAAAATATGAAAGCAATCCAACAAACGGTCTCAGAGATCATGAACTAACTCCCTTAACGCCTATAAAAACAATAAATCAAAATTGCGGTAAAGTATGATAATCTTCATATCATAGGTAACATTCTTGAAAAATATATACCAAATCTACCCAGTAGTTTCAGAGGAATTGCGTCCACAAGGTATGCATACGATACAATGTGATGAAATACAACAAAGTCCTACATCCTGTAAAAAATTCTGAATCAATATAGCGGTAAAGTGTGATCATTTTTATGTCATATGTAATCCTGCAAAGTAGAAATCAACTCTGCCTTGTAGTTTCAGAGTTGCGTCTACAAGGTATACAGTTGATACAATGTGATAAAAAAAAAAAAAAACAACAAAGTCCATAACTCCTGTAAAAATAGCTGAATTGAAATGGCGGTATAGAATGATCATCGTCATATCATAGGTAATATTTTTGCAAAATATAAACCAAATCTGCATTGTAGTTTCAAAGGAGTTGCGTCCACAAGATATGCATATGATACAATATATAAAATATAACTAAGTCCCATCACTCATGTAAAAATTGCTGAATTAAAATGGCGGTGTGGTGTGTTCATCTTCATGTCATAGGTAACATTCCTGCAAAATATAATCCAAATCTTCCCTGTAGTTTCAGAGGCGATGCGTCCCCACTGTTATTGGGAACGACACACGGACGCAGATAATTACTAGTTCCTCCGTCACTTTGAAGCGGAGGACAAAATTGTCTGAAATAAAAACGATACTCATAGACAACCACTGACGAAGTCTCCTGAATTTGGAAATAAGACACAAAAATATGACGTGAAGGTAGTGATTTTATTCACTTTGTGAGTGAACTGGTCTCCTGTATACACCGATAAATTTCTTCATAACAACTCTTATTACTCTAATAATTTTGTTTTACAGAACGTTAGCTCACGGTGAATATATGTACTATGATATCCTTGGTGTTCCAAGACTTTCGAAAATTGAAACTGTCAAAAACTCTTACAGACGGCTCTCGCTACTGTTACATCCGGATAAAAACAGTGCACCAAGAGCAGAGGAAGCTTTTAAAGGTATTTTTGTACAAACATACATTTTGAGAAAACAATGTTAAAATTATCAGTTTATTAGCACCAAATGCGTCTTTTGCTAGATAAACTTTTGGTGCAGCTTCATAAAATTACTAGTTTTCTTACTTTTAATGCACATAAATTCTGTTATGTGCAAACGATTCAATACTTCCTATTATTGTCTTATTTTTTAAATGCCCTATATAACGACAGTGCGATAATTAATGTAGATTACGGAATGGAAGAAATGACAGTTATCCCCGCACTCGAATTTTCTACGCTAATCATACTATGAAAATAGTATATAAAATCGTTTACAACATATATGTTGGGTTTGCAAGACTCTGTTGCTCTTTGGAATCCAGTGAAAGTGGCTGTTTGATACTTACTAAAAACTAGAATTTGTTTAAATGTTCTGATTCCAGGCATATATTATGTGATTTTACAAAAGATAATGGTCTCAGAATCTTCCAGGAAATTAACTAACGATTAAAGATGGAACTAGAAATTTCGAATCAAACATTCCTGTCATTCTTGTGATAAGAGTGAAATATGATTTGGTTGCAATGCAATGTACCTTTCCCCCCCAAAAATAGGTTTAGAATCTTCTAGCAAATGAACTACAACCAAGAATTATCAGTTCTAATGACGAGAATATCTACAGTTGATTACCCCCCCCCCCCACACACACACAAGTTTAGACTATCCATTATTTTGAATTTCTACACATTAACATATTATAGTGTTACTGACTTGCTGATTCTGTATTGGCCCGTATTGGCAAGTTATGTAAAATATGTTTAAAATTGCCCATTCAATACTAGATGATCAGAGCTAATAAAGATCAGTAAGTTAAACTTAACCATGCAATACGGAAAAAACTGGCTCAGTACGGAAAAAACAGGCCCAATACGGACAAGCTCAATATGGATATTCTACTTCCGGTAGTCAACAAAATCTAGAAGTTTTGCGTTATTTGAGAATAGTAAAAGTATGTAAGTTCCAGGCAAAATTTTTACTGCACACACTACAGCTAAATGCAAAATGTCATATAGAGAAATCCTAACAGTATATGTATACCCAGTAATAAATTTCTTATTTTACATAACTGGTTAATAAAGGTGTCATAGAATGGGTTTTTGTTCCTTTTGGTCCTGTATTATGTCCTTTGACAAGTCGTATTGGGCCCAAAACTACTGACCTTGGACATAATACAGGACCAATATGAAAAAAAACCCATTCTATAACCGTATAGTATTGATTCAAGGTTAGCTGTATTGGTCCCGAGTCCCGAGGAGTCAGCTTTTATTAAATAATCTAAACAGTTAGTAACACTTTTATTAAATAATCTAAACAGTTCGTAACACTTTTACTTAATAATCTAAACAGTCTATACAGCTGGTCCGTATGATTAGGCCATATGACAAAATAGTCTGTAGGACCTGTCCGTATGGAATTTGATCCATATTGCCCTGTTTCCAAATTGACTTGGCAATATGACCTTCCGTATTGTTCCGGGCCGAAAATCTGTATTAAATTATTAACCAGATAAATTTTCATATAAATGCTGGTATCTATAAAGACCAGGGGAACGTAAAATATTAGTCATATTAAGGCTTTTTAAACATATTATTTAATAACCTAATATTATGGACGACTTAACAGCAATATTGTCCAAGGACAACGGTATTATTCGCCGCTATTGTTTTTGAAGCTATGTTATTTGCCATTTTTCATGAGAAAAAGATGCCGTTAAAATTGTTCCACAAAACGGGATTATTCATGAACCAATCAATTCATTTTTTTACATGTGAGGTATAATAATAAAATATAAATGTGGAAAAAAAAGATAAAGCTATAATCATAGCGAAAACTGAAGCATTGGGACGTTATATTTAGACTTCTGGAACAAAATTCCGAAAGCTTATGGCGCAGCTACTATTCCATATCAAGATTTACACTCTAAACGAGAATATATTGGAAGAGGTGAAGTTGCAAAAGTCAGCGTATTATTATCCTTATTATTGGATGTAACGCGTCATTTGATTGATCAAATTTTTTTCGTCTATGATATTATAGACTAAATTTTCTTTTCTTCTATGACATCATTAAAGGAAATCCCAACGTTTTAGACGTCAAAACAACCAGTGGAATTAAATTATAAGGATTGACAATAATTTTGTTTTCAATCTATTCGAAATAACCTCAATGCACATGGTGCACACTTTCAAATAATACGCGCGTTATTTAGTGTGCACCACATGATTGAGGTTATTTCTTCATACACTGGAAAAAAAATTACAGTCAATAGTTAAATAAATATTTTTGTAGAATTTGTTTACTTTTAATTGTAATTAGTCTCTAGATATAGTTTAACAGCTCTGTTGCTAGTATCTCGATACAAGCTTGAATTGATACTTTAAGTTTACTTTTACTAAAATTTTATTTAAAAGAGACTAAGGAGTATCTCCCTCATGCATAGCTCAGTCCTTTACGCTTTTTGTCATTTACTGTTGTTTTGATCTAAGTTTTAGTTTACACCATTTTAGGACTTAAGCACAATTATGAGTAAATGTGCACATCTTTTGCACTAAATAGGATGGATTGATTTCAGCCATTATTTTGTCTCATCAGACATAAAAAGTTAAAATTAAGATTTCAGATTCGAATTTGTATCTATTTTTATCGTATAATGATCGTACTTTCACAATTGATCAATCATTATACAAAATTCCTTCCATGATGCAAGAGCGACGTCTTAAACGTCTGCCAGATGAAGGATTTGAGGAAAATTGAGTGTTTTCACAGTAGATTTTAGTCTAAACAACTGTGAGCAACAGCCTTTCCCAAACAGATTTTTTTAATATTATGTTTGTCTTAGATAAAGACAAATTTCAGTGGAATATCTTATTGAGCAAGGCTGCTGCTCTTATAAATTTTTAATTCAAAGTCCTAAAAAGAGTGACATTTGCATGTTGTTTTTCACTGATTTCTTCTTTGACAGCATATTGCAGCTATTACAAAAAAATTCTTGTTGAAATAACATTTTTTTAAAATGTAACATTTTAAGAGTATTTAATGATAGCTGAGAGTAAGATGTTCTTTGTTTTTTAATTCAAGGTGCCAAATAACAGACCAACCATGTCCTTTGATATCATTACATGTTACATATATTTTACAGTTATAAACAAGGCTAACACCAAACTGACAGACCCAGTACAAAAACTCAGATATGACGCAATAGAACTACCACTGATACTTGAGAGTCAGGCAAACCGACAAGGTATATTGATGTACAACTAACGATTTTTCGAAGCTCCGTTATGTTATTGTTTTGTCCGGGGTACTGTCTATTTGATGGCTTTACATTGTTGACCGTACATGTAGACAACAGCTCTTTAAAGTAATTTTTTTGTCCGGGGTCCTGTCTCTTGGGTGGCGTTTCATTGTTGACCGTACAGGTAGACAACAGCTCTTGAATGTAATTTGTTTTGTCCGGGGTTCAGTCTGTTGGGGGGCGTTTCATTGTTGACCGTACAGGTAGACAACATCTCTTATATATTTTTGTCCGAGGTTCTGCCTGGATGGAGTTTCACTGTTGACCTTTCAAGTTATCCATTTTGATGTTTGCTAACAGAATGAAATAAATCATTTTCTTGTATTTTTTTCCCTTATCTCTCTAGGACAAGGACAGGGATACCAACATGCTAGTCACCGTTCTGACAGTCAATACCACCAGCGTTCATATCAGACATTTAGAAAACGGAACGTCTTTGAAAGGACAGATGAAGATTTTGTAAGTTTAAAGTTCAGTGTATGTAATAAATGTGGTATGTATTTAATTGGCATTAATATCTGCAATTTCTGAAGTCGCCATCTGATAGCCAAGAGTGATTAACTATAAGTGTTTTTCCGAAAGATCTGTCACAGTGTTGTTGGTTGTATGGTAAATCATTTATTAACTAAGCTTTCATAATTTAGAACAGTTGAATGTCTCAATTGTAAAATCCGTGTAAGAAGGGAGGTAACTCAAACTTCATGCTTTCTTTACACTGTTTTGAGGGGAAAACAAATAAATTTTAATAGATGATAGATGATGTTTATCTAATACATGCAAGTATTACACATCAAGTTACCTTATAGTATTAACATGTACAGTGCATGTGAATTCGAATATTGATAACTCCCAATAAATAAAATACTAGTACTTTAACAAAAAAAACCCCGAGGATTTCTTATATTATTTTGATTTGCTACCGTAGGGTATTTTTATTCGCTAACAGTGAGATATATGCCGAAATACTAAATCCTTTATAAAAATTAATAAGTACTACTGTTGCATGTCTTGAAAGCAAAATCTGATAAGCTTACAACATTTAATTTTTTTTATGTGTTTCCAGATGAAGTTTCTATTGCTTTTCGGAATACCTATCTTGATACTGTTGCTATATCCGGTTTTCTCCACTTTCTTTACATCACCAGAAGATTTCAAGCTTAGGAAATCTGGGTTTGTAATCAAATAGATATGCATAAAACCTTTATGTTACCTTTATTGAACTTTTCTTGGTGCATAAATGACAGAAAGTTTAACAACTTTTGAAGACTGTATGACAATATAGATTGATAAAAGATCTGAAATCCGTAATTTTAATTTGAAGACGTCAGTAACGTGCTTCTGAAAAGTGACATTTTATCAAACAGTTTGATGTTTTATATTCTAATAAAAATAAAAATCTCGTTTAGCACGTGCTCTTATGACCACGATTATGGCGGAGACAGTACGGAGAATATTTTAAAATTACAGTCATTTTTTAGGTGTCAAATATTACATGTAATTATAAGAATTGAATGCATCATCTTGAGAAGCGCATCATACGAAATGTGCTTTGTTCAACATGGTCAAGGCTTTTACACACAGATAAACAATTTAATTCTTAGTTAAACGCTTTAACAATAAACTAACAAGCATAAAATGTACCCAGCTTCACAAATATATACAGCTAATTCGCACTGTCTACAACTATTTCAACTAAAACTTCCTGAAAGTAATAATTACTAAACTTTGATAGTCATTTTTGGTAGTCCAAATACATGTAGCTTTAAGAAATCGATAGTAAAATATATCTATAAATCTGACAGCAGTGTATATTTTCACTTTATTTAGGGATTTTACAGAACTCCGTTTTACAAGTATAAGAAGAATTCCGTTTTATGTAAAGAAGGATTTTCAGCCAGAGAGTCTAAAGGAATATCATGAACTTGAAGAAAGTGTAGAGAATAAATATTATAGATTATATAACTAACTTTATTTGCAAACAATACCCATTTCGGTCATAGCAATACAAATGTCACATACAAAAAACATATTTGAACATCAATTTATTATACATGTATAAACAGATAACTAATATAGTCAAGAGTCTCCTTTTCTCAGTTCTAATGACTGTTTTATAAAAGAAACTACCATATTGATATCTTTGGGCGTTGATGGGTTTAATATAAGTTTAAGTTTTGCAATGTCATTTAAATCAAGGAAGTCGTCGTATACTTCCAAGAAGTATTCTATCATTTTTTGTCTATAAATACTATTACTATTGCATTCTAGGAAGAAATGTTTTTCATCGTCAAGTTTCTGACACGTATGACATAGTCTTTGATTTCTGGGAACTTTCTTATATCTCAAGAGTTCTATTAATAATTCATGGTCACTCAGTCTAAATTTAGTGAGAATTTTACGTGTTTCTTTATTAGGATGGGACAAGTAGTATTCCATTTTATATTCTGATTTTATAAATTTATATAAGTATATTTTATTTTGTTCATTTAAATCATTAATTTTATTTTGGATCAAATCCAAATAATACATATTAGTATTAGTTTTCACACTATTTCTTTTTTGTTTTGTCTCTTTTAAAGTTTTACATTTATGTACTTCATTAACTTTATTATTTGTTTCATCTGTTATAGATTTTGCATATGTGTACCAGGAGTATATACCTTCATTATCTAAGATTTTTGAAAGACTCAGTGCTTCCTTAACAAGGGGATTTAAAGTTTCATTGTGAAGCCTTGAGAGATACATAATAGATTGGGATTTTATGAAGGATTCAACAGGAATTACCCCCAATTCGGCCCTAATAGCAATATTTGTTGCACTTCTTTTAGTGCCAAATGTATATTTTAAAAACTCAAGTTGTAATTTTTCCATTGGAGTTTTATCAATAAAGGATAAAATATCTACATTAGATGTATTTACGCTAGCTCGTCTTTGAGCTCTGTAGAGTTTAATATAAGAGTCCATAAAACAGATCTCTTGATTATAAGTCAAAATAGGCTTCACTAAGGTATCAAATAAGTTACAAGATACCTTTACCGGTAAATTTCCATAATCCGACGTATAGGCCTTGGTGGCAAATAATACTTTTCTAGCTTTATTTGCTAACTCTAAGGTACAAGAATTAAAGTTACCATTATTTGTAATTTCACACCCTAAATATTTATATTTGCTGACATTTTCTAAAAATTCTCCTTTATACATGGAAATATTGTTGTTATGTTTTAATTTTGGAGGATTATTTTGAAAAATCATAGTTTTTGACTTTTTCACATTGACTGTTAGATGCCAATTATCACAATAGTGTGACAATGAATCAATACTTTTTTGCAATCCAGACTGTGTTTCTGATAGAATAATTAGATCATCTGCAAAGAGAAGACTTCCTATATATGAGTCAACAAGTTTTGGGGGACTGTGTTCCTTCTGTTCAAATAAATGACTAATGTCATTGATGAATATATTAAATAGAGTAGGGCTCACTGCATCTCCTTGTCTTACACCTTTATCTATGTTAAAAAACTTTGAATGAAGATTTTTATTTTTAAATGCACTTTCCGTATTTTGAAATTGTTTTTTAATAATATTATACATATTTGCTCCAATACCTTGTTCTAAAATTTTGTACATAAGCCCTTTTCTCCATAAGGAGTCAAATGCCTTTTGCAGGTCCACAAAACATACGAATATCTTCTTCTTATTTTTGTGAACATATTTATTAATAAGACTTTTTAAAATAAATATACAGTCTGATGTCCTGTGATTTGATCTAAATCCAAATTGTGATGGATTATACTTATTTTCTAAAAATGAAGTGAGTCTATCATTTAGCAGTGCAACTATATATAAGAAATACGGACAGCTCATACTATTGGTAATTCTGTTTTCTGTGATGTTATCTTTATTCGTTGTCGTTTATTCAGATTTACTAAATTCATACAGATTATTTTATCCTACAACCAGAAATATAAATACCAGAGAGAAAAAAAAACTGACAATACTAGTACTTCTTGCAATATAGTACAGGACTAACAATCAATTTACTCTCTACTCTGTGATTCTATCTGGATCTTTCAACTGTTTAACGTAATCTTAATCACAAGGTTTAAGTAAAATTGGTTTGTTATACATATCAGTATTTAGTTGTCTTATATATCTAGTAAAAGTTTCACTTTAAAATAAAAATCGACAGGATATAAAAAAAAATCTATTGTAAGAACTAAAAGACTCATATATGGCACATGTACATAAGTGCAGAGGATCAAATTATGTCAAAATTATAAAATTAATATGAACTAAAAGCTAGCAATGAATCAATTTAATAGTATACCGCAGTCCAGTCATTAGCCCATCACTCACAACAGTCGAAAGTATATCACGCTAACACCTTTAGTGTCAAAACAGGTAGTGAAAATCATAAGAAATCTCTGTATAGATATAGAGCCCTATAGTCTCTCCAGCAATTGTTCATGTTCCATGTTTTTTTTTCTGTCTATGATGCTCATTTGTTGAATAATCAGGGCATTCGACAGTATAACCCACAGCTGGCCTCTTCTCTGAAACCTCTTCTGACAATCATTTAGAAAGTAGAAAAGACTATTAGTATTAAATATTTGTCAAGAGAATTTGTTTTAGTGAATCATGTATTACATATGATTGAAGTACAAAATGTACAATGATCTATAAGGCAATACAAAATTATCTTTTTTCTTGGGATTTGGCCGCTCCGATTGTTGGACGATGTAAATTTTAAGAACAAATTTTTTGCCGCCTCATTTTGTAACTAGAGGCTCTCAAGAGCCTGTGTCGCTCACCTGTATCTAATGTGATTTTGGAAATTATGTAAAATTATATAATGATTGAGACCAAGATTGGTGTAATTTGACACAGTATTTAAAATTAAAAACAGGTCATCTTAGTGTAGTCTTACAATAGCTACTGAAGACATCTTATCATTATTATTTTTGAATATGTGGTCAAGTTGTGACCATTCAGAATTTTTTTTACAATTTTCTGATAGACTTCTAAACATCTTGGTCAGCACCTCATAAGGAACATTCATGCTATGTTTTGTTACATTCCATTCAGTGGTTCTCTAAAAGAAGTCATTTGTATGCATTTCCCATAGGGTCCAATGTTAAACTTAGTCCCCCGCTGGCGGCCATCTTGGATGATGGATCGGCTACAAAGTAACAACGCTTGGTCAGCACTTCATAAGGAACATTCATGCCAGATTTAGTTTCATTCCATTCAGTGGTTCTCTAAAAGAAGTCATTTGTATGCATTTCCCATAGGGTCCTATGTAAAACTAAGTTCCCCGCTGGCGGCCATCTTGGATGATGGATCAGCTACAAAGTAACAACACTTGGTCAGCACTTCATAAGGAATATTCATGCCATGTTTGGTTTCATTCCATTAAGTGGGTCACTAAAAGAAGTCATTTGTATGCATTTCCCATAGGGTTCTATGTTAAACTAAGTCCCCCGCTGGCGACCATCTTGGATTATGGATCGGCTACAAAGTAACAACACTTGATCAGCACCTCATAAGGAACATTCATGCCATGTTTGGTTTCATTCTAAGTCCCCCTCTGGCGCCCATCTTGGATGATGGATCGGCTACAAAGTAACAACACTTGGTCAGCACCTCATAAGGAACATTCATGCCAGATTTAGTTTCATTCCATTCAGTGGTTCTCTAAAAGAAGTCATTTGTATGCATTTCCCATAGGGTCCTATGTTAAACTAAGTTCCCCGCTGGCGGCCATCTTGGATGATGGATCAGCTACAAAGTAACAACACTTGGTCAGCACCTCATAAGGAATATTCATGCCATGTTTGGTTTCATTCCATTAAGTGGATTACTAAAAGAAGTCATTTGTATGCATTTCCCATAGGGTTCTATGTTAAACTAAGTCCCCCGCTGGCGGCCATCTCGGATTATGGATCGGCTACAAAGTAACAACACTTGGTCAGCACCTCATAAGGAACATTCATGCCATGTTTGATTTCATTCCATTCAACGGTTCTCTAAAAGAAGTCATTTGTATGCATTTCCCATAGGGTCCTATGTTAAACTAAGTTCCCGGCTGGCGGCCATCTTGGATGATGGATCGGCTACAAAGTAACAACACTTGGTCAGCACTTCATAAGGAACATTCATGCCAGATTTAGTTCCATTCCATTCAGTGGTTCTCTAAAAGAAGTCATTTGTATGCATTTCCCATAGGGTCCTATGTTAAACTAAGTTCCCCGCTGGCGGCCATCTTGGATGATGGATCAGCTACAAAGTAACAACACTTGGTCAGCACTTCATAAGGAATATTCATGCCATGTTTGGTTTCATTCCATTAAGTGGGTCACTAAAAGAAGTCATTTGTATGCATTTCCCATAGGGTTCTATGTTAAACTAAGTCCCCCGCTGGCGGCCATCTTGGATTATGGATCGGCTACAAAGTAACAACACTTGATCAGCACCTCATAAGGAACATTCATGCCATGTTTGGTTTCATTCCATTCAACGGTTCTCTAAAAGAAGTCATTTGTATGCATTTCCCATAGGGTCCTATGTTAAACTAAGTCCCCCTCTGGCGCCCATCTTGGATGATGGATCGGCTACAAAGTAACAACACTTGGTCAGCACCTCATAAGGAACATTCATGCCAGATTTAGTTTCATTCCATTCAGTGGTTCTCTAAAAGAAGTCATTTGTATGCATTTCCCATAGGGTCCTATGTTAAAGTAAGTTCCCCGCTGGCGGCCATCTTGAATTATGGATCGGCTACAAAGTAACAACACTTGGTCAGCACTTCATAAGGAATATTCATGCCATGTTTGGTTTCATTCCATTAAGTGGGTCACTAAAAGAAGTCATTTGTATGCATTTCCCATAGGGTTCTATGTTAAACTAAGTCCCCGCTGGCGGCCATCTTGGATTATGGATCGGCTACAAAGTAACAACACTTGGTCAGCACCTCATAAGGAACATTCATGCCATGTTTGGTTTCATTCCATTCAACGGTTCTCTAAAAGAAGTCATTTGTATGCATTTCCCATAGGGTCCTATGTTAAACTAAGTCCCCCTCTGGCGCCCATCTTGGATGATGGATCGGCTACAAAGTAACAACACTTGGTCAGCACCTCATAAGGAACATTCATGCCAGATTTAGTTTCATTCCATTCAGTGGTTCTCTAAAAGAAGTCATTTGTATGCATTTCCCATAGGGTCCTATGTTAAACTAAGTTCCCCGCTGGCGGCCATCTTGGATGATGGATCAGCTACAAAGTAACAACACTTGGTCAGCACTTCATAAGGAATATTCATGCCATGTTTGGTTTCATTCCATTAAGTGGGTCACTAAAAGAAGTCATTTGTATGCATTTCCCATAGGGTTCTATGTTAAACTAAGTCCCCCACTGGCGGCCATCTTGGATTATGGATCGGCTACAAAGTAACAACTCTTAGTCAGCACCTCATAAGGAACATTCATGCCATGTTTGGTTTCATTCCATTCAACGATTCTCTAAAAGAAGTCATTTGTATGCATTTCCCATAGGGTCCTATGTTAAACTAAGTCCCCCTCTGGCGCCCATCTTGGATGATGGATCGGCTACAAAGTAACAACACTTGGTCAGCACCTCATAGGAACATTCATGCCAGATTTAGTTTCATTCCATTCAGTGGTTCTCTAAAAGAAGTCATTTGTATGCATTTCCCATAGGGTCCTATGTTAAACTAAGTTCCCCGCTGGCGGCCATCTTGGATGATGGATCAGCTACAAAGTAACAACACTTGGTCAGCACTTCATAAGGAATATTCATGCCATGTTTGGTTTCATTCCATTAAGTGGGTCACTAAAAGAAGTCATTTGTATGCATTTCCCATAGGGTTCTATGTTAAACTAAGTCCCCCGCTGGCGGCCATCTTGGATTATGGATCGGCTACAAAGTCACAACACTTGATCAGCACCTCATAAGGAACATTCATGCCATGTTTGGTTTCATTCCATTCAACGGTTCTCTAAAAGAAGTCATTTGTATGCATTTCCAATAGGGTCCTATGTTAAACTAAGTCCCCCTCTGGCGGCCATCTTGGATGATGGATCGGCTACAAAGTAACAACACTTGGTCAGCACCTCATAAGGAACATTCATGCCAGATTTAGTTTCATTCCATTCAGTGGTTCTCTAAAAGAAGTCATTTGTATGCATTTCCCATAGGGTCCTATGTTAAACTAAGTTACCCGCTGGCGGCCATCTTGAATTATGGATCGGCTACAAAGTAACAACACTTGGTCAGCACTTCATAAGGAATATTCATGCCATGTTTGGTTTCATTCCATTAAGTGGGTCACTAAAAGAAGTCATTTGTATGCATTTCCCATAGGGTTCTATGTTAAACTAAGTCCCCGCTGGCGGCCATCTTGGATTATGGATCGGCTACAAAGTAACAACACTTGGTCAGCACCTCATAAGGAACATTCATGCCATGTTTGGTTTCATTCCATTCAACGGTTCTCTAAAAGAAGTCATTTGTATGCATTTCCCATAGGGTCCTATGTTAAACTAAGTCCCCCTCTGGCGCTCATCTTGGATGATGGATCGGCTACAAAGTAACAACACTTGGTCAGCACCTCATAAGGAACATTCATGCCAGATTTAGTTTCATTCCATTCAGTGGTTCTCTAAAAGAAGTCATTTGTATGCATTTCCCATAGGGTCCTATGTTAAACTAAGTTCCCCGCTGGCGGCCATCTTGGATGATGGATCAGCTACAAAGTAACAACACTTGGTCAGCACTTCATAAGGAATATTCATGCCATGTTTGGTTTCATTCCATTAAGTGGGTCACTAAAAGAAGTCATTTGTATGCATTTCCCATAGGGTTCTATGTTAAACTAAGTCCCCGCTGGCGGCCATCTTGGATTATGGATCGGCTACAAAGTAACAACTCTTAGTCAGCACCTCATAAGGAACATTCATGCCATGTTTGGATTCATTCCATTCAACGATTCTCTAAAAGAAGTCATTTGTATGCATTTCCCATAGGGTCCTATGTTAAACTAAGTCCCCCTCTGGCGCCCATCTTGGATGATGGATCGGCTACAAAGTAACAACACTTGGTCAGCACCTCATAAGGAACATTCATGCCAGATTTAGTTTCATCCCATTCAGTGGTTCTCTAAAAGAAGTCATTTGTATGCATTTCCCATAGGGTCCTATGTTAAACTAAGTTCCCCGCTGGCGGCCATCTTGGATGATGGATCGGCTACAAAGTAACAACACTTGGTCAGCACCTCATAAGGAACATTCATGCCAGATTTAGTTTCATTCCATTCAGTGGTTCTCTAAAAGAAGTCATTTGTATGCATTTCCCATAGGGTCCTACGTTAAACTAAGTTCCCCGCTGGCGGCCAACTTGGATGATGGATCGGTTACAAAGTAACAACACTTGGTCAGCACCTCATAAGGAACATTCATGCCATGTTTGGTTTCATTCCATTCAACGGTTCTCTAAAAGAAGTCATTTGTATGCATTTCCCATAGGGTCCTATGTTAAACTAAGTCCCCCTCTGGCGCCCATCTTGGATGATGGATCGGCTACAAAGTAACAATACTTGGTCAGCACCTCATAAGGAACATTCATGCCATGTTTGGTTTCATTCCATTCAGTGGTTCTCTAGAAGAAGTTCAAAATGTAAAATGTTAACGACGACGCCGGCCGACGCCGGACGACGACGGACGACGGACGCCAAGTGATGAGAAAAGCTCACTTGACCCTTTGGGTCAGGTGAGCTAAAAATACTAAAAATTCTTTTTTCAAGAAGTTAAAAATAAAAATTGTTCGCCCGCTCCTAACATTTTGTAAAAATTTGTTATATTTTGCAATATTTTATTTAAAAAAATTTGTGCCGCAAGTATATTTGATCTTCGCCGGGAAAAAAATTTACAAGGAAAAAAAATAAAAATAAAAATTTCGCTCTCCCCCCCCCCCCCCCTAGTCATTTATCATCAGTAGTACTCAAAGCCAAAAATTACGAAAGTCGGAGAAATATTCAAAATGACCACTAAGAGTAAGAGGAAAAAAGTAAAGACGAAAACCATCCTAGGAAAAAAATAACGATGAAAACCATCCTAGGAAAAAATAACGGTGAAAACCATTCTAGGAAATCAAGAAACCCAAACCATTTGTTAACTGTTGTATGCGTAAGGGAGGTACTCCACAGTATCCAGAAGGTTTTAAATGAAACAAACCCCAAGAAGTTCTTAGAACATCTATCAAATGCTAATGCACACAGACATATTTAAGAATAGTATAATAAAATTTTTATTCAAAATAGATAATTTTAATCACGTAAATCAAGTACAAACATAAGTATATTTCGTGAAAACATAAAAAAACATGCAATATTCGTTTAAAATGTAAGGTTTTCCTTCATATTGCAGAATTTAACGAGTAAATAAAAAAACAAGCCTTATTTCCTCTAACGGGACATTATGAAATATGTTGATGCTAAAGCTAATGGAAAAAATAAACAAACAACATGGAATTTGTATATGGACGGAATGTAATATTTTATTTGTAAAATTATACTTATATACGGACGGAATATACTGTTTGATTAATGAAAAAATGGTGGCTTTATTACAATTCTGTACATTTAGCTAAACTAAGTACCAGTATAACATAATGTTATTACAATGTAGATTTTTGGAAAGCAATTCGATAAATAGGCAAAAGATGTATTAAAGTAATATCACAAAAACGCGATTACATGTACATTGTATACTTTCATTGTTGTAAATTTTTAATCGAAGGAAAACATATAAAAGTCAACACGCCATCTTGCAACATAAGACTCCAAAAATAACGCAAATAAATGTTTGTTACATGGACGAACGGAATGAAAATACTTATACATGTATATGGGTTTCGTATCAATGGACTAACAAGATTCGGACGGAATGAAAATGCTAATTTTTTTCACTTATTCAGACCATAATATTTGTAGATTTCAATTGCATAAAGGCCTCATTTATTCATCAATGAAGCTGCTCCTTGTTGAATTAGATGCAACGTTTGTTGTCATAGATTGTTTGGACGATTTCTTTTCGGGAGGAACATGTTCTCTCTTTATATAGTGTAACGGTTTAACCTTTTCTTCTTCTGGGTTAACAGTATTTAATTTTACACATATAACGATCATCCGGTAAATCTGAAGACAAAGCATAAGAACGTTTTTAGCGGTAAAGAAAATTATTCCATACGACAAAACCCCTTTGACGATCATTGCGTATAGCCTTACACCTAAAAATGGACCATCCTGCATGAACATAGATATAAATAAACTCCAGAGCTCAAGTTCAAACACCTTGTCGCAACAAGTAGGGTTTTCCTCTTCTTCTTTACCTTTTGGGGTTTCTTCCTGAACATTTTCGTGTAAATCGGTTTCTACCGAAAGCATTTTACCTCTCCCATCCCTAGTTGCTGTTAGTATAAGACAAAACTGTAATAAACTCAATGTCCAGACCCCAAGTGTTACGTAACTCAAAATTAAATCCGAACGAATTTCTGGTTCCTCGAAAATAACAAATAATTCCATGACATCAGATGCTGATCCTATATACACAAACAGCAATTGAGATAGTTGGTCACGTGTTATTCGACCCCTTGGTAGTATCCATCTGGCTAGAATAAATATAAACAACATGGACTGTTCTAGGACGGATAGCCATGTGTCAGAATCCAATTTAACCGGAAGTGTAACCTGTTTAAAAAAGCGATGTGTTAGAATGGTAAAATCGTTTCTATTTCTAATTATCCTTAGCACAATAAAATAAAATCAATTTTCTAAAATTCTATACGTGCCTATAGTACATGTACTGGTAAATATGAAATCGTTTATGGAATGAATGATTATAAGTTATTAGATTGGTTGTGGTGAAATACCGGGATTTCTGAGTTCAATAATTATATGTTAATATTGGATGTAACGCGTCAGTTGATTGGTAAAATTTGTTTCGTCTATCAGATCATAGACTAAATTTTCCTTTCTACTATGACGTCATTAAAGGGAATCCTGACGTTTTAGACGTCAAAACAACCATTGGATTAAATTAGGATTGAAAGTATTTTTTTTTTCGAAATAAGCTTAATGCGCGCAGACTGCGCGGGTTATTTAGTATGCACCACGTGATTGAGGTTATTTCTTCATAGACTGAAAAACAAAATACAGTCAATCATTAAAAAGTATAACTACTCTTGAAATGCGAATACCTAAAAATCTACACGAATGTTCGGTAAATCGTTGTAGATGTTTAGGTATTCGCATTTCAAGATTAGTTATACTATAATTATTACATTGAGTATGGTGAAATACCGGGATTTCCGAGTGAAATCCAATCCGATAATTCACCCAGTGAAATCGAAAGTCATATTTCACTCTAGGAAGTGACGTAATAATAGCCGTCGCCAACGACGTTGCTATACAAAGGTTGAATGTAATCCCTTGTATTTTCTTGTTAAATCTTCTGAATGAATGGAATATTTCAATGTAATAAACAGAATAACTAATCTTTAGATGCGGATAAAAAATCTACAACTCGTGACCGAAAAACACTAATAAGTCACTCACGCGTTACGCACATTCGTGAATTAATGTGTTGTTCGGTAACTCGTTGTAAATTTTTAGGTATTCGCATTTCCAGATTAGACAGATGTTTATTGACGATTTTTAACAGTACATAAAAAAATATTAGTATATTTGCAAAGAGTATTTGTTAGCTATCACCCCGGAAAATAATCTTCATATAATTAAAAGTTTGGTCAGCCACAGAGCATGACTATTCCAATTATTCCATTGTTTTAGGCTTTAAAACCATAAAACATATGGTAAAAAATATGCTTGTAAGAAAACGACCATTTTGATTCTGTTTGCACATGGTATGGGGAATCCTGTGAAGTTTTGGATATAAATATCGCGGTCATGAAAGATGTGAAAATGAATGCTCTCCTTTCAAATATGCCAAAAAAGATACTTTGTCGTGATGAATGAAATGATCTTTTTATTTGTTAGTTTTTATACGAGCAGAAAATAAATTTTCAAATCCTAATTTAAAGAGGGAATGTTTACCGCCTTTGGGTGAAATAGTAAGGTCTTTGACAAATTTTCAGCAGTCCTTTACCCTAAAGTTTCATGGTGGTCCCATACAGAACAATATTTTAACACTTTACCGAAGCTAGTTCTGTTGCATTTGTCATGGTTTAACGTCTCATTGGCATGTAAAACGGATATTGATTTCTAATGATATGAAAAAATAACACGAAGAGTTTCATATTTTGCACTCATCAGTGTCAGTTTTCTGTGAGAGGACTAAGCACAAACGCGAATTCTATCTTGCTCGACAAGCTATATTCTTACAAAACTTTTGTCCAGATTACTGAAGATGGTAAAATTAATTCGAATTTCACATAATGTTAAGAAAAAGAAATTAAAGAATAATCTCTTGTATTCTTCCTTACCCCACTGATTGTAGACAAAGCTTCTTGTGCACTGGTTATATTATCCGACGAGCTGACTTCTGTAAACTCTTCCAATCTTTCAATTTCTAGTATCCATATTGCTGGTACTATCCCCATTAGGTAAAATAGTATACATGGACTAAACCTTATAAATAAAATAAATTCTTACTATTTAAAACAATGCTTAATTTCCATTAATTATTAACAGAAAAGGTGCAATGAAATCTAGAAAAAATCACATTTAAAATACACTGGAAAATAGGTTGCTCGAACTACCCTAACCACCTCGAATTACTTATTAAATCCCTTCACCAAAATCCTGTTCTTAGATGTACTCATCTGTGGAACCAATCGACCGCAAGATGGATCCGTAAGATGGTCTGCTAAAAATTCTTCCTTGGCTTTAAAACTTACAAAAAAATTACTGTGCACATGTACTGTTTTGTTCGTTATATTCAAAGCAAGCGCATTATAACAAATAGTCAAATAGTCAACAGAAAGTGAAAGTACAAACGTTTACACCTTACAGGTAGGAATGAGTATAGATTCTTCAGTAAATGGCCAATTTCACGCGACCTCATCTCCTACTGCACGAGGTCTCATCTTCCACTGCTTTTAGACCAATCAAATCGCACCGTTCAAAAACGCACATACCGTGGCCTTTTGACCAATCAGGCGTAACGTTATTTAACTTTGTCGACTGTGCTCATTGAATTTACCTAGATACAGGAAATTTAAAATCTTACTAGACATTGAACCCGCGCGAGCGCGGGAAAATGAGCTTTTTTTTTTGTGGTGGCCATATTGACTATAAAAATTTGTTGCGGCCATGCCATTCATGGAACAGGAACTCAATATGGATGATGTGGCAGGCTTCCATAAACTTTCCTGTCAAGTAGGTGGTATCAACTGATAGTTTCATGTCTATATGTGCTGCATGTAGTATTCTTAGAAATGAATTTTAATGCAGATTTTAACCAAAGTCAATGAAGCGTGAAATGTAGGTCATCGTGACCCAATTGTCATGGCTGTTCGTTACTACTGAAGATGTATCCACTGATGCAGTAGACTGTATGCCACGTAGAATTATCAAAATGGACCTTAAGGTGCCATCAAAGTCAAAATCTATGACGAAAACACAACCACATAAATTGTCAATATTTTTATTGTTATAATTAATTCTGAACTGGAACTTGATGAAAAGCTTTCATTAAATACACATTTCATAATGCATTACCTTTTTCCTTCAGAATAAATATGAAAATGAAATTGTAGATGTAAACATTTCCTTAGTGACGGATGAATTTTTCAAAAGATGCCGTGAGTTAGTTAGAGCATATTTTTGGAAAATAATTGTTCCAATTGTTCCATTGTCATCATGGGCAGGGCAAGCGAGGCTTAATTTCACAAATATATCCAATAATCAGAAGGTGAAAGCATTTTTAATGTGTGGCTGCTTGTGTTATCCACGTTTATATTTATCAAAGATGTCCGAGATAAATTTCGTCATTAATGATAAAGATGACCATTTGTTAAAAATATTTTTATCTAGGGCTTACAGTAGAGATATATTTAGACAGGTCACATGACAAATAATTTAAAAATAGATAATGGTTGGTTTTATCACTTTGTGCAAGGTAAACATCCGAGCAATCCAAAAAAACAACTGAGTTAGGAATTCCTCTGAACTTTACCTTACTTCTTCATTATCTTCAAAGTTCATAACCTTTACAGTTAGGAGAAATTGCGTTATTGTAGAAAAACAATCCTGAATACATAAAGCGGAAACATCCCACTCGAAGGAGAATGTTTTTAATTTTTTTTTATTCTTCTTCCGTAATTTCAAACAGAAATACATTAAAAATATGTGCATACTTGTTTATTTAAATCAATGTGCTAAAATGATGCCTTCGAGAACCTTCTAAGGGATACGTTGGGAGAATTCATATCGGGAAAGTGCATACAAATTCCATTTGCACATAAACAAAACTGTAGTTTAAATTTATAAATGCAGATTGTCAAATCCGATAATAACCTTTATAATCTGAACTATACATCGTTTATTTTGAACCACGCGTTTTGCCGCCTATTCGGCTAATTCGTAAATTTAGTATTATAGATACTTATTCTTCAATATTATTTGTTTGACATTTCTTTGTTTATATTAGTTACTACTTGCATTTCTTTCGGTAACTGATACATTACTGGTGCTAATTCGTGTATTTAAATTTTTTTTACAAAGTGTTTCATATTTATTTTATGTTAACTGAATGATATAGTTCTTTTATGACTTAAGTGAAATTTAGAATCAATTATAGCAATAAAATCACTGTAGTAGAAATATAGATATGACAGTACAAAGTGGCAAATTAAAAGGTCAATCATACTGTCTCCTTTTACGTAACATTCCAAAAACTTTGACCTTTTTTAAAATCAAGCACAACAAATTTTAATTCTCTAGGATGAAATTGATGCAGTATTGTTTTCAGGACTTTCAACTATATAGTTTTCTCATTTTGAATTTGAAAAAAAGAAAAGGAAGATGAATGTTCATATAAGCTTGACATTTATTCAGTTTTCGAGGGCTGACAACCTTTGTCAGTTAACTTGGGCATATAATAATAGCTGTTTTCTGCTCTTTGGTCGGGTTGTTGTCTCTTTGACACATTCCCCGTTTCCATTCTCTATTCTATAAAATCTCGTACAATCCGTTGCCAGTTGCTAAAAAACATAAGCAGAATACAGACATAGCTCTAAAATAGTAATTTGTTTTGATTGGTACATTGGTGATTTGAAGAAATGTTTGACATAAAACTTTAAAAATTCCTACAAAAAAAGCAAAAGAAAAGACCATTTACACATGCAGTCTTTTAATGTCTCTGTGATAAGAAGTTCATATTTGGCTAAATGAACAATTAAAAGAGTTGTTCACTTCAGTACAAATCAAGATGTAGTTCACAAATAAAATAGATCTACGTTTTCATAATAGGTTGGTTGTGGTTTTGTGTATTCAGTATATTCATGAACAAACTAACTTAAAACACTGTGAAGAAAACCCTAGTGGTTTTACTTCTTTAAGTCAGGAAAGGGAGTCTCACAGTATAAATCAGAAAAAAAAACTGTTTTTAGAATTTTGATTGTTTAAAAAAGTATTACTTTAAATAAGGTAATATGTCATTCGCATTAATATTGTAACAAAACAGGAAAATATTCGTGTCTAAGTCACGATTCTTTGACGTATTTTTTTTTAAATTAAGATTTATGAACATAAATGTTGTTTACATCAAAACTTTAAAATTAATCTTTATCAACATTTTTATCTGTTTTTTTTTCTTAAATCAACTTTTTTCTCTATCGTTTCATAAATGCATACTTTACGACCAAAAAAATATTTAAATACACAATTAACGATCTTAAACAACTCGAAAACACGCTACTCCATTCAGAAATTTTATAAGTGAAATGCATATAAGTATAGATCATATTTCTTTATTCTTTAAAACAATTTTTCTTTTTCCCATGATTCACTATGCATATTGATATACCACAACGAAGAGCAATTTTACTACTTATTACAATAGAAAATTATCAGTTAAATAAACATATATGTACTTAAAAACATATGAGTACCGCATGAATATCGTATTGATATGTGTAAAGGAGCAACCATTTGATTTGGGGTGTGTGTGTGTGTGTTGGGGGGGGGGGGCAACGTTTGATCCTACCTATTTTTTTCGTCGAAATTTTGGTCCTGGAATTTTTTCCAGCCGCTATTGCGGCCTAAATTTTTATGTTCATTTAAACCAGAATATTTGATTGACACAGGTCCTGCATTTTTTCACACCTAAAGTGATCCGGTCTTTTTATTTTGCCAAAATTCTGGTCCTGCCTTTTTCATTTCAAATTTGATCCTACCTCCCCCCATAAAATCAAATAATTGCTCCCTAACATTGTTATGAAATTACTGACGTTCACGTACAATTGGTTCAATAATACCTAGTTGAGATGTATATTTTATGCAAATGACTCCTCGTTCATTTGTTCTTTCGCAAAACAAGAAGAAAACCGGAAAATGGACTTAACATAAAACACCGAACATTACCTACAAAAAAATGTTCTTGGCATTAACTATATTTCTGATTTTCCCCAAAACGTACAAGTTTCTCGATGCATGAACTTTGATCGCCAATTTTCTCTTTAACAGGTATCTATAATCCAATCTTAGCAGGAAAACTTTTTATATCAAACAGAAAACGTGTACCCCTGGTCCTTACTTAACATCCCAACAACGTCGTAATCTGGAACATCTTTAAGAAGAATTTTAGAAACATAGTTATAAAGGATTCGTTGATGTAGGAAATTTTTTAGACTGTTCCTTTCACGACTTATCGTAAGAGAAAAAGTCTCAAAAACTACTTAGTCAGTATAGCTCAATAAAGTCAAAACTGACTACCGGGGAACTAGGCCATGTATAGGTCCAGATGTGTCACATGCCCTTACACTTTGGAGTCTAATGAAATGCACGACCCTGACAACAAGTACGAAATTCAAAACGGGTTTATATGTACCGATGAAAATTTGGTTTACACAATCGTCTGTACGAATTGTGATAAAGTATATATCGGAAAGACATGTCATCGCATCGGTGACCACTTAGCCGTTGACAATCACTTCCTATTACCTGGTCAGGGCTCGCGTAGCCAGTGGTAACTGTTTTAATGACAGTGAAAAGAGGACTGAAAACAATACAGACAACGCCTTGAGCAGAAAATAATTTTCAGCCTTTGAACCGGGACATCAATGTTAAAAATTCTTAATTTCAATTTTCTACAAGGTATGGACATTATGATAAATTTGGAGTCCATCTACCTTATACAGGGTACTTGGGAACATGAACGTCAAAAGAAATTTTCCTAAATATATTTTTATCGTTCTCCTACCATCATAAATTTATCTTCCAATTTCATATTATTTATTTTTCATGCATGGTTCTGTCTTGCTCGGCAATTTTAACTTTTGACCTTTTTTGTTTTGTTATTATTTTGCATTTGGTTTTGTACGGCTTTTGTCGTTTGTACGTTCTATCCCCTTTTGACGGCTCGCCATTTCTATTTATATTCCTTGTATTTCTTTGTGTATAAAACTGGCAACAGTAACAATGAAATCAACAAAAAATCTTTACCGTGATTTTTTTAACTTGTAAAGAATACCAAATCTCCTTAACAGTTTCTGCAAAAAAATTGATCTAGTAGACTTCAGTGTTATGAGGTATGTTTTTTTTTTTTAAATTTCTATGAACTCCTTTAGTAAAGAAAGTACAAAGTAAATTCCAGAGATTCAGAACTGTGTGGGCTGTAACATTTTATACTTTGTGATTTATAACGGATATCCTTTACTATAACCGACAGATTTAAATCCGAGTTTGTTATCATTGTAAAATTATCAATGATATCTACATCATGCTTCACATTACCTTTTCAACTAAGATTTTGATACAAAAAAGTTTACATAAAATGTACGTTTGAGTGACATAATAAATAGGCATAACATTTCCTTTTACAAAAATAAGTACTTATATTGAAACAATTCGAGAATTAAAATGAACAAACTTTGAGGATTTAATATATCACACCCTGCATACAGTTCTGCAAACTTGGCTCCGCGTTTACCATTAGAACATGATATGAAATCTGCGGATCCAATTTTTCACTGCTAGGATGTTGTCAGTAGTTTTATAACGGATACCATATTTATGTATATATAACCCATATTCTTTATCATTGTTGAAATTGTGAATGATATCTAAATCATGCTACATACTAGTTTTATCTTTTCAATTTAGTTTTATTTTGATAAAAAAAATGTGTACATAAAATGTATATAAGGAACGTATCGAGTACTTTTGTAAATAATGTATCATTTCCTTTTACAGAATAATGATAATAGTCCGCTAATTTTGGAATTCCTGAAAATGTAACTAAAGGCTGTAAATTTCTATTCTTAAACTCACGTGTCTTTTTTGTTTTCGGTTTAAGAAAAGGAAAACATGTATTTCTTAAAAATGGGTTATATATCACTTCACAAGACGTTATCTTGTGTATTTAGTATTTTAAATTTAAAAGTGCAAGGAGTACCAATAAAATACTATTTATTATAACAGTACACTAATATTATTTATTACATATGCGAACTTATATTTTAAATGATTCTAGAAAGAATGAACAAAGTTTTGAAGTAGTAGATCATTTTTCTCTGTAAATTTTTTACTACTAGACAAAAAGTCGTCAAATGTCTTCAAGCATTGGTAATCGTGAATGAAGACTGGCATGAGATTTGTTTATCAAAACTAATAAAAAATAACTATACAGTACTCTACATTTTCAAACATTTTCTGTGCAAATAATTTTCCTATAAATCTTTAAGATTAAAGTTGTTTAATATTAGTTACGAAGTCCGTGGTTCTCTCGGGGAACTCCGCCTTTCTGCGCTAACAAAACTTGCCACACCCTACTAACTCGGACTAATGCTGGCACTCGACCGCTGGACCTATAGCGTTTTCCCCTTTCCGTCTGATAAAATAATAATTTCAGTGTTTTTTTATCCATAGCAATGGGTTGGACCTACATCGCAGAAGCAGATTGTACTTTCATATCTCGATATGAAATGATTTTTTTATCATGCGGAAAAAGGTCCAGTAGTCGAGGGCCCATTGGACTGAAGCAAAACGCACGCAAAAATATGGTTAGTTTTGAGTGCCCTTCATACGTTATTTATACAAAATGGTTTAAAAGGTTTACTACGAACTCCAGTAGGCACAGCTTATACACGCAAGAAGAGATACGGACTGGAAGATATCTAATTAATTATTTCCTCAGAGGACGTTCGTCTTGTCAGATAGTATTGCCAATATCGTGAATATGGTTGAGTTTATAAGTACAAAGTACAAATGTTTTTATTTCCAAATTTTGGAGCCCATATAGAGCAGTATAATCACTTTATGATTACCAAATACAGAACATAATTAACATAATTAACAAATACAGAACATAGTTAACATATACGCCGATAAATTGGGAAAAAGAAAAACTCTTATCTTATTGTTTATTATTCCATAATAACGACCATTTTCGGTAAAATAAGAAAGAAATGGGCGGTTTAAAATGACACTCTTTTACTGGCTCACATATTCATACGCTGAACGTCATTTATTGGAAAATAAAAGATCTCATATGTCACATTATCAACCAATCGAAATAAAAAATACACACAGTATATAATTTGCTTTAAAAATATGGTTGATAACGCAATTACAAAATATACAAAGGTTAATTTTAATCAAGGACCAAATATTTCCAGTGTTAAATTTACGAGACTGCTTGTTTACTTCTGATTCGCAATCCCCTTTTTTCTGGGTTTTGTCATTTATTATTATAATGCTAGTGAAAATTGTTATATTTGATGTAAATTTCCACTAATTGTGCTGTTGCACCATATCGTTTTGCAATATATACTTATTGAATGGCTATGAAGGGAATAGTAAGTTTATTGTCCCCAAGATACCAACTTTTGCCCCGAAACTACTCACCGGTAAACAAATAGTAAAATTAGTGTCTCGATTTTTATATAGAAAAAACATACTGAGGTATAATAATAATAACTATTTATATTAAATAGTATCAGATGACAAAATTTAATATACCGGTGTACTTGTATTGCTAATCTTCATTGGAAAATTGGAGTCATTTACTGTACTTTCATTGGTTATTATATTTACCATTTAACGAAAAAAAAGTCTTTCCTGGTTATTTATAATGATCAACATTATCCGGTTTATTTAAATATACACAATATAGCATTATATTTGTTAAATCTAGTGAATAACTTGTGCTGCATTAATTCCTCTAAAGTTCTCTCTGTAAGAACAACCATTTCATTTTAAATGTTGGATATACCCTGACCACACCCAGCATGTAGAAGTACATTTCAAAAACTAGCAATTTCTCTTATCCTCCCCACCAATCCTTAAAAATGAAACATTTACGAAAAATGTTAACATCTTAATAATAAAAAATAAGCCAGACATCATATCAGAATGTTAACAGTAAAAATCTTGTCTGTCATCCCCTGACTATTATTGTTACTGTTTCTGATTTGAATCTTTTTATTTTTACCCTGTTAATTTTGAACTGTCAATAATATAAATATCAAGATGGATCAATTAATACACTTTGTACTTTGTTCAAAATTTACATATTAATACTATGTGTATCTATTTCAGGCCCTTTCAATATTTTATGTCAAAAACATCCAACGCAGTGTTTGAAGATCTGTTTTGTTGATTTTTAATTAAATTTTCCTTTTAATTCCCACAGCGTTATGTTCACGGAGAGGAGATGCATGTAAATAGATGTGGCTAGGACAATACTTTGTTCCTTGTCCTGTAATTTGTGTCTGCTATATATAAAAGAAGACATAGGGCGATACGTTTCCTACTAAAATAGTTAGTGGTAAGTTTCAGTGTCCTCTACCCCTGATCAGCGAAATTCGATTCTCATGATTACACCCCTTTTTGTTTAATTTTGCTATTAAAATCAGCATTGAATTTAATTTCAATGATTAACGTAGATGAGATTAAAACGTATAAATCTTCTGAATATCGATAAATATGTAAACTATTTATGTAAATGCAAGATATATGTGTCAGTATATCTCTTTATGCAAAGACGTAATAAAAGTATTTTACCATTTTGATTCTTCGCCATCTCTTTTGACAATTCTGTATATTCCTTCAGCAACAATTAAAACGTTAGTTAAAGCCAACAGCCAATATAAATCACTATCTTCAACATCAGCAGCTCTCCACACTGCCAACATGGCATGAACCATTAATCCAACCCGTACAAGAACTGCAGCAATCACATTCTTAATATTTGCGAACATTGTTTTCTTGTTAAAATCACACACCTCTATGAAATTTAGTACGTACAATATAGGCTTTTAACTTTAAATGGGGTATAAACAGGATAAAATTGTAAAATATAGATGGATGGTGTAATTGGTACGGAATTTAAATAGAAAGTATTAAACCATGGAAAAGATAGAGTTTTATTGTTTAATTTTATCGGAAATTGTTTAGGTGGTTTTTAATCAACATGAAAACTGAATCCAAAACAAATTTAAACAAAAATAAAAACGTAAAAGTAGGTATGGGATCAAAATGATGCCTCCGTCTACCGAATTGATCTTAATTAATAGATAACTATTTTGTAGTCAGAGTTAAGACTTTCTTCGTTAAATTCCATTTTAGAGGAAGGATGAGATCATTCAAATATTCTATTGTTTGATCGTGTAAACGATTTTTACAGTCTTGTAAACTTTCGCTCTTTAAGACAATGGATAGATATGAACTCTTGAAATTCTTTACTAGAGCCAAATAATAAACGAAACTACGATAAAATTCAATTTTCAATTTTTTAACTTCAAAGGAGTAATATTCCTGCACCATCGGTTTATCGGTTTACATTTCATAATCAACACCCTTTCCACGGCTTGTTTTCAGGATAAGGCGCAAATCTGACGCCAAAACAAATGTCGTCCCAATGATGACGTCATACAGTCCCGTCTTGACTAAAGTTTAACGTCTGGCTGGCAAAAAGCTGGCGATATTATCTAGCTTGTGTTCAAATTGTTGGCAACGATAGCTAGCTGGTGTTCAAATTGACAGCCCATTTTGAACGTTCGACAGCTTGTTTGGAAGTCAAAAGCTTTCAACGCGTTGATAACTAGCAATCTATCGTTGAACGCTAGAAAGCCTTTATAATCGTATTAAGATTAAGTACCGATTAATATATGAGCTGAATTAATTAACAGATGATTATTTATATTACAATATATAAAAAATAATTTAGATATTAATATGTTACTATATAAACATAATAGATTAATTTATATTTATTTCATTTAGCAATGTTTAGAAAATATAAAAGCTGGTGAATGACAGGCTGTTGAAAATCTTTCCAGTGTTCAAGGATAGCTAGTTAATGTTCAAGTACAGAAGGATAGCCAGTTAGTGTTCAAGGATAGCTAGTTAATGATCAAGGATAGCTAGTCAGTGTTCAAGGATAGCTAGTTAGTGTTCAAAGATAGCTAATCAGTGTTCAAGGATGACTACTTAGTGTTCAGTGATAGCTAGTCAGTGTTCAAGGATAGCTAGTTAGTGTTTAAGGATAGCTAGTCAGTGTACAAGGATAGTTTGTTAGTGTTCAAGGATAGCTAGTCAGCGTTCAAGGATAGCTAGTTAGTGTTCAAGGATAACTAGTTAATGATCAAGGATAGCTAGTCAGTGTTCAAGGATAGCTAGTTAGTGTTCAAAGATAGCTAGTCAGTGTTCAAGGATAGCTACTTAGTGTTCAATGATAGCTAGTCAGTGTTCAAGGATAGCTAGTTAGTGTTTAATATAGCTAGTCAGTGTACAAGGATAGCTTGTTAGTGTTCAAGGATAGCTAGTCAGCGTTCAAGGATAGCTAGTTAGTGTTCAAGGATAGCTAGTTAGTGTTCAAGGATAGCTAGTTTGTGACCAAGGACAGCTAGGTGATGTTCAAGGATAGCTAGTCAGTGTTCAAGGATAGCTAGTTAGTGTTCAAAGATAGCTAGTCAGTGTTCAAGGATAGCTACTTAGTGTTCAATGATAGCTAGTCAGTGTTCAAGGATAGCTAGTTAGTGTTTAATATAGCTAGTCAGTGTACAAGGATAGCTTGTTAGTGTTCAAGGATAGCTAGTCAGCGTTCAAGGATAGCTAGTTAGTGTTCAATGATAGCTAGTTAGTGTTCAAGGATAGCTAGTTTGTGACCAAGGACAGCTAGTTAATGTTCAAGGATAGCTAGTCAGTGTTCAAGGATAGCTAGTTAGTGTTCAAGGATAGCTAAGCAGTGTTCAAGGATAGCTAGTTAGTGTTCAAGGATAGCTAGTCAGTGTTCAAGGATAGCTACTTAGTGTTCAAGGATAGCTAGTCAGTGTTCAAGGATAGCTTGTTAGTGTTCAAGGATAGCTAGTCAGTGTTCAAGGATAGATAGTTAGTGTTCAAGGATATCTAGTCAGTGTTCAAGCATAGCTAGTTTGTGTTCAATAGCTGGCAACGTTATTTTAGGCAGATGAAAGCTTTCAACCGTTGAAAGCAATTTGAAAGCATGGCTTTCAATGAAAGCTAGCTATGGGTCAAAATGGGCTTTCAATTCGAGGCGTTTTTGCTAGCTATTGTTAAACTTTCGCCAGACCGGGACTGTAGCTTCAACCATTGCTCATCTATATCTCTATTAAAAGAGGCTTCTGAAATGTGTAAAAAGGTACAATGAAAAATTTTCTATATAACCTTAAAGGTAAAACTGAACCAATAATTCTACCTAAAACATTACCATTCTAACTCCAGAAAACTATTAACTAAATGTAGAATTAGCGAACACACTCTTTTAATAGAAAAGAGTAGCCATCTTAAGATCCCTAGAGATCAAAAGTTCTGCGATGAGATAGAGGATGAAAAATACTTCTTTCAAATGACTTAATTATAACTCCACTAGGAAGAATTATTTTGACTTTATGAAAAACAATCGTGAGTGGGATGATACTAATATAAATGACATAATAAAACTTAAAATAATACTAAACCCCACATCTCACAGTCAAAATTGAAAATACAGTTTCCTTTATTAGACAGCCATTAGAACTGAGGACGGGAGACCCAAAACTTTAATTTTGACTGATGTTTTAATGTTATATTGATTAATTTGATGTATGTTTGATTTATTTGATTTCTATGACAATAAAGTATTTGATTTGATTTGATGTATTCTTAGTTTTCAGTGTTGTGTCTGTGTGTTAACTCTCGTCCTATATATGCCATGTGTTTGATGTCATGAATACAAATCTTATCGAGTTAATATAAACATCAGAAAGTTGACATCATTTTATGACTCGACATTTTAAACTTATTTTATATATCATTTGTTGTTGTGCACCAGCAATACCAAAACCTTTAGGACTTCCAAAGTTTTCGACTCAATAGGACAAATTAATTCTAGAACCCTTATGACATATCATATGCATATTATAGTAGTATTGATTAATCAAAGGATATTTTGATATGAAATATTGAATAAATGAAATAGATAAGAAATTTAATCCATGGCATCTTGTTATTAATATTGATGAGTATCGCAGAATTTGGTCCTCGAAAATAACAAATATTTCAAAATATAAAGATTTTGTAATTATTTATCTCATGAACTTATGCATGTAATGGAGAGGGCATTACTAAGTTGTATCTTACTTTTGCCTGATCGTTTTGTCATTTATTTCTGCCAATAAAATACATGTATCGGTAGTCTACTAATATATGGGCTGCGCCCCAGTAATAAACAAGTATATATGATAAATAGGCTTGCTGGACAAGTGATGAGTAAATTAACAATACAGAATATAAACAGACAACATAACGATTCTTCAAAATCACTTGAATGATATCAAGTACCTTTTTTTTTCGCTTACTGTTATGATATAAAGTCAGTTACACATTATAAACTAGAGGCTCCTAGAAGCACGCATCGATCATTTGCAGAATAAAACTGTTTGACTATGTCCACTGGCAGTCTGGAACATTGCTGTCGAGTTCAAATTGGCTCACTGGTTTTGCCAAATTGTTCAGTGGTTGCAAACGAGAAGATCTTTCAGTGAATTTTCCCATAACATCCTACGTCATATGTTAAAATATGTTTGGTTCTGGCAGCCATCTTGGGTGGCTGGCGGGGTCATCGGATACAATTCTGAAACAGTACCACCTCAGGACCATTGTTTCCAAGTTTTGTTTCCTCAGACAAGAAGATCTTTAAGTAAATTTCCTATACGGTCCTATGTTAAACTTTTTTGTTTTGTTTCAATTGACCAAGTGGTTTACGACGACGACGACGACGGACACCAAGTGATGCCAATAGATCACATGTCCCTTTGTGATCTTTGTCATCTTCTCATTTTATATGCAATAGTGTATATTTACGAGCTTTTTTGTGATGTACTTTAATAAAATGTTCAACGACTACATATTATGACCTACAGCACAGTAACACATTTTTGAGCTTGCCTAGTGGTGCATATTACAGGCTTGATAATCAACATTCTCAAAAAATAATTTGGCCAAATTATATAGAAGTTAACATGCATTAAAGGAGAAACTAAATTGTTCGACACATTTTATCTTGTGACTTTTATAATACAATATAGGGTTAGGTGTGTTAGTTTCCGTATTTTTGGCAATAACTGCTTGCATATAAAAAGGTCACAGTACATTAAGTCACTAGATAAGTGATACACTAAACATAAAATATCGATTTAACATAATTAAAATAGGGTTACAGAGAATTTAAATGGAAACTTAGATATATATAGATTGGTTGAATGCCCGCCGTTGTATTTTATTTTTCTTTTATTTAACTGTACCATGCAGATTTTCTTTTTTCAACCCTAACTTACACAATGTCCTTTGATGTTAAAAGCAATGTTTAGCAGAAATAATATTAATTTTTATTTTAATTAAAACACCTTGTACATCAAAACTGATATAATAGAATATTGCAAGATGGCACACGAGATATATTATTTTGTTAGCTTCTCTCCGTGTAGCTAACATGTTTGTCAAGTAAATATTGAAGCATCAAAGGGTTTTTATCTATTTAAGTAACTGTTTGGTTTTTGGGGGAGGGTGAAAGGAAGCCATCATGGTAACTGGAATTTTTTTTCACATCCTCCGTGAGCCTGGATATTTTTTTCGGCTCCAAAATGATTTTGAATTTAATCTTCTTGTTATGCTCTAGATTAAGGCTATTTAGCTATTTTATTTTTTAAATTTTTTATTGTTGTTTCTATTTTTGTTTGGTTATTTAAGTTTTTGCCTTCCGGTAGCTAATCGACTTTTTGTCACTTGTTTTACTATACGACCTGTTTTCAATTTTCTTTTTTTTCATAAAGTACTGCTATTTTATTCCAGTTTATATGGAACATTTCCCTTTTTGGACCGCAATAGTCACTAAACACACATAAATAATATTTAATATTACAAAAATATAGGCAGTTATGAAATTGAACAAGTTCAACACACGAAAAATCAGTAAAACAAATTGCCACTGTAAAGGGAGGTGCAAATCTAACTTCATTACGCATTAAATTATATTGTGCAAAGGTTCGATCAATAATGTAGATCTAAAACACTTCAAACAAACTAGGCCCTACATAGAATTTCTGCATAAAATGATGAAATCAAACACATGGAAATCTTTAGAAAATCTACACATTTATCCACTTGCAAAACTTGATAACTACTTACATTACAAAAATAGTTATCTGTTCGCGAAAAAGTAATGATAAATATCGACGCGGGTAAAAAAAAGCAGTTTACTTTGCAAGTTGCCGAAAAACTGACCTAACAATTTTGAACCCAAGTGACTAGTTCGATGCTTAACATTGCTGACAAACAGAAAACAATTCACAATAAAAAAAAAAAAAAAACAATTAACCGTGATGAGAAATTGACTTCACCAGTGTCACTTAGATTGATGTGCGGAAGGCAATTTACATGTGTACAGTGTTAAGGGAGAAACCGTTTAATTTTTAGAGGGGGTAGGGTGCAGTGTTTGATCCTGCCTATTTTTTTCGCCGAAATTATGGTCCTGTTTTTTTCCGACCTTTTTATGAGATAGCTATTACATTGAAAATTCGTGACCTGTATAGATTTGCATCCAATTACAATATAATCCCCTACCGACAACGTCACCATCCCGTGTCAGACACACTAGTTTTCCGGACTTTTTCAGAAACCGTTTAACAACTTCATCTTTATTTTTGGTATGTGAGCTTTTAATGATGAGTTACATATCAAGTTTGAGCTTCAGGCCGATGGGATAATTATTGTGAGAGTCATTGACTTTGAGGTAGAAATTATTGTCAAAATAAGTATTCTGGACTTTGTCAAACTCTTTTACCAAATGATCTTATTTTTGGTATGTAGGCTTGTTGGGGACATTGTATTGCTCAGCAATACTCTCAGAATGTTTGTTTTATTCTATTTTCAGTCTTTGTAAGTGTCAGACTCAGCTAAGTACTTACTTTGCTTTTTTGTTCCTTCGCTTTGATAATTATCCTCCGACTCGAGATTAGTGTGAAGAGTTGAATGTTTCATTTTGTTGTTTGAATTTGGGATTTAGTTTTAATAGCAGATATTTGTGGTTTCTTTTGAATTTCTTCACAGTTTACATGGGGCCATATATAACAACCTCTTCTACTTCTTGAATTCTGTATCTTGGTAGTTGTGCCATCGAAAATTTCCTAATATATCCTTTCATTTACACATCCCAATAACTGTACGTGTACTTAACAAAGAATGCTTATCTATTACTTCTGCTTATTGAGAAAATGATTTTATGAGAAATGGATAGAAATTTCTCCCAGTAATAAACCATTAAATTAAGTCCAGGTACCTTGGAACATTAGTTTTCCAAAACTGATTAAGGCATGCTTTTTACCAACTGAAACATAGCAGATAAAGTAGACAAGAGTGGACACACAAAAATGTCTCGCCTTTCGTGTATTTCTAATGAAAGTAAATGCTATCAGTATTCGAAAAGCAGAGCAAAACACAAAATCTAACTATAACCACTGAACCATGAAAATGAGGTCAAGGTCAGATGACACCTGCCAGTTGGACATGTACACCTTACAATCCTTCCATACACCAAATATAGTAGACCTATTGCATACAGTATTCGAAAAACAGGCCAAAACACAAACTTTATAACCACTGAACCAAGAATATGAGGTCAAGGTCAGATGACACCTGCCAGTTGGACATGTACACCTTACAATCCTTCCATACACCAAATATAGTAGACCTATTGCATACAGTATTCGAAAAACAGGCCAAAACACAAAAACTTAACTATAACCACTGAACCATGAAAATGAGGTCAAGGTCAGGTGACATATGTCAGTTTGACATGCACACCTTACAATCCATACACCAAATATAGTAGACCTATTGCTTATAGTATCTGAGATATGGACTTGACCACCAAAACTTAACCCTGTTCACTGATCTGTGAAATGGGGTCGAGGTCAATTGAAAACTGTCTGATGGGGATGAGGACCTTGCAAGGTACACACATACCAAATATAGTTATCCTATTACTAATAATAAGAGAAATTAACATTACAAAAAATCTTAACTTTTTTTTTCAAGTAGTCACTGAACCATGAAAATGAGGTCAAGGACAATGTACATATGACAGACGCGAAACTTCGTAACATAAGGCATCTATATACAAAGTATAAAGCATCCAGGTCTTCCACCTTCTACAATATAAAGCTTTTAAGACGTTAGTTAACGCCGCCGCCCTATCACTATCCCTATGTCGAGCTTTCTGAGACTAAAGTTGCAGGCTCGACAAAAACTATTCTTCCATGACAGCTAAGATGTTATGATCAATAAATTTCCAGCCTGGGCAAATTGGTGAACATCATGTTAATGAACACTGTGACAGTTTTATATTTTTTGTGGGAAAACAACGATTGTAAAGTCGTTTGTAGACCTGTTCAAGTAGTATAAGAGGTATAAGTAATACAAGATGTCTTTTTTAATTTCTTTATTGACAGTATACCACTGTGCAAATGAACACAATCGATGAATCATAATCTGGGTAACTAATCTAGTTATCTCATGGTACTAACATATTCACTCTTTAAAATTACATGATTCATTTATAAGCATAACTTCTGAGAAACTTTTGTTTTTTTTTTCTGTGAAGCCTTCAATCAAATTTTTGCAATGAGAAATTTTCATTATCTGTTCTTTATAAAATGTTGAAATTGTAAAGACAAAATTTTTATGGCTACAAAATTGCACATTTTGTTTCCTTGATAAACTTTAAATTTTCAACTTTCCAATATCTTTCAAAATAGTAAAGTTTGTGACATTTATCTTTAAAAGAGTTTTTTTGTTACTTTGAAAACTGATACTTACATCATAGAAATTCATTTTATGAAGTTATAAATAATTTAACCACAGATTTTTCCGGGACTTTATATACAAATCTTGGCCAATATTCAAATTTCTGAAATATCAGCAAACTTTTTCAATTCAAATATCTCCTGGAGGCATGATTTTTCTCCATATACATCATTTTATTATTATCTACATGATCATGCCCATAAATATTTGTGAATAATATCTACATCAAATTCACACAGAAACAGTAATACATACATTGTACCCTGCAAATATATTTATTATAAAGTAATAAATACCTCCCATTTAATTCAATGGAAAATGACTGTGCAAAATATTTCTGTTTGAAAAATCAAAATGGTGGAAAATGACATCGACGGTCGATGTAAAATTCTTATTTTATTTTTATAGGAACAAACATCAACTGATATGTTGATTCGATTTATACACAAACAATGTGAACTTTAACTAAGTTTCAGATTTTATTGATAAAGAAAAATTTTCCACGTAAAAAAAGAAACAAGAACTGTCGTGATACCTTAGCAGGAAAGATAAATAGGACTCTTATTTATTTCAGAGGATGCCTTTCAAAACAGTTAAATGATGGAATGCAGACCCTACATGTTGCAAGTAAATGATTACAGATCAGACAGATGGGCATAAATGAAACTAGATGTACTTTCAGCAAAGCTCACAAATGTAAATGCCCTGATGTTTACCAATATCAGAACCCAGATTAGAGGAATTGTGTGCTGGAAAAGTATCCTGTTAAAGTACCTATATTCTATACCCTCAACAAATTTCCTTTTACTTTTAAGAATTTTGAGTATGATATGGTCTTAGTATCCAGACTTGGTTGTTGAAGAGGTAATGAATTTCCAGATAAAGGATTGTCATGATGCAAATACAATTAATATGGTGGAATTCTCTTACTTTGTATAAACCCTTACTCTTTTCTTGGTGTTAATGTTGTGAGTACACCAAATCTGATTCCAGTCTATGGAGAAACTACTGGGTTTCTGTCTATATGTTTGTTTATGGGAAACCCCAAAAATCATTTAAAAATAAAAAACACCAGAAAAGAAATTGGAGGTGAATCAGTATGGTGCTGCACTGAATATTCACTTAAGTACATTCAATGGTTTGGAAGTTGCAGACATGGCATACCTACCCCCTTACATTACCATAATACATATATAAAGAAATGTACAAGTCCATGTTTGGAAACCCCAAAAACAAAATTTAAGGTGCACAATGGCAATGTACACTGAAGACTTCCTGAAAGTTTCACAGAAATCCTATGCGGGGAACATAATGAATATACGTATACATGACAGAATGGTGTATGATGCTTGAAAAGCTTTTCACAGTTTAAATCACATGATCACAATTCTAATGCCCTTTTAACTAAAGAAAAATGCTGGGTCACTTTATTTATTTAAATGCCCTGAAATAGTATGGATGGAAGAGTCATGTAATAAGTGAAATAAAAACTTTCCTCATTATGATTGTACAATGTCCATACATGTACTGACAAACTATTCAATTGTCTAATTGCCTTTAAACAACTTTATTAATTGGACTCACAAAAACTAGTTTAAATGATAAAAAAATGACACAAAAATAGGGTCAGAACCTTAAATCCCAAAACAAATTAAGCTGGCATAATCTTAACCTTTCATCTTTACACCTTCCTCAAATGACTCATTATATGGCTACAATGACAATTTCAGAAATTAGGTTCAAGGACGGTTTTCATACTACCGGTACTGAATAACAAAGACCTTGCCCTTATATCATCAAAAAATCTTCCAACAAATATCACAACTAATATTGTAAGCATAGCAAAATTTGTGTAGATGTTAAGCACTGATTTCATGCTAAGATTTTAGTAAACTGAGAATGTCATGAAACTTAACCTACAGTCATAACAAAGTATTAAGAACAATTACATGGACTGCTTCCAAACAACCAACAATCACATACATCATTTCAGCACTTAATCATAAAAAATATCACATTTTTAACAGCACCAATAGTTTCATTCATTCTTATCTGCAGATTCTTCTTTATGTTTTTTATGTTTCTTCTTTTTATGTTTGTGTTTATGTTTCTTGTTCTTTTTATGCTTCTTTTCCTTCTTCTGTTTTTTATGTTTCTTTTCATCTTTATCACTCTTTTCATCAGCCTCCTCAGCATGACTAGCACTGGAGCCTTCAGCATCGGATCCAGCATCTGAATCACTATGTTCATTATAATCTGGTACAAATGATGATTCATCTATTATAGATTCCTTCCTTTCATACTTTTTCTTCTTAACAATTTCTTTTTCCATTTCATCTTCTTGTTTAGATTTGTCTTCATCTTGTCCATTAACAGGCTTTTTAGTTTCAGCCTTTTCGTGTTTACTAACATCAGTTTCATTACTTTTTGATTTGCTTTCAGATTTCTTCTCCTTTAATGCATTTTGAGTCTTATGATCCTTTTCTCTCACTGAAGTTTGTTTTTCCTTTTCTGATGTTTTATTTTTACTGATTTTGTCATGTTTTTCATCCACAGAATTTTTACGGTTTTCATTCTCCAACACTTTACGTTTATCTGTTTTGTCGCTTTCAGAAGTTCTACGCCTATCATGTTTATCAGTTTCAGAAACTCGTCTCTGAGATCTATCAGATTTCTTTTCACTGTCTTTCTCAGATTTATTTTTGTCAGAAGATATTGTTATTTGCATTGAGCTTTCTCGACTCTGTACTTTGCGATTTTCTTCCTCAGTTTTATCATCCATATATACTCTTCTCTGTTGGCGTATAGGTGACTTCGGGTCATTTCTAATGGGTGATTTTTTACTTCTTTCGTCTATCTGTCTGACAGGTGATTTCTGTAATCTATCATGGACAGATAATTTTTTCGAAGGTGGTGCTGGAACAATAGCAGAAGCAACAGTAGCAGGTTTGGGCTGTTTCTGTGTTATTGCTTTCTCAGCGCTCTCAATAATTGATCTGCCAAAACATGCAATAATTAATTAAACCAAAAAATATCAACAACCTTGTTTAAAAATCATGAACCATTCTAAAAAGTCCTGATCTTAACATCCCTTTCATAATAATTAAACTGTTTGGCATTTATCATATGTACATGTATGAAATCGGTGATTGTTAATGCTCCAGGCAGTTTTTGTACATATATTTAGATGGCGAAATCAAGTACCAAATTGATAATCTGATACACGACATTTTGCAAGTCAAAGGAAAACATGTTAAAATAAATTGAGGTCAAGGTCAAAAGGCAGATGTCATAGCTACATGTATCCACTAAGAACTATCTATTGATAAAATATGGTTGGTTTATGTATTAAAGTTGCTGAGAAATGGATCTAATCTCGGAAATGTGACAAAGTCACTCGAGCATGCAATTGAGGTTAAAGTCAAGAGACAGGTGTCAGACTTGCATGTACTCACTAAGAACTATCTATAGACCAAACACAGATGGGTCTAGGTATTCTAGTTTCTGAGTAATGGACTTAACCACGAAAATGTAACACAGGTCACTCAAGCATGAAATTGAGGTCAAGGTCCCAAGCCAGGTGTCAGACTGGCATGTACCCACTAAGAACTATGTATTGACCAAATATGGTTGGCCTAGGTATTACAGTTGCTGAGAAATGGATTTAACCACGAAACTTTGAAGATTTTAAATTCATGTTTATGAAGTCAGTGAACCATGAAAATGAGGTCAAGGTCACAAGACAAGTTTACTGCGGCAAAGCTTATACGATAAGTTACCTTGTGGACCATAAATCTTAATTGTAGGTATTACATGTGCAAAGTTATTGAAGTTTTAAAAAAGTTTATGCCGCTGTCGCCACCGCCAGAGAGTAATACCTACATGTATATCTTGCCTCAGCAACTATTTGTCCCAGGCGAGACAAAAACTGGATATTTTGGTGGTTTATTGCTGAAAACAGTGTCATTAAATTTGTTATAACTTGGCACTTAGCTTCAGTACTTTGTTTAATCTTGGCAAGTTCAGTAAAATCACTTTAATAAGACTATGACTTATTGATTTAAACAGAGGTGCCTTGTGGTATGATAATATGTTATCATTGCATGTGACCGACAACTGTTAAACAATATTAATAGACTAATATTTACAAACAAAATTTAACCAAATCAGACAAGAGTAAGTAATAAGATAAAAAATATAACCTCAAATTCAATGGCATACTGCGAATAGTAAAATTCTAATAACAGCTTAATACATTAACCAAATTCCCCATTTATTTCAGGCTATCTAAACAAATTATAAATGCATGATAAAACAAACCTTGGTAGTGAAGGCTTCTTCTCTGCTTTCTTCTTCAGTTTTTCCCTGAGATCCGGTGATTTGTCTTCATTATAATCATCCCTCTCCCATTTAGACAGTTCAGGGGGAGATAACATTAACTGATCCTCACTTTTGACAAGTTCATTTAAGATATCGTCTTCCGACTCCTGCTTTAATCGTTTAGCTGGACTTTCATCTTGTGAATTTTCATCCTTTTCATTGATTTCTTCAACTCGTTTTTTCTTCCTTGATTTCACTTTATCTAAATCTGAAGCAGAATCACTTTGCGAAGCATCTACATCAACTAATTTCTTTACTTTTTTAACTTTCTTTACAACTTTGACTTTTTTAAGGGGGTCTTTTTTAATTTCCTTTTTTACTGAATCCACATCCTTCTTGTTATCATCCTTTCCTTGTTCCATATCTGTATTTTCTGGGACATTTGACTTTTCTGTATCCTTTTGACTAGTTTCCATTGCCACATGTTCAGTCTGTTCCTCCTTACCCTTTTCATCATCCTTCTGAATGTTTTTAATATCTGGCAAAACATGCTGAGTGTTTATTTCTATCAAATTTGAATTTTTCTTACTCTTAGAATATACATTTTCTTTTTGAGGTACCTTTCCTACATCTTCTGATGTTGCAATAGTTTTAAGAGCCCCTGATCTATTAATAGCATTTAACTGCGTGTCACTTCTATCAGTTTCTTTAAGTGGTTTCTTTGTAGGATCTGGTTTGCCTGCTTTGACAGGCTGTTTTCCAGCTGTTGTCTTAGTTTTTAGCCTCAATGCTATTGACTCCTTTTTAACCACAGTGCCATCCTTTAATTTAACTTTCTTTACAGTTTTCTTTCCAGGGGCTTTAACTTCAGCTTCCTTGGATTTTTCAATTTTTGCATCTGTTTTTTCTTCTGGTTTCTTGTCTTTAGCTTTACTTTCTTTTTCTTTTGACTTATCTTCCTTTCCTTTAGTTTTTGCATCATCTTTCTTACTTTTGGATCTTGAGGACTTGTCATCTGATTTTGTTGATTTATCACTTGTTTTCTTGTCTTTGTCTTTATTTCTAGAATGTTTATCATCCTTACGATCCTTATTTCTATCACGTCGGGATGACTTTGGGGACTTTGATCCTCCTCTATAAACTCCTTTACGGGGATCAAAATACATTCCCCTTTCTGACTGTCCTGGAGGGGGTGGAGGGGGTAATCCAAATCTTGCAATATAATCTTGAAAAATTTCTTCATAAATTCTTTGGTCAAATCTGCAAGGATAAATAAAAGATACAAGCCTTTAGCAATCTCCCCTTGCATTTTCATTAGTATAGAATTGTTTTTCATTTAATATTACAATGTCTGGTATAGGGTGTGTAAATGAGACAATATCTCATGGGAATGAACAGGGGACATTAATTATATCCATAAGTCATTTTTGTACCAGTTACTTACACATCCATGCCAAGAGCTCTTGGAGAGATTTAAATAGCATTCATCTTCTAACTTGACTCTGTTTGAAATCCATTAAGAAATAAAGGAATGTAAGAAACTTAGGGGGAAAGTCAAAAGAGAATTCTTATGTGACTATTGGACAGATAGTTGTTACATCAGTTCGTATTGCCAATCAACTAATCAGAAAAGCCGCAGACAGCTACATTTGTTCTTATTAGTATCACTTCTGCCTGGTTTGTTGTATATTGTATAATTGTTCTATGTAACAATTCTAAATGTATTTCCCATTGGGTTCAATGTTAAGTCCAGTGATGGTGAGAATTTGGTATTTCTGATTAGCATTAAAGTAGCAATTTATTATATACACATTCATAGAAACAGATCTCTCAAGTTAGGACATTATTCTAGACAGAAATTAGAAAAGGTGCTGGCAGAAATCTTTCTTGACCACCTTGCACCAAATGACCAACATTATTAGGAACATCTCTGCCAAGTTTGGTTATTCTGTAACAGAAGATGCAAAGATGACGGCAATAGTAATACCACATCAAACTTTCTTTGGATTTTGCTGCTCCGATGTTTGGACTTTGTAAATTCCAAGTAAACAATTTTTTGCCGCTTCATTGTGCAAAAATGAAAATTTGCCCTGCTTTCTTTATTTTTTTAAGAATTTAAAAAAAAGTGTTCACTTGCTCTTAAAATATGGTATAAAAAATGGGATTTTTTTTTTCCATTTTTGCAATATTTTAGTTAAAAAAAATTTGTGCCCCACATAAATTTAAAGTTCACTCACTCACACCTATTTTTGCCATAAAAAATCCAAAGAACTTAAAATTAATTTGGTATAGCCTAATCTATGATCTTTTGCTTAAAATTGACCTATCTTTATATAAGAATTGGATTCAAATGATTTATATTTGGTCTGAATAAAATGAGGAAACTCAAAAGACATCCTTCTAATGTTGGCTAAACAATTTCAGAGAAGACCTCAGTCTATAGACGCTTTGTATTACCTCTCCACGAAGTTTTAGTAAAACTTTTAACCAATGAAAAACAAGTTTTGACCATTTGAGACAAATGAGGAAATTTTAGAGAAATTTTTAAGCAGCTTCTGATGAAAATTGTTTTTTTTTTAAATTGACCCAACTGTAAACAATAACTGGCTAATATTATTACTATTGGGAAGCATATATGGAACTTTATGGAGATTCTTCAATAGATACTTATACTACTGGTATGTGTCAGAACATACCAATAAAGTTTGGGTATCAAAGCATATAAATAGTTGTAACCTCAGCCCTGAACTTGTCCAGTTCAAAACAGAAACAGCAGCAATATAAGTAACGAATGACAGACAAGATTTTTACTTAACACAGAATAGTATAACATTATGATTGTGATGCCACTTTTCTTGGACAACAATTGCATAAAGTCAATAGTACATTTGTTTCCCAGATTTATATATGAAGTGTGCTGTGTTCTGTAGCCTCTTGCAAATTAAATTGAATTGTTTTGCACAGCTACCAAGGAACAGACCCAACCCTGAAAACTTGACTAGTAGGGCATGAAAATTGAGCTTAATGCCTTATGAACATGTATTCCTAAAAATGAATTCACATACCGAATACTGCCATATATTTTTACTGAAAAACATTCTGGTAATCGTGGAATCTTAACCTCACAACCAGAGGTCAAAGGCATGTGACAATGTCTGGCTCATAAAGTCACTTCATAGTAAACTCGGTTTATAGAAAATATAAAGCTATTTGTCCATGTCAATGTTGATGCATCTCACTTAATGCAACTTATGTTAAAGGTGAGACAGCAACTATAGCAATTTTCTTGTTATCCAACAATTTTAGCTTTTTTTTTTGGTTTGTTATTTTTCTGCCAGCTTCTCATAACGTTTGTCTGTTATGACAATGAAAAATGAAAGGATGTGGGGAAAGCATTAAGAATATCATGTAATTAATGACCTTTTACTGTTAATTTTTTTCCCCATAACTGGCCATGGAATCAAGTTTCTATTGTGTTTTAAAATATATTCTTCCATTCACATTCTGTATATTATTTTCAGATAGAGAAACAAGTTTTCTGAATTTATTCTTTATCTTTTAAACAGTCTCATGGTATACCAATTTTGTGATTTTAGTAGATCTTGGAAAATTGTGCAATAAAAGTGTTCAGCAGCAAAATAAAAGAAACAGCATATGTCTGTCAACACTTGTTACTTTCACTTTGGTACTAACCAGTTCATGTTTAGTGCTATCATTAAGAACCAGAGGCTCCTAGGAGTCTGTATCACTCGCCTGGTTTACAAATAGCCCAAAAAATCTCATTTAAAGACTAGCCTGTCTATTTTGCCCTTTGAAGATGAAATGATAAATCTTTGTAGAAGACCTCAAACACACCATTTGTACCAATTAACAAAGCTTTGGATTTGTTCAATTTGGAAACAAAAATTGCCAATGGCAATGTTTTAGCCATATCAAGAAGATTTGAGGATACTTTGTGGAGGACTTCACAAAAATCATTTGTACCAATTTACAAATCATTTGCACTTATAGTTTCAGGACAGAAGATTTTTAAAGTTTCAGTTAATCAGTAACAAGAATTGCCATGGCAGCCATGATTTTTGCCAGATCAAATCAATAAGAGAGATCTTGGTAGAAGATCTAAAAAAATCACTTGTATCAAGTTACAAATCATTTGCACTTGTAGTTTCAGAGATGTTTTTTCAAATAACAGCCAATCAGAAACAAGAACTGCCCATGGCGACCATAGTTTTCGACCAATCAAGATAAAACAAGAGGCTCACCAGAGCCTGTATCGCTCACCTGGAGTCTGGTTTTCATTGGACAATTAATCAACTATTTGACCAAGTTTTTTGCAATTGGTTCATTGTTCAGGGAAAATTTGTTGAAGATTTATTTTTCATAAGGTTTAATGTTAAAATACATGTATGTTCCCTGATGGTGGTAGTCCTGGCAGGAAGTTGATAAAATTGACCAGGAATAAGGGTGAACCTTAAATAAATGTAACAGAACCCGACCTCAAATTACACAAACCAATAACTCCAAAATAGAATTTGGGATTCCCTTCAAAATTTCAGGGTAGGTAGATCTCAACATGGCAAACATTTTTCAATTTACATTTCACTTCTAACTCAAATACTTTTGGAGATAAATGCAAAAATGTTAAAATTTTGAAAATTTGACAAAAAAAGGGCAATAACTCCTAAATGGGTTTTGGGATTTCCTTTAAAATTTCAGGGTATGTAGATCTCAACATGGCAAACATTTTTCAAATTTACATATCACTTCTATCTCAAATAGTTTATGGGATAAATGACGAAAAATGTTAAATTTTCAAAATTTGATGAAAAAAGGGCAATAACTCCTAAATGGGTTTTAGCATTTCTTTCAAAATTTCAGGTTAGGTAGATCTTGTCATGCTGATCAATTTTACCCGATGTCAGATTTTTGATATCTGTAACGGTTTTTAAGTTATAAGCCAAAAACAACACATGCACCCCTATATTCTATTTTTAGCTACGACAGCCATGTTTTACATCAGATCAAAATAAATTGAGGATCGTTTGTAGAGGACATGTCATAGATCATTCCTATTAAGTTTCAAACCAATCGGCCCAGCGGTTTCAGAGGAGAAGATTTTTGAATGAAAAAATTTTGAAAATTTGACAAAAAAAGGGCAACAACTTCTAAATGGGTTTTGGGATTTCCTTAAAAATTTCAGGGTAGGTGGATCTCAACATGGCAAACATTTTTCAAATTTACATTTCACTTCTATCTCAAATAGTTTTGGAGATAAATGACAAAAAATGTTAAAATTTTGAAAATTTGACAAAAAAAGGGCAATAACTCCTAAATGGGTTTTGGAATTTCCTTCAAAATTTCAGGGTAGGTAGATCTTGTCATGCTGATCAATTTTACCCCATGTCAGATTTTCGATATCTGTAACGGTTTTTGAGTTATTAGCAAAAAACAGCAATTTACGCCTATGTTCTATTTTTAGCAACAGTGGCCATGTTTTTCATCGGATCAATATAAAATGAGGATCGTTTGTGGAGGACATGTCATATATCATTCCTATGAAGCCTCGATCCAATCTGCCCAGCCGTTTCAGAGGAGAAGATTTTTGAAAATCAGCCAATCAGAAACAAGAATTGCCTCTGGTGGCCATGTTTCTTGACCAATCAGAACTAAATGAGGAATCTTTGTTGGGGACCTTCCATACACCACTCATGCAAAGTTTGGTTGGAATTGGCCAAATGGTTTCTGAGGAGAAGATGTTTGAATGAAAAGTTTACGACGGACGGACGGACGGACGGACGACGGACGACGGACGAAAAGTGATGGCAAAACCTCACATGGCCTTTGGCCAGGTGAGCTAATGAGGAAGATTTGTAGAGGACTTTATTAAGATCATTTGTACCAAGTTACAAATCAGTTGCACATGTGGTTTCACAGGAGATGATTTTTAAAGTTTCAAACAATCAGAAAAAAGAATTGCTCATTGTGGCCATGTTTTTTGCCGGATCAAGTCGAAATGACGAATCTTTATAGAAGACCTCACAAACATCCATTGTATCAAGTTACAAATGATTTGCACTTCTGGTTTCGTCGGAGATGATTTTTAAAATTTCAGCCAATCAGAAAAAAGAAGTGCCCATGGCAGCCATGTTTTTTGCCGATCAAGACAAAATGAGGAATCTTTGTACAGGACCTCAAAAACGTCATTAAGTGCAAATGATTTGTAAGTCCTACAAATCATTTGCACTTGTAGTTTCAAAGGAGATGATTTTTAAAATTTCAGCCAATCAGAAAAAAGAATTGCCCATGGCAGCAATGTTTTTTGGCGATCAGACGAAATGAGGAATCTTTGTACAGGACCTCACAAACATCATTTGTATCAACTTATAAATCATTTGCACTTGTAGTTTCGTCTGAGATGATTTTAAAAATTTCTGCAAATCAGAAACAAGAATTGCCCATGGCAGCCATGTTTTTTGCCAGATCAAGTTGAAATGAGGAATCTTTGTAGAAGACCTCACAAACATCCACTGTATGAAGCTACAAATCATTTGCAATTGTAGTTTCAGAGATGATGATTTTTAAAATTTCAGCCAATCAGAAACAAGAATTGCCCATGGTTTTTTGCCCGATCAATACGAAATGAGGAATCTTTATACAGGACCTCACAAACATCATTTGTATTAACTTACAAATCATTTGTACTTGTAGTTTTAAGTGATTTTTTAAGTTTCAGCACACAGCAGCCATGTTTTTCGTCCTATCAAAATGAAATAAGGATTTTTCATAGAGGACCTTTAGTACATCATCCTTGCAAAGTTAGGTTCCAATTTGCCCAGTAGTTTTAGAGGAGATGATCAAAATCTGAAATATTAACGACGACGACGAACGCAAAGTGATGGCAATAGCTCACATGTCTTTGCAAGGCAAGCTAAAAAAGGAGTGGACCCACTAAATATCTTGCCATAATACATACATGAACACAGAAGAAAGGTTATCCAATACCTGACATTACAACTCAAAAGGAATACATTAAAAGGCATAGTTAAACACATGTGACATTTGTCTGAAAAATCTGATGCAAGTCACTCAAGCCTAAAACTGCTCAAGGTCTCAGACTACAATGTAACCAGCAAGAATTAACTTTAGACCAAAAATGGTGAATATATATAAGTCACTCAAGCATGAAACTGAGGTCAAGGTCAGATAACAGGTCTCAAACTAGTATGTGCCCCACCAAGAACTCTCTTTAGACCATATATGATGGGTCTAGTTATTACAGTTGGTGAGAAATGGACTTGAGCATGAAAATGTGGCAGAAATTTTACAAATGTTTATAAAGTCAATGAACAATCAAAATGAGGTCATTGTCTCAAGACAAATATAAACCTGCAAAGTTTATATCATAAGGCGTCTATGGACCAAAAATGTTCAGTGTAGGTATTGTGTTTGCAAAGTTGTTAAAAGTTTTTGAAAAGTAATCCCTGTATCTTGCTTTCATTGAAACTTATTACAGACAAAAATCACTGAAAACCATAGTATAATGATGATTCATGAAGATTATATAAGTCTGAAAGTATTGAACCCATATACAGCCACAATATCACTGAATTTTGTCATTATTTTTTTTGGTTATGCATGAAATGTGATTAAGATATAATTTTAATTTTAATTACCTCCCCTTGAAAACAGACCAATGAATTAGTTCTCTTCAAAGCAACATAATTTTAACTCTTTAAAACTCTCTTAACACTTTGTGTTTTTTTCAGATGATTAATCATATTCTGCATGACTAAGGTACAGTACTAGATACTGAATCAAAACAAATGTTATTGACAGCATTTTTCAATAAAAAAAATTGCCACCAAATAGTAAGATTCTTTGTTTTTTCCTATTTGCCACAGACATGGGAAGCCAGAACTTTTTTTTCTCACTAAAACTGGAAAACTTTCCAAAAGAATATTTATCCATGTTCTTTGAATTTAAATTTTCTAAGAAAAACTTACATGTACTGCTTAACTAAATGTTCAATAAACTAACTTTAAGGATTCAACTTTTCATTCCTAAAAGTGTGGTATCAGATCTCTTTTAGACATACCAGTGAAATCAGACAAAACAGGCAACTGAAGAAAACATCTTTTTCATGTATTTTTTTTAAATGTTGACTATTTGCATGTGGTAATTGTTTGGTATTTTCATTTTCCCAGCTTTTTTTAGTAGTGATATTTAAATGTTTTTTATCACCCAGTCATACCAACTCACATCTATCATCACAATTTGGCTGATTCAACACAATCTGTGCAAAGATCCTCCAAAGTGTGCATAGTTTAAAAAAGAAACAGAATACAATTAAATGTTGATGTATTTTGTAAAAAGTAAAAGAGATCATATTTGCAGTAGAGAATTTCACACACCTAGCTGGGTATTCATTACGACCACCATAATTGTATGACTGAGGACCACCATATCTTGGAGGGGAATATGCTCTAGTTGGTGGACTTCTGTATCCTCTGTATGGGGGTGGTGACCAGTCTCTCCCATAACCATTGAAACCTGGTGATCTTGATCGTCCTCTATAGTATGGAGATCTGGATCGTCTTCTTTGTGGACTACGAGAATATGACCGCCTTCTTGGTGTAAGACTTCTAGAGAATGATCGTCGTCTGGGTGGAGGACTTCTAGAATACATTCTTCTTCTAGGCCTGGGTGTTCTTGATCTTGATCTTGACCTAGTTCTTGACCTTGTGAATGATCTTGACCTGCCTCTAAATTTTTTGGGGGTCCAAGACCTTGATCTTGATCTTGTCCTTGGTGTTAATGATCTTGTTCTAAGTCTTGGAGATCTGCTCCTAAGTCGAGGAGTAATAGATCTTGAACGTGACCTTGAATAAGATTTTTTTTTCCGGTATGGAGATCTTGAACGACTTTTAGTGTATGATCGTTTCTTTGGTGGGGGAGTTCTTGAAGACTTTTTATCTCTTGATCCAGCCTTTGGTGTTCTTGACCTATAACAAATAAGATTGAAAATTATAATACATGACATTTGAATAAGAATGTATATTGTAGTTTTTAACAAGCGGCCCCAATACTCATAACCCACTGTAAATTTTTCTTGAAAAACCTTATATTCATTGAATGCGTGCTTGTATAGTTTACACAAAAGACTGAATGTAAATCTTGTTCCAGCTAAGACAATGAGAGCAAGAATCATGTGTTCAACATTAGGCTATAGAGAATTAGGCCATCTATTATCTTTAAGTAGGAACACTGGTTTTAAATAAATCAACAAACCTGGATCTTGATCTTGACCTTGGAGAATTAGTTCTTCGTCTCCTTGGACTTTTTGACTTTGATTTTTTCTTCTGGTCCCTTTCTGAGGATGGTCTTGTATAATCATCCAATGGACTGAAGAAAACAATAAAATAATATTTATTATACATTTACATGTCGTTGATTCTATAAAAACATACCAATTTATTTGTCATAATAAAAACTTTTTTTTTTAACACAACATGCAAGAGATTTAAAATAATAACATGTAAATAATAACTTAGTTTATAGGACAGCCATAAATACAATGTAAATTTTTTGTCTCCAAACTGTAATTCATCAGCAAGAATGTGACACTTACAGAAATTACTCGGTTTGTTTTACAGAATTTGTTATTTCCTATATCAGTCAACCTTGGAACGTGTTTTCTATTAGAATTCAATACCATTATGAAGGATAAGTTTTTGAGATGGTTAGATTAATTCATATCTAATGGAATACCAGCAACACTTCAATTAAATTTGTAGCATTAAATCAGATAAAAGAGAGCCTAAATGTGAATGAACTATAGCTGACGTAAAAGATATTTGAAATTTTTGCTTATCTTCATTTTGCATTTTTCAAGGCAACCATAATGTGCAATATCATCAAGTAAGAATAATATGCTGTTGGCGTGACCAATGATGCAAGCACAGCAATAAGTCTTTCCAGAAACTCATTTCAACACGATTCTGACTCTAAAATTATAATTTGAAGCAAGTTATTTCCCTTACTTTACTAACTTCCATTTCCGGCAAACGATACTTTTTCTAGCCTTAGTATGTAGCATGATAAGGCTGCCCCCATTTAACAAAGACTTTTCTAAATGACCCATATGTAGAAAATGCATATGCTCCTATAGTGCTCGATATAAAACACAATTTTATAATACAATTTTACTGCAACAGCTCACCTGAAGCAAAGAAGTGACTGAAATTTTAATGAGAACTTTACCAAACATGCACCACAAGTAAATGACTTACTTTGCTTTGCATAAAAGTCTTTTCTTTTCTCTATAGAATTCATGCTCAGAAAGAGGTTTTGAAGCAACCTGGGGTGGTATAAATCCTGGAGGTACTCCAAATGGTGGAGGGACTACATTTGGATGATACAACAGCGGTCTGTATCCTGGAGGTGGCAAAGCAGTATTCGGCAGTGAAGCTGAAAACAATTAAAAAATTTTGATGAAAATAAAATCACTTTTTTTCAATAAACTAAATGATAAATTCCATCTGGTATAATGAACAGAAAATTTAAATTAAAAACAATTTAAAATCAGAAAGAAATACGATTACTCAGAAACTAATGCAATATTAAAACCCTCACATTTCTCACATTAAGCTAGTTGTAAAATAATTCATGTAATCTCACATTACTGTTTGTCATAAAAGATTAAAGGAAATGTAAAAATTTCTACTGTAATTATATACTTCTTTTTTTCTCTACAAAATCAAACAGATGCCTTCTTTTAAAAGTCTTAAAATTAATTCTTTGGTTGACTTTTCATTTCTAACATTATAACTAATGCTTCTTTAAGATCAAATACACATTGGACATACTGACCTGGTGGAATATGTGGAGGATATCCTCCTCCAATGGAAGGTATAGGTACAGGAGGAACATAACTTTCTGTGGATATCACTGGTTTAGATTCAGCAGGTCTATAATTAAAAAAAAACCTTTATAATGCAATAATTCATACATGCGGAGAAAACTTAAAACTTCAATTGGGCTATTAATATCAGAAGATTGTTCATACTAATTGATAGTTATAACAACTGTTGCAATGACATTGAATTTAATTTCTATGAATTTTAGGAATGACCTTTATGTTCCAATTATTTATTTTACAAGTGATGCTGGTAAAGCTCTTTAAAAAAAAACCCAAATCTAAAAATTAGTGGAAATATTGAACACAAATAATAACCAAAGAGAAACATACCTGTATGATGTTGTTGTTTTAGCAGCTTCTGTAATAAGGAAAAAAAAAATTAAACGAGAAAAAATTCTATTATCATTTACTACATACATTTACTTCCCCTTGAAAGAAGTGTGCTGGTCTTATGTGTAATACAGATAGATCTAATGTTGTTGCTTCTATTTCAATTTTTTTCATTTAATAACTGTTACTTTCAAGTATACGTCTGTTGTGATTTTGGACTTTAACATTTGACTGTTGGTCGAATTTACTGTGTGTTATTTGTTGATTATAATACAGCTATATCCTCGAATTTACTGTGTGTTATTTGTTGATTATAATACAGCTATATCCTTTGATAAAAATATGTAAAAATGATTAATATTTATAAAAGAATTCCATTTTTTGCATTGAAGGTCTCAATTTGACTATAAGGACCACAATTCCTTTGGCTAGATTTTTGTGTTGTACATGTTGTAATTTTTTCCAGAACTAATCCAACATGTGACTCTTACTTAAAATGAAACCGATTCATTCACTGCTTGATCTGCCTTGTCTTGGATTCTATGAATAATGATTTCTCAACTAATTTTAAGCCTTCATTACATTTTTCTTTCACATATTTTAAATAGAAATTCTACCTTGACTAGTTGTAGTTATAGCCTGTCGTCCACTCAAAACTGCAATTCCCTGAAAACAATACAAATAAAATGTTATAATCTGGAAACATTATTTATGACATACATTACATCACTTCTTCATTTTCCTTAAATTTATCTTTCAAGTTAAATAATAATCTCAACCCTACATTAAACTATCAAATGAAGAGTTGTTTACAAATAGTACAGATTTTTTGGATTAAGCTTTTTTTTTTAGCATATTACCTGTTACTGTCTGAACCATCTAAGCTACATCTGGCTAATGTCACCTTTTTAAACAATAGGCTCAGTGGGCTGAGCCTGTATCGCTCACCTTGCAGTCACAAACTTTTGATTTGATTTGACAGACTAGATTGATTTCTGGAAACTTTGTAAATGATCTTCTATAAATGCTTCATACCAACTATAAGTTCATTGGCCAAATGGTTTCAGAGGATAAGTTTTAAATTTTGACCAATCAGAACACATAAAGGTTTCTGGTGGCCATTTTGTTTCATGGACTAGAAAGATTTATGCAAAGTTTGTAAAGGACCTTCCATAGATGTTCCGTACCAAAAATAAGTTCATTTGGCTTTACAGTTTCAGAGGAGAAGTTTTAAATTTCGACCAATCAGAACATGTATATGCTCATAGCGGCCATTTTGTTTCACACACCGGGATGATTTATGCAAACTTTGTAAAGGACCTTCCATAGAAGCTACAGGCCAAGTTTCAGTTTAATAGGTCCAGGGGTTTCAGAGGAGAAGATGAAAATGTAAAAGTTTAAAGACGGACAGACGTCATATGCCTAGTGATGACAAAAGCTCACATGGCCTTTGGCAAGGCGAGCTAAAAAAAACAAATGAATTTAACTGTAAGCATCTTTCCAATAATATTACCTTTCCCTTTTCTTCAGGTTCTTTCTTTTCATCTAGTACTGGTGTTTCAGGCTCAGGATCCGATGTCAAATCTATTGTCTTCACACTTAAAAAGAACAAATATGTATTACTGTTTTAGTCATCTTATTTGAAATAGTTATGCACATATCGCATGGTTAAAAAATTCTCTAATTAGACAGGCATGAGAAGTCTAAGTTACACTGGCTCTCTCTTAAAATTCAAGTTACTGGTAATTTGTAAAAAGTTGTTTGACATCAGAGGAATCTAAGACTAATGTTGCACATTCTAGGGAGCTTTTAGAACAAAAACCATCTAACTCACCCGAGATAAATGTTTTATTCTTACATGTATATACCTTACTACCAAATAAGGTGTAAATTGCACATGGTAATAAAAGACCAGAAAGAACAAACCAAATGATATTGAAAGACCACGTGTCCAGTGATTTCGTGCACTAAAGTTACTTATTTACCTAGTGTCTAGCTTTAAAGGAGCTGATGTAACTGTTACTGCAGCCGTTGTTTTAGGCACTGCAGTGACTGTTGTTCCAGATGTTGTTTTAGGTACTGAAGTGGTTGTCAATGATGATGTTTTTGGTGGTGGTGGTGGTGGCGAAGATGAAGATTTATTTTCTCGCTTTTGATATAGAGTTTCATTTTTGAAATTATTTACTGAAACTCTTAATGATTTGTTGATGATTAATTTATCAGGTGAGACATTCTCCTCATGGCAAGTGGGGCATTTATGATCTTCATCTTCTATTAAATGATTTCTTATACCTGAAAAATATAAACTTTTTCTTATTACATGTAAGTATATAGACCCATTAATATACAATGACTGACAAATAATGGCCTCAACTATGATGACACAGTTGTAAACAGCTTCCAAAAGGTTCTAGTTAAACAAAATTCTAATGTACTAAAAATTTATCAGCAATTTATTGTTATCATAAGTTCTTTTAAAATTGACAATAATTTGTTATAACGTACATTCATCGCAGTAACTATTTCCACAACAAGGTATAACTACAGCATCAGTTAACAAATCTTTACATAATAAACATGTTAATTCTGATGGTACTTCTACATCATCTTTCTTTTCTTCAACAGGTGCTGGTAAAAAAGGTGGCCTTTCCTTTTTTCCTTTCTTGAATGCTTGCCTAAAATATTCTCACAGTGATAATGTCATGTAATTTCATAGAAAAAATTGCAATATATGAATTAAATGTGTCAACATATCTTCTTCTAAGTATGAAAATCATCATAAACTCTGAATTCATTGTATTTTGTTGGATACCATTGTGTTTGGTTAAAAAGAATTCCAATTTTAAATTCTTGTATATGACAATAGGCATATCTCATCATAGTGTTATTACAAAATATATCAAAACCACAAAATTCAGTATCCTCAATCTAACAAATTTTCACTAAACCACAAAAATAAATGAATCCTATATAGATAAATGCCCCCTTTTCACCATTTCTTTAAAAGTTCAAAAGTTTATAAATTACATCTGATGAGAGGTACTTACTGGTCTATGGTGGGAACAGCATATCTTCCATCACCCAATGACATAGCCCCTGGTTCTGACCGGTTAGCAGTTGTCAGAAAGGTATGAGGAATTCCTGTTGGCCTTTTCATCCTGGTACCTTCTTCAGTTTTTGGAGATCCACTTGCATCCTAATAATTTAATAAATACAATAAGATATATAGAAGAAAGGTATCCTCAGTGCTGAAATTGAAGTTTCATGACATTACAGAAAGTTATTATGTGCATTAGATATGTACCGAATAAATCGTTTTCTTCTCCTAAATGTATATGTACAATTTTTATAATGTGCATGGTACAGTAAAGTATACAAAACTTCTTTGTTTGAGAAATATCCTTTTGTTTATGTGTTCTGAAATACACTAATTAACAAGAAGTTTAAATCTAAATAAAAACTAAATTTCCTTGTCACAGTAATCCATAATAAAAAAAAATTTTATATCCTACACATAACAATATCACAGTATATCAAAACAAATATTTATATTTTGTTTAATGAAGTTCTCTGCCATTATGTCACCCTTTACACAGAAATGATGACAGGTTTTAAAGTTTCTTATTTGATCTTTGCCTGCTGGCAAATTAGGGCTTTCACAATATACAGGTGGTATCTTCCAGAGTTAAGTGGAATATAATATACATGTGTACTATTTGTCCATAACCATACAATCAAATAATGTCTACTGGATTCAAATTATCAAGCATTATGAAATCTTTTATCAACAGTTTTACTTACTGTAGTAGCTGCGACATTTGGACAGTTGTGGATAAAGTGACCGGTCCTGTTACATTTAAAGCATACATAGGAGGGTGATGGTGTCCCTGTTGGCAACTTCTTCTGATAGCTGTAATTGATGTATAAAATTTTCACAATTCATCCATTGTTTAATTTGTTTACACTTTCATATAATGATGATGTGATAAATATTGTGTAAATAAGCAAATTTAATAAATCTGTATAAAACATATACAGTGCCTTAAAGCTATAAATGTTATCAACTGCTGTTGAAGGGTAAGCATATCTGCCTGCACCCTCCAACCAATGCCAATTTATGAGGACATCTGATATATGCAAATTACATTTCAAACATTTGAACTATGTTAACTATAGCAACTTGTTATTTGTAAAGCCACCAATATTTTTATATTTAAATCTGCTTTCACAATGCAATTCTCCCTTTATATCACAGATGATCAATACAGCACTGCTTTATTTTTATTTCTATAAGTACATATTTGAAATGTAATTGGATTCATCTTGGGAAATGCATCAATAATGTTGGATAAATGAAATGTGTGCTCTTACTTTGCAGGATCAAAGTCTTTGGTAGACTGTTTCATCATAGCTTTAATCTTGTCCTCTTCAGATCCAACAGCACTGACCAAGTCTGCAACCTTTTAATTCAAAATTTTTCATTATTGCTCTTTATAAGAAATGGCAATATTGTGTTGGCCAGTTTTTGTAGCATGTTGGAGTACCTGGATAAAACTACTGACCATTGGCAGGAAAACAAGAGTCCTTGTCAATTAAATTAGAAATGAATTTACCTTATAATAAGTAGCATTTATATTTTAATATAGACATGTCAATGGGAAAAGGCTTGAAACCATATTCACATTTTTCTTTATTTTTATTTCTTCGAAACAAAGGTAATATAATATCTGAATTCTTTTAGCCAAGAGAAATATTTATATCCTTTTCAAAAACTACCATCTGATGATATACAGTACCAATTTCAAAACTGAACTCCTGTAAATTTAAAATAGCAGTACAAAACAAAATAAAAGTACTTGCTGCCAGATTTTTATCCATATATTGAAATATTGGGTTTCTTTATCCAAAATGACTGAGACATCATAAATATATATGGTACTTTACCAATTTTGGGCATATCTCCTGGCCCTTTGATACTTTGCATATGCATTAATTTTTATTGGCAGTAATTTATGAAGTTGTGTCTTGAGGTTTAATGAATTTAAAAGTTTTATTAAAACTGTCTAGTAGTAGCATGACATGAAATATGTAATCTTGCAATCATACCCACCTCAGCTAAGTTATCCTTATTTACAATTGGGTTAGGCATCTGTACTTGTGGTTGCTATTGACAAAAAATAATCAAAAACATATATATATTTATATTCTGTTAAACAAAATAAAATGATACATCTCTTACTCCCTCTCACTAACTGTTTAAATTTAGTAATGGTGGCTTGTCAAAGAACACAAGTAAAAAAATCCCAACAACTTAATTTAGTTTCATCACTATGAACTATGCCTTTCCACATTTACCATGGCACAGGTATAAAGGTTCAAAGACATTATAGAAAACTAGACCTAAACCTAAAACATATTTCTTATTTTATATGAATTACATGTACTGTGGAGGAGACAGCCACTGTGGTGTCCAAACTCTCAATTCATACACATCATTTTCAAATGGTTAGTTATTCCTTTCTGCTGCACATGATTTCTTTCAAGTCATCATGAACTGGATTCTATCTGGTTTACGAGGTGAACATCTTTTGAATTGCTTCAACATGGTTAAAAATCCCCCAAACAAGAAAATACTTGTGACAATTCTGTGAGCAAATTCTATGCTTCATTTCCAGTTTTGTAACTACAAATACAAGAATTTTCTCTTCTTCCTTCTTCTAGTGGTGGTAATTATCATGTTCTAAAGAAATTCCTCCCAAAAAATTCAATGCATAAGAAACTAGAACCATGTAGGCAAAGGCATTTAGGACCTCAAACTGCCACAAACTATTAGAGGCTCAAAAGAGCCTGTATCACCCACCTAAATTTCATTAGCAGACTTGGGGCGGAATAAATTTTTACCATAGATAAAATTCTAAAAGAGAAGCACCTAAGGACCATCCTGCCAATTTTGGTTCTAATTCACTCATAGGTTTCAGAAATATAGATCTTACAGTGAATTTTCCTACTGGCTTTTATAATAAATTAACATTGCCTTAGGAGACCATCAGGTCATCGCATATACTTCTGAAAGATAACCCCCTAAGAACAACCAATTTTGGTTCCAACTGGCCAACAGGTTTTGGACCAGAAGATCTTAAAGTGAATTTTTTCATAGGGTGCTATGGTAAACTAAGTACATTGTACGCCTTTGGTGGCCATCTTGGATGATCATCAGATATAGTTTTGAAAGATGACCACCTAAGGACCATTGCTGCAAAGATTAGTTCCAATTGGCTTAGTGGTTTCAAACAAGAAGATCTATTAGTATTTTTCCCTTTGAGTTCTATACTAAACTTAGTTCGATGGTGGCAGTCTTGAATGGAATTCTGGGTTTTCAAATTTAATGCTGAAAGAGGACCAACTAAAGACCTTTGCTGCCAAGTTTGGTTCCAATTGGATCAGAAAAGATATTTGAGTGAATTTCCCATAGGGTCCCATTATAAACTAAGTTCACCTTTGGCAGCCATCTTGAATGGCACGTCTGGATGATTGGATATATTTCTGAAAGAGGACCACCTACGGACCATTACTGCTAAGTTTGATTACAATTGGCATAGTAGTTTCAATCAAAACATATTTTTCACACTGGCGGCCACGTTGGATTGTCGAATGGCATCAAATGAATAAAAGAACAACGTTCCAATATCCCCATCCACATGGCCCTTCATTTAGTGGAGAAAGTTAAATAGATCCAACACAATATTTGCTTAATACTTGTATATCCACTAAGATACAACACAGGTAAAAACAAGTATGCACACAAAAAAAAAAGTTGAACATTTCGGCAAATTTTCTAAACGAATATTCTCAAATTCGTACACAATCTATACATGTCTCGACCAGTGTGATAGATTTAAATCTGAACACATTTTGCTTAAATTGAAAAGCAATACACTTGTTATTTCCTGCCATTTAGAGTATTTCTTTGGTGTTTTACTTCAAATCATTAAAGAAAAATTCCACAACTAAGGAACAATAGTCATGATATATCAGCACTCTCAATTATTAAACTCTGAAATATTAAATTGCTCAGCAAGCCTCGCAACTAAAATTTTGAAAGTTTAATCATCTTGTGTTGATAAATAGCATAATCTACTATCCTGCCGTGTGGAATGTATACAAGTGCAATACATATTTCTTTGATATACCATAAAAACAAGTCTCCATATGAATTTCATCAAAATTCACAAATAAATTTAGACGTGAGAGCACTTACAAGACAATTTTAGCAAAATTTCAAAGTTCAAAGGGCAATAACTCCGCCAAAACTTGTGTTACTGCACTCGAATTTGAACTTGATACCATCAACATACATCTTCCATATGAATTTCATCAAAATCCGCAAATAAATGTAGGTATGAGGGCGCTTACAAGGCAATTTAAGCAAAATTTCAAAGTTCAAAGAGCAATAACTCCGCCAAAACTTGTGTTACTGCACTCGAATTTCAACTTGATCTAGATCTAGATACGATCAAAACACATATTCCATTTGAATTACATGAAAATCCGCAAATAAATGTAGGCATGATAAGGCATACAAGGCAATTTTAACAAGTCCAAAGGGCAATAACTCCACCAAAACTCATGTTACCACACTTGAATTAGAACTAGATCGAGCTGCCATCAAAACACATCTTCCATATGTTTCATCAAAATCCCTAAATAAATGAAGGCGAGAGAGCGCTTACAATGGGGATGGACGGAAATACTACCCGCATTTTTATGTGCCCTTGTCGTGAGAGACAACAAACCTGATAGACAACCATGCAGGTTCCAATTGGTCGAGAGATTTTAGAGAAAGTTTAAAGTAAGTACAATGCCAATGACTTTAAAGATTGCCATGTTTGACCTTTGTAGCATATATAACTAGTGTTCCAGTAATTCAGGTGAAATCAATTAAATACTGACTGATTATCAGATGCAATATCTAGTAAATCAATAAATTTCTTTGTAATATCTGCTGTATATTCAAACTTAAAAATGATTCAAAGATATGGTGGATCAATTTAGAAAGTTCTGTTTTAGTTAACATTTTTCAGGTCTGGTAATTATAACTCATTTCACACTCCATCAATTTCCATAAAAACTATAGAAAACAGTAAAGGGTAACTAGAAACTCTTAAGGACCTGAATGGCTCACCATCTATCTTTATTTCAAATCTTTGACTAATGTAATCCCGATTAAACCACTTACCAAGTCCATTAAAACTTAAAAAAACTCAAACATTCCTGTGATATCAGTCATATTTGGCTCATTTTTTTGTTAAATTTCCAATTTTCGAGAAGATGATTGGTCAAAGGATCTGACTAAATTATTGCATTAAATTCAAATATTTTTTGGTGATTTTTTCTAAGTGTGGGTCTATAGGTCAAGGTCCTGATCATTAGATCCACTTTTGAAAGTGGACCACTAAGGACCATTCGGTCAAATAAGGATATCAATAGCTCATTGTTTCAGAAAATATAAGAAATAAACAGAATCGTCCCCAATTTTCAAAACTATACCAAACTAGGTCTGCATTATTAAGGCGTAGAACTTGAGAATAGCAAAAATAAAGATAATAATTGTAAACTGCATACTGCTACAAAGTTTCCCGAACTAACTTCTGTTTGGAGGTTGAATTAGTGTGAGACTAGACTCACAAACTTATACCGTTTTAAAACTTGTCCATGTCATGGCATTTGAAATACAATATCTATCAGACCAAAATAAAAAATGCAGAACTGCGTCATGACACTACAATTCGTATGTCAACAGATGCTTTTTTCTTTGAGAACAAAAAATATATTAGATTTTAGTGTGGAGATCTAAATCATTATTCAGATATTGTCATTTAATGTTTTGAGGGGGTGGTGAATACCCCCGTATCCCCTTATAGTCAAAGAATGCTTCTTTCCATGAATAACAAGAAAATATACAATTATCAGGAAGGGATATAAATCATTTCTGAGGTATAAAGTCATATATCCTTTTCTGGGGGTTGGAATTCCCTAAGGGACCCCCTTTTATGTCAATGAATGCTTCTTTCCACAAGTAACAAGAAAATGGGTCAAAGTCACAAATAGCCAGGTTGCAAAGAATGGGTTATGAACCATGGAGAAGTTAATAGTATCTTTCAAGATAAAGGTATAGTATGAAATCAATTTTGAATGTTGATACTTTAACTGTAGATTGTTGTTGTATAATGCATTTATTGTCTTTATTTCATTAATACAAGAAAAGGTTGCAACAAATGCCAACAATGACAGACCCCACAACAATACACAAACAACAAACCACTATGCATTAAAAGCATATAACACATAAAAAACAAAACAAACATCAAAACAGAGATTAATGAAAAAATTAATTTCGTAAGTCTGGAAAAACTGGAAAAAATTATTCAAACAATTCCATAATAGCAGGTGCACAACTTCAATATGTGAAGTTTGATAAATCTGGGTTGAAAACTGTAGGAGCAGTTGTTGGTACCCTATTTTCCCCAACTGCCCGCCTGCCCGACATCCCCATACTATAACCCTGATTTGCACTTTGTGCAACCCGACCAAAAATGTATGGTTACAGGGTTGGGATCTCAACCATTTCAGAGATATTTTAGTCATTTATGATTTTGAGGGGATAAGGCAGTTTGTGGAAGAAAAAGGAATACATGTAATAATATTTATAAGAAATGAAGCAAAATTATCAATTCTCCTCTTATTTGTTCTGGAGACTTAAATATATGTCAAATTCACACTCAAATTGTGTTTAGTGGTCCAAAACAACATTTCTTTACTTCAAATGATTTGGTGAAACAGTACTCAAATTGTTGAATGGGAATGTCAATTTTGCCCATTTTTCAATATTAACTCAAAAATGACAAAACTTGAATGTCAAATTTTCACATCTGATTTGTGTTTGGTGGACCCCAACAATATTTCCAAATGATTAAGGGAAACAATACTCAAGTTATTGAACAAAAAGCATTCTGACAGTATTGCTGGGGAATAAAATGTCCCCTATGGTCTTCAACTGTGAGTAAACACACCAAATTTCTTTGACTATGTGAATCAGATGCAGACCTATGGACAGAGTGATTCCTAAAAATTCTGATATATGTTTGTAAGGTAGTACACAATAAACAACTGATCAGCCTTAAATTCAAACATGATCTTGCTAATTATTATAAGCTCACTAATACTAGAGGCTCCCAGGAGCCTGTATTGCTTACCTGGACTATGTCAATCTTGACTGGCAGCCTGGAACATTGCTATTAAGTTCCAATTGGCTCACTGGTTTCAAACAAGATCTTTCAGTGAACTTTCCGGTTAGGTCTTATGTTAAACTAAGTTCTGCTCTGGCATCAATCTTGGATGGTAGACGGGGTCATCGGATATAATTCTGAAAGAGGACCACCCAAGGACCATTGCTGCTAAATTTTGTTCCAATTGGCTCAGTGGTTTCAGACAAGATGTTTTAAGTTAATTTCCCATAGGGTCCTATGTTAAACTATGTTCGGCTCTGGCAGACATCTTGGATGACATGCAGGGTCATGGGATACAATTCTGAAAGAGGAACAGATAAGGACCATTGCTGCTAAATTTTGTTCCAATTGGCTAAGGCCTAGTTCGATATGTCTACTATAGTTTGGTAGGTTTTGGACTACTTGAACAAAGATTTGATCGGAATAAGGATTAACCAATCAACTCCATCAAGAGAATCCTTGGTGACGTCACAAATCTACCATAGTTCTACCATTTTAAATCGTGGGTAAATGTTTAGTTGACCAGACATGCGCAGCAAAACAAAATTAAATGACCCCACATGCGCAGCAAAACCGTTTAGTTAAACTTAAGTAACTTTGGTTAATGATCGAACTAGGCCTAAGTGGTTTCAGACAAGATGTTTTAAGTTAATTTCCCATAGGGTCCTATGTTAAACTATGTTCGGCTCTGACAGCCATCTTGGCTGACGGGCTGGGTCATCAGATATAACTCTGAAAGAGGACCAATAAGGACCATTGCTGCCAAGTTTTGTTCCAATTAGCCAAGTGGTTTCAGAGGAGAAGATCTTTAAAGAAAGACAATGACAGATTTTAGGCCAGGTGAGCTAATAAGATCACTTGGTTAAAGGGTTTGCAAAAAGTCCAGAGAACTAATATTTTGAAAACAATTCCTTTTTTCAAGGGCTATAGTTCTCAGAATAATTATCTAATCAGCATGAAACTCAAAATTGATCTGTAGCTCATCATTATAAGCTCACATACCACAAACAATTGGTAAAATGGTTTGCAAAAGAAGTCTTGAAATTTATGTTTTGACAACAATTCCTATCTCACAGTAATTATCTAATCAGCTTGAAAGTGAAACTTGATCTTTAACTCATCATTACAAGTTAACATACCAAAAATCACATCAATTGGTTAATGCTTTCTTAAAAACTGTAGTGTAATGGAGTGCAAACCTATAGTCCCCTATGGCATTGCTGGTAGGAGACTAAATACCTCAATTTTGGCATTTTTCTACATTAAAAAGGGGCATAAGTCTGAATTGCCTAAAAGTTAAATATGTCAAATTTGAACTTGATCTATGTTTAGTAATCCCTAACATTACTTCTTTTCAGCATAAAAAGTTTGATAATTTTCTTACTTTAATTCAGTTGGCAATAATGGTCCAAGGTTGGAATCCGGGATACAATTTTGAAATTGGACCACCAAAGTTTGTACAACTTGGCCCATTAGTTTGAGATGATTTTCAAATTTTTGGTCATTGCATTAATGTCAGTTGATGGTCTGGAACACGATACAAATCAAAGTTTTAACTGACCTACATTTCTGAGGAGGAAATTTTAAAATAAAGTTGCTAAATAATTTCTCTTTTTAGTAAGGATGCCTATATTATTCAAATGTTCAACTCTTCATGTATAATTGAAAAGAGACCACATTAAACAACCAAGTCTACTCCTAACTGACCAAGTAGCTTCAGAGCATATAATTCTAAACAATTTTTGGAAATCTGGAAAGTGAAAATCGTCAAACTTAGGTTTCTAGGCAAATGTATCATATAGTTTTACAGCAGATAATTTGAAAATAATTTTTTTTACCGGTAGTAAATGGAGAAAACATCTGGATGCAAAGTGGCAATATCTGTCAATCAAGATTGTTGGCAGACAACTGATCATTAATGCGACTAACCACTATAGCACCTAGGTGCTTTATTAATATTGGAGTAATACAAACTAATTATATAAATCAGATCTGCATATCACTTTGACAGCAAAGCACTAGTTAATTACAAGAATACCTTCTGGAATTTTTAAAGAACAAGATATAGAATCAAAATGCACTGGATGTTATATTATAATACAAATTATCCTACCTTGTTCCTGACAAGCCACTTAACTAATTTCTTCACACATATAAGCAAAATATTACATATGACAGTATTCATAGCCCTGGATCTGTTGACGATGACCTGTACTCTTCGGTTTTCTTCTTGTAGGACAGGGCTCAATACTGACTTCACACATATATACACACCAACAATGAAACAAGTAAGATACTGGTGTATTTTTTATTTTTTCCAGATCAAGATGAGTTATAACCCAAGATTATAGCTGTATCACAGTATCTGTATTCTTCCTTCATTTGAAACGTGTTGGCAAATGGATAGTCCTTTTATAAAGTTCTATTATTGTTACAAAAAGTTTATTAAATTGTCCATTTTTATATTAGGGAAAGTAAGTCCTTTTCACATCTCAGATCATTACTTGGTCTTCTGTATATAGTCTTTCTAAGGTACAGTTCAACTTATTTCACCATAATTTCAAACAATTTATCACTAAATTACAAATATTCAATTTAATTATCTTAAAAATAAATACATGTTTATTGCACTATTTCATTAAATGGTATATACTTGAGCAAATGTCAATTTATTTGGTCCAAGATCTGCATGCTGTGATTACAAGTTCATCAGAAGTCATCTTTTATCAATAACTGACAACTATGACAACCGCATAAACAGATGCAACTACATTATATTTATTTTCTCCTTTCTGAGCTTCTTTTGGGATAGTTTAATTTTATTTTTCAACTTAAGCAAGCATTCTAAAATAAAAAATCAACCTAGAGTATATATTGTGGTATGAGAAAAAAAAAATTGTTCCTCTCATGACATTTCATTTTATGATCAGAAGTACTACTAGTATTCTGAATGACAATTGTTGCTGCTTTTGTCAAGGATGTTGCTAACATTAACTTCCAAATTAATTTCAGCCAAATACCATATCAATATTACGGAAGGGTTTTTTCACACAAAAAAATTCCATCTACTGTGCTACATGTATGTGGAAATGGCCAAATAATGGTAGATGTTTACTGGAAGTTTTTATTAATGTCTGAAGGAGATATATGACTTATCACCAGTTACAGAAAACATATCATGAAGTTTATTCTCTTATTTTAATCCAATCTGACAAATACAAATAGCCAAAAAAGTAAGAAAGAAACAAAAAACATCTAAACAACATCTCAGTTGTTGATCTACAACAATCATCAAATTCATCATCATTATTTCAGGCCTCTAGACATCACTTGCATGTCTGGACACTTAGAAGGAAATATTTCTGACTTTACTCCAGTATATATATATATATATATAGTAGATTAATAAAAAATTACAAGATCATAAATAACGTCCCAAGTGTAGTAAACAATTTTATTTGGTAACAAATAATAAAATTCTATCAATGAATTATAATATACAAAAGACACAATAACAACAATAAAACATCTCTACACTTGATTTCTGTATTAGAATATACATTATATTCTTTATTTTACCCTATATTTAAATCCATACAAAATAAACTTTAGTTCACATGTAAGATGTACAAAATTTAATTAGGTACAATATATTTAATATCTTCTACCCAAAATTGGTGATAACCTTTATTCAGTTATCCTTTAATATAATAAACATTACCCTGTCATATACATTTTTGTGTGACTGTCAGTTCATATAACTCCTAACTTTCAACTTCAATAATTACAATAGAATCAAACAGAAGTGTTCTGTCATTAATTTTGGGAATTCATGACTTTGATACACTAAAGTAAAAGTCTAAATTTCCTGAGAAACATTGATGAATTTGTACCAAATGTGATACTGTAAAAATTTGCCTTGTTCTGATAACTTTAGAAAAAAAATATCCAATTTCAAACTGTTGTTTTTTAACCATTTGATCAGAACCACATGAATTTGTGTGTTGGCCTTAAATATCTCACATTTTTTTTAAATGGAAAAAAGCACCTTCAAAATCTATAACAATTGTATATAACATATAAAAAAATATATTTATCATATATATCCATCATTATCAACAAATAGCTGCCATCAACATGATTATCATAATTAAAAAAACGTATGCATGAAACAAACTACAAATTTTTATCAAAAAGTATATAATTTTTTGGGCAAATTATGGTCAATCGTTTAAGTTTATGAATATTCATTGCAATAACCAATAAAATAATTGATTTATATGTGTAAGTGGTATCATTAAGAAGTTTCTTTATCATGGAGATAATACCAATTTACAAACACGGGCTTTACCCAATGTTTTACAATTCAGAATTTCAAGTGACAAATAGGGGAGAGAGACTATCTTGATAGAGAGTTGTTGTCATAAAATGGAAATCCTGATCATTGACAATGTTTTGAAAAAGCCATGCTTCTTACAATATACAACTATTTTCTTTTAAGAATTCAACAGAGAATGAGTTCATAGGTGCTATAGATGGCTAAGTTATGTCCCTACCAGTTAATATTTGTGGTGCAAATCCCAACTGAATGCTTTCTCATCCTGAAGATGCTTGTAACATTTGCCACTGGATGTTTATTAAACAATAACAATAAATCTGATATTCAGGGGAAATGGAAATAAAAATACCAAAATTAAACACATACTTTCAATTTAACATTTTTTATATTTTAGTTAACTCTTCAAATATTAATAAATATAAATGGTAAGTTATACAAGTTAATTTCTGTATTTACTTTATCAGTTATGCTCTTGGCTAAAAATCAAATCCCATTCAGAACAAAATTCAAAACAAGTCAATATCCAGTTAAGGTCAACACTGATTAAGGGAGACAAATCCTTAAAAAATTTAAAATATACATATATAAACTGCTTATCTCGAGTTTGCATACTAAAATCATGTCGAAACCAAAGAAATTTATACTGACGAGATGATATCTTTGGCATTTTTTTAATGTCAACTATCACTAGTACTGATATTGTGATAATTAACTTTGATATCCATTTTTTAATGGAAATTTGTTAACATCTTTTATCTTCTATAACAGATAATGATTACTGCATTATACTACATAACCCTGGTTTATATATCAAAATAAATATCAAACTTGTGTTGTATTTTCTTAACATGACTATACAAGTTACTGAAATTGACAGTCAGACAATACTAAGACTACATAAGTATTTTTCACTGAAACATGCAATGAATCAACAGACCATACTGGTATCATTAAATTAAGACAACTCTTTCATTGCAAATCATAAGGTTGATTTCATAAGACACATCAACCTACAGGTATATGAAAATTTTTAATAAATCAATAATCACTCAGAGTATTTTTCTGAAAGACAATATAATACATTTTTATTCTGTCTTCACACATTAAACTTACAAATGAAATAGTATTACACATTCCATTAATGACAGACATACAACGAATCATGAATGATATATCACAGATTATAAAACCCAAAACAATAACCCCTTTGTATCCCCATACTATACCACTACAAATACAGATAACATACTGGCTTGGGATCTTCTTTATATGCATTCCTGAAAAAGAAAGGGGTCTTTATTTACATTTTTACAAGAAAATTAATGCAAAAAAAACCCAACAAAAAAACATTACAATCTATTCTGTTTGGGAGCTTTGCAGTTGGTATCAACATAACATCTATTTATAGAAACCAGAAAACAGGCTACTAAGAACTCTTCTTGGAAAAACAACAAACACTAGAGCAAATTGACACGGTTTCCTTTACTTTAGAATATTTCTGACACAGTAGGCATGATTACTGCATTAGCCTTATAGGTTTGAAGATCACTACCAATGACAGCGACAGTGTGTGAACTCATCGCTCGCCAAAGTCGATGGGAGTTGTCTACTCGCCATTTTGGCGAGTGGTAGTCTAGGGGCTAGTTATAAAATCTATTTACTTGCTAGGACATGCTTCTATTATTTACACCCCAAATACTACTATTTACGCTTCCGTCAGTACTAATCGTGAACAAAATTGACTTTTTGCACCTGGAAGTTAGGTTAAGGTAGTAACAACAAAATAAAGTTCGGTATAACAACTCTTCTGATTTCAAGTTAGATAATAAGGATAAAATTTAAATTAATATTATAAAAATTAAACATATTTCACTTCAAAATTCCTTTTCTTTAACGTATAAATTGAATTGACATTGATCTTATACGAAAAAAGAAACAAATCAAATAAATATTCATAAGGTTCCATTCCAAATCTGGACCATGTCAAAACACGGCGGGTCGTTTGAAGTTTGTCATCGTTGTTGGTTTTGGGTTTAAAATGGCAATTTTCATGAATATTGATGATGAATTCATGAAAAACAAATGAAGAAAGAACTCAGAAAGTATGGGCTTTAATTTCGTCTTGTGATACGTTCTTACCATTCTTTAAACAAATCAATCTACTGGAAGTCAACAACGATCCCACAACAACAAAAACCTAATTTTTCGCCTGTTTTTCAAATTTCCTCAAAATAGGTGTTTTTAAGTGACGGATAATTAGAGTTAGTATGGTAGATTCATTTAGACAACACATATGCATAATGATTGACTGGCGACAGTGTGGGAAGTTTTCTTTTTCCCCATTCTAGCCGTTTTGGTGAGTGGAATCAAATTATATTGCTTTTTTTTGGCAAGCATTACAAAGTAGTTGCTTAAGTTTGGCGAATAAATAGAAAATTTAGTGAGCAACAAAAAAATATAAGTTCCCACACTGCAGCCATTGGTTATCATCAACGACCGATTTCATTTTCGCCGGATGGTCTAGCTCCTCTTGGTAAATTCTCGTGTCTCTGCTCACTTTTGGATGTTAGTGGCATCAATATGAAATTTTTTATGAAAAATCAGGTCTTTTTGCATTGCAAAAACTTGAGTAGAAAAAGCCCTATGATGATTTTCCTTGGAGTTTTGTCAACAGGCAATTGGTACCTCGGATGAACCAAATTCAGAAAGCAGAATTAGCCCTATAATTCCATGTATCAATTTTAATCTGTTTATATAACATTAACCAAAAAAACTCACAATGTTTTTGGTCCTTTGGATCTTGGAGCATCAGACAAAGGAATTCTTGCTACAATAACAGATGCATTCTTTGGAATCATTTCATCTTCATCCTTATATGCTGAAAAAAATAGTCCTTGCTATTTAATTTGCATCAACATGTGTACCTTTATTAGAGGTGTAATGATATGGCTCAGGGACAAACGATACCGAATTGCGATATTTGGTATAGATGTAAATTATATGTATTGTAAAAAAAGTGGAACCTCCATTTCAACTTCCATGTTTTGTGAAGGGTCCATACAAACTTGAAAATTTGTTTACATATCTAAATTTTACATTATCTTGGAAATCTCTTTTGTATCAACAAGGCTTTTAAAGAAATGAAAATTGTCAATAACCTTTATATATGACCTTTGACCTAAAAAAGATGGACCATTTGCATCTCTTCTTCCATATGAGATTCCTGCCAACTTTGGTTGCAGTCTGCCCATTAGCTCCTGAGCAAACACCAAAAACGTCTTTTCCAATATGGATTCAATAACTTTGAACAATCCAAAGCTGTCAGTTGGTCAGATGAACTAAAAGTGGATTGTTTGTAAAGGTTACTGTCTTCTTCTCAAAACATTTCATAATGTAGTATCAGAGGAGAATATTTTTGAAAATTGGCCAATAAAAATCAAAGATGGCTTCTGATGGCCATGTTGTTCATCAAACTCGAACCTATAAACCAGGTGAAGTAATAAACAGCTGCGCCACGAGCGCATGATACGCCCGTTGTCTTGTGAAAAAAACATAAGAAATGTTTTTGGAATCCTCCTTTATTTAGTGGAGCTGCTGGTGGGATGTATATGGAAACCCGGCAAAACAGAACCGTGTAAACTTTTTTTTTTACAAAAAACTCAATAACTCTAAAATAAAATTTTGAATCATCAACAAAAAGTATACAATATACAGATCTTTAGATTAATATAACTAAGAAGTGTATAAAGTTTTAAGCAATAATCATAAATCGTTTTTGAGATACGGTGCGACATGTGAATCCCCCCCTTTTTTTTTACAAAAAACTCAAAAACTCTAAAATAAAATTTTGAATCATCACCAAAAAGTATACAGATCTTAAGATTAATATAACTGAGAAGTGTGTAAAGTTTTAAGCAATAATCGTAAATTGTTTTTGAGATACGGCACGACATGTGAAAAAAAAAACACACTTCTGTTTTAGTTACAAAGTCTCGTAACTCAAAAAGTTTTAATCTGTTTTTCACCAAAAAGTATACAGATTGTTCAACCATCATAAGAAACAACTATATTAAGGTTTGTGAAATTTGGACGAGTCGCTCTCAAGTTACGGTGCGACATGTTTACGACATGGGCATATAAAATGTTTGACGGGCATATAAAATGAAACGGAAACAAGGTTACCGCTAAGCTGTCTGATTTTTATTTTTAGACTTGATGTTATGTATTTCTTTTCAGACTACATGTACTTTGACCCACCTTGTCTCAATACTTTCATTATGTTTAACCCTGCCACATTTTTTGTGACTGTCTCAAGAAAAGACCTGTTGAGGTTTGTCTTTGCCATATGATTTAAGTTCCGAATAATGTGTTTTTGTGGATTCATGATGATATTTACAAGCCGTCAAAATTCAGTATGGACAATGCATGGGCGAGTAAACTGACCTGCGCAGACACTACCTTGGAACTTGCATATGTCACGATGAAACAACCACTCACATGCGAGAGACAGCAATTGACCACGTCACGCTGAACTTGTACGAACATCCAATCAAATCATGTTTAACACGCACACCTCCCAGTTCAATGAATGGATTTAGAAATAGTAAACAATGAAACGTGTACGATAGTAAACAAAATAAATTATCGATCTTGGATGCTTTATCAAAATATAATTGTAACATAAAGAAAGAATTCGCATCGTAGTAGGGTGTAAAAATATAGAAATTTATGTCATCAGTGAATTGATAGGAGCACCGAGGGTAATCAAGAGAAATATTTGATATTTTGATTATTTAAAAAATTCTTACCATTTCCAAAACTTATTGGGTATTATTCCTAATCTTTCTACAAACTATGTGAATAAAATTTTATATTCTGCCAAACAAGACAATTACAATATACATGTTTTTTTTTAATGTATTCCACAAATATTTTTTCCTGAACCTTTCTTTCAACTTCTAACTTTAAATGCATAAACATAAGTCTATCTATCATTTTTTCATAATATACATGTATTTAAATATCAAACATGTCTAAATATAATGTGCACAAAATACATTTAAATTGAGCACGCATTACGTCGTATGTTTAAAAGTTGTGGTTAGATTAATATGTTTTGTTTGTCGTAACTTATAGCACGTGCTGTTTACTATTTTCTTCTCGTACGTAGTAAAACATTTTACAGGTGAGTAACAACATCTTGACAAAAGCGTGGATAGTAAAAGCGCTTGTACACAACAAGCCTTTTATGGTAATTGTTATTGCTCTCCACAACAAACAGAAAATCTCGTGCAAAAACGAACTGATGACCACCACCCACATTTGAATATACCACCAAGGCAGAGCTTTGCAGCATTTTTTGGCACAATAATAATTCGTTTTTATTTTTATATCACGATTTGTAAGTATTGATCATTTGATTGATTGAATTTGTAAGCTGAACTTCTTACTTGATTAAAAGAAATAGTAAAACTTGATTTCATTTATTTATACTTTGAATGGGAATTTCCTTCATTTGCGCACATCAGTTGAGGCATTATGTATTACTCTTCCGAAGCGATTGGTCCGTCGTTTTTGACGTCGTGGAGAGAGTTTGCGCAGGTCAGTGATTTGTTTTTAAATTGTGACGTACAATGTTTATGTCTTTTTCGAATGAGTTTTGTTTGTGCAGGTTCAGATCTTTGTTCATACTGAATTTTGACGGATTGTAATGAATTTTTTACATCAGTGTATACAGGGACTGGGTACAGCTTGACTTGTGGTGTGGGTGGTAACATCATTTAAGGCCACACATCAACAAGATGTTATCCTTTTTATCCAATAAGACTAGGTGTGTAATGATTCATCGATGCATTAATAGTATTAATCAACAATACATGTATACATGTAGTATTGTCAGTTCATAATCATGATATATTTCTGGATTTGATGCACCATTTCCAGTTAAATTTTAAAATCCCCAGTCTGGTTTATTGACAGGAAAATTTTCAGTTGCATTGTCATTAATATCGGGTACCAGTTTCACATGTGTTATAAATTTCAATATGGCAAGAAAGAAACCCTTCTTTCATTTTATTAATCTCGCTATGAACAGAGTGAAAGTTCTCTCAGGGCTCCAAATTATCGTTTGTCCGATTGTCCAGTACCAGCCGAAAATCCAGCCGGACAAACGAAAACTGTAGTTGCCATTATGAAATATGAATTTGTGGAATTTTGTTTTGATATAATGTTCGAATCCAACGTTAACATAATGTTAAATATCGGCAACCAGTTCTACGTGTTGCCCGTTTCTTTTTACACACACTTTTATAATGCAAAGAAAAATCTAGAAACTACTAAAGGAAACCACTCAGATGTTTTAAAAAGCGTATTATTATAATACATGCAATTTGATCTATCAATTGAAACCGACATTGTTTGTAAAGGTTACAGTCTTCTTCTCAAAACATTTCATAATGTAGTATCAGAGGAGTATATTTTTGAAAAAATTTTGAGAAAGTTTGAATTTACAAAAACCGTGACCGAGAAAAAATACGCCAATGACATCCCTTAAATCCTTTTGACTATAGAAAAAGCAGTATAGGGTTAGGGACACCTGATAGTGAGACTGATTGGCTGTATACTCTGGGTCAGACAAGTTAATATCTCTGTACAAGTGGATTTACAAACAAGCAAGGAAAAAGTTATAGAGGCCTTTCTCTGTTGTACAATTGTTTCTTTATTTGCCAATTTGTAAATTTTGAGTGACAAAGTAAATAACCAATGTATCATGATATATTGGTATCACAAGAATATCGTGATATGTATCATATCAGGAGTTTTATCATGGTATTGAGTACCATGATAAAACTCCTGATATGATACATATATATAAGATTAATAAGATATACCCCTTATGGTTTATTTTTCATACCTTTAGCATTAAGGGCATTAATGATAAGTAGATCCATATCTGTGTCATTTAGCTTTTTCCTCTGCATGATAGCTTCCTTGAGATCTCTTACAGAAATATGGAGACCATCAAATGTGATGGAATCAAAGTCCAAACTGTTCTTAAATTTGTAATGGATACACGCCATGGCTTTCTGTGGTCTGCTCCTCTGTAAACAATTGAAAGATTATATTTACACACATCTATCTGATATTTCAACTCTTCATTTGACATATGTTTTTTCACTTCCTAGAATATTCCTCTTTTGCTTTAGGCAAAATGTGCTTGTATTTGACAATATTAAATACAGAATATGTGTATGTACATACATGACAGTGTTCCAGCCTTGATTAATTAGGGTAAAGGATATATATTGAGAATAAGGGGCACTTTAAGGCATTTCTAGATCGGAAAAGGGCAAACAAGATCAAGTCCACAAAATATTAATTCACTTTACTGTATATGGCTTTTTTGGGAATGTCTCACAGGTTTCTTTAAAATGAAAGTAAAAAGTATAACACTACCTTTTGCTTCCAATAGGAGATATTTTGGCACCACAGGATGTAAGGCCAGAGAAAATTTTTTGGTTTCCCCTAATATGGGAAAATTTTTAAGGCCAAAGGGGCAGGATTTTTTTTGTGTATCAATTGTGTTGCTATAGAATATTTGTTCTACACCCAGTCTATTTTTTTACTTGACAACTGGTTGTTAAACTTAGGTGACTTAAATAACAAAGAACTGGTGTCCATGACCATGTATTCAATCTTTAACCCTTATTTCCGTACTTTGTATCGTTTGATGTGTACATTTGGGTATGTGGACCGCTAGAATACTGACGCTCGGTGCCGAGGTGGCCATTTTGGGGTATTTTAACAACAGTGGAGCGAAACGCTTTCAATCATTGTTATCATTCCGATCAGTTAAGCGCTTCTGCAATCTCGGTACCAAGGCGGAAAAAATTACCTTGACACTGATGTGCTTCTGAACAACAAAATTGAAACGTATATGAAAAAATATTTAAACATTGCTGTATTGGAAAAAGACACGGTCGTTTTTTCTTCATTTTTCTTCTTGTTTGGTCGAAAAAAATAAATGACTTGGCTGTTAAAAATATACCCGTTCGGGTTAAGGGGAACCAACAATCATTTTTCCCCCGCCTAAAAAACATTGAGGTGAAAGCAATGCTAAATCCTCATATTTTATAATTGACTTCCATTATGAAAGTTAAAATTTTGAAAGCCAATTTAATTAAACTTTAAATGAGCTTTATAAAGAAAACTCAAACTTTACATTTCTTGAGTATCTAAATGATTTTGTATTTTGTCAGGACAAAGATTTATCACTTGGTTGGATGGTAACTTTGAATTAAATTTATATAGGATGTGATTTATTTTCACCTCAAATATGGTTGATTCAACATTACAGCAGTGCAAACTGTTTCTGATTGGTTTCTTTCATTGATCATGTGAGTGATGATGCTTCCAAAATATCCCTTATTGTCATATAAACGAATTATTGCTTTTTCCACGGTTGAAATGTCTCAAATATTTAATGAAAGCTGATTTTCTGATTTTTGTGTGCATTTCACTGATTTTTGCATCATATATGATGTCACACAAACAAATGTATTGTTGCAGAATATGTGCAAGTTTGATCCATGTTGACCATTAAGAATTGTTATTTTAAAAGTACAGAATAATAGTGAGGTCCACAGTATTTGATGTAGCGTTCAGTTGCTGAAATATGAGCGACGCACAGTGATGCCCTGTGTTCTGTTAGTTTCTTTGTGCTCCTGAATTCAGTATTGTTTACAACAAATGAGGGTCAAATCAGCAAAGCACTGCTTTAATTACCTTCTTGCAATATATTATGGAATATACTTGCTGTGGATTGAATCAATGTTCTTCAAAAACTGGAGGAAGGAAGAACAACTGACAAGAGCTAAATTTGATAGTTACAAAAACACATATGCCCCATAAAGGGGACAATGGGACATACATGTATTCCTTTGTAGTAAAGGTGAAAAAATTCTAAATTCCAGACATTCGTGCACAATTTAAAAGGAAACCATAGAAGTAGCATTCAATAGTATGTCAATACTCAAATTCCAAATAGCATAAATCAGCGTTCTCCCCAGCCCAATATGGCGCTGCGGGACCGCAGCGCCTTAATTGACCGCAGCGCCTTGATTAGTAACACCGCAGCGTCATCGTGATTAAAGGTCAATTTGCAATAAAGAAGTATTTAACAACATTCAAGCACTTCTGTTTGCATTGTAATTAAGGTCTATTTAAATTTACATGTCAATATGAATTGTAGCATCGATAATTATCTATTATGGGATAGCCAAACCTCAAATATGTGTATTCAGTTAAAATTAAAATGTGTATTTCCATTGAAGTAAAAATAGATCGACTTTTTCTATTGGTTGGAAGTGACGACATTTGACCTTTAAACTTCTATTTTTATTTAGACTGTTCTTGCAAAAAGCATGATAAAACTTCAAGAAAATATGGATTTTACGAAATAATTGCGCTTGTTTAAGTTCTTGGGATTAAGAAATAAAACGATCGCGAATGACTGTTGTCAAAAATATACGATCGGAAATGGAAAATCAACATTTCACATGTCAAAACGGTCGTAAGACAGGGAATGAAAACGCAATCATACCTGAAAATTGTACATGTATGTGCATATTGTCATCCAGAATAAAATAATTTCAACGGTTGAAATATATACGTTTGACACATTTGACTGGAAGCCCTTCCGTTGTTTATTACAAAGTTTTGCGTGTGCAACACAAAGTTGGTAAAATTCACCTGTCACGAAAATCCGGTGTTTTTAATTCACATTTAGTGCCATGGAATATATGCGAATTATTTTGGACACCTTGGCATTTGTGACAATGGACGAAAATTGGATTATAAATACAAGACTCAAAATCGTTCTTCACATTCAGAAATTTTGTAGTAACAATGAATAAGAAAGGAGTTAAACGTTCACTTGGAGGAGGAATTAAGAATTTTTTTTCAGTTTTGCCTTCAAATAAAGAGAATGTATCAGCATTTGAAAATGCAAACCTGGAGGAAGAGGTAGTAGAAAGTGATGCCAGTGATGCTGAATTTGTAGAATCACCAAATCCGAAACGAACAAAGTCCAATGAGAATGGAAAACATCGTATATCAGGATTCAGTGAGAAATGGACATCTGAATTTCCCTGGCTTAGAAAAGTTGATGGAGGTTTGTGTAGTAAATTATTTAATTCTATTTATTCATTTATTTATATATTTTTTGAATTAAAAAAGGATGTTTTTTTTTTTTAATTTCCTATATCTATTACTTAGTATATGTATGTAGCACCTTCCAAGGAAGAAAAACCAATTTTGACTTTTCCAATGTAACTATATTTAAAACTTTTACACAATCGAGATTATTTTTTTTTCATTTTGATGATGTTCCAGTTGAAATATCGTAACTTTGCAAATAATTGAAGTATTTGATATGGAATGCAATTAATAGGTATGCTATGTGACATGTGTATAAAGCACCAACGTAGACCTAAGAAGAGTGTCCCAGGGAAAGCAGTATGGGTTGATTTGCCTTGTACCTGGTTGGTAAGGGAAAGTGTAGCAAGACACAACCGCAGTGAAACTCACAAGGAAGCAGTGGCCTTTGAAGGGGCAAGAGTTCTTGGGAGTCTTAGTACAGCAGTAGAGAAAGAAGAGAGTATTAATGAGATGGCTATGGAGGCAGCTATGAAGTGTCTGTACTGGCTATGTAAAAGAGAGCTACCACACACCACAAACTATGTACCTCTTATGGATTTGTGTATGTTAACATTTCAATATACTTTTTTAGTTATCAATTTAGAGAAAGATGCACAACTTTGCCTATTCATTGGTAATATTTACTTCAATCATTTAACTATAAATTTTGTGAATTTTTAGTTTAATTTTTTTATTATTTTATATTTACTAATTTAAGACATCTTGAACTTTTTTTTAATTATTATAGGCAAAGACTTGGGTGTGGATGTTTTAAATGCACTTCATACAGGGGATAATGCAAAATACACATCTCAGAGATTCATACAGGAAGCCATATTATCCTTCCAAGTGGCAATAGAGAACCCTATCATAAATGATCTGAAAGACTCGCCATACTATAGCATTATGGTAGATGAGACTACAGATGTAGCAGTAAAAAAGGAACTGATACTTTATGTAAGGTAATGAATTTAAAACTTTCTATACTTATTTAATAAAGATATAAACATGATTTTTGTGCATTAATAAAAGTGGGAGTCTTTGTGAACAACAAGCTATATCATACATGCATGTTAGTCACTATTATAATTCTCATTTCAGATTTCTTAAGGAAGGTCAAAGTTCAACCTACTTTCTTAGAATGTTGGAATTGTTAGATGGTAAAGCTGATACTATAAAGACAGCCATAGTTCAGAGCCTTGAGGGGTTTGGTGTGTCCCTGGAAAAAATGTGTGCTATTGGCAGTGATGGTGCATCAGTTATGCTTGGGAAGAAGGGTGGTGTTGCAACACTTTTAAAACAGTATGTGCCACATCTGATTTCCAACCACTGTGTAGCTCATCGACTTGCTCTTGCCAGTTCACAGGCTGCAGATGCTATCCCTTATGTAAAGAAATTCAAAGCCATTGTTGAACAGCTCTACAGATTTTACCAATACAGTGCAGTAAGAATGGCAGCCTTACATCAAATTCAGGTACCATTGATGTAAAATGTTTAATACCAACTTTTGCTCAATTTTTTTTAAAGCTAAATTTATGATAAATTTGTATTATAACTTGTGTCATTTTTTAAACAGAAAAAAATTGTCTAATTGCAGGAAATTCTTCATGAACCAGTTATAAAAATAACTGAAGCAAAAGATGTAAGGTGGTTGTCTCATGACAAAGCTGTCCAGTCCATAAGGAAATGTCTGCCTTCAGTCATTACAAGTCTGGAGAGAGAGGCAAAGGAAAGATGTGATGCCCAAGCTTTAGGTCTTGCTACCTTTGTCCAGAAGTACCAATTCATTGCCACCTTGTACATGATGTGTGACTTCCTTCCACCATTGTCCATGTTGTCAAAGGCCTTACAGGTAATTACATGATTTTTTTATAATCTTGTATATAAAATGAAGAATATTCTTTTGTTAATATGTTTATTGATACATTTTTGTTTATGGGAATGATCAAATTCAGGTAATTTAAAATAACAAATAGCATAAATGTTGTATATATATTTTTTTATTTTTATGAATTCAGAGATTTTACTTTCTTATATTTTAGAAAAAAGATGCAGATTATACTGTTGTGAGACCTTTGGTAACTGGCACAATTAAAAGCATGGAGTCACTGAAAAGTCATCCAGGGGAGCATTTTAGGACAGTGGAATCTGCAATCTGCAAATTGAAAGATGAAAACTTTAAAATTGAACTTCCTTCAGATGATCAAAAAGAAAAGTTTCAAAACGAAGTAAGTTAATGTATATATTCTTTATTATTCTACAAGTGATTTTGCACAAAATGTAAATACATTTTTTTTCTTTCTATTTAATAAGAAATTTCATATCATTACATTCTTTCAGGTCTATTTACCATACCTGAATAAAATTGTGAAAAATTTGGAGAAGAGATTCCCTGATTTACCTTTAATGGAGAGTTTCTCCATGCACCAGCAAACATTCCAGATGACCAAGAGGAGGTAGCTGTCTATGGGAATGATCAAATTCAGGTAATTTAAAATAACAAATAGCATAAATGTTGTATATATATTTTTTTATTTTTATGAATTCAGAGATTTTACTTTCTTACATTTTTTTTCAATTCTTACAGCTTCTTGCCCAGCACTTTCAAATGGACAACACTGCACTACTTCAGGAATGGAGGTTGTTAAAGTCTTCTCTGTCTAGTGATGAAAACCTGAAATGTATGACTGCCAGCAAGGTGATGGAGCAGGTTGCTGGAAAGTTAAAAGAAGGCTTTCCTCTTTTGGCAAAACTAGCAGCTGTTGGACTGCTTATTCCTACATCTACAGCAGGTTAATATCATTAACTTTACTCACAAAAACTTAATTTTGTATAATTTTAAAAGCTTTTTTTTTTTAAATCAGATTATTTTTTTATTCTTTTATCAGATTACACCAACATGATGTCAGTATCTGTGAGCAGTAATAAAAACATTTTATTTTCAACAGATTGTGAAAGGGGCTTTTCAACACTAAAAAGAATAAAAACTGACCAGAGGAACAGACTGTCCAACAAGATAACAAATGCCCTGATGATGATATCTATGGAAGTAAAAGATATAGACATGAAGATGGCAATGGACCACTGGAAAGAACAAAAAAATAGATGAATATTTAACTGAGTTATTTTATTTTTTTCCCTTACCCCCATGTATATATGTATAATACTATTAATTTTGTTATAAACATTTTACTACACAGAAATATTTTCTGTTTGTCAATATATGTGTATATAAACAGTAATCGCGCGCTTCGTTTCTTAAAGTGAAAAATGTCGTTCGCGCGCTCTGATTTTTGCGCCTTCAAAATTTTCTGGGGAGAACACTGTAAATTGCATATCATAAGTTATCGCGTATATCGTGATATGAACACCGTACTGTATGCTTGAGGTCGAATAAATATCAGTAGATTTTAAACAATTCATATCAAGGGACAAAGCCCGTTGACTTACTTTTCGTGTGCCAATTCGTGAAACTTACATTTAAAGCTAAACCTATACTGCCAGGAATGGCGTAAATTCTTGATTTATCGAGTTAATATTTTAACTTTGCATATGGCGTCATTCTGGAAAATCCTCTGGTCTTCTCTCGAACGTAATCTCGCACCTACAATTTATGCAGAATGGATCGGATTAAGGACTTCGACAGTTGATTCGGCTAAAAACCTAACGACAACGCACCCTTACCACTATGAAATGTATGTATACGTTAGGAGCAAACAAAAAAAGAAACCAATCCATTAGACAAACAAACCCGGAACGACAAATGAACAACCACAAGCACATCAAATAAACACTGAAAACTTAAAAATACAATAAACACCACGAACTCCTATAAAAACCAGGAATATGAACCCCGGAAAGCACTGAGTCAGTCCTGCTTCGTATACCGCACCCATCATGAAGTTGAACAAAGCCAATCCGGTGGTTGTCAGAAATAGGTGGAGGTACGTGAAATTTTATGTTTTCTAAAGGTGAGGCAAATATTTCTTTATATTGCAAAGGAAACAGAAGGATATTTTAATTACGATTGCCTGATTTCGCATCACCCTCCATTATTATCTAACATAATCATGAGATTGATATAAATCTTAGACATTCATAATATTGGGCATATTAAGACAATATGTTTTGCGTTCACTAATATATCATTTAACATAGTTAATTATATTCCAATATTGTGGAAACATCAGATGGAACACTAACAATATAAAGGAATATAGAAGAATCCCCTAAAATGTAAAGTAATCTCAACAGGCTCTCTTTACAAAAAACAATAACTGAATATAAAAAGTGTTTTTTTACTCAAATCATTATCCAAAAACATTTTTCAATGGGGGGCTTTTATACATTTAATTCAGAAAATAATGTTTTTTTCATTTTTCATTAAATTCAAAATTCAGTCATATCAAACTATCCAAAATAGATGTAAAGATTAATAAATATCTCTAACTTTGCAGCCCTCTTAAGATACTTTTGCAGTCGGAGTAGATAATTTGCATGCAAGAAAATATGCAATTTCTTACAAAAGATTGCAATTTGTATAGTGGAGATACTACACATTCTATATAAATAATTACATTTGTTTAAATTGGCCGTGTCTATATGGGATCTCCATATCGATATCCAGATCCTATCGGTAATCTATAAGCTTTAAAAATGGGAAAGTTTTACCAGTTTCCATGAAATAGAGCTTATTTTAGGAATTTTACCATATTTTATCCATTGTATTAAAAGGTATATCCTTTCTGTTCTCTAATGGGGAAATTCAACGACAAAGAGGAAACAGTTTGGCTTATTTCTCCTGAGATATCTGAATTTATTTGGTCTAGGGGTTCCAGCATAGATACAATCAGATGTAAATACCAAGTAGAGAAAATATTACTGGTAAAAATTATTCATAATCTTTAAATTGATCGATTTTAACATTTTGAAAAGTTTTAGGTGAGCCAACTTCCTCACTGTCAGCTCAATGGAAGCTACGCCACTGGATTTTTTTGAATTGACTTTGTCATGATAAAACTTAATTAGATAGTTTTGGAATAATTATACGTTCATAAAGAATCAACAAATTTCTATATGAAGTTTTTATATGAAAATCACAAGCCGTGACTTAAATATCGAAGTACTAATAATTGTATGATTTTGTTGGATATGTGGAATTATGTCCTGCTGGGGCTATTTTCTGTTTCAGATTCTAAATTTAAACTAATTATTAATTTTGAAAATGTTTAATTCAGATTCTTGAAAATTAATTTATAATTTTGAAAATGATTAATTCCCTTCTTATAAAGAAACTTTTAATATTTCAATATTTAATTTCAACATATAACACAATGAAAATTGTCTTACAGCTTTATTCAGGAGACTGGCAGAAATCCTGGGACTAAAAATTAGTATTATTAGTGCTTCCAGCTTTTACAACTGATAGAAATTCTACGAGTTATCGTTATAACCACATCATTTATTTCTAATTCTGGAATCATTAGCTAAAAGAGAAAGAAAGTAGCCTGATTAAGTACAGTTTCAGGGATTCTTGACTACAACCACTGTTATTATTTGTTCAAAAATTCTAGATGCAACAAGTCGTGAGCAGAATGGCATGATCAGTTTCAAATTTCATGTCTTCAACAGGGGCAATTTGCAAACCCGGAAATATATTCGTGTCAGTCCGAAATTACGATATATTTGTCGTCCGATCCGCGTCTTTTTCCCGCGAGATTTCCCCTTTTTATCGATAATGACATGGCGCAGGAAGTTGATATTGGTTGGTTTATAAACAACACGTATTGTTATTGCACGATTATTTTTTTAACACAAACTTATTTTATATCCCCCGTCACTTTCTTCAAATTCTTTCAAACAATATAATGGCATCCAACGTAATGATATCTCAACGAGGATGCTTTAATCGTCTGTTTACTTTTCACTTCAACAACTCATCCCACGTTATTTACATTTTTAATAATATGGTAATTGTGAAAAGTTCAATTTAATTAAAAAAGACAGACTTAAATTTTGAGTTAAAACAATGCACTCTATTAAGAGTGGGTTGTCGTAAGTCAAGTTGTTGATATTTAATACCACAGTGACCCTGAAGATGACATTGATTATTGAAGGGCACTGACCCTGTCACATAGGTTAAATTTTAGCATGCATCCCAAGTTTATTAATATACATTATTTTACTGTATTTGTTAATGTGGCCACTTGAATATGAAATGAATTAGGAAAAATTAACTAGTAGCATAAGCATTTCGTGCAAATTATTTTGTGCTCAGCACAAGTGAAAAGATAGTAACACAAATTATCATTTGAGATTTGAAAACAAGAAAAAAAGTATGACATTTCTATCAAATTGACTTGAAAGTATGTGTGCCACTTTGTCAGTATTTATTTTTCTGAAAGGTTCCTCCAAATTGACCACTTTCCAGTTTAAAAGTTTAAAATACCTCCCCTGATTTCTAACTAAAGCTATAATTCTTTTAATGTGTAATGGACTAATTAAAGTATATGTAAAATTTAACCAGTTGTTTAAAACCACTTAGGGATGTTATTAGGCAATTACCCTTATGCAGGAGAACGGGAAAAGTGGCGCAGGAACGGACATTTCAGCCAAGAATTGAAATGTTATGTTTTCTTGTAAATAATTTAAATATTTTTAAAAAAAAAATAGTTTTTTTAATGTCTTTCAATTATATTTCATTTTATTATTAATATAATTTTTTTTTTATATGTATCTGCTTATTCTTTTAAATGAATTAGTAGATAATTGAAAATTTTGAAATTGACTTTTTAAAAGTAAAGTAAAATAGAAAATAATTATTTGAAATGTTGTACCCTTATTTAATATATTTGAATCCAATTGATATTTAAAACTTTGATGAATGAATAAGATAATTTTGCTCACTAAAAATTTTCTCAACAACTTTTTGTATTATTATTATTAATCAACACCAGATTAATGTAATACACATCAATACTTAATAAGTTGACCAAAGACAATAGAGGAAGACATCAAAAGCAATCTTCACCTTTTATCTATTTAAAACATTACTTAATTTTTTGTGGCTTCATTTTGCTTAAACATACACAAGCTCTGCAAAAAGTAAACAGTCAACATGAAAACTGCATTCAGCATCATTAGACTTGATTCCTTTGTATTAGTGCTTTATATATAATATTGATAGTGCTTTATTAATTCAATACCTAATCCCTTGGTTGAACAGAAAGGAGGACACCGATCAAACTTTAAAAATTCTCAAAAGAGGCTACTGAATTTTAAAGATAATAAAATCTTTGACTGAAAATTTTGTAAATTACAAATTCTTTTATTCTTTTTTAATAAAGTAACCACCCCCTCCTCCCTTGTCCTTCAATAAATAAATTGATAAAATATATACCTCAAAAATAAAACCCTAGAATAGGAAAAAGAGGCAAATAAGGGTGCAATAACACTAGATGTTCAGTAGCCGTCAACCCCCCACCCCGCAAGTGATTAATTGCATTCATTAAATGTTAAGAATGAAACTTTTTTAAAAATAAACTTTAAGTCCTAGTCCAGTTGGCGAAACATCCTAGTCCGAAATGTCCTATGCAACACAATATACACTTCATAAAAGTGATTGACCAAAACATCTGGCTTTTCAAAAAAATTGGCCGAAACGTCCTTGTCTGAAATGTCCTGGACAAAATGTTTTTTGGCCGAAATGTCCCCCATTCTGAATAAACAATATGATTTGTGAATTTGTAATACATATATTAAGCCTGATATCCATAGTTAAACCACAGGAGAGGTAAATTATCTCAAATAAGTGACCCTGTTTTTCTGATTTGTCATAAATAATACATTATTTTAATTTTTATTATAAATGTCTGGCTTTTCAAAAAAATTTGCAACAGTCTTAAATGTTAAACACTAGCCTGATTCCTGAATCTAGTAAAATTCTGTTTGGGCAAATAAATTTCTTATCATGTTATGTTCGTTTATAGCTGAATAAATGTTCAGGTGACAGCACCCAAATAATAAAATGTCCAAATCGGTTTATTTACTTACCTATTCTCATAAGCTCATTTCACGACATTAGTTTTGTCATACATGTTCAAATAAAAAGCCTTATACTATATTCAACTTTCATACATGTTCTTTATAAGAAGATACAAGCAAACTAATAAATGAATTTTATTACTTTTTGTCTGCAAGGTTACATTAATGCTAAAAGCCGATAACTATTTTTTCATGATATAATTATTCATTGTCTGTCACTACAGTCAAATCTGCCTTAATGGGCACCTCCATAAAGCTGGTACCTGCTTATAATGGCCATAACGTGGTCCCCCAAACATATTTTCCTATATATTTGAACTCTATACAGCGTGCACTGCTCAACACGGTCAGAAACTTTTAATATTTCAATATAAAAAATTATGAAAACCCTGTTCATAGTGGCCATTATTTACAAATTCGCAACATGTGATTTACCGTATCGATTGTTAAATATAGATGTCTGATTAATCATAAGGTGAATGAAGATTAATTTAGTTAGTTACAATGAACAATAATGTCAAAGTAACATTGAAACTTTGCCATTGTTGTAAAAAATTATTAATTACAATTCGTGTTAAATGAAGAAGGAACAAAATGTCATTCGAAGACAAAGGTTATTTCAAATTTGTCCCTTTTATAGTAAACGATCCAAGCACACTTGCTGCATTTATAAACATAATCCAAAATTTTTAAGTTCAAAGCATATTTGAGTGAGTCTTGTCAAAAACAATCTTAACCATAAAAAGGCAATCATGATTTCGTTTTGTCATAAATTCCTAACTAATATGCAATTATGATAATAAGATAAAAAATATATATAAAAACCTTTGTCATGTTTGTTGTTTAATAACTGATAAATGAAATAATACTTTTGGCAATGTACACATACAATCAGGGCCTAATCTAGGATTTTGAAGAGGGAGAAGTGACTTCTCCTTCCAGGATGGATCAGGGAGAAGTGGTCATTTTTCTGGAGAAGTGGACTTTAATTCACCGTATTGGTTGCGCTTTTTCTGTGTGTCTGTTTTCAGTGGCATATATATAAATAAAAGTAGATTCAAATCATATATTCAAAGTGCCAAAGAACTTTTGCTTAACATTTTGATCAGCCTCATCTGTATTTTTTCTTTTTAAGTTTGATTTTGGTGATTGAGACTGATTTGGTTTTGGGGATAGGTTTAAAGTCGCCGTTGTATTTATTTCAATCAAACATTGACAATATAAGTCATTGGCCACTTCAAAATTCCGATTCTTGATGGTCGCCATTTTAGTTTCAAAAATTTACCTGTGGTAAAAATTTCACGAGTTATCTCCCATTTACTGATATTTCGATAGCGACTTCACTTCGCCAAGAAATGAATAGGCCGGCGAGATTTAGCGATTTTGAAAATTCTTTGGTGACTTAAATCGTCATTTCGCCGGCAAGATTAGGCCCTGCATACAATGTATATACAAAATCAAAAAATGGTTTATAACATTTCAACAAAGGACGTAACTGCATTAAGAAGGCATAAATGTCATATCTATACTCTGTCTGAAAACATACATACATGTATGTTACAGCCATATGAAGGATTTTGTGCCAATTTTCTGTGAACCTCTATATAAAGGGCACCTGTCTATCAAGGGCACTTGCCCCTGTCCAATGACTGCCCTTTATACACAGGTTTGACTGTACTTGTTTTCTATTGGCCTTGTTTGGGACAGTTCAATACCTTCTAAATTTTCTCTATGTCAAAATTTCATACCAAGTTTTTATACACCTCGCAAACACAGCCTGTCTGTGTGTCTGTCCAAACAAACTTCCACATCTTTTGTCATATTTCAACTAAACTTGGTATAACTTAAGATAATGACAAGTGAACTCTGCTGTATAAAGGATTTTGTTGAACTTAGAAATCGTGAGACAATTCACCATGCATTTTGTCATCGCGACTCTTCCAACATGCTTCATCAGAATCTCATAAAACTTTGTATACTGCAAGATCCAAACAGCAAGGGGGGGGGGGGGGGTATAGTTAGTGAGGTCCCCTCACAGTTCTAGTTCATAAACGGATAAAAGCTAGAAATATTAGTTGAAGGAAATAATGCAGGGATAAAAGGGATTAGATAGGGCAAAATCAATCATTTTGAAGAACACCTATGATTTTTATCTTTCTTCCGATTTCAGTGGGGATCTTTCCTTTTAATTCGTCTTCAGTAGTATGGCAACATATTTCTGTCTTTTACCAGTTCAGAGATACAAGGGGTCAAAATTCGTGTCACATTTTCGTGGTTAAGTCCCTTTCTCAGAAACTGTAATACCTAAGCCAACCATATTTGGTGAATAGATAGTTCTTGGTGGGTACATGTCAGTCTGACACCGGGTTTGTGACTTTGTCACTTTCTTGTGGTTATGTCCATTTCTCAGAAACTGTAATACCTAGACCCACTGTATTTGGTCTATTGATAGTTCTTGGTGGGTACATGCCAGTCTGACACTTGTCTCTGGACCTTGACATCAGTTTCAGGGTTGAAGGACTTTCATTCAAATTTCTTGATTAAGTCCTTTTTTAAGCAAATGTAATACCTAGACCCATCTGTGTTTGGTCTATAGATAGTTCTTAGTGGGTACATGCAAGTCTGACACCTGTCTCTGGACTTTGACCTCAATTGCATGCTTGAGTGACTTTGTCACATTTTCTATATTAGGTCCATTTCTCAGCAACTTCAATACCTAGACCCACCATATTGATCAATAGATAGTTCTTAGTGGATACATGTCGGTATGACACCTGCCTTTTGACCTTGTCCTCAATTTCTTTTAACACATTTTCCTTTGACTTGCAAAATGTCGGGTATCAGATAATCATTATTCTGTGTCCATGTGCATACTCAGGTGAGACATGTAGTGTGTCCACTCTTGTTTACCTAATTTGAGGTGTTCACAATACATGTATATGAACATTGATTTTACAGATGCAACAAAACTACTATGAAGACGGTTGAGAGTATGTATAGTAATGACTGACCATAACACAGATGAAGCCAATAGTAGGCAGGTCAAGGATGCCTTGGCAGACATCAATAACTACATTAAACAGGTAATTAGCATATAAACATCTACTGTCTTTATCTAATCAAAGGTAAAGCAAATACTAGGCAGGTGAAGGATGTCTTCATAATACAGATATTTTGAACTGTAACAGACTCAGATGAAGCAGATGAAAGATTGGTATATACACCAATAACTAATTTAAACATGTGCTGTATTCTGTAGGTATTAAATTTGTAATTAAAGCAAAGCAGATGCTGGACAGTTTAAAAATATCTCGAATGACAATACTAATTTCATTGAACAGAGGCTTATATCTCAAAAACTAAAGCATTTAGAGCAAAACTGACATGGGGTAAAAATCTTCATCAGGTCAAGATCTACTTGCCATGAAATTTTCAGACGAATCGGTCAACCGTTAGTTGGGTTATTGCCCCTGAATTCTTAATTTTAAGGAAATTTTGCAGTTTTAGGTTATTATCTTGAATATTATTATAGATAAAGGCAAACTGTAAACAGCAAAAATGTTCTACAAAGTAAGATCTACAAATAAGCCAACATGACCAACATCATTGATTGACCCCTTATAGCAGTTTTTTCCCTTTAAAGACGGCATCCAGCATAAACTTTCCTTTAAAGATCATTTCTTCTGAAACCACTGGGCCAATTGGCACCAAACTTTGGTGGAATGGTCCTTGGGGGGTCCCCATCCAAAATTGTGTCCGGTATTCTCGACTTCCAACCGACATGGCTGCTGTTACTAAAAATAGAAAAGGGGGGAACGAATTTCAAAAATCTACGAAACTGAAAGGCCAATTGGAATCAAACTTGGCAGTAATGGTCCTTAGGAGGTTCGCTGACCTGGACTGTTAACCAAGATGGCCGCTACAGCTGAACTTAGTTTAACATAGGGCCCTATGGGAAAATTCATTGAAAAATCTTCGTCTGAAACAAATTGACCAATTGGAACCAGACTTGGCAGCAATGGTCCTTAGGAGGTCCTCTTTCAAAAATTTGTCGGATTTTATGGACTGTGAACCAAGATGACCGCCACAATGGTCCTTAGATGATCCTCTTTCAGAATTGTGTTCGATGACCTGGACTGAAAACAAATATGGCCGCCACAACCGAACTTAGTTTAACATAGGGCCCTATGGGAAATTCCTTGAAAAGTCTTCTTGTCTGAAACAACTTGACCAATTGGAACCAGACTTGGCAGCAATGGTCCTTAGGAGGTCCTCTTTCAAAAATTTGTCGGATTTTATGGACTGTGAACCAAGATGGCCGCCACAGCCGAACTTAGTTTAACATAGAACCCTATGGGAAATTCACTCAAAAATCTTCTTGTCTGAAACTACTAAGCCAATTAGAACTAGATTTGGTAGCAATGGTCCTTAGATGGTCCTCTTTCAGAATTGTGTCCGATGACCCAGACTTTGAACCAAGATGGCCGCCACAGCTGAACTTAGTTTAACATAGGGCCCTATGGGAAAATTCATTGAAAAATCTTCTTTTCTGAAACCACTTGACAGATTGGAGCCGGACTTGGCAGCAATGGTTCTTAGGATGTCCTCTTTCAGAAATGTGTCGGATTTCGTGGACTGTGAACCAAGATGGCCGCCACAACCAAACTTTGTTTAACTCAGGACCCTATGGGAAATTCACTCAAAAATCTTTTCGTCTGAAACTACTTATCCCATTTGAACTGAACTTGGCAGCATTGGCAGAGATTTAGCTAGCGCTCGTCACTTTCGCTATTGACGAATGATTCTTGAAAGTGGTGAATGTTTTCCGTATGCAATTCGTCACTTGAAATTTCAAAATCACCAAAAAAAAATTCGTTAAGGCGCGTACACGCGTCCTGGACGCGCTAAAATTGGACTGGACGTGTCATCCTTCAATCTCATGCGTCCCTGGGACGCATTCACATCCAATCAGCTGCGTCCGAAGACCATAATTTTCGTAAAAGATCTCGAGCTGCCATTTTTTTTCTTGGATATCAAAGGGAACGGGGAAAGAAACGACAAAAAATTTAGATAGAAAATGGCGGCTATCGGAATTCTCGTGATATTTCATTGGCCACAGTGTTTTTTACCGACCGGTAAAAATATGAATTTAGCAGACTTAATTGGAAATTTTGTCAATATTGATTATTAAGGTTTTAAAACAAGGTCAATGGGAGGATTTTAAGAGTATGTTTGAGAAAAAATAATAGTAAAGATTATAGATATGTAACAGTAGAGCATGATTTGTCTCCCAAAATTACCTACCGCACCAACCGGGGATCGAACCCGGAACCTTTGGTTCAGTAGTCCACTGCTCTACCAACTGAGCTAAAGGAGTACTCCACTAGCGCAGCTAATGGAGGGTGGTTATAAACCTGTTACGGTTCTATAACTTCTAAATTAATCAAGGGAAGCCCGTTACAGATAAATAAATATTAAAAAATTAAATTGTCAAAAAGATTTTTGCTCATATCTGTAACAGAAATTTTCTTCCAAGTTTGGAGCACCACTGCATACATGTGTATGTTCATTTTTTCTTTTTCTTTTTTTGGAAATTATATTTGTCAGTATTTTGAGGCAGCACATGATTCTAATTAAACTTTTACAATAGTACAATAGGCCTACCATGGTCAAAATCATGAAGGATTGTACGTTAAAAATGTGGCAATGAGTCCTGGGACTCATCAAAATCAGCTGGGACTCACCATTCTGAAAAATGATGAGTCCCAGGACTCATCATGAAAAATTCTTAGTGAGAACCCTGTAAAAGCATGTGTGTAAAATTATCCTTCTGATCTTAAAACTTTCAACTTTAGGAGGGCTTTTCAGTTGTGGTACATGTCTAAGGATAGGAAGATCATGCATTATTGAGGTGATATCTATCAAATAGTAGCTACATGTACATTTCATTTATTTATTCAGTAATAGTTGGTATTGTATGACTTACAATGTTTTGTTAATAAATTATTGATAATAAAACATTTTTATTATGATTATCATGTTATATGTACCAGTGCTGAAAAATAAATAATAAAAATATGTATTAATATTCAACGTTATATTTTTTCTCCATCATATGTACAAAAAAGAACTGGAATAAGTTACATCGATAGAACATGAAGAATTTGTCCCCATTTTGCTTGTCCGCAAAAGTGACTAATGGTCTCAAAATCCTAGCTAAAACCCTGCATTGGTCCTTGGATGGTCCTCTTTCAGAATGATGTCATTCAACCTGGATTGTCAACCAAAATGGCCATCACGGCGAAACTTAGTTAAATATAGGATCCTATGGGAAAATTCATTTAAAAATCTTCTTGTCTGAAACCACTTAGCCAGTTGGAACAAGACTTAGCTGTAATGGTCCTTAGATGTTTCTCTTTTTAAAAAATGTGTCCATTGACTGGACTGTCAACCAAGATGGCTGCCACAGCTGAACTTAGTTTAACATAGAACTCTATAGAAAAACCAGCCAAATTGACTGCAACACTTAAATTTTTATAGTCCTGCTCAAGGTGAAAAGTTAAATCCAGGTGAGCGATACAGGCTCTTGAGAGGAGCCTCTAGTTTGTTGATACTTATTATACCCCTGGTCCAAAGGAGAGGGGGGTATACTGTTTTACCCTTGTGGTTCCATCCGTGATATTTTGTCACAAGCCTTCTATAGATACGCCATATTGTGGGATACATTTTTGGACCAAGGCGATATCAACTTGCTGTTTGACGACTTCGTTTATATTTCGACCTTATCGAAAAGCAGGGGGAATCACTAGTGAGCAATGGCTCAGAGTACATCTTGTTTTAGTTTGGTTGACCTTTTATACCTAGCAAATGTTTGGATGGGTTTGATTTTCAGAAAAAAATCTTATCCTTTATGTGAGAGTGTGGGATATTATACAATTATGGCACTTTACTGAGTGCAATATCGTGCTTTATGGACCACTTAATGGCAATATTGCCCAAGGCCAATAGAATACATTATGTAATAATACCATATTATATAAGGGCAGTATGTTGCATTCAGTTCTACCAATTATATTTGAATAAAGAGCAATTTCCAGGAAAGAGAATGTCTTGTTTTCTAATTCATTTGAGACAGCAATGCACAAAAAAAGTTTTCGTACATTTCATCATTATTGTACAATTTCATGCCTCTTTTCTTTTCTTTTTAGAGGTTTTGATCTATTATACATCTTTATTCAACAATGTAAGACGAAATGACTATGTTGTTGAAATAAGCATGATATGAGGTCAAAAGTAATTGCCATCTGAGTTCCATCAGAAATTTTTTTCCATGTTTTATCGAAGGTAGTGATTATATGTCCATATTGTAAAATCGTTTGTCAGCTGACTTAATTATTGTGTCACCTGCTGCGTTACGCAGAGGCGACATATAGGGACCACTATCCGTTGTCTTGCGTCTGCGTCGGCGTCACAAAGTAATTTCTGTCACATTTTTCTCAGGAACCACACAGGTTATCTTCCTTATATTTGGCACTGAGCATCAGAATGGAAAAGTACATGGCCGACACATGTCTTTCACCAAGTTGACAAATAAAACACAACCGTCACATTAACCCTTTGAAATAGTTCAGTATATTTTATAATTCAGTTTTTGTTTAAAAATTTCTCAACTGAAAAAAGTGTCTTAAATAATATATATAACCTAGTTAGTTAATTCTCAATATTTTGATACTTTTCAATCATAATTTTTATACGACCGCAAAATTTTTGCGGTCGTATATTGGTATTTTGTTGGCGTCGTCGTCGTCGTCCGTCGTCAGCGTCGTCGTCCGAAGACATTTGGTTTTCGCACTATAACTTTAGTATAAGTTAATAGAAATCTATGAAATTTAAACACAAGGTTTATGACCACAAAAGAAAGGTTGGGATTGATTTTGGGAGTTTTGGTTCCAACAGTTTAAGAATCAGGGGCCAAAAAGGGCCCAATAAGCATTTTTCTTGGTTTTCGCACAATAACTCTAGTATAAGTAAATAGAAATCTATGAAATTTTAACACAAGGTTTATGACCACAAAAGGAAGGTTGGGATTGTTTTTGGGAGTTTTGGTCCCAACAGTTTAGGAATTAGGGGCTAAAAAAGGGCCCAAATAAGCATTTTTCTTGGTTTTTGCACAATAACTTTAGTATAAGTAAATAGAAATCTATGAAATTTAAACACAAGGTTTATGACCACAAAAGGAAGGTTGGGATTGATTTTTGGAGTTTTGTCCCAACAGTTTAGGAATTAGGGGCCAAAAGGGTCCAAAATTAAACTTTGTTTGATTTCATTGAAAATTTAACTATTGGGGTTCTTTGATATGCCGAATCTAACCGTTCATTTAGATTCTTAATTTTTGGTCCCGTTTTCAAATTGGTCTACATTAAGGTCCAAAGGGTCCAAAATTAAACTTAGTTTGATTTTAACAAAAATTGAATTCTTGGGGTTCTTTGATATGCTGAATCTAAACATGTACTTAGTTTTTTTATTATGGGCCCAGTTTTCAAGTTGGTCCAAATCGGGGTCCAAAATTAAACTTTGTTTGATTTCATCGAAAATTGAACTATTGGGGTTCTTTGATATGCCGAATCTAACCGTGCATTTAGATTCTTAATTTTTGGTCCCGTTTTCAAATTGGTCTACATTAAGGTCCAAAGGGTCCAAAATTAAACTTAGTTTGATTTTAACAAAAATTGAATTCTTGGGGTTCTTTGATATGCTGAATCTAAACATGTACTTAGTTTTTTTTATTATGGGCCCAGTTTTCAAGTTGGTCCAAATCGGGGTCCAAAATTAAAGCTAAAAAGGGGGTAATTTTTTTTTTGGGGGGGGGGGGGGGGGCAATTCTTCACAGCATATTGTATTGCACAAGAAGCAAAAAATTGAATATAAATTCAAATCATATGACCAATTCTAAGTTCTTTATTTCAGTTATTCTGTGTCAGAAACCTATTATGTGTCAAATATTTGAAGAAATTTTCAATTGCACAGTATTGCGCAATAGCAAGAAATTGATATGTGTGCCCTGTTATCAAAACTTTATTATTAACAAATTCCATTGGAAATTTGCCAATAACTCTAATGAACTTCATTGTAAATTTGCCAATATAAAATGTGCTGATGAAGCTTTTTTGTTTATCTTATCTAAACTGCTTTTAAATTATGTATATTTAAAATTTGCCATCCATGACTATGATGTCATTTTCTATTTTAATATGTTATGGTGTATTTAAATGGGCTGTTATAGTTGCAAAGTATAAAGAAATGGGGGGGGGGGGGGGGGGTTGAAAACAAAATTTAGGGGGGGGGAGTAAATGAGAAATTGGGGAGGGGGTAATTTTTTTCTCATTTCATATTTCATAAATTAAAAAGAAAATTTCAAATTTTGTTTAGCAAAAAAAGGGGGGGGGGTTACAATAAATTTTATTGTTTTTTGTTTTTTTTGGGGGGAGGGGGGGGGTCAATGTGCAACTTCATAGTGTATTGCACAAAAGCTAAAAAAAAGGGGTAAATTATTATTTTTTTTTGGGGGGGGGGGGCAATTCTCCACAGCATATTGTATTGCACAAGAAGCAAAAAATTGAATATAAATTCAAATCATATGACCAATTCTAAGTTCTTTGATTTCAGTTATTCTGTGTCAGAAACCTATTATGTGTCAAATATTTGAAGAAATTTTCAATTTCACAGTATTGCGCAATAGCAAGAAATTGATATGTGTGCCCAATTTTAAATTTTAAATTGGTTATTTCTGATTTATATATAAAAACAAATAATACTGATATGGTTTGAATAGGTAAATTAAAAATTTTTAAGTTCTTAGACAACATTCATTCTGTGTCAGAAACCTATGCTGTGTCAAATATTTATTCACAATCCAAATTCAGTATTGTATCAAGCTTGAATGTTGTGTTCATAATTGCCCCAACTATTCAGGGTTCGACATCTGCGGTCGTATCTAGCTGCGCCCAGCGGAGCATTTTATTATAACTGTGTATTTCTGCCTGTGGTGGATTTAGCAGAGGAATAGAACTTTTATTACTTTTTACATCTTAAAGGCATAGCTAGGGATTCAGCACACAAAAAAATCTCATGCATACCACACACCAGGGGCGTTTCCAGGATATTTGAAAGGGGGGGTGTTAAATAAAACTTTGGGCGAGCGGAGCGAGGCGAAAAATTTTTTGGACCTTATTTTTTGCTAAAAAACATAAAATAATTGTGAAATGCACTAATGTAACGGTTCCTGACTTGGAGAATGTATATTTTAGAGTATGTGTTTAATTAATGAATATGATAAATTGCCATATTCAATACAATATAAGCAGATTACGATAGTTTTTTTTTTTTTTTAGAAGGGGGGCATATGCACATTACGCCCTCACCTGGACCTGCCCCTGCACACTGCAAATTTAAGACATCTTATAGAACAAGTTTGAGTTGAACCCTTTTCTAAATGTCAGTTACATCACATATTGAAGGATACAGCTTTAAGATCAATTAACAAATTACATATACTGATGATGGTATAACTAACAACAGTCTTACATTGTTCAAGTAAAATTATACAGTGTAAATATTTAAAATTGTGTAAGTACTTCCTTATAGTAATAGTCACTTACAACTTAACCACTGAAAATTTCAAGCATCTTTCTGTTATAGTGTAACAATTATAAATTTGTTTGTCAATGAGGAAATGCAGAGCCCAACTCTTTAAGATATCTGACACTAAGAAATGTGAGTAGTTCAGAAAATGTGTGTACACATTTCATGTTAAATATTTTTATACAAAGCATGGGATTAGGATATATATTTTTAACCTGCAACTGCTATATGAGCAGCCAATATGCATTGACTGTTAAGTGATATACAGGTCATATATCACTTTTACTGTAATGTCACAGTACATAGTCTTGCAATTTTAGTTATGATGTTGTGAAATGCAGCGAATTTTCCTACACAACCGTGTGTCGACCAATCAAATGGGCAAATTTTTCACATCACTAGTTATATGACACTGTACACGATGTGATATCAAATTTTCCTAACCGTCCCAGACTTAGACATAAGATAAATATTCTATATATAATTCTGTATTACATAGCTGTCAAATATTTGACTGCCTACTAATAAGCACATGCCCTTATTTATTTAAAATAAGAATATCTGTCATTTTGTTGCTCTTGATATAAATCTTTTGAATTTTTATTTTCAGAAAAAGTTCACCCTTGCATTAGCTGAGTGTGAATCAGGTAAGTTTATACTGATTTATTTCATTGAGAAATAGAGCCAATGAAATTCAGTAATATGTGTTCTCTTTCAAATTGGTCATTAAAAACTGAAATTTAGTCAGATTTATAACATTTCTATAACTCTGCATTATATTTAGTACATATAATCATAATAATATTTGTCAGTTTTGGAAATTATTGCAACATGTTTGATCATTATTTTCATATGTATTCCTAAAATAGAATCTAATCAACTGCTTGTTCTGTTTTAATAACCATTTAATCAATAACCATAAATATTGCAACTTTGTATCATTATTAAAATAGAAGTTTTTAATTGCTGTGAATATTTAATTCATTGATGGTTGAAACAAGTGAATTTAAAGGTTTATTGATTTATTTTTAAGCACTTCAGACATTTGGAGAACATGACAAATTAAAAGAGAGAAAAATCAAGATTCTGTGCCATCAGGGAGATTTTGATGAAGCCTACACATTAGCTAAACAATGGAATGAAGAACAACCACAGGTAAAAGAAGTTATGATCTTTCTAACTACATTAGGGCTGTTTATACACTCTTGTCTAATAAATAATCTCTGTTATTTTTTTTATTTAAATTTTCACTCGCACAGCTTACATTCTTGTCCTAGAAATATAGGAAAAAACAAAAACTTAAAAAGAATACTCTGCACTAGAACTATTGGACCAACTGGAGGCCTGATTTAATAGAATTTAACTTTTTTGGTCCCCATTCTGAATAACCTGTATGTCTAGAGGTGCACAACTGGTTTTCAAAAAATCTCTGAAAATCACTTGGCCAGATGGAACGAAACTTGATAGGACGCATATATGGGAGGTCCTTTATAAAGTTTCCTCATTTAGTCCTGATCAGGATACAAATATGGCCACCAAGTGGCAGTTGTTGTTTCTGATTGGCTGATATAAAAAAGTCTTCTTCTCTGAAATTGCTTGGCCAAATGGAATGAAACTTGACAGCAAGCATCTATGGGAGGTTCTTTACAGTTTCCTCATTTTGTCCCGATCAGGCAACAAACATGACTGTCATGGGCAATTCTTGTATCTCATTGGTTAATTAAATATTTTTTTTCTTCTCTGGAACTGCTTGGCCAAAACTGTCAGCCAAACTTGACAGGAAGCATCTATGGAAATTCTTTTATGAAACTAATTTTTGTCATCCTGATTGGATGACAAGCATGGCTGCCATGGGCAATTCTTGTTTCTGATTGGCAGTTTAAAGAAAATGGAATGAAACTTGACAGGAAGCATATGTGGGAGGTTTTTTCACAAATTTCCCCCATTTTGGCCAGATCAGACAACAAAAATGGCCACCATGGGTAATTCTTGTATCTGATTGGTTGATTTAAAAAAAAATTTCTCTGAAACTGCTTGGCCAAATAGAGCCAAACTTGACAGAAAGTGTCTATGGCATATAACAACAATCCACAGAACTGCAATATTGGTGGAAACCAAACATGGCATGAATTTTCCTCATAAGGTGCTGACCAAGTGTTGTTACTTTGGTGCCAATCCCTCATTCAAGATGGCCATCATCAGAGGTCTTAGGTTAACATAATACCCTATGGGAAATACATGCAAAAATCTTCTGGAGAACTGCCAAATTTTAGGATATGCTGACATGTAAGTAGAACCTAGATGAAGAAAATTGTGTTTCCTACAAAGCTTACCACACTTCATATGATAGGGAGAAGTGACTTCTCTGAGGTACATCAATAAAAATGGCTTTCATGGTAGGTGAGTGATACAGCCCTCTGAGCCTCTAGTTTTATATCTTTTAACTTTGTTAACTGTGAATATTGAATCTAAGCATTTTTTGGTTTTTACAGAGTGCCATAGCAGCTAAAGAAGTCAAAAGATTAGAGGTAGTAATCCAGGCATTACACGATGAGGTATGATATTTAAAATTAATTTCTCCTTTGATGGTATTGTTTTCATTTTGAAATTTTTTAAATGTTAGAGAAAATTGAAAAGATATGAAATAGGTCAATTGATGCAAAAATTTCTACTTTGGATTCATTGTGCTTCATTCTATACCAATTTTAATGGGTGCTTTTTACCATGAATTTAATGATTGATTAATCACATATTGTGAATTTGATAATGGAAATATCTGTTTTATATAGTGTTATTACTACAAAACTACAAAAACATGAAATAAGACATCTTCGAAACAAAGAATCTTATCAATCTCATTATGAAATGTTTTGAAACTTGGCAGGATTGATGACAACAATACCCTCTACAAACGATCCACTTTTTGTTGAGATTCATCCACTCAACCAACGGCTGTTCAAAGTTTCCATAGATTCCATATGGGAAAGTGTTTGTTTTGTCATTTGCTCAGGAACTAATGGGCAGATTCTAACCAAAGTTAGCAGGAATGATGTATGGAAGGACCTCTACCAACTCTATACTTTTGGTTCCAGATGGATAAATAACATGGCTGCCAGGGGCCATCTTTGATTTTGATTGGCCAATTTTCAAAAATCTTCTGTTATGAAACCACATTATGAAATGTTTTGAAACTTTGCAGATTGATGAAGACAGTACCCTCTACAACAAACAATCCACTTTTGGTTGAGATTCTATTCATCAGCTGCAGCTGTTAAAAGTATCCATTGAATCCATATGGGAAAATATTTTTTTGTAATTTGCTCAGGAAATAATGGGTAGACTGTAACCAAATTTGGCAGGATCTCATATGGAAGGACAAATGCAAATGATGCACTTTTTTTTAGGTCAAATGTCAAATATCAAGGTTACTTTGACATTTTGCATTTCTTTAAAAGTCTTGTGGATACAAAAGAGCTCACATTTTATAATGTCCTAATAAAAGCCAGGTGAGCCTCTAGTAGTCTTGTTTTCTTTCTTTTGAACTTTGTCCTGGTTAATGAGAAAATGAAATGAGTTTGACCGCCACTGTTTTATCAAAAGTAAATATTAAGTTTCCACCAGCCTTGATTTTTTTTCTGTGGTGATCACTGTGATGGTAGAATTCAAAGTATTATAATGTACATTGTCCTTTGTTTTAGGAGTCTGATGAAGATAATTTAGAAGAACAGGGAGATGAAACATGTGATATACCAGCTTCTGATGCCACTGGACAGCAGAGTGGTCCGCCTGAAAAAGTGCCTAGTAATGATATAAAACCACGGGGTATATAAAATACTGATATATTGATTCTCACGCAGTTCATTATGTATTGTATTACAGTTGAGAGAAGTTCTGAGTAAACTTGGCCATTTCAATACTTTTTCATTCATCTTCTGCTGTAATGCTCTTTCATATTCATCATTGAAAACTGTTATTCTAAAATTTTATCTTGAAAACTGTAGGCTAATTAGGTCCGAACTTTGATGATATCTTTCTGACTCCTCTTTCAAAGTTTTGTCTAAAAATATAGAATTTTGAACTATTATAAGGTGCTCAATTAAAGAATATATTGTTCATACCTTAATGATTTAAATGTTTTCATGATGACCAGTTGTGTCAGTATTGGTAAGGTATCCTTGGGCATCCTTTAGTTCGTGTAGACTAGTACTATGTTGTCAGGTAATTTGGCGCAGCGTTTAAGTAGCCGCATTCAAATCATTTTCATGTTAATGCGCTGAATAGGACGATGCGCAGAATTACCCAAAATGACTGTTAATATAACTGATGTACACTTGCACTTCTTGCTATGATAGTTTAATTCTGTCATTTTAATGAGCATGTTGGCCCCTTTTGAAGTGAATAAGAAGTAGTTTTTTGTTAGCCATGATTTTAGTGGGAGGTGGATTGGAGAGGTCAAAGTTGCTATTTGAAATTTGATGTTTATGTTTTGAAGCACCTTAAAAATTAGATATTATGGGCTGTTGCTATTGAAAAAATAATCCTTGCTCTCTCTCTCTCTATTCATTTATCTTGGACTAGGCAAAAGATAAGTTACATGAAATGTAAAATTGCAATTTAGTTAATACAGTAAGGGTATCCTAATATGATTTTATTTCAGAAGTTTCTTGCTGGTGTGATTTCTGTGATATGAAGTTTACATCTGAAGCAGAACTAGAAACTCATTGTCGCAGCGATCTACATAGGAAAAAGATAACATCTGATGAGGATGGCATATGGAAATACCGCTTCCCTCCGAGAGGCCTTTCTAGTGAGGAATATACTCTTTGTCGGAGTATTATGGAAAACACAAAATGTCATCTGGGTGAGAAATGTACTCAGGCTCACTCTGCTGAAGAACTGGAAGAATGGAAAGAAAGATTTAAATATAAGAAAGAACAAATGAAACTAGCTAGAGAGAAACACCTTCATGGCACTACATATGCTGAACAGCTAATGGAAAAGCTTGTCAATATGGATAATCCTAAATCATTGGTATGGATAAAATTGTGAAGGACATTTTCATATTACCATTGTACATGTGGTGAATAAAAAACATTAATAAGTGAAGGAAAGGCCATTGCCTTTAGTTTGTTATAGTAGTGACTATAAAGTCCATTTTTCATTAAGAATTAAAAAATTCCCGTGGATGCTCTCAAATGTATATAGCCATATGGTTTTTATACAACCGCAAAATTTTTGCGGTCGTATATTGGTATGACGTTGGCGTTGTCGTCGTCGTCGTCCGTCGTCTGCGTCGTCGTCCGAAGACATTTGGTTTTCGCACTATAACTTTAGTATAAGTTAATAGAAATCTATGAAATTTAAACACAAGGTTTATGACCACAAAAGGAAGGTTGGGATTGATTTTTGGAGTTTTGGTCCCAACAGTTTAAGAATCAGGGGCCAAAAAAGGGCCCAATTAGCATTTTTCTTGGTTTTCGCACAATAACTCTAGTATAAGTAAATAGAAATCTATGAAATTTTAACACAAGGTTTATGACCACAAAAGGAAGGTTGGGATTGGTTTTGGGAGTTTTGGTCCCAACAGTTTAGGAAGTAGGGGCTAAAAAAGGGCCCAAATAAGCATTTTTCTTGGTTTTTGCACAATAACTTTAGTATAAGTAAATAGAAATCTATGAAATTTAAACACAAGGTTTATGACCACAAAAGGAAGGTTGGGATTGAGTTTTGGAGTTTTGGTCCCAACAGTTTAGGAATTAGGGGCCAAAAGGGTCCAAAATTAAACTTTGTTTGATTGCATCGAAAATTGAACTATTGGGGTTCTTTGATATGCCGAATCTAACCGTGCCTTTAGATTCTTAATTTTTGGTCCCGTTTTCAAATTGGTCTACATTAAGGTCCAAAGGGTCCAAAATTAAACTTAGTTTGATTTTAACAAAAATTGAATTCTTGGGGTTCTTTGATATGCTGAATCTAAACATGTACTTAGTTTTTTTATTATGGGCCCAGTTTTCAAGTTGGTCCAAATCGGGGTCCAAAATTAAACTTTGTTTGATTTCATCGAAAATTGAAGTATTGGGGTTCTTTGATATGCCGAATCTAACTGTGCATTTAGATTCTTACTTTTTGGTCCTGTTTTCAAATTGGTCTACATTAAGGTCCAAAGGGTCCAAAATTAAACTTAGTTTGATTTTAACAAAAATTGAATTCTTGGGGTTCTTTGATATGCTGAATCTAAACATGTACTTAGTTTTTTTATTATGGGCCCAATTTTCAAGTTGGTCCAAATCGGGGTCCAAAATTAAACTTTGTTTGATTTCATCGAAAATTGACTTATTGGGGTTCTTTGATATGCCGAATCTAACCGTGCATTTAGATTCTTAATTTTTGGTCCCGTTTTCAAATTGGTCTACATTAAGGTCCAAAGTGTCCAAAATTAAACTTAGTTTGATTTTAACAAAAATTGAATTCTTGGGGTTCTTTGATATGCTGAATCTAAACATGTACTTAGTTTTTTTTTATTATGGGCCCAGTTTTCAAGTTGGTCCAAATCGGGGTCCAAAATTAAAGCTAAAAAAGGGGTAAATTTTTTTTTTTGGGGGGGGGGAAATTCTCCACAGCATATTGTATTGCACAAGAAGCAAAAAATTTAATATAAATTCAAATCATATGACCAATTCTAAGTTCTTTATTTCAGTTATTCTGTGTCAGAAACCTATTATGTGTCAAATATTTGAAGAAATTTTCAATTGCACAGTATTGTGCAATAGCAAGAAATTGATATGTGTGCTCTGCTATCAAAACCTTATTATTAACAAATTCCATGACTATGATGTCATTTTCTATTTTAATATGTTATGGTGTATTTAAATGGGCTGTTATGGTAGCAAAGTATAAAGAAATGGGGGGGGGGGGGGGGGGGGGGTTGAAAACAAAATTTAGAAGGGGGGGTAAATGAGAAATTGGGGAGGGGGTAATTTTTTTCTCATTTCATATTTCATAAATTAAAAAGAAAATTTCAAATTTTTTTAGCAAAAAAAGGGGGGGTTACATTAAATTTTATTGTTTTTTGTTTTTTTTTGGGAGGGGGGGGGGGGTCAATGTGCAACTTCATAGTGTATTGCACAAAAGCTAAAAAAGGGGTAAATTATTATTTTTTTTTTGGGGGGGGGGCAATTCTCCACAGCATATTGTATTGCACAAGAAGCAAAAAATTGAATATAAATTCAACTCATATGACCAATTCTAAGTTCTTTGATTTCAGTTATTCTGTGTCAGAAACCTATTATGTGTCAAATATTTGAAGAAATTTTCAATTGCACAGTATTGCGCAATAGCAAGAAATTGATATGTGTGCCCAATTTTAAATTTTAAATTGGTTATTTCTGATTTATATATAAAAACAAATAATACTGATATGGTTTGAATAGGTAAATTAAAAAATTTTAAGTTCTTAGACAACATTCATTCTGTGTCAGAAACCTATGCTGTGTCAAATATTTATTCACAATCCAAATTCAGTATTGTATCAAGCTTGAATGTTGTGTTCATAATTGCCCCAACTATTCAGGGTTCGACATCTGCGGTCGTATCTAGCTGCGCCCAGCGGAGCATTTTATTTGTACATACAGTCAATCCTGTGTTTAGTTGTCACAACTGGGAGAAGGGTAAAGTGACTGCATAAGACTGGTGACCGATCAAGTTTTACACTGAGCGGTAAATCTGTTTTGGTTTACTGTCCGGAAAGGTCAAGATATTATCGCTGTCAAACATAAAAAAATGGCTGGTCGACTGAGGTAAAACAATGTTTTTTCCACAATCGACCATATATGAACGATACGACTGATATATTGAATGATACTCAAGCTCTACAATTAATCAAAGATAACTTGAAAGTCAATTAACAATGTTTTTAACATGTCTAGTAAGAAAAATTAGCGTTTAATTCAAGTAAATGTTCAAGCTAGGATATTATTTTAGTGACTGCTGGCCATGTAAGAGAGCTGACCGCATATTCTAGTTAGCTTAACAATTACAGCCATACTTAGTCTGAAGGAATAAAGTTTGTGTTTTATTTTATTGTCCGTCGAGATACATGGCCGCCATGGCTAAAAACAGAACATAGGGGGTAAACTGCAGTTTTTGGCTTATATCTCAAAACTAAAGCATTTAGAGCAAAACTGAGAGATGTTCATCAGGTCAAGATCTACCTGCCATGAAATTTTCAGACGAATCGGTCGGTTATTGCCCCTGAATTGTTAATTTTAACGAAATTTTGCAGTTCTAGGTTATTATCTTGAATAATATTATAGACAAAGACAAACTGTAAACAGCAAAAATGTTCAGCAAAGTCAGATCTACAAATAAGTCAACATGACCATAATCGTCAATTAACCCCCTTATAGGAGCTAATGCCCTTTAAAGACAATTTTTCACATTTTTTTTTTCTAAAAATCTTCTCTGAAACTACAGAATCAATTTCAGCAAAACTTAGGCTGACAGATCTTTTGGGTATCTAGTATAAATTTTTGTTTTTTATTTTCTTGTCCATCGAGACACATGGCATGGCTAAAAATAGAACATAGGTGAAAATCCACTTTTTGGCTCATATCTAAAAAACTAAAGCAGTTAGATCAAAACTGACAGAATTAAAATGTTTATGAGGTCATGATCTACCTGCCATTAAATTTTCAGATGAATCGGTCAACCCATTTTCGGATTATTGCCCCTGAATTGTTAATTTTAAGGAAATTTTGCAGTTTTCGGTTATTAACTTGAATATTATTATAGATAAACTGTAAACAGCAGAAATGTTCAGCAAAGTAAGATCTACAAATAAGTCGACATGACCAAAATCGTCAATTGACCCCTTATAGGATTTTTTGCCCTTGAAAAATTATTTACATGTAAACAGTAATTATCAGTAAAAATAATGGTCTGACACATTGTCACAGATGTTTAGAGCATAACTTGAAATAAATTAAATTGTAGCTGTACAACTGAAATGGAAGGTCAAGGGTCAAGGTCATTGAAAAAGTCCATAGCAACTGATGAAAAAATCCCTAGCAACCATATCTATTTAAGTTCAGGATTCTATATTTTAGCTTACAAGTCAATTATTAAGGAGAAAATTTTGAGGGTATACATTAAATAGCAAAAGTAATCATTGATGCAAGATCTACACAAAATATAACAGGTGAGCAACAAGAGGCTCTTGGGAGCCTCTTGTTTCAATTTCATTGCAATTACATTCATAGGAAATGTTTACATTTGTTACTTGGTACCTTGATATGATCAATTGAAGAAAAATTCACTTTTGTTGGACAAGAGCAGAGAAAAGATGGTTGATGTAAGATCATATCTTTTTGTTATAAAATGCATGATATATTTTTGTTTTGCAGATGGTACAGAATGTTGATTATGCTAAGATTCATTTGAACTCTGACCTTAAAGTTAGCATGACATCCAAAAAATGTACAAACGCATGGACCTTCACTTTAACCAGTAAGGTAATTATATGAAATACATATAAATGTGTAGAATAATATGTAAGGTAAAGTAATGTTATGAATTAGGCCAAATCAAATAATGGAAATGTATGCATGGTTAGTTTGATCTTAGCTGTGATAATTCCTGTGTCAGCAAATTCTTGTTTATGGATGATAAAAAAAGAAAAGAAAATAAAGTTTCCTTTTCAAATTGGAATGAAACTTGATACAAAGCATCTGTGGAAAGGTCAACAGAAAGTTACTTCAGATTTTTCTGAGTGGACATTTGCCATGCCAGTCATGCCAAGTCCTAATCTTGATTTGTTTAAATTCAGCACCTCAAGAAGCAATAAGCAAACATGTCAAAATTTGTGGAAAAATAAGTTTATGTCTACATATATTGGTATTTCCTGATTTTATTCTGATCTCCTAATCCAAATTGGGTATTGGAGAAACTTCATTGGTAAACATTTCAAAGTGTTCTGCTTTGAAACTGTCAGACCAGATAAACTGAAACTAGTTACAATGAAATGAAGTTAGTATACATGCAAAATTTATCCATATTGATTAGATTTGACAAATGTTCTGCTTTTGGATCTGTGAAGTTTCCAAGACCTGTTTCTCAGATTAATGAGGAGACACTGATGTTTTAACATTCTATATTACAGATACCCCTACATAGAGTTACCCTGTTGGATGATACAAATAGGATTTACTTTTACATTGCCAGTGTATCTGTGGGACCAAAGAAAACTCAGAAGTATCAGAATATAGAAAATAATTGTCAGGAATGGGTTAGTCCTGACTATAATAAATCAGCTGCTGAACATGTCTATAGGATTAAGGTAAGTCACAAGAATGTGAGAAATGTTTAGTCATTGGAGTAGACAAAATTAAATTGCTTCCAGTTGTGTTCATAGAATGTAGATAAGTAAAAATAGGTGCAAGTGCTGTCGATTTTCTGTTGCTCCAGGTAGACAAAAATTTCAGAAATTAGACTGCTAAGTGTAAATCTGCTGTTTCTTGAGCTGGACAGAGAGCATTTGTCAGAAATTGATTTAATCTGTCTATATATACTTCTGTTGTATACATGTTTGTCAGGAATTGCCATAAATCTGCTCTATATAGCAGTAAATGTAACAGGATTTCATAAAACTTTTAAAGCATAATACTGAATTATTTTAAGCCCGTTTTTTGTTACAGGTAATTTTTAAAACTGACATCTATGGAACATTTCGGCAGACATTAGTTTTTGACTTTGGAATGGAACCTTTATTAAGCAGAGAAATGCAGATAGAATCAGCTCCAATCACTGACACAGAAAAATTAACAAAAGATTTACAGTTAACTGACCAGGGAAGATGGACAAATGAAAACATTCAGCTTATTGAATATGGAGATAATAGGTAAGTTTACAATAGTATTATGTTGTTGTAATTACATTGTAAGCTAGGTTTCCAGGACATGGCATGGGAAAAGCTTAAACAATCTAACAGTAGTTAACAAAAATAGACATTTCAATGAAGGGAAATAACTACAGTCATTATTTAGTCATAGTGGCCAAAATTTCATTGTTTAGGAAGAATTAAAACTGCCAACACATTGTTTGGATATTATTCTTTTGATATAGGTTTTCTATTCATCAGTTTGACCAAATCTTATTAATTATCTTACAAACAGAATTTGTGCCTCAAACTCTAGAATTGCTTATCATAAAACTCTGACAGTTTGGATGCATTTTTGGTTAGATCTGTTTTTAGTTTGAATTATGGCCCTTAAAATTGTAAAATTTGGTTACTTTATTCCAGAACCTTTCAGATGACAGAAGAGAGCTTCTCGTTACTTGATATTTTAGTCTTTGACAATGAAATGTGTTAAATAGGTTGTATGTTGTGCACAAATGAACTTACTTGCAGAACTTTCAAGAAATTTGTGAAATAATATGGGTTAATATTAACATATATCTCATGATGGGGATGGATATTTGCAAAAAGAAATACTAGTAAAATATCCAGAGCTCTCAGGAAAAAAATTAAATTCTAATTGAAGGATGTTCTGATCTGCCTGGAACAATCGTTTATTTAAATTTGATTTTATTATTTTGGTTTTTTGTTTGAAAATTAGTTACTTACTTTGTTATATGTTAATAATGTATTAGTTACTGATAATATTACAGAACAAATGAATATTCAGAAGAAGAGAAGAAACTAATATCCAAGTACAGTTTACCAGACAGTGATAAATTTAGAGTCGGGGAACATTTAATGCACCCAGCTTCTAAAGAAACATTCAGAATTTGGATGCATGAAATGTTGTATATAGAGGAATGGGCTCAACTGGAAAATATAGCAAGGTATTTAAAGATTCCTAGATTAAGTCTATTAAATATTAATAATGTGATATACAGAGGAATATGAATATATTATAATTCACAAAAGATATTGTATAAAAATTTAACTGCCAGTTGATGATTAATAGATTATTACTAGCAAAGAACTAAATAGTACGTTTCATCTATTTGAATTTTTAGACTTATCAAAGACATGGCATTATTTTTATGCCCCTGCCACTAGGCAAAGTGGGCATTAAGGTTCTCCCTTGTCTGTTCGTTCCAAAATTGGTTTCCATTCTCTAATTTTAGTCTGCTTCAATCAAATGTTATGAAACTTATACACAATGCTTATTACCAGCAAACACAGATCAAGTTTGAATATGGATGGAGTCATTTTAGCCCTTCTCGACTTATGTCCCTTTATAAACAAAACAATTGCTGAATTTGCTGTTTCCACACTCTTACTTTATTTTCCCTTAACCAAATGTTATGAACCTTGTACACAATGCTTATTACCACCAAACACAGATCAAGTTAGAACTTGGGTTGCACCACTTTTACTGTTCTTGAGTTATTTCCCCTAATAAATTCGAAAATTGCCAAATTTGCTGTTTTGCGCAGTCTAATTTAACTTTGCCTCAACTAAATATTATGAAACTTATACACAATGCTTATTACCACGAAACACTGATCAAGTTTGAATCTGAGTGGCAGGGTTCTCGCTAAGGCGCGTATATGCGTCCTGGACGCGCTAAAATTGGACTGGACGCGTCATCCTTCAAACTCATGCGTCCCTGGGACGCATGTAGATCTAATCAGCTGCGTCTGAAGACCGTTATTTTCATTAAAAATCTCGAGCCGCCATGTTTTTGTTTTCTTGGAGATCAAAGGGGGGAAGGGAAAGAAACGAGAAAAAGTAAGCTAAAAAATAGCGGCAATCGGAATTCTCGTGATTTTTCATTGGCCACAGTGTTTATTACAACCGGTAACATTATGTAGACCTCATTTAAAAGAAAATTTAGCGCATTTTGACTTATCTATGCACAAATGGAAATTTTGTCAATATTGATTATTAAGGTGTTCAAACAATGTCAATTGGAAGATTTTACGAGTATGTTTGAGAAAAAATAATAGTAAAGATTATAGATAAATAAATATTACAAAATAAAATGGAAATAATAAATAAGTTGTTTTTTGCTGATATCTGTAACAGAAATTTTCTTCCAAGTTCGGAGCACCACTGCATAAGTCCAATTTTTTTTTTGAAATTTCAAATTATATTTGTCAGTATGTTAAGGCAGCACATGATTTTAATTAAACTTTAACAATAGTACAATAGGCCTACCATGGTCAAAATCATGCAGGAGTGTACGTTAAAAGAAGTGGCGATGAGTCCTGGGACTCATCAAAATCAGCAGGGACTCACCATTCTGAAAAATGATGAGTCCCAGGACTCATCATGAAAAATTCTTAGTGAGAACCCTGCTGAGTGGTGTCAATTTCATCGTTCTTGTGTTGTGCCCCTTTATAAATTGAAATTGCCAAATTTGCCATTTTGTGCACTCTATGACAGACTTTTACTCATTAAGTTTCAAAGAAAACAAAACGTCAATAGGTTGAATTAGTACATTGACTCTTGCATATTTATTAGCGGGGGCACATTCTTCTTTTATTTTAAATTTTAAATACATCTATGTTTTGATGGATAAATAAATAAAATTGTTTTAATGCTTGTAGATACAATGTACAGACACAGATACAAGTTGTTGATAAGTTTATGTTAGTACCAGGAGCTTTAATTGGTGGAGCCAAATATGCCCATGATGGTGAACTATTTGCTAGGTTACAGCTAAAGGAGAATTTATCAGAAGATTCTGCTGGAGGAAGATTGATTATGAACTCTCAAGTAGCTTGGCTAGCACTTGTCACTACAACCCCTGTTCCACCTGGAGAGTTGAGAAAAGTATGTCTTTCAGATTTACTCATTATTCAGAATTCTGAGTCCATTACCCTTTTTGATTTTGGAGATTTCTGATGTTGAAATTTTCAAGAGTGTTATGATTGATATTTGGAACTGGCACAAAAGTTTTGTCATTAAGAATGGTTAATCTGTTTACCCCTCACCACCTTTTTACCAAGTTAGACTGTCCTGACTCTTTGTTACTTTTATGTTTGTGTTTTGTTCACTAATCTTGTTGTCTTATTTACTGAGTGGTCTTGATGTTGGTATTGGTAAGTGGAAAATGCTGACAAATTTTCTAATTTTTGACAGTTTACTTATTTTCTCAAAAATAGGTGTAATTTAGTGTTAGAAAATTAGAGTAAATATGGTAATACAAGTTTTATACCTTATATAATAGAATAAAATTAAAATTGGAGTTTAAATAATTAATGTTTCTAATGAATAATACCTGAAATTATAGCACCCCTTTTCAAGACAAATTTATCATATACCAGAATGAAGCTTTACATTTGGTCCTGACAAATTTTTTGTCAGTTTAGTAAAGTTGAAATGCACACACTAGGAAAGACATATCAGTAGCTTGTAAGCAATGTTATATCGTCTACTATCTTGAGTTTAGGGAACAAAGAAATCAGCCTGTCTCTGTCAGTGTGTCTGTCTGCCAACTTTTGAGCCTGATGTATATTTTTAAAACCATAATGGGAAGGCAGTGTTTTAGAAGTTTTTAACAGTATCCATCTGGGCTGTATTTGATGAATTTTATGAATCTTTTATTATGACATATCATAGGTAATGGAAGATTTCTGATTTCATCTCATTGAAGTTGTAATTCTATAATTTAGGTATATGAAGTTATAGTAGAAGATAAAGGCAAAGATTTTATATTTTTACGACTATCAAAGAAGTGTATATCAGATTTAAGATTATCTTATGATGACACTATAGACGTAGAGGTGAGATAACATTTTACATCTTCTAACAGACATTTTTCAAGATATTAACCTAGAAATATTGTTTCAAATGTTTTTATGAGGCTTAGAAACAGGAATAAAATTAAAGGTTTAACCCTTTTTGGTACTAACAAAAATTCATTTGTTGAAAGTTTAAATAATAATAGAATAAATGTTATAGAAATATGAATACAAACTTCTAATTGACTGATAAAAACAAAGTAACAGGGTAATCCTACAGAAAAATTTAATTTTTTTGAAGACAGAAATTTCAGTGAGTGCAGTCCCAGTATTAATGTGATGAGAACAATTTTATTGACTGATAAAAACAATTAAGGTTACAGGGTAGTTTGAATAATTTAAGTTTTTTGAAGACACACAGAAATTTGAGTGAGTGGAGTGCCAGTATTAATGTTATGAGAAAAAATCAGTCTGTTGTTTGATTTCTTTATCCAGATCCAGTTTCAGTTAAATAGATTATCTAAATGTGAAATGCATGCTGCAATAGATGGAATATCTACATTAGATTTAGTGTTTCCTCCATCAGAAAAGATACCTACTACATTCTGGGCTGATACTGAGTAAGTAAATATTTAAAAACTTTTGATACACTTTTTAATGAAGTAAGCATGGGCTAAATTTTATGGGTTTGTAGGAATCACCCTATGTGTATGTCTGTCTGTCCATGAATCTTGTAAGCATAATCCTATACAATTATCACCCTTGTTGGTGTGTGACCCGACAGTTTGTCTCCCAGAGGAAAGTAAGGTCACACACCAACAAGGGTGATAACTGTTATATTATATCGAATATTCAACTTACCAGCACTCAAAATTTTCCGTTTAGTATTCTTGGAGTCCTTATCAGACAGCAGGCATTCCATTTCTTTCTCATCCACCGCAAGCAATCTATTGTCGAACGCCATGTATTTTGTTTACTGAATCAAGGGAAGTAACTATAAATGGAAACACGTGAGGCTCAAGAGGGGATTTCCATGGGGTTTTCTCGCGAGTGGTTGACCTTACTATGCGACCCAACGATTTTCGGTTGACCCAACGAATGGGCAAATATCACGTGACACTGTTTTAGCAAATCAGATTAAAGATTTCTATATGAGTATATAATATTACTAAATCATTGAAACTTCATGCAAAGACGGTACACCATTCCTACCATCTTGAAGGGGAGATAATTTGACATACTGGATCATTCTAATGTAAAAGAAGAAGAATCAGAATCTAGTATTAAACACGGGGGCACCATAAACCGTTTGGAATTTACAGTCGATATCCATGATAATAATAATTTAATATCATGCATTCACACTATTAGGGATACCAATTTTTATAGGTAAAATGGAAAGAAAGTAACTTATAAAATGCATTATTAATAAAAACAAAGAAATTATTTATCTTTGAAAACAATGCATTTTCACTAAAATGGAAATTGATGACTTTGTAAATACATGTAAATTAATGCACAGTATTAATCCAGTGTTTTCACTAGCACTTTATGAACCTTTGGCATGATCAATTTATAGGATGGTGGATACCGTGTAATTTTGAAATTAAGCATGATATAATAGGGTCAAAAACCATTCAAAACCATTTGCTACATTATGATATTGATATGAAATTAATAACATGTAAACATACATGTAATGGTGGTCCAAGTTTTGAAAAAATTCTTATAAAACAAAAACAAAAAATATACAAATAAATGTAAAAAAAAACAATTTTGCATGCATCTGGTAAATTCCTTACTTATCCTAAGAAAGGTAATGTATCCTATCCATTATTTTGCTTCCAGAACTCCGTAAGGTCATTTGTAAATTTACTCAGATAGAGATACTCGTTCCTACTTGACTTTTAGTTAATACACATCATCTTCATATGTTATATAATAATTACACACTAACATTTTTCATGTGACATCTATGTTAATTCCAGTAAAGAGTTTGGTGAATTAGTGAGTTCTAAATTAAATGGTAAACAGAAAGAGGTGGTTCGTGGGATAACTGCTGGTCAGGATCTTAGCTTGCCACCATTATTGTTGGTAGGACCTTATGGTACTGGGAAAACTTATACTCTGGCGCAGGCTGCCGTCCAATCTTTGGAAGATGAAACTTCAAGGATTTTAATTTGTACTCATTCAAATAGGTATTGTATACCAAATATTGCTTTAGCATAAATATCTGTAATTCACTAGAAAAAATGGGTACTTTATGGTATTTATACATATAACTGTGGTCCTTCTTAGTTATATTAGTAACAATAGCAGCCAGATCCATAATACAAATAAATGTAAATATCAGTTAGAAACATTTTTTCAGGATTATTTATATTTATAGACTTGATAAGACATTTCAGACAGTTATGGATGAATGTCAGGTTTCAGTAAAAATAAATATATTCCACAAAAAAAGGAAGATGTTAATAACAACATAGGAATAGTATTAGTCAATTTTTTAGCTCACCTGGCCAAAGGCCATGTGAGCTTTTGTCATCACTTGGCGTCCGTCGTCCGTCCTTCCGTCTGTAAACTTTTACATTTTCATCTTCTCCTCTGAAACCCATGGACCTATTGAACTGAAACTTGGCCTGTAGCTTCTATGGAAGGTCCTTTACAAAGTTTGGAGAAATCATCCGTGTCCGTGAAATAAAATGGCCACGTGATCATTTACATGTTCTGATTGGTCCAAATTTAAATATTCTTATGCTCTGAAACTGTAAAGCCAAATGAACTGATTTTTGGTATGGAGCATCTATGGAATGTCCTATACAAAGTTTGCATAAATCATCTTGGTCCATGAAACAAAATGGCCGCCATGAGCATTTACATGTTCTGATTGGTCGAAATTTAAAACTTCTTCTCTCAAACTGTAAAGCCAAATGAACTGATTTTTGGTATGGAGCATCTATGAAAGGTCCTTTACAAACTTTGCATAAATCTTTCTAGTCCGTGAAACAAAACAGCTGCCAGAAACCTTTATATGTTCTGATTGGTTGAAATTTAAAACTTCTCCTCTGAAACCGTTTGGCCAATGAACTTATACTTGGTATGAAGCATTTATAGAAGATCATTTACAAAGTTTCAAGAAATCAATCTGGTCTGTCAAATCAAATCAAAAATTTGTGACTGCCAGGAGAGCGATACAGGCTAAGCCCACTGAGCCTCTTGGTTCTGTATATTTTCACAGTTGCAATTTTTAGCTCACCTGGCTATGGCCAGGGTGAGCTTTTGCCATCACTTTGCGTCCGTCGTCCTTCGTCTGTCCGTCGTCCGTCCGTCGTTAGCTTTTCATTCAAACATCTTCTCCTCAGAAACCATTTGGCCAATTCCAAACTTTGCATGAGTGGTGTATGGAAGGTCCTCAACAAAGTTTCCTCATTTAGTTCTGATTGGTCAAGAAACATGGCCACCAGAGGCAATTCTTGTTTCTGATTGGCTGATTTTCAAAAATCTTCTCCTCTGAAACCACTGGGCCGATTGGTTTGAAACTTAATAGGAATGATCTATGACATGTCCTCTACAAACGATCCTCAATTTATTTTGATCTGACATAAAACATGGCCATCGTAGCTAAAAATAGAATATAGGGGTGCATGTGTTGTTTTTGGCTTATAACTTAAAAACCGTTACAGATATCAAAAATCTGACGGGGTAAAATTGATCAGCATGACAAGATCTACCTACCCTGAAATTTTGAAGGAAATCACAAAACCCATTTAGGAGTTATTGCCCTTTTTTTGTCAAATTTTCAAAATTTAACATTTTTCGTCATTTATCTCCAAAACTATTTGAGATAGAAGTGAAATGTAAATTTGAAAAATGTTTGCCATGTTGAGGTCTACATACCCTGAAATTTTAAAGGAAATCCCAAAACCCATTTAGGAGTTGTTGCCCTTTTTTGTCAAATTTTCAAAATTTTTTTCATTCAAAAATCTTCTCCTCTGAAACCGCTGGGACGATTGGTTTGAAACTTGATAGGAATGATCTATGACATATCCTCTACAAACGATTCTCAATTTATTTTGATCTGACATAAAACATGGCTGTCGTAGCTAAAAATAGAATATAGGGGTGCATGTGTTGTTTTTGGCTTATAACTTAAAAACCGTTACAGATATCAAAAATCTGACATGGGTAAAATTGATCAGCATGACAAGATCTACCTACCCTGAAATTTTGAAGGAAATCCCAAAACCCATTTAGGAGTTATTGCCCTTTTTTCGTCAAATTTTCAAAATTTAACAGTTTTCGTCATTTATCTCCAAAACTATTTGAGATAGAAGTGAAATGTAAATCTGAAAAATATTTGCCATGTTGAGGTCTACCTACCCTGAAATTTTAAAGGAAATCCCAAAACCCATTTCAGAGTTATTGCCCTTTTTTGTCAAATAAATTTTCCCTGAACAATTGAACCAATTGCAACAAACTTGGTCAAATAGTTGATTAATTGTCCAATGAAAACCAGACTCCAGGTGAGCGATACAGGCTCTGGTGAGCCTCTAGTTTCATTAGGGTTTTAAGTATATAAATATGACAGGAGCAACTTAAATGAAAGTTATAATAAGAAAGGTTGAATATGAATAGAGTGTTATTTAACAGAATCTTCATTTTAATTTCAGTGCTGCTGATCTATACATAAAGGAATTTTTTCATCCTTTAGTTAAAGAAGGAAATTTAAAAGCAGTTCCATTACGTATATATTATCGTCATCGTTGGAAACAGACTGTCCCAGACATTGTTTTACAATACTGCCCAGTAGAATCATCTGGCCAAGGAAATTTTAGAATGCCTTCAAAAGAAGATATAGAGAAATACAGAATTATTATATGCACTTTAAGTACAGCTAGATATTTATGTGACCTTGGCCTTTCAAAAGGTAACTTCAGTTTAGTACAATAGGTTTTCATGAAATTGTGACTTCGACATGAACTATCTAGACCACTAGGCAGAAGCTGTGTCACAATTTTTGTAGATTTTTCATCAGTTTTCAAATTTCGCACTAAAAAATTTCAATATAATCTAATTGACAGCTTTAGAAGTAGGAAATTTATAGCACATGAATTATACATTTATTTAAATGGGTAAATACAATTATATTTGCAGATACATTTTCCCACATCATTGTTGATGAAGCAGCCCAAGCATTAGAAGCAGAGTGTTTAATCCCATTATCACTAGCTGGTCCTCATACAAAGATTATATTATCAGGAGATCATATGCAGGTAAGTTGTAAAAGTTGTGACTTTGAGAACATTTGTTATACAATTGTTAGGTTAATAATGGTAACAAAACCATATCAAATGGAGCTATTAGTAAAAGAGTTATAACTTGAGTCAGGAAAATAGCATGTAAAATTAATGAGATTTCTTTTTTACAAATGCATATTTAACCTTTTCACTGATGGAGACCCCAGAGGAAGTAACTCTTTGCTCCCCTGACAAGATGGCAGACTTGAGTGGCTACTTCTTTGTTAATGTTTTAGAGAATTGATTTTGGGACATTTATTCTTTATTTGATATAAATGTTAATAAAATATGTTCTCTTTGCGATCTTGGATTAATTCGGTACTTTTGATATGAAATACATACTTTCTTGGCATCCAATCTTGCCAAAAATGTTCTAAAATTAATTGTCCTAACTTTAAAATCTCATAAATCCTCATATTTTGGTCTTTTTTCATGTGGTTTTTTGTAAAAGATCTGCCATTGTTTTATTTTTACTGGGTATCAAATATAAGAAAGATAACTCTTGATGTTTGCTCCAAGAGTGGGAAATATAAAACCTATGTGACAATACTGGTAAACTCGTCAGCAAGTTGACTCAGGAATCCAGGTAAACCGGGACTTGTCTGCAAAATTGTTAAAATTTATGTAAATAGGAAGCAGAGGTACTAAATCAGTAAATGTATGTACATCATCTAAATGTATGAGAAATGACTACATAGAAAATAACATAGAATTGCATTGAATTGCAAGACATTAGGCAAATTATATTTACTGTATATGAAATGATATGTCAATATTTTTAAATTACCAGGGTCTTTGTTAAAATTGTATATGTGAAAAGTATCTCAGCTTAAAAAAAGGTATGAGTTTTCTTAATGTAGTAATAAAGACTGAATTGGAATATGTCTTTTGTTAAGTAACACTTATACATGTAGCTATATATATCAAAACAAAAATGAATTCTTTTACAGTCACTTCTTTAATTAAAAAAAAAGTTAAACCTGTCTGGTGTGACCTTATTTTGAGCTTCCCTTGGTATTCATTCATGCATTCTCATTTATTTCACAGATGAGTCCAGAGATATATTCAGACTTTGGAAAACAGCAGGGTTTTGACAGATCATTACTTGAGAGACTGTATGACCTATATCCAGACAAGTGTCCATGTAGTATGATGTTATGTGAGAACTATAGATCCCATAGTGAGATAATAGATTTCACCTCTGATCTCTTCTACAATCACCAGCTTATAGCTAGTGGAAATCAGCCACCACATCCTAAATACCATCCCCTAACGTTTTTTACAGTACGTGGAGAAGATGTTCAACACCAAAATGCGACAGGATTTTATAATGTTTCAGAGGTAAGGTTGTTCATAATGAATATATTGTTTAGGCCAGGTAAAATTAATTTACAGATTCTCCTCCCCACCTGACCAAGGATTTACCTTTGCCACATATTTGATCACCTGTGTCAAAACTAGTTGTTGGACGTTACTACAGGAGTTGTTTTCTTTCATGATTTAAAATATAGTACAGCCACATTAATAGCTCAGTCAGTCCATTTGATTCTTTAGGATCATTATAACTGAAGTTTCTTTAGTCAGTCTTAATTCATATGCAGCTAAGCTAAAAATATTGTAAAAGGAAGGGCTATCTTATGTTTCAAACAAAAAAGATACTAATTTAACACTTTGGATCTTGAACAGAGTTTGAACAAATGTTCAAAACATAATATGTGAAAATATTTGTGAAATTTGGTAAGGTTTGATTAGATCAGAATAAGAAATCAAGATTAATTGCTTATTTTGTTAGTTGGGAGTGCATATCATTTATTAATGCATTGTAGATTTATGAAGTAATTGATAGAGTGACAGATTTACAGAAAAACTGGCCAGAAGAATTTGGGGATATCACAGATGGCGGAATTGGTGTGGTTTGTCATTATGCAGATCAGGTAAGAGTTTTTTTTACATTAAATTGCATGCCTCTTCTGCATTCATCTAACATATAGCTTTTTAAAAATGATAAAAATTGGAAAAATCAGACAAACTTAACTTTGAAGATGAAATTTTGTTAAGCACTTATTCTATTTGAAGCCTATTTATTATGGCTGTAGATTTATAAATAAATAACATTTTAACACTATTTTTTAACAGTATCATGTAATATTTTGTAAAATAATTGTTACTTAGTATGTAGTCACTGATTTATTCTTATCATTTATCAACTGTATGTATAGTTTATTGATTCAATACATTTCAGGTTTATAGAATTCGTTCAGAATTGAGAAAAAGGAAATTATATAATGTCAGTGTTGAGAGAATTTATAATGTCCAGGGTAAGTCTTCTTTACTAAGGAAATCTAGAATGTTCATGGTAAATCATCTTTACCAAGGAAATCTAGAATGTCAAATGTAAATCATTATCAAGGAAATCTATAATAAAAAGGATAAATCTTAGATTCTAATGGGAATTTGGAAAACTGATTCTAGAATTTATGGATACAATCTGAAATCTGAAGAAATGGTATGAGGGTCACTGCATGAGAACTAAACATTTTCTAAAGAGTGAAATTTATTCAGTTACATACTTATACATTACATAATCTAGTATAGTTGGTGAATCATTTATTTAAAAAATTGACAGGTTATCCTGATCCAGGAATATTTATATAGTGGAATTTTAATCATTCAGACATGAATTATGAATAGTGTCTGTTGACAGGAATTTCAATTTGGCATTAGAACAGACTAGTGTTTCAAATGGAAAATGAATCATTTAGTTAGTTTGAAACTTCAATGTCTTTATAACGATTTATTATTTTATTTCAGGTAAACAGTTTAGAGTAGTAATATTAAGTACAGTTCGTACTAGACATACCTGTGAAACATCACAAGAAGATTACATGGATTATGGGTTTTTGTCCAATGTTAAACTTCTGAACACAGCCCTTACTAGAGCCCAATCTCTGGTGATTGTAGTGGGTGATCCTTTGTCACTTTGTTTGGTTGGCAAATGCAGGTAAATTCAATTGTGACTGGTTGCATATAATGTTCTTGATTAAATATGGTTTGATAGGAAAAGTAGAATCTGTTAAAAATAAACTCAGATATATGAAATGCCAAACCATTACAGTCAAAATCAAGGTAAGGTCAGCTTTGTTGAAACCCTTTGATACAATCTCAAAAATTTAGATTAAAGCATAAGTGTTTGCTATAGCAATAGCTGTACAGGGGGTTATACCTTTGTGACAGTCCACCAGCAGTCTTCTTGCTGATAGTAATACAAACACAGGTGACAAATTCGACAAGAACAAAGCATTTTTTTGCATTAAATTTCAAGGATTTTTTAACATAAATAGGAAAATATGTTTGTTTGGGGGAAAAAAAATCAAATATCAATATAGCTGATATTATAAGTTGTTAGAGGACCTCCGATTTTTGCAGACATCATATCCTAGCAGAGTTGATATTAACAGCTTAAAGATAAAGTCTGAAAATCAAAAATGACTTCAAATATCAACTGTATCATGTTTTGAGTTGAGAGTAATGAAATAATAAATACTAATGGAACAGTTGTGTTTTCTTATAGGAAAGTTTGGGAATGTTATTTAGAACAGTGCAAAGAAAACAACAGCTTTCATGGAATGCCTTGGGATGACTTTAAGGCTCAGATAGAAGCAGCAGAAAGAAGGAAGACATATGTTTTAAATCCTTTAGCTCCAGAATTTGTTCCTAATAGATTGTACCATCCGCAGCATGGAGAACAAACAATCATACCGCCACAGTTCGCTACACAAATCAATCAGGCACCATGGTATTTCATGGGACAAAGGATGATGTATCCTGGAATGGCAATACCTACACAGGTAGAAAAACTTTTAATTTGAAAATACTTCAGTCAAAAACATGAGTTGTGTTGATCTCTTCTCACACTGTCATTTTCAACAAACATTATTTTGTTCCCAGATTCAACGTTACAGAGGAACTGAGTAACTTAGTTCCCAGATTCAACGTTACAGAGGAATTGAGTAACTTAGTTGTGGACGCAACTCGTCTGAAATTTGGGGCAGATTTTGTTTATATTTTGCAGGAATGTTGAAGATGATTACATTGTACTGCCATTTAATTCAGCGATTTTTACAAGAGTTATGGGACTTTGTTATATTTTTTTCACATAATATTATATCCATACCTTGTGGCTGCAACTCCTCTGAAACTATATGACTGATTTGGTTTATATTTTGCAGGATTGTTACCTTTGATATGAAGATTATCATACTATACCACAATTTTTGATATTTTGACTTTTATAGGAGTTAAGGAATTTAGTTTATTATTACTGTGTCATATGCATACCTTGTAGAATCAACTTCTTTGATACTACTCATCAGATTTTGATTGTATTTTGCAGGATTGTTGCTTATGATATGAATTTGATTATATAACTTTCTATGACTTCAGATTTGTCAATTTTTACTGGAGATATAGGATTTTTTAGCTTTTGCCATCACTTTGCATCCGTTTTCCCTCCACATGTCACATTTATGTCTTCTTCTCTGAAACCACTGGTCCAAATTAAACCCAAACTTGGCAGGAATGTTAATTGGATGGTTCTGTACAAAAGTTATGTTTTTTGTGGCGATTAGATATTCAACATGGTTACCAGGGGCAGATAATTCATTCTGATTGGACTTATCTTCAAAGCACTTCTTGTCAGAAACTACTTAGCCTATTGAATTGATTTGTTGCGTGAATGATCCTTGGATGAACCTCTACCAAAGTTATGTTTTTTGTGCCGATCGGAAATTCAAGATGGCCACCACAGCTGGACTTAGTTTAACATTGGACCCTATGGGGAAATTTGTATAAAGGTCTTCTTGTCAGAAACTACCAAGCCGATTGAAATGTATTTATGTATGAACAAGCATTGGATGAGCCTCTACAAAATTTTTTTTTGGTGCCAATCAGAAATTCAAGATGGCCGCCACAGCCAGACTTAGTTTAAAATTGGAGCCTATGGGGAATTTTGTACAAAGGTCTTCTTGTCAGAAACTACCAAGACAGTTGAAATGTTTTTGATGTGTGAATGATCATTTGATAGACCACTACAAAATTGTGTTTTATGTGCCGTTCGGAAATTCAGTAGCCACCACAGCCAGACTTGGTTTAACATTGAACCCTATGGGAAATTTGTACAAAGGTCCTCTTGTCGGAAACAACCAAGCCAATTGAAATATTTTTATGTATGGACAAGCATTGGATGAACCTCTACAAAAGGTATGGGTTTTGTGCCAATCGGAAATTCAAGATGGTTGCCATAACTGGACTTAGTTTAACATTGGATCCTACAAAGGTCTTCTTGTCAGAAACTACCAAGCCAATTGAAATATTTTTATGTATGAACAAGCATTGGATGAACCTCTACAATAGTTATATTTTTTTTTATACTGATCTGAAATTTAATATGGTCGCAATCGCCAGATTAGTTTTACATTGGCCCCTATTGGGAAATTTGTACAAAGGTCTTGTCAGAAAATAGCAAATGAAATGTTTTTGTTGCATGAAGGTCCTTGAATAAATGTCTGCTACAAAAGTTCTGTTTTCATGACTATCGGAATCCAAGCTAGCTGCCACAGATGCACTTTTTAAACATTTTTAACATTGCACACTGGAAGAATTCTTTACACATCTTATCTAGAAGTGCTAGACATGGTAGAACAAGTCCTTACCGATCTTATCTAGAAGTGCTTTGTCATTTGTGGTCACCTAAAATCCAGGTGAGCGGATCAGGCTCCATGAAGCCTGTGGTTTTATGTGTGATTCATTTCCATAAAATAATGTCACCAAAAACATGTGTGACCATGTTGGGAGTGTAGAAATTCTAATTCCAAATTTGAACCTTTTTGACTTTTAGGTCATAGCTGACTGTTTTTTGAAACTTGCAGAATTGTAGTGAGACTCTTGAGTTTTTCATTAAAAAAATCAGTTGCAGAAGTATGTGTGACGTACAATAGTTTACTACTAATTCAAATAATTTATTTATATATTGATTTTATTTATGACTGTTTTTTGAAAAGTGTTTATAACCAATAAGAATTTAGAACATTGAATTTGTGAAATTTGTGTTATAACTGCACACAGATAAGTCCAAATACTGGTTAAAGTCAAAGTTTCTTTTAAATGCTCATACTTCAACACAAGTTTCACTGTATACTGTAATAACCTTATTATTTGACACTTTATAATTCAAGGCAAAATGAATTTCTCGATAATCCTTATTTTTCGACACTTCCAAAATTGTCAAAGTTACGATAGTTGTTATCAGGTGGTGACAGTCGGTAATTTTAAATTCTTAAGTAAGTTAATTACTTTCAGTCCTTATCGAGTGTTTATTTGGTCTTTCTGAACCATTTAAATTACTTATCTTAATAAAATTGATGGAAAAAACAACGATTTCTAAGTAAATTTTATTGAATTTTTCCTATCTGGAAGTTTATTTTTGAAAATAAATCTGAAACGAGTTTGGAACGAAATTGCATATTCGCATTTCTCAAAGGAACAAATTTGAAATATTCAGATGAAATGAAAATTTGTTTTAGAAAACATTGAATATATGTTGTAAAAATCATTTGTGAGATGCTCCGAATCCAGATCATGTGTTGCATATTTGTCAACAACATGGCGAGTCGTTTAAAGTTTGCTACTGTTTTCGCCTTAAACATTAAAACAACTATTTTAACCTACAAAAAAGATAAATTCATGAAAGCAAATTGAAATAATAATACTGTAAATATGACCTTTCATTTCAATTCCCTATTATTGAAGTACATTAACCAGATCGATCTTATTGAGTCAATGAATGAGGACGGACAGACAAAAAAATCGTAATTGTAGATTTTAGATATTCAGTAAAAGGCCATGTATAGTTCGCAGTTGTTTAAAATCCGCACCCCTATTTTGGTCCTTAAGGTCTGAGAAAAAAGATAGTTCGGGTGTATAATACGAATCTACTTTTAGACTATTTCCTGGAGCAATGGATGTGTGAAAATGACTTAGATATTAACAAAAAGTCTGTGAATATCATTGACAAAATCTTGAATCAAGATCGTTTTCTTTTTCAATAGATTGGTATTTTTATATTGAAAAAAGTCTGAAAATGAAGTTTTTCAATCATCTCGACGTAAAAAATAACTATTTATCAAATTATTCTTTTAAAGGGTAAAAATAAACTAATCTTTAAATTCAGTGACACCAAAAATCGTCTGCTATTAACAACTGTGACAGAAAAGTATGTTTCGGGCTGGACAAAAGGGAGACAACAAAAACATGACAAACACTGAAAAAAATAAATATTTTATTTTTATTTAAAAGAAATAAACGGATGTTTGTTAAAAATAAAAACTACGTGGAAGTGATGCTCTTTGGACCTTACTCTCTCAAAGGTTGCTTCTTTCTCATTCACAACAACCTGAAAAAAAGTTCCTCAGAGCCTATAATACTGTATAATGCACTCCCCTATCCCTTGAATTCGATTTTAGGCTAAAAATATGCAGACTGTACATGGCCTTTTACAGTACTATTTCAAGATTAGTTATACCACACTTAATGTGATAAAGTAAGCTCTTGCTGGAGGTACTGTGTCATAAATGAACAATTTACTATTTTCAGCCTATTGCACCTTACCTGCCTCTCCAGTATCACCCAAACTACTATCAGCCTTTGGTATATAGACCATACCTTCCACAGTATGTAGGTGGTGGGAGACTGCCTGGAGGGAAAGTACATCCCAGGCAGGTCAACCCACGATTGTCAGTCCCAGTCAGAACAGCAAAGATAGCAGAGAAGGAGAAGGGAGGCAGAGAGTCACCAGTTGGTGGAAAGAAAGGTAGACAAAGGACAATGATGTATGTACCAAGAGGTCCGCTTCCTTATTATCCTGCTGTACACCCGCAGTATAATCCATATGGACTGCCATATTACATGATACCAGAGGATCCAAGAATTGCAGCAATGCATCGTCACCCATACCCTCTGTATCCACAACATCCTTATCATCCTGCTGCAAATCTCATTCCATTTCAAAGTTCGTCTCCTTCTCAGGCTAGTGATGATGGAAGTCAGAAATCAGATGAAGGACGAGATTCAAGGTCATTGTCACCATCAACACAAGGTCAGAGTGTAACTCCAGGAAGTTCACCTGGCTCAACAATTGCAGGTCAGCCAATTCACTTTCTGCCAAATGTCAAGCATGTGCCAGTTCATTTATATGGTCAGAGATCAAGAACACCTACTGGAAATTCTAGATCAAGTACACCCAGAGACACAGATTCACCAGTGGAAATATCTACTGAAACCAAGGCAGAAGTTCAGCCTGAAATGGACTATATGGCTATGTCAATTGAAATGCAAGATAGGAGGTCATCTGCACAAAGTCCATTGGGTCGCGTCATTGCTACAGCTCAAAAAAGAAGACTTCATCAGGAAACAACATCATCAACTCAGGTTTCTCATGTTACATCAACAAGTGAAAGCAAAACAGAAACCCATTCTCATATACGCTATTCAGAGGAACGTTCCATGGCACAACATAAGTCTTCTCTGAAGATATCCACTGGTACAGGATTTAGTCGTCAGTTTAGTGAAGATATGAAAACACCAACAGAAATTAAAAACTTAGTTAAAATGATTGATGAAGAAACTGCAGCTGAAGAGCGATCAGAAAAAGCAACAAATCCGATTCCAATTCCTAAATCTTCAATTATGCGTGCATCGGAAAATTCTTCAGGATCAGCACCTGGACGACTGTTTCTAAAAATCCCAACACAACAAGAAATAGCTGAGTCAACAGAATCTTTGTCAACTAGTTCGTCAGAAAGCAGTGATGGAAGACCAACATATGCTCGTGTGGTGCGGAGACGTTTACCCTCAGGAAATGCAGAAGTGGACAACATAGAGCCACAGACACCACACACTCCTGCTGGTTTTACTACACCAGGAACGGAAGTTGATGCAGACCCTTTGGGCATTCTTAGAAATCTGACCATCAACTCATCAGAAAATCAGAGAACATACAAGTACTTTTCATAGGTTCAAAAAATATTGAAATAATTTAAATAACTTGAATAAATATGTTCAGTTGTTTGTTCAGTTGTGATTAGTATTTCTCAATGAAGCTTGAGAATAATCACAATCACTGTTTACCTGTCTAAACCAAATATTCTCAAGAATTTGATGAAAAGTCATGTCTGTTTTACACAGGTTGAATGTGGGAAGTTTTATTACAGAGATGTGTTTAGTTTATACAGGTTTTCAGTTTCCATGCATAAGACGTTACTACATTATAATACTGGCAGCATTTTATAGGACTTTTGGCCAGATTTGAATAAAGTGAGATGTCATTTTAAATTAGGCAGTTAAAAATAGTATCAATTGGGTACTTTATAAAGGGGTTTAAATAATGTGTACATTTTATCATTGTAAAGAGATATGAAAACATATTTTTGTAGTAGAAGTTGTTATATACTTTTCTCAGTGTATCATATAATTATATAACATGTAGAGTAGACCTTTGTATGATAATACTTAGTCAGCTAACAAGTATGCCTTAACTAGTTCAGGATTCAAAGTTGCACAACTGTTTGTATTAATAATGAAATTTGGGTTGTTTTATTTAAATTATGATTACTTGTAGAATAGACTTAAATACAGTGGAACTTTGGTCACCTGAACCATAACACTGTGTGTAGCTAAAAATAATTTATATTTTTGCTGCCCAGAAACTTTTATTCTTAAAAATTCTACTTACACGACCTACCGTTTAACTCTGACTGATTTGTTGATTTATTTTTTGAGGAAGGTGGTGGGGGTCCAAAGTTCCACTGTATAGTTAAAAAGCAAAAGATATGCCATGAAAGATTTTCAACCTATATATTTTTTATTCCATTATAAGCTTTAATATAGCAACCTGAATTATCTTGAGCAAGTTCTGGGTCTTATTTATTAAATGTATATTGTAGTGAATAATATATGTGTTGTGTAAGATTAAATGTATATTCATGTAGAAGACTTTGCATATAATAAATAAGTGCTATTACTTTTGTTAAGGCTATAGTTGTATTACTTTAACATTTACCTCGATAACTAGAATATTATGTGTGTTTAAATATCTGTATGTTTTAGTCCTAAGACTTTGCTCAGAAAACAAAACTATATTTTTACAAAGTACGTATTTTGATACAAACTAAAGAGAATTTATAAATATGTATTTATATAATGAAGGAAATAGTGTTCATAAATGTGCAGACAGATTCAGATATGTAGAGATGATGTATACAGAATTGTATAGATGCTATTTTTGAGAGTATCTCATTGGACAATTTACAGTGAAGGTTAATTCATGTTTGACTTGAGACAAGACCTTAAGCATTGCATCAAAAGACTAATTTTATCTCATTACAAAGAATTTACCTGCAATGATATTAAAATGTCTCTTATTGTCAGGTGTTCCTGAAAATTTTTTTTAGATGTGTGTATGCATAGAAAATTAAACTAAATTTTCAGAGTTAGAGACATTTAGTTTAAGGAAAATAAATGAACTCTTTAGGAACATATAAGTGAATTCATATTTGTTTCATATCACTGCTTTAGTTCTGATTCACATAGTTTTATATGGTATACATAAAAGAATCTTTATTTTTTTCATGAATAAACTTTTTTCATTTTACATATGGTCGGTGTAAATTGGTTCAATAAATTTGAAGTGTATCTCTATTGTAATGTCAGGAATTTTTGGGAGACTGCATGTACTGGAAATTTCTCCAGTGTTAGATTACTAGTAACATTGTAGTCAGTAAGAATATAACATCAGAAACCTGATGCTTTACAGATATCTTTAGCTCTTTTCTCAATAGAAACTAGATGCGTAAGTATTGATGAAAGAAATTTGACTGAAGAATTCTGAATCGGCAGGTGCTAGTGATCACCTTAAGCTGAAATGAGGCGCAATAATTTTTTCTCTATGTAGAGGGCCTCACTGCGAATTTTAAGATGAACAGTAATAAAATTGTTCCTCTACTTGACCTCAAGAATTTATCAATCAAATTATTTCTATTTATCTTATGCAAGGGAGGTAATATTAAGATTCTTTTCACACCTTAAGAACAAAGGCAGAAAATTTGAATTATCCCCCTTTGCTAATGTGAAAATGAGTCACATTGTTTTATAGAAGTCGCATAATGAGTTTATGTTACATGTATGTTTATTGATGCTGCTTCCTCTTGGGTTGTCTCAGTTTTACTAATGTTAAGGTGCAATTCTTCAACAATATAAATTATTAGCAATATGTTCATTTGATATTATATTTTGTGTGTGTATTGTTTTTAATTGAAAGATTCATCTGACAAATGTTTGCAAAAGTAAATTTACATATATATATATATATATATATATATATATATAAGAGATATATCTATCGAAGTAGTATGTTTTATTTGGATTAGAAAATTTATAAAAAAAAAAATATTTGTCAAAATTGTATAAGATCAAAGTTCAGCGAAAAAATAGATAAGAATATACAAGTTCTTTATCATGTGCTGTTAAATCTTTATATTTATGCTGTTCAACATTTTTTTGTTTGAGTTTTGAAATATGTTTTCCAAAACTAAAACAAACAAAATTTTCATGATTTATTTATTATTGTGCAAAGAAAAACAAAATATATGGAGACTAACTTGAGAAAGAAGGGACAGCATCTTTATTTTATTTCAATATTAGAACATAGCCAATATAAGGCAGAGCACTGTCTAAATACAACCTGTGTTATTTGTTTTTTGGTTGATGCTAATATTTATATATTGTTGAAGTTGCTTGTTTTGAATAACTGATTTATCTTGTGAGTTTGTTGTTTTTAAAATTTGTATTTGTTTTAAACGTTATCAGTTTCATTGTTTTGATCTAAAGTTTACTGTTCTAATTTTACATTATTTATCTCTTTCATAACCAATTTTTGAATTAACAATCGTGACTTTCTGATATGAACAAAATAAAATACAACAGAAGTAATTTTACCCAATTATTTGAATTCGTTATGTTATTTTACAAATCTAAGAATGTGATTCCATTCTTTTTTTGTGAAATTAGATATTAATTTATAACTATCATCATTCATCATTATTCACTTTATACGAAGTTTGATCAGTGTCCATGTTGATGAAATTCAACAGTTTTCATACATCTTGTCCATATCTGGAGGGTAAGGTCATGGTTTTTAATTCATAGTATTTGGGTATGATTAAGAGATAAGTGACTGTGTTTCAGGAAAATAATACCGTATTTTCCTGCCTATAGGTCAAGATTTTTTTTACTTTAAAATGACCATTTTACCATTATAAGTCTATGGAAAAAGTATAAGACCTATAGTCCACATAGACTTATAGTCCAGAAAATTCAGTAAATGTTTTTTTTTAGTGAAAAGAAAATTTTAATTTTCTAATATAAAAATTTGACAAGAAAATTGAAAATGAATTGACTATTATTTTGCGTATTTGTTAGAACTGCAGTTTTTAGAAATTCAAGTCTCATAATTGGCATAAGTGATGATGAGAAATGTCAGGTCAGTAGCCAAATAAAGTCTCCTTGAAGCCTTGTCCTCACAGTCAATGATAGTTTGTATGGTGTTCTAGTTCGCAGTGTTTATGATGTCATGTATAGGCTAGAAATGTCAATTTTCATGGCTTAAAAGATTATAACTATCTTTCATACAGAGAGATGTAGGATATGGGAATTCCACACGAGAGGTCATTTTTCTGTCAGAGGAGGCTTGCTGAGGGTGGAATTCACTTATCCTACATCTTTCTGTATGAATGATAAATTTTCTCTCATTACAGACGTAAAGATTTAAAGAAATAGATTTAAAGTAAGGATGGCCGCCATGATGGAAAAAATCTTGCTACAAAACGAGGGATTCTAGAGAAAAAGTAACGTCACGATCAGAAAGATCATACGCAGTTGGTTTTATACTAAAAGTATAAAACTTGAAATTAAATTCTAAATGAGAATTGTGTATTAGGTTTCTTTCTATAAGCAATTTCTTTTTGAAATTTTCTGTCCAAATCCGGGACATTATGATGTTGACGAAACGACTGTTACATTACGTTTTGTGTCATGTGATGTAAGACTATAATAATCAGTCATGGTCTAAGATGTGAGATGGGACAATTCCACCCGAAGGTTAACATTTTCTTGCAGAAACAAGGCTTGCTGAGTTTCTGATGATAGAAAATGTGAATCCAAAGGTGGAATTGTCCACTCTCACATTTTTTACCATGACTGATTATTTTTCTCACATTTCTCGACTGAATATTTAAAGAAATAAAGATGGCCGCCATGGCACGAAAATGCGCTCTTTTAAACTAGGCAACCTACTGCAAAATAAATTACATATTTGAAAAGATCGTATTCGTTTTGGTTTTGTACCAAAGGTACAAAATTTTATAAAAATATCTTTTAGGTTGCGCTTCAGGGTTTTCAAATTGAAGCGATTGTAATTTTGACGTTGTCGTACCATTTGTGCAAAGATGTTTGTTTTCTGTCCTCTAGCATCGTGATGTGACTTTTTTTTGCATTGTTACGTCAAGGTAGGTCATGTGATGTGAGATGCATGAATATCACACTTGTGTCTCACACAAGATATAACTGTCCCAAACACACAGAAATGTGAGAAAAGGATATTCCACATGGGTGTCTTACACCGGCAATTGTCTTCAACTGCTTGTAATGAGAGAAAAAAATCTATAGTTGCAGGATAAAGACAGCATATACATTGTGGGAAAATATATATTTATATGTACTCGCCACAAAACAGTCAAGAAATGCTTGGCGAGAAATTCTTACAAGGAATTGTACTGTATATTATGATACTTTGGAATACAAATAGTTGGTTTATGTTACGATATTACAACCATAAAATTCATACAGTTGACTTTTTATCTCATACTCTAACATTAAATTCTTGATTACTGAAAATGATCATAATGTCCCTACATTGCTCTTTATTTACTCATTGTAACTAAAAATTCCTATTTTCTTTATTTGATGGTCCCATAAACTTTCAGATAAGAGTCAACTTTGTTATAAATAATTGTAATCTTATGTATAGATTCTTGCTTGAGATTGTTTAATCATACTAATGTAAAGACTATATTTATTTTACCTATAAATAATGGTAAAGGTGTTAATTTTTCCTTTTTGTACATTTGTTATTGTGATACAAAAAGATGCATGCATTGTATTACTACAGATTCTGGTGTGGCGGCCATTTTCCTTCTGTTTCTGCTAATTGCATATCATGTTCCAAGAATGGATTTTTCAATATTTGTATTTTGTTTGCACAAATTGTTAGGTACATTATAAATTTAACTTTTGAGACCTACAATTTGACAATGGTAGATCAAAAGACCTGGATTGTTCCTATAACACCTTTTATCTTGTTTGAGTTTTGTTTTTGTTTTAGTAATCTTAAATTTCTTTATTTTCTTTGTTCTTTTTCGCTGGCGAGTTTTCTTTGAAAAAGTTATGAAATAACAAGGAGAATATGGAAATTTATTTTAAAGTCCTTAGACGTTTTAGAAAGTTTGGATTTCAAATTTTAACATAAAACATGTAGCACTTTTAGTATGCTGTAAGTCTGTGTTTTATTGGACTTAGATGAAGCATAGAAGTGCTGTGTGTTGATTATGGAATGTTATACACTGCTTTTATGCCTCACATGACATTTTTGCTGAATAAAATGGAAAGTCCATAACATGCAATACAGTTAGCAGAGGTAGTAGAGAAAATGTCCTGACTGTTACACTAAAGTTTTTAGACCTTTAAGCTATAGTTATAATCCTTTGTTTTGTATTCACTAGTGAATAAATGTAGTATGCACAGAACATGCCTTTTATGTGTTTTTTTGTTGTTAGAATATACAAACATACAGAGAACTATTGTTAATATGCTACAGATAAAGCCACGACTTTCTTCAGAAATTGTTTCAGGTGTTTGTTTTATATGTAACACGATAGTAAATTTTAAGTTCACATGAAAATGTAGGAATGTGTGGTAAGTGCCAGCGAGACAGCCTCTAAAAGGATTGAAAATGACAAGAGGATAATTACAACTAGGTCCCCAAGACAACTAAATGTCCAGAAAACAGATGACAAAAGTTCAACAGAAGTACAATATCCCATACAATAAAAATATATAAAAAAGATCACACAGCAAAAGGATAAAATCCTATTGTGATAGTGGGAATAGTTTTTTTCTGTTACATATTTATTCTTGGCACAAGGTATAATTCTTTTCAGATTTTTAGCTCGCCTGGCTATGCCAGGGTGAGCTTTTGCCATCACTTTCCGTCCGTCATACGTCGTCCGTCCGTCCGTCCGTCGTCGTAAAATTTTCATTCAAAAACCTTCTCCTCTGAAACCGCTGGGCCGATTGGTTTGAAACTTAATAGGAATGATCTATGACATGTCCTCTACAAACGATCCTCAATTTATTTTGATCTGACATAAAACATGGCTGTCGTAGCTAAAAATAGAATATAGGGGTGCATGTGTTGTTTTTGGCTTATAACTTAAAAACTGTTACAGATATCAAAAATCTGACATGGGGTAAAATTGATCAGCATGACAAGATCAACCTGCACTGAAGTTTTGAAGGAAATCCCAAAACCTATTTAGGAGTTATTGCCCTTTTTTCATCAAATTTTCAAAATGTAACATTTTTTCGTCATTTATCTCCAAAACTATTTGAGATAGAAGTGAAATGTACATTTGAAAAATGTTTGCCATGTTGAGATCTACATACCCTGACATTTTAAAGGAAATCCCAAAACCCATTTAGGAGTTATTGCCCTTTTTTTGTCAAATTTTCAAAATTTTAAACATTTTTGCATTTATCTCCAAAACTATTTGAGATAGTTAAGTGAAATGTAATTGAAAAATGTTTGCCATGTTGAGATCTACCTACCCTGAAATTTTGAAGGGAATCCCAAATTCTATCTAGGAGTTATTGGTTTGTGTAATTTGAGGTCGGGTTCTGTTACATTTATTTAAGGTTCATCCTTATTCCTGGTCAATTTTACCAACTTCCTGTTGGTAGGTGCAGTTACACAAGGACAAATATCCTTTCAGTTTTTTATTTTGTTAATACTACAAACGTATAAAGCAGCATACCATTATATCTTTACCATTTTTATACGACCGCAAAATTTTGGCGTCGTCGTCCGAAGACATTTGGTTTTCGCACTATAACTTTAGTATAAGTTAATAGAAATCTATGAAATTTAAACACAAGGTTTATGACCACAAAAGGAAGGTTGGGATTGATTTATGGAGTTTTGGTCCCAACAGTTTAAGAATTAGGGGCCAAAAAAGGGCCCAATAAGCATTTTTCTTGGTTTTCGCACAATAACTCTAGAATAAGTAAACAGAAATCTATGAAATTTTAACACAAGGTTTATGACCACAAAAGGAAGGTTGGGATTGTTTTTGGGAGTTTTGGTCCCAACAGTTTAGGAATTAGGGGCTAAAAAAGGGCCCAAATAAGCATTTTTCTTGGTTTTTGCACAATAACTTTAGTATAAGTAAATAGAAATTTATGAAATTTAAACACAAGGTTTATGACCACAAAAGGAAGGTTGAAATTGATTTTGGGAGTTTTGGTCCCAACAGTTTAGGAATTAGGGGCCAAAAGGGTCCAAAATTAAACTTTGTTTGATTTCATCGAAAATTGAACTTTTGAGGTTCTTTGATATGCCGAATCTAATCGTGCATTTAGATACTTAATTTTTGGTCCCGTTTTCAAATTGGTCTACATTAAGGTCCAAAGGGTCCAAAATTAAACTTAGTTTGATTTTAACAAAAATTGAACTATTGGGGTTCTTTGATATGCCGAATCTAACCGTGCATTTAGATTCTTAATTTTTGGTCCCGTTTTCAAATTGGTCTACATTAAGGTCCAAAGGGTCCAAAATTAAACTTAGTTTGATTTTAACAAAAATTGAATTCTTGGGGTTCTTTGATATGCTGAATCTAAACATATACTTAGTTTTTTATACGACCGCAAAATTTTTGCGGTCGTATATTGGTATGACGTTGGCGTCGTCGTCATCGTCGTCGTTGTCGTCTGCGTCGTCGTCCGTCGTCTGCGTCGTCGTCCGAAGACATTTGGTTTTCGCACTATAACTTTAGTATAAGTTAATAGAAATCTATGAAATTTAAACACAAGGTTTATGACCACAAAAGGAAGGTTGGGATTGATTTTGGGAGTTTTGGTCCCAACAGTTTAAGAATCAGGGGCCAAAAAAGGGCCCAATAAGCATTTTTCTTGGTTTTCGCACAATAACTCTAGTATAAGTAAATAGAAATCTATGAAATTTTAACACAAGGTTTATGACCACAAAAGGAAGGTTGGGATTGTTTTTGGGAGTTTTGGTCCCAACAGTTTAGGAAGTAGGGGCTAAAAAAGGGCCCAAATAAGCATTTTTCTTGGTTTTTGCACAATAACTTTAGTATAAGTAAATAGAAATCTATGAAATTTAAACACAATGTTTATGACCACAAAAGGAAGGTTGGGATTGATTTTTGGAGTTTTGGTCCCAACAGTTTAGGAATTAGGGGCCAAAAGGGTCCAAAATTAAACTTTGTTTGATTTCATCGAAAATTGAACTATTGGGGTTCTTTGATATGCCGAATCTAACCGTGCCTTTAGATTCTTAATTTTTGGTCCCGTTTTCAAATTGGTCTACATTAAGGTCCAAAGGGTCCAAAATTAAACTTAGTTTGATTTTAACAAAAATTGAATTCTTGAGGTTCTTTGATATGCTGAATCTAAACATGTACTTAGTTTTTTTATTATGGGCCCAGTTTTCAAGTTGGTCCAAATCGGGGTCCAAAATTAAACTTTGTTTGATTTCATCGAAAATTGACTTATTGGGGTTCTTTGATATGCCGAATCTAACCGTGCATTTAGATTCTTAATTTTTGGTCCCGTTTTCAAATTGGTCTACATTAAGGTCCAAAGTGTCCAAAATTAAACTTAGTTTGATTTTAACAAAAATTGAATTCTTGGGGTTCTTTGATATGCTGAATCTAAACATGTACTTAGTTTTTTTTATTATGGGCCCAGTTTTCAAGTTGGTCCAAATCGGGGTCCAAAATTAAAGCTAAAAAAGGGGTAAATATTTTTTTTGGGGGGGGGGGGGGGAAATTCTCCACAGCATATTGTATTGCACAAGAAGCAAAAAATTGAATATAAATTCAAATCATATGACCAATTCTAAGTTCTTTATTTCAGTTATTCTGTGTCAGAAACCTATTATGTGTCAAATATTTGAAGAAATTTTCAATTGCACAGTATTGTGCAATAGCAAGAAATTGATATGTGTGCTCTGCTATCAAAACCTTATTATTAACAAATTCCATGACTATGATGTCATTTTCTATTTTAATATGTTATGGTGTATTTAAATGGGCTGTTATGGTTGCAAAGTATAAAGAAATGGGGGGGGGGGGGGGGGTTGAAAACAAAATTTAGAGGGGGGGGTAAATGAGAAATTGGGGAGGGGGTAATTTTTTTCTCATTTCATATTTCATAAATTAAAAAGAAAATTTCAAATTTTTTTAGCAAAAAAAGGGGGGGTTACATTAAATTTTATTGTTTTTTGTTTTTTTTTGGGAGGGGGGGGGGGTCAATGTGCAACTTCATAGTGTATTGCACAAAAGCTAAAAAAAGGGGTAAATTATTTTTTTTTTTTGGGGGGGGGGGCAATTCTCCACAGCATATTGTATTGCACAAGAAGCAAAAAATTGAATATAAATTCAACTCATATGACCAATTCTAAGTTCTTTGATTTCAGTTATTCTGTGTCAGAAACCTATTATGTGTCAAATATTTGAAGAAATTTTCAATTGCACAGTATTGCGCAATAGCAAGAAATTGTTATGTGTGCCCAATTTTAAATTTTAAATTGGTTATTTCTGATTTATATATAAAAACAAATAATACTGATATGGTTTGAATAGGTAAATTAAAAAATTTTAAGTTCTTAGACAACATTCATTCTGTGTCAGAAACCTATGCTGTGTCAAATATTTATTCACAATCCAAATTCAGTATTGTATCAAGCTTGAATGTTGTGTTCATAATTGCCCCAACTATTCAGGGTTCGACATCTGCGGTCGTATCTAGCTGCGCCCAGCGGAGCATTTTATTTATTATGGGCCCAGTTTTCAAGTTGGTCCAAATCGGGGTCCAAAATTAAACTTTGTTTGATTTCATCGAAAATTGAACTATTGAGGTTCTTTGATATGTCGAATCTAACCGTGCATTTAGATTCTTAATTTTTGGTCCCGTTTTCAAATTGGTCTACATTAAGGTCCAAAGGGTCCAAAATTAAACTTAGTTTGATTTTAACAAAAATTGAATTCTTGGGGTTCTTTGATATGCTGAATCTAAACATGTACTTAGTTTTTTTATTATGGGCCCAGTTTTCAAGTTGGTCCAAATCGGGGTCCAAAATTAAAGCTATGAAAGAGGTAAATTTTTTTTTTTTTGGGGGGGGGGCCAATTCTCCACAGCATATTGTATTGCAGAAGAAGCAAAAAATTGAATATAAATTCAAATCATATGACCAATTCTAAGTTCTTTGATTTCAGTTATTCTGTATCAGAAACCTATTATGTGTCAAATATTTCAAGAAATTTTCAATTGCATAGTATTGCACAATAGCAAGAAATTGATATGTGTGCCCTGTTATCAAAACTTTATTATTAACAAATTCCATTGGAAATTTGCCAATAACTTTAGTTTAATGAACTTCATTGGAAATTTGCCAATATAAAATGTGCTGATGAAGCTTTTTTGTTTATCTCATCTAAACTGCTTTTAAATTATGTATATTTAAAATTTGCCATCCATGACTATGATGTCATTTTCTATTTTAATACGTTATGGTGTATTTAAATGGGCTGTTATGGTTGCAAAGTATAATTAAATGGGGGGGGGGGGGGGGGGGGGGGGGGGTTGAAAACAAAATTTAGGGGGGTAAATGAGAAGTTGGGGAGGGGGCAATTTTTTTCTCATTTCATATTTCATAAATTAAAAAGAAGATTTCAAATTTTTTTTTAGCAAAAAAAGGGGGGGTTGCAATAAATTTTATTGTTTTTTGTTTTCTTTTTTGGGAGGGGGGTCAATGTGCAACTTCATAGTGTATTGCACAAAAGCTAAAAAAAGGGGTAAATTATTATTTTTTTTTTGAGGGGGGGGCAATTCTCCACAGCATATTGTATTGCACGAGAAGCAAAAAATTGAATATAAATTCAAATCATATGACCAATTCTAAGTTCCTTGATTTCAGTTATTCTGTGTCAGAAACCTATTATGTGTCAAACATTTCAAGAAATTTTCAATTGCACAGTATTGCGCAATAGCAAGAAATTGATATGTGTGCCCAATTTTAAATTTTAAATTGATTATTTCTGATTTATATATAAAAACAAATAATACTGATATGGTTTGAATAGGTAAATTAAAAATGTTTAAGTTCTTAGACAACATTCATTCTGTGTCAGAAACCTATGCTGTGTCAAATATTTATTTACAATCCAAATTCAGTATTGTATCAAGCTTGAATGTTGTGTTCATAATTGCCCCAACTATTCAGGGTTCGACATCTGCGGTCGTATCTAGCTGCGCCCAGCGGAGCATTTTATTAAATATATGAACTTATTTATGAAATAAGACAACAGATCTTCCCTGAACAATTGAACCAATTGCAACAAACTTGGTCAAATAGTTGATTAATTGTCCAATGAAAACCAGACTCCAGGTGAGTGATACAGGCTCTGGTGAGCCTCTTGTTCAGGAAACTCATCTGAGGATTTCCAGAGTTTAAAGTTCAATCAAATATACACAATGAAGACACTTTCCTGGTGACAAGAATTTTAAATATACAAGCACACCATGGGAACAAGTTTGTTTACCATTTTAGTTCATCTCAGTTTCCATAGCAACCATAATTAAAAAACAAGCATGTGCTCATGTTGTTTAGTGTTCCTACTGATATCTTTGTAATTCTGTTTAATTTGTTAAACTACTTTGCATATGTACACATATAGCAAAAAATAGGCTCGAACTGTTGTTTAGGGCTTTAAAATTTACATGGAGGTGCAATATTTTACTCAGTGTTGGTAGTGCACTGTGACTAAGATAAAGAGGGGGAAATAATAAAATAGACAATTTGGAGTATGCTCCACGTCCCACCACCCAAGTCAACAGGACAAGTGGCCATTATTTGCCGGAGGAATCTCAGACTATTCTTTCACTTGAACTTTCATTAGGGGCATGTGTGGATTTTGTGAAAAATATGACCTATATGTATTAGTAAAATATGAAAATTAAAATATCACATTTTATTGATTTGATATCTTATAATTTTTCACAACAGCAATAGTGTATAAAGATACAAACAATGCAACAATGTTATGTTTTACAACAAAATTTTCTAGTTTTTACAATATTTTACTTAATAAATGCCAATAAAATAAGTACAAGCTAAAATGAAAGTTGTTTAAATGATAGTGTAATCAATATTTCAAAATCTCTAATTAATATTTTAAAATCCCATCGATTATGACTTGATTTTTAACCTACTTATCTGAAATTAATAAAAGAGACACATATGCACAGCTGTTGGTTGCAGAGTTTTTAAAAAGCACGTTTAAATAAAATACCAATAACCATATGAGATACTATCCTCCAAGCCTTTAATTAATAGACAGCTGATCTAAAATATCCGGTAAAATCAGCGCTTTCTAAATGTCACATAGGCAAAATCAATTGTTACCGTTACTGAAATATCTGTGCGATAGAAATTTTATTTCCCCAAGACAGTTTATATATGTTTTGCCCATTAAATAAAAATCGTTGCATTCGAGAAGTAGCCTACAGCTATGCTGTAAAATATACATATACATGTAAATATCCATATAAACAAGAGCCTGTATCGCTAACCCGACAGTCCCACAATCAATCCATTTTATTTCATATCAAGTGAAAATTGTAATGGACTTCCATAGATGCTTCATACCAAGTATCTGTTAATTTGGCTATATGGTTTCAGAGGAGAGGTGTTTCACCATCAAAAATAAGAATTCATCATGGCCGACATATCAGCTGTCCGATCGAGGCGAAATATGCAGATTTTATAAAGGTCCTTCCATAGATGCTTCATACCAAGTTTCCGTTCATTTGGCCTAGGGGTTTCAGAGGAGAAGATGAACATGTAAAATTTTACAGACGGACGATGGACGCCAAGTGATGACAAAAGCTCACATGGCCCTTTGGGCCAGGTGAGCTAAAAAAGGATTATGTTAAAAGTTAAAATAAGAGATCAAACTGTTCCCTAAAAAGTTAAACCTACTAACAGCGTAGCTGTTTCAAATCAACTCTTAACAAATGTTCAGCAACAATAACAAATCCAAAATTTCATACATATAACTTGAAATATTTTGACGTTGAATACGTTAATGAAACATATAGCAAATTATGCTAACTAGTAGTGACAAGTCTTGTATTTCTTTTTGTTAAATTAAGCTGACATTTCTCATTCTAAATTTTCGATGAATTGGTGTATATACGAATGGGGAATAACAATTATGATACATAACAACCATTGAATCGAACAAGAAAAAAGAATTGATTTAAAATGCAAATCAGTTAAAATAAATATTATAAATAAAAACTGGTATGGCATATGTTTACTGATATGTCACAAGATACAAATAAAAATGCCTGTTAAACATTTGACCTTCTTGTGCTTAAGCGTACTCTGAACTTACTTGGGTCCGGTGGAACTATTAACTTCTTTTGTCCAAAGCAGGCAAAACAGTGAGAACAGATTGTTGACTTGTAAGTTGAAAACAGTATATTTTCGGTTATAATGAACTAATTAATTCAGCAATGATAACACAATCTGTAGGTTTTTAACTGTCTCAAAGAAGACCAATGTCATGCCCAGTGTACAGAGCATACAATTTGATATGCACAGTAAGACTATAAAAGTTGTATCTTTAACAAATATACAATTTGATACAAATTCAAACAAGAGGCCCAGTGGGCTGAGCCTGTATCGCTCACCTGGCAGTCATACTTTTGATTTTTTTTGACAGACTAGATTGATTTCTGGGAACTTTGTAAATGATCTTCTACAAATGCTTCATACCAGGCATAATTTCATTGGCCAAACGGTTTCAGAGGAGAAGTTTTAAATTTCGACCAATCAGAACATATAAAGGTTTCTGGCGGCCATTTTGTTTCACGGACTGGAAAGATTTATGCATAGCTTGTAAAGGACCTTCCATAGATGCTTCATACCAAAAATCATTTGGCTTTACGGTTTCAGAGGAGAAGAAGTTTTTAAATTTCGACCAATCAGAACATGTAAATGCTCATGGCAGCCATTTTGTTTCACGGACCGGGATGATTTATGCAATTTTATAAAGGATCTTCCATAGATGTTACACATCAAGAATCAGTTCATTTGGCTTTACGGTTTCAGAGGAGAAGTTTTACATTTCGACCAATCAGAACATGTAAATGCTCATGGAGGCCATTTTGTTTCACGAACCGGGATGAGTTATGCGAACTTTGTAAAGGACCTTCCATAGATGCTCCATACCAAAAATCACAGTTCATTTGGCTCTATGGTTTCAGAGAAGAAGTTTTAAATTTCGACCAATCAGAACATGTAAATGTTCATGACGGCCATTTTGTTTCAAGGACCGAGATGATTTATGCAAACTTTGTAAAGGGCCTTCCTTAGAAGCTACAGGCCAAGTTTTACTTCAATAGGTCCAGGGGTTTCAGAGGAGAAGATGAAAATGTAAAAGTTTACAGACGGAAAGACCGACGGGCGATGGACGCCAAGTGATGACAAAAGCTCACATGACCTTTGGCCAGCTGAGCTAAAAATGATTTCTGCACGAAGAACTAGCATATAATATGCATTAATAATGCCACTTAATGTCCATATAGTACATATGAAACCTAAGTGAGCTTTTAAATAAGCAGTATTTAAATTAAAATAATTTTGACAACCGATTATAATCCAGTATGAAATGTTATTTGTTGAATGTCTCAACTGATCAATTTACAGGACTGAGCTTACTCAAATAGCTCTTTATGAATCAACTTACTTATCTAACAGTGAAAACATTAAAACCAATTGTCTAGTGACTATTCCCTATCTTAAGTCATTCAAAATAGATTTCTGTGAAAGAAAACTTCCTTAGGTAGATGAAAAATTACATCTAATGACTTTCTTCAATGAATTTCCAAGAGAAAATTACTCATTTATAATGAGAGAAAACACTCACTTCAATATTAATGAGATTAGATGTACACAAGTTTATATGTAAACTACATTTTTATATATTCTAATTAGTCATAACAAGCTTATTGATTTACTAATATAATGGACTAGAATGTCCAAATAAATTAAATACTATTATAATAATAATGCACCAAAAATTTAACAAGACCATTTGCCCTGAGTTATAATTAACAACATAATACGAAACAGAAGCAAACGCGCACGTGTTTCACAAATCAGTTTCCAGAAGAATTAACGTTTGCTGGTTGGAAACTGCGTCTGTCAGTTTACTTTCTAATGATCTTGTTTCGTATTCTCTTACAAGTGAACTATCCGTGACCTGATGAGGAGACTGTCTATGCAGAAAACTACATCCATTAACACAGTCATTTTTCATTTCCTTTGAAGTCTGTGTAGGTAGGTCTCCATTTGTTTGACAACTTGAGAAGTCCCCTTCCTTTTCACATTTCGATTTTGCAAATAAAACGCTTTCATTCACATATTCATGTTGATTATTATTGCACATGGTTGAATCTAAATCTGGCTCTGCAGATTTTAACACTGAAGTTTCGTCGTCATATTCAGAAGAACCAGTCACGGAAACATACATAAGTTCTGCAAATTTGCTATCCCTTTGAACAGACGTCGACTGCTCGATAGCAGGTTCGTTGACGTAATCACGATTGTCAAAGTCACTTTGGCGAGAACTACTCGATGCAGGAGCTAGTAATGGTTGTGGCTCAGGCAGATGATTTTGTGATGTAGTGACAGCGTAACTATCGTATCCTTCGTCGTCTTTTTCATCTTTTTCGTCGTCACTATCGCTGGAACAACATGGCCGCAGAAAACATTTATAACAAATTGTTTTACAACCTGGTATTCGTAGGCATCCACGGAAAGTTCGCCGACAAATTTCTCTGCAACTGAAATTAAAATTAAGGTAACAATCAACTATAAATACACATAATTTTGTGTGGTAGGCCATCATCAATACTTTTAGTGCAGGAAATGTTGGTTTATACGTAAGCTCTGATACAAAGTTATAAATATCATTCTTAGTCTAATTTTTTGCTACATCAGAATTTTTCAGTTGATAAATTTTTGTCACCAAAGAAATTTCCTTATAACGTGACTATTTTGTTAAATTTTGACAGCTCTGCGATTTGACAAACATAATATGATATATTTATCAATATTGGTGTTATGACGAGGTCAATATGTTTTATACGGACCTTACATATTAATATCGACCTAGAATGAAATCTTAATTTGTTATCACTTTTGAACTGCATTTCTTTAACTTTTATGGCCAATTTCCACAAGCCGCACAATGTCTTTCAAAATATCTCTTGCCACAGTCTGGTGTATATTCTCTCAAGACTTGCTAACAAAATTACTAAAAAAATCTACATACATGAATACCGCTAAGAGTTTTACAACCTGGAGGACACTCAGAAGCAAAACAATTTTTTGCTGTGAATGTGTGTATCTCATCCTATGTAACAGTGGAATGGTTTTGTTTCTGGGTGTCCTTCTTGGCAACATTCCAAAAGTGATACAAAGTGCTTGGCAACTGACCCCAAATCGCCTCTATGAACGACCTTTGTGTGTAGAAAACTGTTATTAACGATTCAAAATAATATTTTCGTTTGTTGACATAAAAATGCATTGTATTCAATTGTTTATGTTAAAAAGTAGGTAAATATTTCAGATTAAACAAGAGAATGTGCCTGAAAGGTACGGATGCCCCGTCCTCCTTAACATAGAATTACCATCTATTATCTATGACACGGGAAATCTTTTGGAGAATTATTTTAAATATATAAAAGTTTCATAATATAGCCTGCTTAAATAAACTTTTATCCCACAGAAAATAATGAATCTACAGTACTAAATTCTGTTTCTGACAGACCCCAAAATAAAAATAAAATGGAGTTACTCAACCATGATCTGTATGTCACATGCATTCATTAGAAATAGATTAAGAAAAATAATCAGTCACTCTACCATAAAATATAGGTTATAGTGACTAAAATGTAGATGAATTGTGTTGTACTACACACGACGACTGTAGCTTTGAAATATCATTAAATATATTACCATAGGTTCTTTAATAATACACCTAAATGCCAAAATTTAATCATAGTCACTCAAGCATTAAATGTAGATCGTGTTGACTTAAGTGTTGCTGAGTTGTGCTGTACTATGTAAGATGATTGTAGCTGTGAATATACTATACTATAGGTTCTTTGAAAAGATACCAAATATTCAAAAATTTTACCAAAGTCACTCAAGCATTAAATATAGGTCATGATGACTCAAATGTTGCTGATTTTTGTTGTACTATATAAGATTAAGAAAGTGGTGAAGTATCATTGATATAACACCCTGGACAGAGAACATCCGTATTCTACTGCTCTCTTGAAACCTTTATGTAAAATTCGTAGTTAATTAAGAACTATAGCGGATATTTTTATGTAACGAAAAGATGTGATCTTATTGACTTTCACACATACTGTGGATCTTATTCGTTTTCTTATCAGTTTTTCATATACTAGTAAGCCTTCTTACTTACAGAAATAATACAAATTCTTCAAACCATATTGATTTTAAGATGTTTCTCGATAGACGTGTCGGTAATTGTTTTTTAATTCCGGAGTAATTATGCTACAAAGCTGATTCATTAACTGTTAGACTGATATGTAAAGAACAGGCAAGATATAACATATCGGTCACATTTTGATGTGAAAAACTGTTGGCAAAACCATGATAAAAATACAACATATTTTGTAGGAATAATCAGTATGAAAGATAGTATCGCAAGATTTTTTTGTTTGATATTTATATTTTTCGATAATTTACGCATGTTGTTTAAAAGATATTTTAAGAAACTTTTTGCTGAAACGAGAAACGCGACGGAACCAACACAAACGTACTGTAGGACACTTGGATTACAGGATCAGGGGCAATATATCTGTGTAGTTTTAATGATGGACCGCAAGAACGATATATATGCTGAATTATAGGAGCAGGCTAAAGGTGATTCACATTGTACTTATTGATACGTTAGAAACAGTTACTGCAAGAATGACCAAGTTACAACTAAATATACTAAAACTGACACAAGTCAAGTTTTCTACCTGTCAAATTAAATCTAAAACTATCAAAGTTAGAATCAGTTACGTGGCCATTCTGAGAAAAATGTGTGTAAAAATGAAACTAATAGCCAACGTACCAACCTAGAAACGCCTTGCAGCAAATAGGGAGACTAGCAACGCCGAGTAGGGTGTTACATGATACATTTGCTGGGTAAACAGGCATTTAAAATCATAACGGACTATCAGGTACCTGTAGATAGTTCTACATCGGATCGTTGCTTCGAAAAGAGAGCTTAACCTCCATAATTTTTCGTTAAAAAAGGCTTATTAACCTCGGGACTCTGTTATTCAACTTATTTAACCCAATTTTAAATTTAATCGAGTTTTGAATTGTATAGAAAGTCACTACGTTTAACCTGTGGTTAAATTTAACCTTTGATGAAACGAGTTGAACAACAGCGCCCTGAAAAACAAAACACTCTAATAAGGGAGCTTTTAATATAAGCCTCTGGTAAACAATTAAAACACCAAAATCTTGCGTTCGAACTTGTATAAACTTTAAATAAGCTAAAACGTCCGAATCTTGTGTACCAATACCACGATGCCTTGAAATGTAACTAGATAAACCTTATCATTACATGACTACTAAATTGCACTCTGAAAAGTATTATGGTATAACAAGGATATACCCCTATCGCTATTATATATATCTAACACGTATACATGTATTTCAGAAAACAATTACGATATTGTGGACCTTCCGTTCGACTAAGGAACCATAACATTCCAGATGAACATTCGAATTTCGCATATATCCGAAACGCAAAATGAACACTCGAGTTTCGCATATATACGAAACATAAGATGAACAATCGACATGCATGGAATATTGCATACGTTCGAAAACAAGTGTTACATTAATCTAAAATGATTAGATTTAAACACTGGAATATCATATACGGAAACTGAGCTTATATAAAAATTCCATAGATCCAAAAAGCCTGAATTTTAAGTTCGAAGAGGGAGCTTAAACGTCAAATAAACAAAACCCTGTAGTCCTGCATATGGAAATCGAGCGCAAAGAAACTCAGATAAACAAAACACCCTAATCTTACGTATAGAAAGGAAACATATCCAAGCCTTAGATATAAACGAAACACTAATTTTACGTATGAAACGGGAGCATTAGTATATCTCAGATGAACAAAACAACCTTGTACTACCGCTGAAGAATGCACAAATATAAACCTCAAACAAAACACCCAAATCATATGTATAACCAGGGAACATATGTATTAAACCTCAAATAAACAAACCAAAGCCTATCTTTTAAAAGGGCGCACAATCATATAAACCCAGATAAACAAAACACCACAAGATTTTAATTTTATTTGTTTAAAAATAAATTTACGTAATGAAAAGTTACAATTGCTCCAAAGATTGAGGTATTTCGAATGGAAAACATGTACACTTAGGGGCAACATCAAAATTTCAGTGCAGGATAAAACAAACTTTTTCTTGACCCCATCCCTCTTAATTTGGAAAATATTGATTGACGGACACAGAATATTATTAAAATGCATTTCATATTCAAATACCATTTACTTTTCTCGTTTCTGGTCCACAATGTTAGTTATTTTGCGTTTTTTCTTCAAACTGTTTCAGCTATGAGAGTCATTGGTGTTCAAAACTTAAGCAAGTAATGTGTGACACGCTGATGAAAATCGATGTCATATTACAGCAGAAGAAGAAGAATATTTTATTACAACTCATGGGCCCACTGAGAACATGAATATACATAACATAAGATCATTAAAACATTGGTATAAAATATTTATGAGCAAGTGTGGTTGATAACACTGTAATAATAAATATTTATTATGAATGGGACTGGAAAGTGACAAAAGATAAAATTGGTATAAATAAATAAATGAATAAATTAATAAGAAATAGAAATAAGGCTGAGTATTACAGGCACTACCCATGTCAAAAGCAACAAAAAGATAGCTAAGTGTGCAGTATCTTTCGTGCAGTTAACACCAGCGGACGGTTCCTTTTCCTACCCGTATAAAAATCTAATGAGATAGCTTAATATACAGAGGGCAAATTTGAAAATTAAGACAGATCTAGTGCAGTAAATCAGTATACTCTACACTAAATAGCCAAACTATTTTGTTTCGACTGTTCATATTGCAATAATGTTTATCAATTTTTAAAATGCTTGTCAACAGAACATTTCTGTTATCTTCAAATTTAGGACAATAAAAGCATTCAACAGCATTAATACAACATTCGGAGCATAATCTGCCGTACGAAGAAATACCCCGATACCTGCCTATTTCTATCTGCAGCCTATGTGAGGAAATACGTGATTCCGTAAAACTTGTCCTGATAACAAAAAACTTGCGGGGGTTCCCCCGTTCCCCCACCTCGATATCGCATGAATTAACTTTTTTGTCAGACACCGAGATCTTAACTACTACAATGTACAGTCAAACCTGTACATAAAGGGCACACAAGGGACCAGAAAAAAATGTCCTTTCTGAGCAGGTGCCCTTTATACACAGGTTAATTTAACAATCTTTGTTCATGACTAGAACATGTTTATGGTTCCTTTTATATACACTGATTTGCTATATAGAGGTTCCCATTATAGCAGGCAGGTTTGACAGTACAAGAAAGACTAAAAACAATATTCCTTAATAAAGTCCCATATGGGTTCTTTGACTGATCCTGTCTGGAAGTTAACTTTGTACGTATTTTTGATTGCCAAATTTTTTAATATTCATGTTTACTTCGATTGATAGTTTACAACATATGTAAAATGGTTCATACTTAGCTTAACGATCCAAATAGTTCTTTGAATTAATGCACTATGTATTACTTTAACATTCCAGTAATTGCATAAATGCGTAACTCGTTGTATAGATTTTTTTTTAAAGAAGATTACTACCATTCGCATATACAAGTATTTGGTTTGAAGTCTTTTTGACTGAATTGACTATGATGTACATTTCAGTACATTATTCATAAGCTGTCTAAACAATGGGGTATAAAATTGGTAAAATTTTAATATGAGCCACGTATATGGAAATATGCCTTCCTTGTCATTTTTATGGTGAGATTGCAGAGGCAAGGAATCTGACATCGTAGAGGGTTGAATGTTACTTGGAACAAGAGGCTCCCAAGAGCCTGAATCGCTCACCTGTTATCTTTTGTGCACCAGCAAATCTTGCACCAATGATTATTTTTGCTATTTAATGTATACCGTCACAATTTTCTTCTTAATATTGACCTGTACAGCTAAAATATAGAATTCTGAACCCAAATTGATATGGTTGCTAGGGATTTTTTCATCGGTTGCTATGGACTTTTTCAATGGCATTGACTCTTTACCTTCCATTTTGACTTGAACAGGTAAATTGTAGGGTCCTGAACCCAAATATATATGGTTGCTTGGGACTTTTTCATCGGTTGCTATGGACCTTTTCAATGACCTTGACCCTTGACCTTTCTCTTTGACTTGTACAGGTAAATTATAAGGTCCTTATTCAAAATATATATGGTTGCTAGGGACTTTTTCATCGGTTGCTATGGAATTTTTCAATGACCTTGACCCTTGGAGCTCCATTTTACTTGTACTGCTACTATTTAATTTATTTCAAGTAACGCCCTCAACATCTGTGACAATGTCGGACCACTATTTTCTGTTTACATCTAAATAATCTTTCAAGGGCAAAAACTCCTATAAGGGGTCAATTGACGATTTTGGTAATGTTGACTTATTTGTAGATCTTACTATGGCTAGTAGATCTTGACCTGTTGAACATTTTTACCCCCATGTCAGTTTTGCTCTAAATGCTTTGGTTTTTGAGATGTAAGCCAAAAACTGCATTGACCCCTATGTTCTTTTGTAGATAGATCAAATTTTGAGATATAATTTATAAACTAGATACCCTATGGAACATTCAGTTTAAGTTTGAAGGTATATTGCCCAGTAGTTTCAGAGGGGAAGATTCTTGAAATAGTTTACGACGACGACGACGACAGACGACGACAGAGGACGACAGATGACGGACGCCAAGTGATGGCATAAGCTCACATGCATTTAATTATGCATATACAAATGGAAACAAATGGGGTTTACGTAATGATACAACAATATATAGATTACACGTGGTATTTTAGGGGATCGTCACATAGCTTTCAATGATATGAAGCAGCCCTGGCCTACAACTACAATATAACAACTACATGGACTTACATTACTTTTTATATATAATAAACAGTTGCGCCACGAGCGCATGATGCGCCCGTCGTCTTGTGAAAAAACATAATAAATGTTTTTGGAATCCTCCTTTATTTCATGGAGCAGCTGGTGGGATGTATATGGAAACCCGGCAAAACATAAGCGTGTAAACTTTCAAGGAATAGAGATACGGCGCGAAATGTGACCAAAAAAGACTACCTTTTTTTACCAAAAAACTCAATAAAAATTCAATAACTCAAAAATAAAATTTTGAATCATCACGAAAAAGTATACAGATCTTCAGATTAATATAACTAAGAAGTGTGTAAAGTTTTATGCAATAATTATAAATCGTTTTTGAGATACGGCGCGACATGTGAAAACCCCCTCTTTTTTAAAAAAAACACAATAACTCTAAAATAAAATTTTGAATCATCACCAAAAAGTATACAGATCTTTAGATTAATATAACTAAGAAGTGTATAAAGTTTTAAGCAATAATCATAAATCGTTTTTGAGATACGGCGCGACATGTCCCCCCCCCCCCCCCCCCGTTTTTTTACAAAAACTCAATAACTCTAAAATAAAATTTTGAATCATCACCAAAAAGTATACAGACCTTTATATTAATATAACTAAGAAGTGTGTAAAGTTTTATGCAATAATCATAAATCGTTTTTGAGATACGGCGCGACATGTGAACCCCCCCCCCTTTTTTTTTATACATAAAACTAAAACTCTAAAATAAAATTTTGAATCATCACCAAAAAGTATACGGATCTTTAGATTAATATAACAAAGAAGTGAGTAGAGTTTTAAACAATAATCATAAACGTTTTTGAGATACGGCGCGACTTGTGAAACCCCCCCCCCCCTTTTTTTTTTACAAAAAACTAAAACTCTAAAGTAAAATTTTGAATCATCACCAAAAGTATACAGATCTTCAGATTAATACAACTATGAAGTGTGTAAAGTTTTAAGCAATAATCATACATCGTTTTTGAGATACGGCACGACATGTGAAAAAAAACACACTTCTGTTTTAGTTACAAAGTCCCGTAACTTAAAACGTTTTAATCTTATTTTCACCAAAAAGTATACAGATTGTTTGACCATCATAAGAAACGACTGTGTTAAGTTTCGTGAAATTTGGACGAGTTGTTCTCAAGTTACGGCGCGACATGTTTAAGACGGATTGTTTGACCATCATAAGAAACGACTATGTTAAGTTTCGTGAAATTTGGACGAGTTACGGCGCGACATGTTTAAGACGGACAGACGGACAGACGGACGTCAGACATTTGTATACCATAATACGTCCCGTCAAAATTTTGACAACGTATAATAAAAACAAGACGTTTTTTTCTGGAAAGGTAAGCAACAAAAAATGTAATATTCGTTAAAATATCGTTAGGATGCAACTTTAAATACTGTATACATGCGAACATCGTACCCATATAAAAAATATAATATCTTACCTCATGTTCTTTCTACTGTTTATATGTGCTACTATTAGTTTCTTCTATCTAAAATAATACAGAACAATATGAGGTAAATCCATATGTACTCGTGCAAATTATCCATAATTTAAAAAACATAATTTTCTAAATTAGTCCGTCTACATATGTGATATATTTTTATGATGTTCTCATCGCGGTGTAAAATATTACTAGCCTGTGAAGTCGTTCGGGCTAATTAAACGCCAACGTATGATATCCTAAACCAAGTCAAACGGAACGGCATGTTAACGATATTGATAGTTTTATATTACATCAAACTAATTAGTCAATTAATAACTGTTAATTATTATACCCACAGAAACTGTCTGGCTGTTTATCTCTATTGAATAAATCTGATATTGAGTTTTCAGAAATAAATCATGGCAGAGGATTGTCGATTACAGGGGTGGTCGGTACAAACACGACAAAATAGTGATTAAATTGTCTCAGTGTTGACTCAATTAATATATTTTCAATTATATCATATGAAACGTACTGAAGCCTTAAATTGTCAAAGCTGTCTCGTACAAGATGTAAAGTTTATTTCTATGCACTAATTTCTCTTGTAACACTGTTTGAACTGAGGCTTTTCAATGTCCACAGCTGACATATTAAACTCGTACAAAGCATCAGGGTGTTGGGATGTTAACCACCATTCTACAGTATAGTTCGCCGTGTCTCGCCCTTTTTTACTAGATTGTAAGTTTTTCAGAAGCGTGCTATGGTTTTTATAGTTCATTTTAGGATTCGGTGTGTGTAATATTCAAATATAGTATTCCAAGGTTTGTCTGTCCAAAAATGATTATCTCTGGTTTGGTATGGGTCTTATTTGTTCATCACATATTTATAAAACATATACTATTGCACGGAAGAAAAAGCAACGTATACCATAGAGCCTAACAATGAGTTACTACAAACAAAAGTCTTTAATTTGACAATATTAAAGTTTTAAACATTGAATATGCGTGCTCAATTCAAATGCTTTTGAACTAATTATTTTTCGAAATGTTTAAAATTTAAGTAAAATGGTTAAAAATTGATAGATATGTTTTTGCAAGTCAATAAAATTTTAGGCGAAAGTTTAGGAAACAGCTGTACTATAAAAGATATCTGAATATTAGCAAAGATGTAATTGACATTTTCCGTGGAATTTGTAATTCTAATCACAGAGCTTGCAGAAAGAATATAAATAGTGCGCAAACATACTTTTGCAAATTGCCAGGAATTTTTTAATTTTCTACGTCAAATATTTCTTTTGGTCACCTGCATGTGCCCTAATGTACCTATTCATTGATGAAATTGGCTAACGGGTTTAATTGTTATGTAGAATGACAAATTGAAACCATGTTTTTATTGTGTTGACACATTTTACCAAGCGACAAAAGGGGAATCCGAGATCGAGCAATTTTCTGATAATGAATTTTTATTCTTTAAAAAAGACGCCATTTTATGGCCCATGTTTTCAAAGTAAAGGCTCATATTATAGTCAAAATATGCACGAATTATCAAGAAGAAATCTGGCTTGACCCTCGAGAATTGTGAAATCCTAATTTTACGCTAAATACAAACTGTCAAAGCGAATGATAAAAAGTATCAGAAAACGATTTTTTTCTCCTTTTCTACACAAATACAATTCTGTTTGAATTCTCATAATATCACGCTTTATATTTTATTACGATCTACGTTTTCTGTCATTATTTTTAATTTTTTCCACAAGAAGGCAATGTTTACAATTTACCGTGTTTTGGACAAAAATGGACCCCATATTACTGCTGGTGTAGTCCCCTGACGGATCAGTTCCCAGCGATTCGATATAAACGTGAAACTGATACATATAGATTCTCCTTCAGGCACGAGTGAGTTATGGAATTTCTCCGACCCAGTCCTATAACATAGGACCCGAGAGGCGATATTTGTCTTTTCATATTTGTTTTCTGATATTTCTTCTTACTTATTTTGCATTTTATTATTTTTCATTTTCTATTTTCTGTTTTTACTATCAATGTGCCGCCTTCCAAAAAATAAAAAATTAAAATATCAGCATGAAAACATTAAAAATGGAAAAAGAATGCGCAGTCATATGTTATAGGACTATTCTCCGACCGAGATAGTTAAATTTTTGATTTTCAACACGCGAGCCTTTAGCGAGCGTGTTAAAACCTAAACATTAACAATTGAGGTTGGAGAAATTTCATAACTCACGAGTTAATTGAAGGATAATCTGTTTCTCCTATGATTTTCGACAAAAACCTCAAGAAAATGTCGTTGCTATGTAGTTTGTTTACATAGACGTCATTTCGGGACTTCTCTAGTTTATCGTTCCAATAACTGTAGAAAAAAGGGCGGTAATTCCCACTTAGAAATTTAATCACCGGGAAGTGGTTAATAAAATATTATATGTATTTTTCTCCTATTCTTGACGTGTTTAATCGGTGGGATAAAAATACATAATATCTTTAACCACTTCCCGGTGATTAAATTTCTCCGTGGGAATTACCGCCCTTTTTTCTACAGATATTGGAACGATAAACTAGACAGTCCCGAAATGACGTCTATGTAAACAAACTACATAGCAACGACATTTTCTTCAGGTTTTTGTCGAAAATCATAGGAGAAACAGATTCTCCTTCAATTTACTCGTAAGTTATGGAATTTCTCCACCCTCGATAGATAAATTTTAGATTTTAACACGCTCGCTAAAGGCTCGCGTGTTGAAAATCGAAAATTTAACTATCTCGGGTGGAGAAATTCCATAACTCACTCGTACCTGAAGGAGAATCTATATTTATCTCACCGATTAAACACATCAAGAATAGGAGAAATTAAATTACCGTTGTAAAATGTTAAATTATATGAAAACTAAGGAGGATCTAACTCGTTCAAAGCTCTGTCCTTCGATGGTTTCGGATTTACCTGCTTTGGTTATTTTGGCATTTGAACTTGCTCTTCAGCGTTTTAGGTTTCGGCTTTCAACATTTTAGGCTTTGAGCATAACTAACGAGTAGTAAATCATGGAATATTTCATAATTAAAATCAAAATCGCAAATCTTCTTAATAAGGAATAATACTAAATAAAATTCTATGATACCAATTTTGATGCACAAGATGTGCACATTTTGTCAATTTACGACACACCAGTTGTGCTCAAGGCCTAAAATGTTGAAAACAAAAACAATCCAAAAAGTTGAAGTAAAAAAATACAGTGCTAAAAAAAATATTGCGACACGGTCATATAAGCTAAGATTTTCAGTCTGACAATTAAGCAGTATTAGCAAATTTCAAAAGACTGGACAATTCTAGGAGATAATGTTCAACCAAGGGACAAAGAATCATACAACATATCTGCTAAACTTCTTTGGAATTCCGGGGAAAATAACACAACTCATTAAGGTCTATTATCACAAATTTACCATGTAAATCACAATTTTTGAACCCTCCACACCCCAACATACATTGTAGACGCAAATTCAGTAGTATTACAGTATTAATCTACGACTAATGACAGGCAAATGAAAAGGCTGCAGAGTTACAATAGTGAGCAAGTACTCAGTACTTCTTTGCTCCTATAATGAGAAACCAGAGTGAGTTATATTTTCCTAACCAATGTAGGTAAGGGGGATAATAAATTTGTCTCCCTTTTAGCCTCAGGACAAAAGGGAGATAAATTAATTATCTCCCTTACCTACATTTGGTTAGGAAAAGATAACTCACTCTGGTTCCTCATTGTGGCAGACCAAAGACGTACGGTAAAAATAATTTTCCAACTAACTTAACTCAATTATTATGTTACATAGCTCTGTTAACTGAAGAACAATTAGCCGATTTCTACTTTATTAAAGTTGAACAGAACTTATTTTTGAATATAATTAAGTGACTCGATTTTTCAAGCTTCTATCAAATCACTGATACATGGACCAACTGTACCCTTATACCAATCACTGTACCGACCGGACTTTACTATTGGAGAAGGTAACACTACCTTGACCACATCCACCTCACCCTGACTCTGGCAACGACTTTGAAATTAGTATATTAACTAGAGGCTCTCAAGAGCCTGTATTGCTCACCTGGATTTAACTTTCCACCTTGAGCACACCTAAAAATTTAAGCGTTGCAGTCAATTTGGCTGGTTTTTCTATAGGATTCTATGTTGAACTAATTTCAACTGTGAGAGTCATCTTAATTTAGTCCAGGTCAACGGATATATTTCTAAAAGAGAACCATCTAAGGACCATTTCTGCTAAGTCTTGTTCCAACTTGCTAAGTGGTTTCAGACAAGAAGATTTTTAAATGAATTTTCCTAAAGGGTCCAATATTTAACAAAGTTCGGTATGGCAGCCATCTTGGTTGACAATCCGGGTGATCGGACATATTTCTGAAAGAGGACCTCCTAAGGACCAATGCTGCCAAGTTTGGCCCCAATATGTCAAGTGGTTTCAGACAAGAAGATTTTTCAATGAATTTTTCCATAGGCCCTATGTTAAACTAAGTTCAGGTGTGGCGGCCATCTTGGTTGACAGTCTGGGTCATCGCACAAAATTCTGAAAGAGGACCATCTAAGGACCAATGCTGATAAGTCTGGCTCCAATATGTCAAGTGGTTTCAGACAAGAAGATTTTTCAATGAATTTTTCCATAGGGCCCTATGTTAAACTAAGTTCGGGTGTGGCGGCCATCTTTGTTGACAGTCTGGGTCATCGCACAAAATTCTGAAAGAGGACCATCTAAGGACCATTGCTTCCAAGTCTAATTCTAATTGGCTTAGTGGTTTCAGACAAGAAGATTTTTGAGTGAATTTCCCATAGGGTTCTATGTTAAACTAAGTTCTGCTGTGGCAGACATCTTGGTTCACAGTCCACGAAATTAGACACATTTCTGAAAAAGGACCTCCTAAGGACCAATGCCACCAAGTCCTGCTCCAATATGTCAAGTGGTTTCAGACAAGAAGATTTTTCAATGAATTTTCCTATAGGGCCCTATGTTAAACTAAGTTCGTTGTGGCGGCCATCCTGGTTGACAGCCCGGGTCATCGGACATACCTCTGTAAGAGGACCATTAAGGACCATTGCTGCCAAGTCTGGTTCCAATTGGTCAAGTGGTTTAAGACAAGAAGATTTTTCAATGAATTTTCCCATAGGGCCCTGTGTTAAACTAAGTTCGGCTGTGGCGGCCATCTTGGTTAACAGTCCGGGTCATTGGACATATTTCTGAAAGAGAACCTCCTAAGAACTATTACTGCCAACTTTGGTTCCAACTGGACTTGTAGTCTCATCATATAAGAAGATATTTGAAAGTCACCTTCCCTTTTTTCTATTTTTAGTAACAGCAGCCATTTCGGTTGGAAGTCGGGGATGCCAGACATAATTTTGGAAGGGGGCCACCTAATGACCATTCTACCAAAGTTTGGTCTCAATTGGCCACTGGTTTGAGAGGAAAAGATCTTTAAAGGAACGTTTACGCTGGATGCCGTCTTTAAAGGGCAAAAACTCCTATAAGGGGTCAATCAATGATTTTGGTCATGATGACTTTTTTGTAGATCTTACTTTGATGAACATTTTTGCTGGTTACAATTTGTCTTTATCTATAATAATATTCAAGATAATAACCTATAACTGCAAAATTTCCTTAAAATTAACAATTCATGGGCAATAACCCAACAAAGGGTTGACCGATTCATCTGAAAATTTCATGGCAGGTAGATCTTGACCTGATGGACATTTTAACCCCATGTCAGTTTTGCTCTAATTGCTTTAGTTTTTGAGATATAAGACAAAAAATGCAGTTTACCCCTATGTTCTATTTTTAGCCATGTCGGCCATGTTGGTTGGCAGGCGGGGTCATCGGGCATATTTTTTAAACTAGATACCCTAATGATGCTTGTTGCCAAGTTTGGTTCAATTTGGCCCAGTAGTTTCAGAGGAGAAGATTTCTGTAAAAGTTAACGGACGACGACGGACGACGGACGCCAAGTGATTAGAAAAGCTCACTTGACCCTTTGGGTCAGGTGAGCTAAAAAAGTGTGGATAAAACCTGAATGGTACAATTGATATGAAAATAAGTACTCCTTTGTTGCAAAAAAAATCGGTACCGTTCAATTTACCTGGTTAACAAATCAAAAGGAACATTTATACCCTGTTTTATTTCATTCTATTTAGTGGTTCTCTAAAACAAGACATTTGAATGTATTTCCCATAGTGTCTTATGTTAAACTAAGTCCCCTGCCGGTGGCCTTCTCTGATGATGGATCAACTACAAAGTAACAACACTTGGTCAGCACCTCATAAGTAATATTCATGCCATATTTGGTTTCATTCCATTCTGTGGTTCTCTAAAAGAAAACATTTGAGTGTTTTTCCCAAAGTGTCCTATGTTAAACTAAGTCCCCTGTTGACGGCCATCTTGGATGATGGATCAGCTACAAAGTAACAACACTTGGTCAGCACCACATAAGAAACATTCCTGCCATATTTGGTGTCATTCCATTAAGTGGTTCTCTAAAAGAAGACATTTGTATGTATTTCTCATAGTGTCTTATGTTAAACTAAGTCCCCTGCTGGTGGCCATCTTGGATGATGGATCGGCTACAAAGTAACAACACTTGGTCAGCACCTCATAAAGAACATTCATGCCATATTTGGTTTGATTCCATACTTTGGTTCTCTAAAAGAAGACATCTGTATGTATTTCCCATAGGGTCCTATGTTAAACTAAGTCCCCTGATGGCGGCCATCTTGGATGATGGATAGGCACCAAAGTAACAACACTTGGTAAGCATCTCATAAGGAACATTCATGCCATGTTTGGTTTCATTCCATTCAGTGGTTCTATAGAAGAAGACATTTGTATGTATTTCCCTTAGTGTCTTATGTTAAACTAAGTCCCTCACTGGTGGCCATTTTGAATGATGTATTGGCTACAAAGTAACAACACTTGGTCAGCACCTTGTAAGGAACATTCATGCTATGTTTTATTACATTCCATTCAGTGGTTCTCTAAAAGAAGTCATTTGTATGCATTTCGCATAGGGTCCAATGTTAAACTTAGTCCCCTGCTGGCGGCCATCTTGGATGATGGATCGGCAACAAAGTAACAACACTTGGTCAGCACCTCATAAGGAAAATTCATGCTATGTTTTGTTACATTCCATTCAGTGGTTCTCTAAAAGAAGTCATTTGTATGCATTTTCCATAAGGTCCAATGTTAAACTTAGTCCCCCGCTGGCGGCCATCTTGGATGATGGATCGGCTACAAAGTAACAACACTTGGTCAGCACCTCATAAGGAACATTCATGCCAGATTTAGTTTCATTCCATTCAGTGGTTCTCTAAAAGAAGTCATTTGTATGCATTTCCCATAGGGTCCTATGTTAAACTAAGTTCCCCGCTGGCGGCCATCTTGGATGATGGATCAGCTACAAAGTAACAACTCTTGGTCAGCACCTCATAAGGAACATTCATACCATTTTTGGTTTCATTCCATTAAGTGGGTCACTAAAAGAGGTCATTTGTATGCATTTCCCATAGGGTCCTATGTTAAACTAAGTCCCCCTCTGGCGGTCATCTTGGATGATGGATCGGCTACAAAGTAACAACACTTGGTCAGCACCTTATAAGGGTTCATTCATGCCAGATTTAGTTTCATTCCATTCAGTGGTTCTCTAAAAGAAGTCATTTGTATGCATTTCCCCTAGGGTCCTATGTTACACTAAGTTCCCCGCTGGCGGCCATCTTGGATGATGGATCGGCTACAAAGTAACAACACTTGGTCAGCACCTCATAAGGAACATTCATGCCATGTTTGGTTTCATTCCATTCAGTGGTTCTCTAGAAGAAGTTCAAAATGTAAAATGTTAACGACCACGACGGACGACGCCGGACGACGACGGACGACGGACGCCAAGTGATGAGAAAAGCTCACTTGGCACTTCGAGCCAGGTGAGCTAAAAATTAAAAGAGTTTTTACCGAAATGAGTAATAGCCAAATTTTATCTGCATTGAATTGGTCTTTGGCTAAATTATTATAAAAAAAAATATCTGATTACAAAACTGCTCATCTAACAATGGGGTATATCTGATAAGAATAAGAAGAAATAGAGGCTGCAAGGACTCTTCACTCACATAAAAAAGAAGAATATATTGAATAGTTAAACATCATCATAAAAACCAAAGTTTTGCTGATTTTTTTCTGTAAAAGTGACTACACTCGACCGAGGTACAGAACAGGGAACACAGTTAAACAAGCTGGCCTAGTTGTTTCATCGGATAAACGGGGTTGTAGGAACGAACGTGGATACAAAAACCTGACTTGGGAGGATGGACAAAATATTGTAATCGGACAGTCTGAGAGCTATTCCTATGATACAAGATTGATTTCCGGTAGTGAAACAGTTTCAGAGGTCAATATTGTTAAGCATATTTGGATTATCTTTCTATCTATTGTAACGGTTGGAGTTCGGGTACGGTTTTTAAAGAAAACCACCCACGGACCAATACACCATAATCTGGTCCTACATGTAATTAACACGGAAATATCAGTGATTATTTTACGAAGTCCGTGGACGACGACAGCCTCGTCATGGAGAAATTGAATAACATCGGATCTCAGAAACGATGCAATTTGGTAAAAACAGGATAACTCTCAAACATTCAAAGATATTTCATAAATGGCTTTGGTGCAGGTAATTTTACAGTGAGTTTTCATAATTCAAGAGAAAATTTTGAGAACTGAAATTCGTGTCATATCTATAAAAGTGTTCTGCATATTGAAAATTCAACAACATTAATTAATTTATGATTTACGTTAATTAGATAGCTGATAAATCTGTGCTAAGGTCAGTATTTGAAGATAAGAAGTATTTGGGTCAATGACAGGTTTAATAAAACAAACTAAAAGAAGTAAGACCACACAAATATAGGCTACTTTTCAAAATCCCCAAAAATGGGAAATGAACAATAAGCATACATTGTTTTGGTAAATAAAAGCAATCAACAACGTAATTTTTTTACATAAGAACTAGATTAACTGGAAATGGAACCAACAACATACCGAAATCTTTGTATTATGTTTATTTGTACTAAACTCAAATATCATTGAAATTAACAAAGTTACTGATTATTTTAAAAATAACAATTAAAAATCTCTATTAAATTATATGTACATTTGGTCACTAAATTTCTGATTATCACCATTATAATAATGTAACAATTCTCATTTTAGATTTAATTACCAGGTGACCAAAAGCATTTAAGGCAGAATGTTCAATCTCAGTTGATAAAACCATTTAATACTTTTGGTATGAAAGACAATATGATGACAAGTTGTTCAACATAGTAACATGTTATTCAAATTGTCATAGTAACAATTTATTCAAATTGTCAAAGTAACAGTTTAATTAATAATTTTTCAATTATTAATTTTGAATATTATTATAAAATGTTATTCATGAATGTATCAAAAGTTACAAATAAAATAGTAAAAATGTTTAAAAATGTTATATTCATATAAATATTGTATATATTTTGTTATCTTAAACTAGGAATGACACTGAATAAATAAACTGAATATTAAAATTCTAGAATAGTTTAACATATTTAAAAGCATGCCTTAAAAGTGTCTGTAAACCAACTTATTGTATTTACACCACACATTGTCTCTTTAAAATTTGTACAATATACTGATGCTATAAAATAATAAAATTCGTCCAGATAGACCTAGACTGCAGATGTCACTTCTTCTGACAATATCAAAAATGTAAGTTGTATAAGCAAGCTATCCCTGTATTTGGACTGCAGTTCTCTCAAATGAACTGTATTTAAACAAATAAAAAAGACCTAAAAAGATCATTGTTACAACCCTTCAATATATATTTCAATAAAAAACAAATGCTGGTTGGACCTGTTATATTATTTCAGGTACAATTAATAAAAGACAGTGAAATTTTGATTTGGAATGGTTATACAATAATTTAAACACCTGAGAGTGTTACGGTTACGACAGTCAACAAATCTACCAATATCTTTGACTTTAAACGGAAGTCCATGGTTTGGCGAGGAAAAATCCTTTTAATCTATATTTCTGTTTCTGAACAAGACGGTGATCAAATTGAAAAAAAAGAATATTCTTAAACATTCTGATTTGAATGTGGCAAAGAATCCCATTTAAATTTTTCTTAATTTAGGATTTCTAATGGCAGACAATCCCTAAACAATAATTGGATTTGATGTGACCTAAGTAATAAGTCATAAATATTACACACATTCCATCAATTGATATATTGCCCATCGATGTCAACACATGACAGACGTAAATTTATATCAATTCACACAATACATGTATCTTGTAATTTGACTCGTGTCTATGGAATAATAAATTTTAAAAATTTCTTAGAAATTGTATTGAACCTATCATGATACAAAAGCAATGTGTATTTATTTCAGATCACGCAGGGAAGCTTTTTTTTTAAAAATGATTTGGTTGTAATTCCACAAACTTAAGAGTAATTTTTATCCAGGTAAAACGAAATATGTAAAATCAATCCTCAAATATTCAACTTTTTCGGCTTTTGAAATAAAATGTCAAAACAACATGACTGGAGATTGGGATTTTTTTTAAAAACCTATTGATTTTAATCTAAATATACCTTTTTAAATTCGATGGCCTAACCTGAAACAACATAAATAGAATGGTTCTAATCCATCGATTTTCACTGCGTCATCAACGAATAGAATCCACGATATAAACCATGCAAATATTTAGAAATAATCTCCCTTTGAAATTGCACTTTACATTATATACATTTTAAGAAATCGAACCTGCACATGACTTTATAAAAGAGTTGCCATGTAAACTAAGTGACGTTTTAACAATGTGACCATGGATAGAATTTCCATGAAAATGTACAATCCATATGTTACACAAGATTAACTATCGTATCACCAAAAACCCTTAGGCACTATCACCAGTCTGTTTTATCTGTCAGCACAAAATCCGACCGATCATATTTTGGCACCATGATAATGTGAATCTCATTAACATACTCCCAGTAGTCTTTTTAACAATGTTTAAACTACAGAAACAACCTGGAGTGCCAATTCCGAATCAGATTTCTTTGCCTTTTTTGAAGATTTTGACGAGTGGACTGTTGGTCCGTATGAAGACTTTGAACGTAAATCTGGAGACGATGCGCTTACCAAGCTGTCTGTTGTATTACTTTCTGCAATCTTTTCGTTTGAAACAGACGATTTGAATGCATTTCTGGGTGGGGTCTTTGATTTAACAATTGGGGAGCTTAAATCCGTAAGAGAATTTCTCGACGAAGTCTTGTTTTTGACAATCGGCGAGTTTGTAATAGAAAAGGCATCTCTAGGAGGAGTCCTTGTTTTGACAATAGGAGAACTATTTCCTGTGAATGAGCTGTTTCTCTCCAATGATGATGTTTTAGATGTACTTTTTACAATAGGAGTCTGATTTCGTACGATTGGTGATTCCATATCGAGTGACCATGACGATCTTCTTCCAATATTCGGTTGAGATAAAACAACATCGGACGGGGACAGTGGCTCCAAATCCGGCTCTCCTGTTTCTTCTTTCTCGTCTTTACTCACTGCATCGTATGTTCCGGCTTGTTTGTTCGGATCGCTCCATAGCAATTGACATCCACCACTACAACTTTTTAAAATGCGTCCAAAACTGAACATGCTGCAACAGTCACCCTGTGGGAATAAAGGAAACTTATAGAGTTCCAATAAGTGAAAAATAACGTGACTGTGAAACAAATATTTCGTCAAACATTTTCTCTATCCCGTATTTCTGGGCAAAAATTCCATCAATATTCTTACTAGTCACGACTAAAACAACCACATTTAAAACAAACCAACTGATTTTTTAAAATTTTAAATGAAACTATATTTATTAAAAAAAAACATTCTGGATGTCGTGTCATAAGCAACTGTCAAATTAAATCACACATACGGCAGTATATTTTTATTTTTCAGCTAGATGCATGTGAAAAGGTGACTGTTGCGATGGATATTCTAGGAAGGACGCATTTTAAACTGTGGTAAAATCCATGCTAACTTGACGACCATATTAGTATTATCCAGCTGGTATATGTGTATTTAAAGCAGAGGAAAAATGTAACATTAATTGAACATGCAAGAGATGAATATAAGCACATGCATCTATATGACAAAATGAATATATTTCTCGAAAAATGTTTAGTTGCATAAACCAAAAGCACAAACATATATATTCCGCATATTTATTTTTAATACAACATGATTTATCACTTTTTCAGTCTTAACATTTAACTATAATCTTTTCAGCTCACCCTTATTAGCCCAATTTATACGACTTTGACTACCAAGTTTACTAACATGCATCTTAAATCCCCTGCAAATGTTTATAAGATTTCGCTTTTATGCAATTTCTGCTAAATTATTACAGTATCTATTAGATTTATTTTACTTATGTGTAATTTGCAAAAATTACATTAGCATCCATGTAAAGCTTCACAGATGTCGAATGGTCGATATTTAGCTAGCAACGAATTCCGCTCTAAAAGGTGCTCTTGACCTTTAGAGTGGAGTGTGTTTGTTGGTTCAGTTGGGGTTTTACGCCGTATTCAGCACATTTGGCTACTTCGCGGCGGCCAGTTTTATTGGTGGAGGAAGCCGGAGTACCCGGAGAGAACCACCGACCTTCGGTAGGAAAATTAGCAATCCTTGTCAATTAAGATCGGAGTCGAACACACCCCGCCACAGGTCAGTGGAGTGTGGGATTTGTTTCAGGTGTTGAAGGCCCAACGGTTAACAACAATTAAAGCTGGATTTTTGTGTCAAAAACTTATGAACTATATTCTTTGTTAACATTATATAAACAAGATTACTCTTTCTGGACCATTTATAAACATTTGATAAAACTAGTGTTTGTTTAGAATATTTTCCGATTTTGTAAATATTTTTGCTTATTTTGTACTACATATATAAAGGAAACTGGAAATTTCATTTGACTTATAGAGACAAGGTTAAGTATAGCATTTCATTTAATATTTAAATACCCTGTTTTTAATTTAGAAATTTCACCATAAAACTTCTTTCGGAGATCGCAAAAATTATTTCTATAGAATCACAAAATTTAGGTTTTCTCGGCTTAAAATTAATTTTAAATACGAACAATATTTGAATAGTCCGTTTTCGACAAATTTTCCAGCCTCATATGGAGTGTACTGTGATATCCTACGACTAAAACCAATAAAAGAAAGGGTAGTTAGACGAATCTCGGACTAACAGTAAATGTATTGTATGTAGAACATAAACAAATCTGTCGAACTTTATTTTTCTTGTAAAGAATGTCAATTTACAAACCAAAACAATCAACTAAAGACAAATTCTAAGAATAAAATTACGTTAAGAGACAAAGCTGAGGGTAGTATAGTGTTATTTTCGTGAACAATGTGTTGGTAGTTTTTCTCTACTTGTTTCATGCTACATGGTCGCTATTCATCACATTTCATGTACCATGTATACATACAAAACGCAGGACAAATATTTTTTTTTAACATTTTCGTTAATCGTGAAATGACCGTCGCGATTTTTCTTCCCTTATTCCACACATTTACGGCCTTCAGTAAAGAATTTTTATGTAGTCGAATTTTAACCATTATTTAAACTTCCATTTCATTCTCATTTTAATAAAACTACCCAATAAACAGTTTATTTACATAAACATTTTGTAATTGTTCAACACGGTCAAAAAAGGACCTGACTGACAGATGATTTTACACCTTACATCTATGATACTTCAAGCTAAAACTTTGTAAAATGTAAAATTATCACCTTGTTGAAAATGATTTTAATACATAAATGACAATAAAACATAACAACAAAGTTCGTACCGTAATGTAATATGACTCACTTTTTTACCTTTGTACAGGTAAACCCAATACACAAAGGAGCGTCTAAATATATATCAATTCCTTTGTTGATATGTTTTTATTATTCAACCTACGCACTATTACGTAATTTAATTGATCTCAAATGGGAAAACAATAGAATCTAAAAATCCGAAATATGATACTGAAATACTTATAATCTGACTAGTTCGGATTGTGTATATTGCGGGGATTTTACATTTTTATCAACACACAAACATGTCAGTGTGTGTGTGTATTTATCTTAATGTAAACAACCTATCAATTTACATCAAGGAGGCAAAACTATATATGTTAACTGATAACATACCACGTATATTTAATTAAACGAAACACAATTTCCTAACATTTTATACCCACAACCTTGAAACCCACTACAGAAATAGCATTTGCAATAAGATATCGAAAACAACAATTTTCCACAAAAATGCTATATAATGTTATTAGTACATGTAAATAAAAAAGATAAATTACCTCAGTCTGTGTTTTCTTTGTTCTCAAAATTTCAGGAATATTTTCAGTTTCTGATGTCAACGAACCTTTAAAAAGGAAAATAACCAGTGTAGATAAATTAACCTCCGAACCACTCCATTTTAATTGTCAAATGTCAAATGATGTCATAGATGAGCTTCGCAGTTGATGTTCCGAATATATTGTTAAATGTAAACAAGGTCAAAGGCAATTGTAAAGGGAGGTAAATGTAATTGAATATACGCATGAGCAGTAATAATTTTCGCGGGAAAAGTACAAAATGGCGAATACACAGGTATCTTATCATTGGAAATTTAAGGTATGCTAAATATATAAAAACAGTTCAAATACTAATTGTCCCAGTGATAATATTCCACAGTTCGGTAATGTCCGTACGTTTGTTTCCAACTTTTATAATCAAAGGTTTATGTAGACAATTTTAGAACCTGGATTATATAAGATTATATTAGATCTAGGATTATCTATTCTTATCCAATGATACGGATTAACTTAAACATGAAAATCGACGAATCAACAAACAAACATATAGCTTATAATAAAGGATAAAAACTTTGAACACAATTTAAACTAAAACGGCGGATCTCCCAATCTTAATTAATTCAACTGTTATTAAATTATATATTTATACATTTTACATATTTTTTTCAGTCACAAAATGGTGAAAGGCACTGCTAATACTATTTCTAACCCATTATTTATTATATTTTCTCGTTCTCTGAACTGGACAGATTTACTGCGGGTTGGAACATGTGGAAGCTAGCAAGAGTTATGCTGGTCTTCAAAAAGGTGACCAGTCAAACCCCTCAAATTATACGTCAAATTTTTTTTGTTTGTTTTTGTTTACATTTTATGTACGGACTCAGTCTTGCTCTGGGTTTCAAAGAGTCAACATCTTTTTATTTTTATTTTTTACATACTCGTGATCAAGACCATATTGGTCGAAATGTTGAGTATTTTTAACTCTTTAGTTTGTTGTTGTTTTACGATTTTATATTTGGTTTTGTTCGACTTGTGTATTTCATACATTTTAGTCGTTTTACGCCCCTTTTGACAGCTCACCGTTTCTATTTATTTTTCTTGTTATCTATTGTCGCATGAGCTGTTTCGCAGCATACTTAGTTTTTTGTTTATTCCCCTCAAATTATAGACCGATTTCCATATTAAGTTGTGTCGGAAAGGTCATGGAGCGTGTTGTATAACTATATTTTAATAAACAAGAGTGCAACGCATCTTAAGTATTACCATATTGAAACATAGACATTTAGACACAATGACTGCTGTTTTCACCAGCATTAGTACTGTTTATCAAAACACTATTACATTCCTTATGATCCCTACTATGTCCTGTCAATGCCGACGAAAAGGGCAGACAAAAGCACTTTTTAGAAGAGAATAACTTTCAAGCCTTATGGCTCATTCTTATGACAATAATGTTGCTTAGGGGTAAATAAATATGTAAGCAATGATACTTTAATTTCCGAAACATGAGCGTAATTGTTTCGGACTGAGCGTAACTTTGACGACCAGAAAATATTTCTCAAGAGTATCTGCCATTTTATTTAATGCGAAAACGACGCTGATACGCGTGTTGTCTGGGGCTCTGCAACATTACACATTGACACGCATTTTTATATTTGTTCCGACTGATTCCCATACGTGCGATTTTCAGAACATACAAGTAAGCTATGATTTTTTTTATAAACAAGCGAACTGTAAGCAAAATATATAAATGGTATGAATTTGGGATATTGCAGAAATAACTTAAACATGTTGTGAAGCATCTCGTATACTACATAAACAAATGATAATGGATACAGATTCTGGAGTTACATGAAGGTATTTCCAAATAAGTTTGTTATAAAATTAATGTGTAATTTGAAAACGAGAATATACCACACACTTGTCAAAACTTTTACTAAATTTTATCGTCGGTACAAGGGCATCATTCGTAAATATAAATCAACGTGCAAACATCTTATATGTTCAGGTACATGAATTTCAAACCCCATCTTTTATGGTAATATTCTATACAAAGCACAAAAATATCGTCATTCACCTGAAAAGCTAACCAAACCTTTAAATAGACTTATCTACAAGAGATATAGTTACGATACTGTTGTCAAGTCATTAAAGATGGAATTTTTTGGAATTAATATTGATTCACTCGTAGGGTCTTTGCATCGGAAATAAACACATTTATTCTAAAACCAGTTGTTGGCATGATACAGGTTAAGTTCTTCATATAATTTATGATGGCATGATACTAAGGGATTGTGACTGATTTTCTATATGATAAAGACATAATTTTTCGATCAGTTTAATTGAGGTCTACAGCTGGCATGTCAGGAACTGCTAGTAGTCCTTTGTTTATATGTATTGATCATTGTCATTTTGCTAAATTTCTTCTGTTACCGTTTTTTAACATTGGTTCCTGCAAGCCTTATCACACTTCATAATGATAGGGAGAAGTGACTTCTCTCTTTGAGATACATCAATAAAAATGGCGATTTTCATGCCAGGTGAGCGATACAGGCTCAGCCCTCAGAGCCTCTAGTTAAACATCGGACTCGGACATCTTTTGAACTGAGTTTTTCTGTGTGTATCGCAGTGTGTTTGTTTATTCCACATTTGCTAGAGGTATAGGGGGAGGGTTGAGATCTCACAAAACATGTTCAACCCGCCGCATTTTTGCGCCCGTCCCAAGTCAGGAACCTCTAGCCTTTGTTAGTTCTGTATGTTTTTTTTTTTAATTTTGGTTCATTTCTATGTTTCGGAGTTTAGTGTGCCGTCCATTTAGCTGAACTAGTATGCGTTATTGTTCAGGGGCCAACTGAAACCCGCCCGCGGGTGTGGGATTTTCTCGCTGCGTTGAAGCCATTGGTAGCCTTGAGCTGTTTTATGCTCTTTGGTCGCGTTGCTGTCTCTTTGACACTAAATATATTCCTAGTCATTGTACAAATGAAATCTCGGGTTCACGTACTAATTTTTATTTGTTGGCCCATTAAACGTTAAAAAATAATAAATAAATTGCATGAAAAATAATAGTTCAGTCAATCTAGCAAAAATTTACCCTAACCTCAAACTAATTGCAACAGAAGATATTATTGTTTTTATGTCAGGAAATTTACAAGGATTAACCAAGAAAAAATCCCCAAGAAATGAATGCAAGCAGGTAAAATTACAGCTGAAAGAAATTTCCTATGGGAATTTGTATTGAACAAGGGAGATAACTCTGTAAAAACTGCTAGAAATTTGGCCAAAAGCACAACAAAATAATTTCTGTTTTTTCTGTACAAAATGTTTTGCCAAAGTACATATTCAGCATTAAAAAGAGGTAAAACCAATTACTGTAACAGAGTTTTGATATCTAATTCAAGTTTTGAATTAAATTTTCTCTTTCTAGGATCCCTCATTTCAAAAAAAAGGATATCAAGTTTATGAAGTCAAATTTTGTTGAAAATACTTACACTTTTTTGTGGTTTTAAAAATTCTTTTAACCAAGTAGAAATTATTGATATATAATAAAAAGGGATAATCATTAACAATTAATTGTTAATTATTTTTTTTCCAAAACCTAAGTTAAATTAAGCCAGTTTAGTCCATGAAAGTATCATTCTTAACAATCAGAGGAAGAACTTTGTTGAAAAAAAGACAAAAACCTAGTTTTGGCAAGAGTTACCTACTCTGTTCCATTGGAAATTTGAAAGTCTAATTTTGAAGTTTCCCATTCTCAGATTTTCATTGACTTTTTATGTGTATATTTAGGATAAACTTAAGCAAATTAGATTCAAAATAATTTATGTTGCAATTAGTTTGAGATCAAATTTTATTTTAACTGGACTATAATGAATACAGAGATGCTTCCATGCATCGACCAATTTGGCTACCTATCTGTAAGTCGTTGAAAGAGAGATAACTCTAACGGAATATGGACCTGAGTATCGACGAAAAAAAAGAGCACAAAGCACAAACATACAATAAACAACTTGATACATGTATATGTTCTCATCTCACTTTTCGATGTGGACACTTACCACTACTGTTGTTTAAAATGAAAAGAAAAGCTGAAGATAGCTTTTTGTTTACCACTTGAATCATTATTGACGCCGGTATAAGATTTGCTCACGTTGATCCTCGTGCATTTCTTGATAAGCCTTCTTCTTATGGCTTTTGCTGCTTCGGTTATTGAATCCCTTCCCTTGGTCTTAGATTGGATATCTTTACTGACAACTAAAGTATAAAAAAATTCCACCAATACTGAAATATCTTTCAACATTACACTATTCCATGAAACTGAGCAAATTGACGACAGTTACAGATTGATGTGATCATATTTTAGAACTCGAATAAATTATAAATGCATAATAATCTTAGGCGACAAATATTTGGATCTGTTAATGGTGTTTCCTCGTTGTCGAAGTTCTTAAAAACTTTTTTATCCCCCCCTTAGTCCAAGAAATTTCCTAAAATAAATTCCTTAAATCAAGTAGATTTCTGTTATTTCCAGTTGACATGCAAAGGCTCTCAAATTTTGGAGGTCTAATGTATATGTATAAACCTATATGTGTAGCGAGGACCGGTTAAACTATGAATTATCTGTTAATTTACCATGAAGTAGAGAATCTCCCAATAATCATATTACGATTTGGTTATCATACTAACACCAACAGTGAACACCAAATAAGGAATCTTTGTAGCAGCCCATGTAAAAACTAAATTTCATATTCCAACAAGAACAGTTCGGCCAAAAAAGGGCGCACAGTTTGTCCCAATTGGAATTCCGTGAACCTGTTGAAAAACCTGTCCTCAAAACTCAACAAAGAAGTTGTCGATCAGAAATTCCAGCATATTAACATCAGTCTCGGAGTATTTTTTATTAGAATCAGTGTGTTTTTTACGAAATAAGCCTTATCCTTACATAATACCAGATAGACATATCTTTCTATTCCTCGTTTAGTCCAGAAACATTGGTGAATTAAATCACGAAAAACAAATTTTAGTTTATCATGTAGTAAACAGTGGAGAAAAATCAAACGTCTTTATACTGTTGCAGAAGGCAAGGTCACTAGAAGAGTGATATTCCTGTAAGTATTTAGGATTTAGGATTTACACCACTTGCTGAATAGGCCTTATCACAGGAGTTCTCGAGTCCCTCCTTAATTTCAGTAATTAAAGTAGTAAGATATTCTGAAAGGGGCTTACTAGTGCACTTACAGAGCAGGCTATGTATCTTTCTTTGTATGGACATTTATGAATTTTGGGTATCCAGTAAATGGATATGAGGTTATTATTGTCATCACTTACACTAATACCGAAGGAAGACAGAACAGAAATATGATTATTGGTAATATCATCCTTTGATATCGTAGTTTCTGTTTAAGTGGTGAATTGTGAATGCAGATTTCCAAAACCAGGCACTCCATGTAGTTAGTGCCTTTTGCAGACAAAAGCGATGTTGTTTGAGCTTTGTCAGCTGGTACAATGAAATGATTGTCAAGAAGATATGACAGTGTTTTTTCAACTTTAGGATTGTTAAAACGCTAACAGATTTAGAACTCATGTACGTTCTAAGGCGCCTAATTCGTGCAAGGATTAATGCATTTGATGTCCAGATCCTATCTGAACGCGAAGTGTGTCAACTTGTCCCTTCCCTCTCTTAGTCCATTTTCTTGCATAGTCCTCAACTGCATCCATCGGTATTAAGGTTGTGCTTCCAGTTGATATGCTGGGGCTCACGAAATTTGGGACCTTTTTAGCTCACCTGACCCAAAGGGTCAAGTGAGCTTTTCTCATCACTTGGCGTCCGTCGTCCGTCGTCCGTCGTCGTCCGTTAACTTTTACAAAAATCTTCTCCTCTGAAACTACTGGGCCAAATTGAACCAAACTTGGCCACAAGCATCATTAGGGTATCTAGTTTAAAAAATGTGTCCGATGACCCCGCCTGCCAACCAACATGGCCGACATGGCTAAAAATAGAACATAGGGGTAAACTGCAGTTTTTGTTTTATATCTCAAAAACTAAAGCAATTAGAGCAAAACTGACATGGGGTAAAAATGTTCATCAGGTCAAGATCTACCTGTTATGAAATTTTCAGACGAATCGGTCAACCCTTTGTTGGGTTATTGCCCCTGAATTGTTAATTTTAAGGAAATTTTGCAGTTTTAGGTTATTATCTTGAATATTATTATGGATAAAGACAAATTGTAAGCAGAAAACATGTTCAACAAAGTAAGATCTACAAATAAGTCAACATGACCAAAATCGTTGATTGACCCCTTATAGGAGTTTTTGCCCTTTAAAGACGGCATCCAGCGTAAACTTTCCTTTAAAGATCTTTTCTTCTCAAACCACTGGGCCAAATGAGACCAAACTTTGGTGGAATGGTCCTTGGGTGGCCCTCTTCCAAAATTATGTCTGGCATCCCCGACTTCCAACCGAGATGGCTGCTGTTACTAAAAATAGAAAAAAAGGGGGGTGACTTTCAAAAATCTTCTTATATGAAACTACAAGTCCAGTTGCAACCAAAGTTGGCAGTAATAGTTCTTAGGAGGTTCTCTTTCAGAAATATGTCCAATGACCCGGACTGTTAACCAAGATGGCCGCCACAGCCGAACTTAGTTTAATGTAGGGCCCTATAGAAAAATTCATTGAAAAATCTTCTTGTCTTAAACCACTTGACCAATTGGAACCAGACTGGGCAGCAATGGTCCTTAGATGGTCCTCTTACAGAGGTGTGTCCGATGACCCGGACTGTCAACGAAGATTGCCGCCACAACCGAACCTAGTTTAACATAGGGCACTATAGGAAAATTCATTGAAAAATCTTCTTGTCTGAAACCACTTGACGTATTGGAGCCAGACTTGGCGGCATTGGCCCTTAGGAGTTCTTTTTCAGAAATGTGTCTCATTTCGTGGACTATGAACCAAGATGGCCGCCACAGCAGAACTTAGTTTAACATAGGACCCTATGGGAAAATCACTAAAAAATCTTCTCATTTGAAACAACTAAGCCAATTAGAATTAGACTTGGTAGCAATGGTCCTTAGATGGTCCTCTTTCAGAATTTTGTGCTTATGACCCAGACTGTCAACCAAGATGGCCGCCACAACCGAACTTAGTTTAACATAGGGCCCTATAGGAAAATTCATTGAAAAATCTTCTTGTCTGAAACCACTTGACATATTGGAGCAGGACTTAGCGGCATTGGTCCTTAGGAGGTCACTTTTTCAGAAATGTGTCTGATTTCGTGGACTGTCAACCAAGATGGCCGCCACAGCAGAACTTAGTTTAACATAGGACCCTATGGGAAATTCACTCAAAAATCTTCTCGTCTGAAACCACTAAGCCAATTAGAATTAGACTTGGTAGCAATGGTCCTTAGATGGTCCTCTTTCAGAAATTTGTGCGATGACCTAGACTGTCAACCAAGATGGCCGCCACACCCGAACTTAGTTTAACATAGGGCCCTATGGAAAAATTCATTAAAAAATTTTCTTGTCTGAAACCACTTGACATATTGGAGCCAGACTTGGCAGCATTTGTCCTTAGGAGGTCCTCTTTCAGAAATATGTCAGATCACCCGGATTGTCAACCAATATTGCTGCAACACTGACCTTTGTTAAATATTGGACCATATGGGAAAATTCATTTAAAAGTCTTCTAATCTGAAACCGCTTAGCCAGTTGGAACAAGACTTAGCAGAAATGGTCCTAATATGGTTCTCTTTTAGAAACTGGACTGTCAACCAAGATGACTGCCACAGCTGAAATTAGTTTAACATAGAATCCTATAGAAAAACCATCCAAATTGAATGGAAAACTTAAATTTTTAAGTCTGCTCAACATGAAAAGTTAAATCCAGGTGAGCGATACAGGCTCTTGAGAGCCTCTAGTTATGGGATATCCTGCATTTAAGTATTGTTAACGGTGTTTAGGCAAAGAGGGAAAGGAGCAAAATCAGGTAGTTTGGATTCTAATTCATCAATTGAGAGGTCGCGTTTTAAAGTTGAAAAAAGTGGTTGCAATTGGTTTGGTATAGGTATAAGATATAAGTGGAACCGATTAGACTTTAAAATATGACAAAACTTTAGATTTTACATTTTTGTTTTGCAAGATATTGCCAAGGTTGATGGCATCTAGGCATTTGTTAGCAAAATTAAACTGCAGGAATGAACGATGTTTGGTTCATAACCCTAAGTACTACCACGCCTAAATAACCTATGTTGGCCAACATCCAGTACAATGGCAATTTCATTATATTTAAGTGAGGAATGGTCAGTAGCAGGCATATCTAAGGTTTTTGGAGTCAAACATAGGTTTTGTGGTTATATAGTAGTAGCAACAAATATACCAAATAGACCCTACCAAATTTTAGAACCAGAACTATTATCTTTGTCACAAGAAGTTTCGGTGATAAAAGTCTTGAAATCTTGTCTGAAGACCCCCAAGCATTGTTTAGATGGTTATTGGTTACAAGAACATTTGAACAAAGGACTTTCTCCAGGTAGAGCATTAGCTTGAGATAAGGATAGCTAGAACGATAAAACCGTGAGTGAGGTGTTTGAAATGAATTGCATTGCATGGTGAATATCTCTAGTTCTTGGCGAGTTGAATGTAAGAAAGATAGCTCTTAAACTTTTTTCACAAATAGAAAGGGTTTGTCTCAATTTATTTACTCCAACTATTTTGTTGAGATGCACTGGAGATTTGCCTTGGAAGGAACTTTATATGATACACAGGTGTTTCACCACTTACAGTCGGCTATTCTAAAGACTTTATGTGCTGGATTATGTTCGGACACACCACCTCTGTTGAGACTACGGTCAGATAAAATCATTATTTAATTATCAACCTTCCAAATATAACTATTTTGACACACCCTTATTCCGATAAACTATATATATACTGGATAGATGTACTACAGACACTGCAGTCATGTCTGCGTAACTAGAAAAAAACTGAACATCAGTTTTCTATTGTAACTAATATTTCGAAAACCACCTATTATGGGAACTGATCACAGTTCCTGTAAATGAATTTTTAAGAAGGTCAGTTACGAAGATTTTATGTTTGTTAAAGAAGACTATAGAGAAACCGACTGTTAAAAAAAACGTTGACCGTGGAAACATAATTTGCTGTGTTCTAAATATATTATAAGGCGATTCAATAGGATCTTGTAATGTTTGGCGTTATCCGTTGGAAAGTTTATATCAAAATTACTTGGTAGATGCAAATTATTACAAGGAAAGATTGCACTTTGTCTTAGGTTGCCTGGTAAAAGATGAAACATGTAATAACAAAAGTGATCAACCAACTTTTTAAATTTATGAAGCAGTTTGCAACCTGTCTGTATATTGACTGCCATATGAAACCATTTTTTTATATTGTGAAATGCACACTGGAATTTTGTAACAGTACGTTGTGGTCATACGATGGGAACGTTATAAAATCTTTACGGCAGGGATATTTTTTAAAATCTTCCTCGTTCAGATCTAAATATGTCATTAAGATGGCTTTTGGTTTTTGGCTGTTGTGACCATTTACATTTACACAAGTTCATATATTTTGGCTTTCCACTGTCCTTAGGACTGTTTAAGATATGATATATATATATATATATATATATGTATATATATATATATATATATATATATATATATATATTGAAATATACATATTTAGTACGAAAGATAACACGGTTCTTGACTGCAGAATTTGTAATACTAGTAGATGTAATATTCTATGTCCAATATTCAAATTTAGCGAGTTTAGGGGGAAGGTGAATTTGAACAGGTTTTATAAAAGGAATATACATTAATGCATATAGTTTGGTATAGTTTTATTCAAATTCGTAACACGTGATGTTCAGAAATAATTAACTGCTTTTTACAGTAATTTGTAACAGTATCAAACAAATTAAAAGCTAAATTTTCCAAAAAAGAGAGAAGTTTTCTGTCGCATTCGATTGGACATTAGACTCTCAAATATAATTGAAGCTCTGATTAATTAACGGCTGGGTTTATATATATATTTTTTAACAGATAACTTCCTTGATTTAAAATTTAAAATCATGTTTCTGAATGCGAAAATTTTAACTTCCTTTTCAGTAAAATATCCTTATAAAGCAATACATATATTTATCTATATTAAAATGTCGTACATGTACTTTATGAATAATCCATACAGATCATACAAAAACTTCCTTATATGTGAAGCGATAATTTGGGATGTACATGGTACATATTGTTACAAGTGCGCAGGAGGACGAAATGAAAAATTTATATAAATTGATTTTTAATATTCGACCTACATTTTATCCGTGGTTAGCCAATTGGATAACATAAATATACATTATCCGGCCTACATAGGCAGAAAATGAATATTCTGGCCTAAGCAGCTTTATTTTGAAAAATAAATATTCTTCCGTAAATGGCCGTTTTCGAGTTGAGACGACTGAGTGGAGACGGGTTACGTGCGCTAGTCTTAACTCGGTATGACGTCCAATGAGAATCCTTAATACATTCGTTTATTGTGGCTCTTGACCAATCAAACGTAACGTCACTATACCTTTTGGACTGTTCATACTGAAAATACATAGGTGTGCGAGGCATAAAACCCCTGTTTTACGAAAAAAAAAAAATAGATACTTACACTCGTTCAAAAATGAAGAACTGAAAAATCTTCAACTCGTTTTTAAAATTCAGCGTATTGACGTGAATTTTAAAAAACTTGTTTAAGATTTCCCAGTCTTCATTTTGAACTCGTGTGAGAACCTATTAATCTTTGATTAAGTTAGCTCACCTCGACTAGGGTTTCTCCGTTAGCCCCATATAGAATTATTTTAGAAGTTATTCATTACGCACCCCTGTTAGTAATTTTACAATATCTTTAATTAATGAGCCCCCAGTTCCGCATTCTATATACATGTTGGGCCGATTAAATCGGAAATATGTCGACTCTGAAATGGACCTAAGTGTAATCAGAATCTACAAACTTTATAGCAAGCAAAATTTTGTGTTTTCCAGATAATATACTAGTAAAATGTTTAGCAAAATACGTTCATTTGTTAGGTGGAACTTCTGACTTTCTTCGGTTTGTGAGTTAGTCAGCCGAGTTTACACGCCAAAAAGCTCATTCAAAATAACCTTCAGTTTAATTAGTTTTAACGTATTTTTTTAATGTGGAACTGGGAAACAAGTTATACCAAATTATGCTAATCTTTCTCCACTTGGCAGATGCGAGGGCGGCCTTTACGCTTTTTAGACATCTACAGGGGGGTATTTGTCGCTAAGGGCCATGCTCTCCAATTTTTCGTCCCAATTCGACGGACCAGCATCATTTATCGAGGCCACCCATTCAAATAGTTTCTATAAGGCGTGGCAATTGCTCCCCGAACGGAAATTTAACCAGGGACCCTTGTGGTCGAAGTCCAATGCACGAATCACTTTACCACGGCACCCTCGTGAGTGAGTAAATACCTTTTATTACTATACTGTATACAGGCGCAGTCTGGTTTTCATTTTTTTTTGTTGCCCCAATGAAGATTAAAAATTAGGAAACATGTTTAACAAATATATTTGAACACTTTATTGATAGCTCCCGAAATATAAATCCGGCATAGCACTGTTTTTAATATATATACTTCATACAATATTTAATTTAGTTATTATTCAAAATTGATAGAAAACGTTCTGCTCATCCCTGAGTGATTGAGAATGACACTGATGGCACGAGATCGATCGCCTGCTGCTGTTCTGCACTTCATGGGCTATAGCTTCACTTAAAACAATGGCTGGTCCCACTTTCATTCCAAAGCCTCTTATCAAATGGTCCGTTGTGAATGACTGCAGGGTTGTACCACCAATATTATATTCTCTAAATTTCTGAAATGAAACGTTCGTTATAAGTGATTATTGCATATACGGTTTCGATTTTTACAATAACCCTAAGATATTAGGAGCTACGTTTTCTGTGTGTTATTAATGTCTAATATCCTACATCATGTATATGTAAGTCTAAAAACTATTCATATGATTGATAACTCCACAATTCATTCATGACTACTTATATTGATATAAATACAGAGAAAACCTGTCAAGAAGGCACGTATCTGGAATTTAGTGTTATTTCATTAAACACTTTTGTCCTCAACACGACTATTGTTTAGAAAAAAATTAATGTTAGATGTAAAGCGTAATTCGATTGGTTAACTTTTCGTAAATTATATCGTAGACTAAATCAAATTCTACACAGCGATTAAAATTCGTTAAACCTTTTCATAACCACTGCCACCTATTTTTGTTTTACGTATATTCGAAATAACCTCGATGCACGTGGTGCACATTATACAACAACAAAGAACAGCAAGAATTTGTGGACAAGCATACACAATACATGTTTCACAGTTAGCCAACTGTGCAATCAATGGTTTTATAACACTGTGCTACGAAAGTTCCAAATGCACTTTACATTCTTGACGACAAAGTGATATTAAAGTGCTCGGTACTTGGTGTTTTGTGGGTACGGTTCCGATTCAAAGAGACAATTACTCACTCTTAACCAAAAGGTACCACACAAATTGAACTAACAACCCTTTTTCTGTCTGTTACTAGCACTGCTCTTTATTCAGTACATGGTCATAATAATCCGTTAAAATAGCTACAATATCTTACCTCAGAGTATGATCTGCAACCGTCAAGTTGTTTGATAAAATTAGCTACTTGTTCAACAGACCACTTCTCAATATTTTTCGCTGTACACGAACAGGTTTTTTCCGCCAGACTGCTGCTATCAGTTTTGTTTATCCATAAATGTTTTAATTTTCGGTGCTTTTTTGCACAAACATCTTCTGAACTGTATACTTGATTGTTATAGTAACTTGTATTGTCAATTTTATTTCTGGATAAAGCTTTGTGTTCTAAAAATTTACTATCATCTATTTTAGACCTTTTAATTGAGAGATCAAGAGGTGTAACAGAGTCTGTAGACGAACGTTTGAGTCCGGAACACAAAGAATCAGGCTTCACTGAATGCGCAGGTCTTATGGTCAGACAAGATGTGGTATTTTCTGAGTTCATTGGCCTTGATCTTGAGATCGATAACGTTGTACTGGAGTTCTTTTGATCCGTGATAGACGCCGTTTCATACCACAGCGGAGGGGCTGGTGGTATCCGTGGAATTTCAAATGATGGTGGAGATGTTGCTGCAAAAGGTGACTGTAAAGGTGACGATGTTGGTGTTTTGAGGCTGTGTGGAAGTGTGTCCTTGTTTTGTGGCTTTGCGTTCCCTAGCACTGGAGGATACGGTGACACAAACGGAGATACGGGCATGCTCATTCCATCAAAATGTCTAGGTAATTGGAAGAATGGAAAAAATGGGTTCCTAAAAAAAGATATACAATCATTGTTATTTCCATAAAATAATTATATGTTACAGATTAAAGCGTATGTTGATAACATTCTATCATACAAGTTTGAAGGATTTCTGAACAGTACAGACTTTATGAGCATTTGGTTGAAGCAATCGCATTTCACAAAAATTAGCTTACTTCCCGTGTTTTCAGAAATGGCTAGGGTTTTGATGCCTCAGAGTGCACTTTATATACATGTTCATGTAAAATCTCATCAAGCTACCAGGAAAATCTGATATATTTTTTTCTATTACAATTTTCCTACGAAATAAAGACAACACATCCATGTGATTTCACTCGATTATTGAGATATTCTTTAATTACAGATGGCTGGTGTCATTGATATATTTTCTGCGGTCTACTCTGATTTTAAAGTTCCGAAACAACATTCTCGCGTGGACGAATGTTATTATTCATACAGCAAAGGATCGCGGGAAATTTATTGTGGAATTACGTTCCTGCAGAATATTAGACAGAAGGTAAAAGTACAACTTAAATACAACGGTTTTGCTGGTATAGTAGTATTCGTAAAAGATAAATAATCCGGCAGTCACATAGATGTGAAAAGAATCGAAATATATCAGGTATTCTGTTAGTATATAAATGTGACAGTCGAAGAACTTTTGTAAGTGCCGATATTTTATTTTTTCCAGTTTTCAGACTAATTTTTGCCCTTAAACACTGCCCATATTTGTTGAAATATCATCGAAAATGATATCAGAATGTTGACGAACGGACAGATGGATCATCAGTATACCAAATTAAATTTGTCTTTGGTCTGCTAATAAACTAGCAACTATCCACGTGTATGCATATAATATTATAAATCTATTACTAGAATTCTGGAAGGATGTTAAGTTACATTTGAAATGTAAAAGATGCGCAAATCCAAAAAGTTTTAGAATTTAAATACATTATGATACATACCAGGGACCTGAATTATGAGAAGCTTCCAGTCTTCTCATATAATCATCATAACTATTCTGAATAGGTGATCTCGACTGCTTCCTCACCTCGCAATTTTTTCTTAGAACAGTAGATTTTAAATTGATCAGTGGTTTGCTCTCTCGAGGTGGTGAACTACTTTTTATTTTACTTGTGTTTTGCGAAGATTCTATATTCTTGGGTATTTTTTCTTTCGAAGTTTCATTTTTCTTGTTTATTTGAAGATCTTTGTAAAAATGGTCCGTTTTATTGTTTTCGTTATCAGATATATTGTCATACTGGATTTCCATAACGCCACAAAGAGGCGAATTTGTGCTCCGGGATTCTGATTTAAGATTTTCTCCGTTTTTGGAATCTTTTTTTACCAACTGTTCAATCGCTGGAGGATCCTGAGGAACACAGCTGACTGGTGAGTATTCTACTGGAATGGTACTTTCTGGTATACTGAAATGACTGGTAACTTCCTCGGTTATGTTTATTTTTGTCTCTCTTTTAACATGTTTTCGTAACCGTTTTCGTTTGTTCGCTTTCCCTTTAGATTTTTCCTCTTTTCTTGACTTTTTATTGTTAATTTCATCTTTACCTACTTTTGAAGCATCAGAAAAATGTTCCTGGTTTTGACCAAAATCATCTATATTCTCAAATTTAATCTGACTATTATCTGATTTATCTTTTTCCTCTTCTTCGACCGCTTGAGATGCTTCCTGTTGATCGGGTGAATTCTTCACTGATTCGTGTGGTAATTCATTATGGTTATTTTTTAGTGGCAAAGATAAGATAAATTTCTTAGAAACTTGGGAGACCTCAATTTTTTCTGTTTGATCCTCTTTCTTGTTCTTCTTAAGGATTTCCATCTCCTCTTGTTGTGCCACAAGTACTGGTGGAGAGTTCGCTAAAAAAAGAGAAACTACATTTTAGTGTATATTTCTGATAGATCTGTCCCACAAGTATTGGTGGAGAGTTCGCTAAACTAGAGGCTCCCAGGAGCCTGTATCGCTCACCTGGATTACCTGGCAGCCTTGGACATTGCTGTCAAATTCCAACTGGCTCACTGGTTTCAAACAAGAAGATCTTTCAGTGAGTTTTCTAATTAGGTCCATGTTAAACTGTTCGGCTCTGGTGCCATCTTGGATGACGGGCCGGGTCATCGGATATAATTCTGAAAGAGGACCACCTAAGGACCATTGCCTAGTTTTGTTCCAATTGGCCATGTGGTTTCAGAGGAGATCTTTGAAGGAAAGTTTACGACGACGGACGCCAAGTGATGACAATAGCTCAGGTGGCCCTTTGGGCCAGGTAAGCTAAAAAGAGAAACTACATCCTAGTGTATATTTCTTAAAGTCACAAGACAGACATAAATAAACATGCAATTTTAGCGATTCCACGTTCCGCTAAAATCAAACGTACTTTGCAATCCCTGTCTTTCATGACTAAGAATTCGAATCAACAAAAGGTTCGATAGTCATTATATATGCTGATAAAATTCAGAAGCCTTGCGCAGTGGAAAATGTCCATTCCGCTTTAAATTTTTATATTCAAATTAAGTCTTAAAAGTAGAACTTCTAATCATTTTTCTAAAACTTAATTTAAAATATGAGTTATAATGTCATATTTTCTATTTTTCACATTAGAAATTAACAAACGTGCAAATAAAACAAAGGCACATCAGAAACATATCTGTTATTTCTAATTTGAATAGAATGCAAACTTTATTCTCAGTTATGACCTATATATGTATATTTTACTTTCAAAAGAATGTGCACCTATATTGAAAAAATGTTTATTTATCCATCTAAGTTAAAATAATTAAATAAAACATATTGATTTTTGTGTAAAGGAGAGAAACAACATTCGTGAAAGAGAGGAAAAAATCAAACATCTGTTAAAATCATACCGAAAGACAATAAACATTTACTTTGTACATAATCTATACTTTTACAGATCTATTTAACGTGAGAAAGAAACAGAAAATCGCTAAACAATCGATTTATAGACCTTAGAAACTACAGACGATACATCATGATTTATGGTCAATTACTTCTTTAAAGCCGTATGAAAATCGTTCCTTGTGCGATAAATTTGTTTCATCTTAGCAAGAATCTCGTCGTGCATACTTCAAAATTTGAATTTCTTATAATAAATGACTGACATTTTTTTGTCAATTTAACTTTTTAACCTTTTTAAATGTGTTTATTCCGATTCTGCAAAGAGAACGACTGACAAATATTTAACGTTCTAAAAGTGTATGTTCATTCTCCTAGTTCGCACCCACCAAATTTTAACGTTATGAAACTATGTTGATTCTCCTTCTTGTTCACACACACCAAAGAAAATGACAGTTGCTGTTGAAATACAAAATGTACCCTAACATTCTTTCGGTATGCTTATTTCACTATTGCTCAATATTACCTGTATCAAACCTGTTATGATCAAATTTTGGTGATGGCTGAAACTCGCCGAAGTTGTCAGTGATGTCGCCTACAATAACTGGCATGGTCTCTGCTGTTGTATCTTCCTCTAGATCAAGTTCTCTGCAATCCCTTTCCGTCAACATGTTCTTATCCTCGGAATTATCCATTGCGACTGTGTTTTCTACACCAACACTTGCTGCCTTGTCCTGACTGTGTGAGTCAGATTCCACAAAATTCTTTGATGTGCTAAAATACCATGTGAATATCGTTAATAATTGACAACAAATGTTTATATTTATTGGTATTCAAGTTCAAGTTAAATAGCACATTCTATGTAAATTGTATGAGATTGTACCGACTGATAAAGTCAATATATTATCATATTTCACGCAGCAAACAAGTGAACGCATCTGTATATTTAAATAATACAATAATATAAAAAAAAATAAATTCAAATGAAGTTACGTGTTATTTATCGCTTGATTGATTAATATGCCCCAGGATAATTTTCATATACTGCGAAATAGTTTCATATATAAATGTCACGCGAAAAGCTGCTTTTTCTTCCGTAATTATGTGTAAAATTCATACCAAAGGAAACAATTACGAAAAACTGGATTTCGTGTACTTTCATATATGTATTAATCATACCATATAACGTAGATAGTATTTGTTTTTCAAGGTAACACAACTATGTATTTCCGTCCTCGTATAAACCAAAACGATGAATGTGTATGATAAAAACTACATACAAGCTTCATTAATCTTAAACTAGCATGCATTGATTTTAAATAAAAACATTGGTAACCTCTAACCCTAAAAATGAAAAAAAGTGGAAGTTCGTGTTGATTCACTTAACATTCTTTCTCATTTACGCAAATAACGAAGAGAATGGACGCAAAAACTCGATGTACATAGCAACAATTTCTCAGAGTATAATATCAAACTTCTCTTAGGAAGTGCAAAACTACTGACAAATGTTTCCGCTTAATCAGATATTAAATGTTACTGCTTGAAGGAGAATAATGATTTTAAATACCGCCAGATGTATAACACATTACGTGACATAATCAATAACATCAAAATTACAATTAGTTCCCTGGCCGTCTGCAAATAAAAAATATACATACCAAGTCTGGGCGCCTACACAGTGATCTAAGTTGTCTTCTGTCGCAGCACTAGAAGGTGATTCTGACATTTTATCGCCCATGTCTGTACTTTCTGATCTATTATTGACATTCTCTGTCATGGTAAATTCGTAACTTGTTTGATCGTTGTCATTGTCGTCTGTCAATTCAGTCTTTTTTATCTGAAAAGATTCCTCAGTGTTCTCGGTAATGGTTTCTGGCTCCAGATTTTGGTTATAATCTATAATATTCCCATCGTATGTTGACCTATCAGTACTGAAATCAAACTTCTCGCTTCCAGTCTTTTTGCTTGAGGCCTCCGTTTCGCTGTTTTCTTTTGCATAGCCATACTCATTTTCTGAATAATAATTTTCAATGGTATCGTCGGTCTCATTGCCATCATGACTGTCGTCTGTAGATTCCGAACGGTTTATGGCGTCTCCGTGTTTAATACTAGATTCTGATTCTTCTTCTTTTCCATTAGAATGATCCGGTATGTCAATTAAAACGGGTGACTTGACTTTATTTACTTTGGCTGCCCTTCGACGCTGTCCTTTACCTCGCCGTTTCTGCTTCAGGTTGCCATTCTGTACTTCTTTCGCATATTCATTATTCTAAAATTAAAAAGGGAGATAATAATATAAACCCAAACTGAATCAAATAAGACAACGACCCATAATAAAACGAATTTACGTTAACTCGCTAAATCTTCTTAATATTTCTACTGACAACCTTACAATACAAATTGCTCGAAGATACACGGAATATAAGCATTCTTTCTATCCTTTTCTGCATCCATCGGTTTAATCTCAATACAAGATACGAGTTATTTAATGGACGAAAATTCTCTGTTTCTTTGAAACTTCCTGACTCAGATTCAACAGTGACAAGTAAACATAGTAAGAGATTATGAACAAAATTAAACTCTTTGTTGAAAGGGCTGTTAGGCAAAAGGTGGTGTTAAGGTTACACGTCGGGATACTAAAATTGGTTAACACCAACTGTAGTGGAAACAAAAATTAGTCGATTTTCGTTAATAGCTCTTGAAATTTACTCCGTTATTATCTCCTATCCTTTCTATCTAACTGGGATCTATTTTCTTTTGATAATAGCACCTGACACAACATATTGTATCAGCAACAAATCTAATTATAAAAACATGTAAAAAGAAAACTGAAACTAGAAAACAAAACATTTAGAATCTAGAAACCATTTCCATATGCCTGACTTTGGGAAATATTATAAAAAAAAATATTCATTTAAAGTGTGTTCGTTGTTAAGAGTCATAGATACAAGTAAAGCGAACACAATTTTCTTCTTTTGATGTTTTATGAAAATAAGCATTTTAATTTTGTACTATTCTATCGTCACAAGAAAGGCGTTACGTGTCAAACTGGACCATCAACCAATGTTTTACTTGTGAGGATGGTACTCTCGGCTGCTTATTCAGTTAATTTTTAATATACTTTCTCCAATATTTACCCCGAATCTCTTCCCCATATAATGTTTCTGGTTAAAATCAAAGATGTAAACATTCAGTTTAATAATAAGTTACGTGATCTAATCACTTTTGAGTCACATCCCTTATCGTTTCATTTTATTTGCAAAAGAGAATGAACTTAATTTAAGTCGTCTTTGAAATACACTTTCTGTTGTTAATTACAACAAACAAATAATGGCTGGAAAGACATCTGGGCAGCATTTTGATAGATGGCGTCTTAAAGACGAAAATTATCGGAGATTAAGTATCAACATTTCTGCACGCCAATTTGACAGAAATATCAGTTTTCCGTAACAAATATTCGATTTTGGTCGACTTAGAAGAATTCTTATTAACTGTTCCATTTATTATACGATTGCGTGACGATTATACCATTCAATGGATTTTCTTATAAAGCATTTAACCCTATTAAAAGGCAAAATGGTAGAATAAGGCTACCTAGCCGTTTGAGCAGTGTTAATAACCGAAACCTGAAAATAACTGCTATTGATTATCATTGATAGCGACGACTCAAGTAAATGGGAAATTTTCCATAATTACAGTTTGGTGGATAATCTAAACAAAGACAGAATGGTTTACAACCGTCACTATCGAACTGTGCGTTTCCTCGTTGCAGATATAATTTTGAATGGTCCATATATTACAGAGGAGCAGCACGTATACAAAGAGATTCCATCTGTGATAAGGAAGGTTAACATCCTCAAAGTGTGTGGAAAAGATCGCGATTTTATTCAGATTCTCAATTTCATAAGAAAAAGAAGCAAATCGGTTTATTCACAAAAACTTATTTGATCGTTTAACTGCTCAAATTTATTGTTTGAATTTCCAATTAGATATGATTTTTTTGTCATCTCTGTCGCTACTACGATCTGTGCTTAGATCATTTGCTTATGAATAACAAACTATACTTTTTATTTTGAAAAACAAATATTTAGCTTTCTTCCAAGTCGTTCATAACACAATAAACATTATACGTACATAAGTCTGTAAATAAGTAGCAGGATTTCCTGGGAATTAGGGAGAAACGGATGTCGACCAACAAAAATCTGTACCTTTTACCTTAAGTACATGTAATCTATGTGTGTAATCTTTATATATATCTACGATGTATTAAATTTTATAAATAAAGTAACTTTTTGTATGTATCAGCATCCGGGTGACAGTTGGTTATAGAAATTTCTTTTCCTTTTCTCTGATTATAATGAATCTAATGACGTCACTTTTTATGCACATTAAACAAGCCTACGTTTAATGGAAATAGCAAAAGTCTTTGTTGATAATGTACAAAAAATACGAGCCGACCAGTCCTTTGCTTTTACTCCTAGATGCCGCGTGCTTGGCGGAGAAGCAGCAATTACCAATTTTTATGTCTGGTTTGACCCGGCCGGGGATCGAACCCCCGATCTTCCGCACTCGAGGCGAGCACGCTACCACAACAGCGAGGCGGTTCACTCGGATTTGGTAATTACCACTTCGTCAAAATGCAAATTTACTTATCATATTATTACTGAAACCTTTTTGGCATTTCATAGAAAAACTATGATTTTCATTTTAGAGCGTCCGTAGACGATATTTGTACTAGCACCGGGTACAATATGAAGTTTACGTAAACAGCGAATTCTTTTTACCAGAAAATAGAAACACAAAAGATAGTTATCTCACGTTACGGTGAGGATGGATCATCTACGCTACAGCTGTTATATTGAATTAATAAACGATATTACAATTCCTTCTGGTTATAAATGTGGCGAGAAGACGAAGAACCGCACGTTTCTCTGACAAAAATAAACATTTAACACGTATAGCAATTTGATTATTTCTTAAGAGAAGCCTTAGTTTTATGGCTAAGTGAGTGATTTACCATGACTTGAAATGTGTGAATGACGCAGAATGGGCATATATATTGACAACATTGTTTTCACTTCTCTTTTGTCTTAAAATATTTAACTTGAAAAATAATCAATCTTAATGTATATATCCCTGAAATAAAAGAATTTGTTGTATATTTTATGCATCTATTTTAATGAGAATGCACCATTTTTAAGATGCTTGGTTCCGATATTAAAATTCCAGCTGCTATCTTCACGTGTCATTTAATATTTCGTGTTCATGTGTATATGGCCGACATACGTCACGATTTTACGTTTGTTAAGAATAATTATTTCATTAAAACATTATCACCGATCTTACTTCACTATTATGTTAGTATAATCTGATGATGAAACTGGTACCTTTGTTCTGTGGTTATATAACTTGATTCAACATTAACCTAAACACATTTCCAAAGATAAGATATGCTCATAGATCCCACCTCAAACCCAAAATATATCTTCTTTTATAAACTATATTGAGATTGATGGCGACTACAATGACAATAGCGACACCTTAACAAAAGTTTAAATTGTTTTACTCTGTTGTCATTAATATGTATGTTCGTGACGACAGCACGATACTAATTTACATATTATAAAATAAAAGTCGGGAATGAAATACGCTGCATCAGTCGCCTACGGAGCAGTGACCCTTAGCAAACAAACTGACATTACTATTAAACATTTCAAGCGCGGAATTGTGGCATGCTGCCAGCGAAATCGTGATAAATTAATCAATATATATTTCCGTAAATTCAATATGTTATACTGCTATCGTCTAACGTCTATTTTATTCTTTTTAAATAACAACGCCGCCGCATTTTTTCGTGTTTAATCTATTTCCAACTTTGAAATAAAGGTCTCGTTTATGTATTTAATTATTTATGTAACACCCCTCGGTTACGGAAAAAAGCACACAAAAGCTATAAACTGTCGTTCAAGATAAAGCTTTGTTATCGCATGCACAGTTAATCAACCTCGTCCAGGAAACATCGCGTGCAAGAATAGGGAATGGCGTCTTTTGATAATGAATAATACGCTTTCATGAATAGTAAATATATGAAAAAAAATGTGTTAATGCGATTACTATTTAATTTTGTATTTTCTCTTGAAAAGCGGATATCCTGGCGGAGTTAAATGACATTTTTCTAAAAACCGTACAGTTCACAATTGAAAACGTTAAGTGGTATTTAAATTTTCCCCATATGTATAGTACACAGCCAGTTAATGTTATACAATTTTAAGTAATAAATAAACGAAATATTGTAACTGTCTTTAATGCCATCTTTTATAGTTACATATTTTGTACAATAGTCTAAATCGTTCAGTTACTAGACAAAAGCTACGAAATATTTTAAAGTTTTTTTTCCCATACGTTCAATGCAAAATGTCGCACCTTGCAAACTGACATATATTATACACTATCAAACGTGAAATCGATAAATGTTCTTGGCGGACGCAAGTTAATAACTGCTTTTACAGATAAAACTTTGTACGACATGAAACAAAATCCCGTTTTTAATCTTCTTTTCCGTTCGTGACAAGCATTTTCGATTACAAAATTAGGATTAATCTTATACGTATTGGCTATCTTGTCGATAACAGAAATATTTCTCCCCTAAATATCGTAATCCCAAACAAAGAAAAGAAAAGATAAATATTTAGTCAATACAAAGATAAAAGTATTTACAATAGCTCTATCCAGCTAACTTTCATTGTTAATAAATACGTACATCTAAAGTATCGACTTATTATATAATAACATTTCCGCACTTATGAAAAAGTAACACAAACTGCGTTTTCCCAAACAGCAGACGGCCTCAATTATTGATATACAATATACACTATTAACGAAATTAGTTCACACTTACCGGACCATCTGTGGTAACTTTTATGTATCCCTTGGACAGAAGTAATTTAATGCTTTTCCCTTGATGTCGTATTGAACGTTTCCAATCTTTGGCAGTTTCCCTTCCACTGACATACTGGAACTCGTTAGGAGTTAACCACGACCCTTGAAAATTGATACACTGTCCTTTGCTTCCTTGCCACAATTTTTCTAATGTTAATTTTGCTTTGTTAGTTCCACATTGTACATCCAAAACGGTTTCTCCGTTTTCCGTAAATGTGATGATAAAGTCTTCCGAGTTCTCTACGTTCACTTCTTCATTAATAGAATATTTTCCCGCTCTATGCCTTCTCTTTTTCATTGTCAATCCACTATTTAAATTTTCTTCACCTTCAGACTTTAATTTCTTCTTTTCCGTAAATGATTTAGACTTCATAAGAATTTAACTTTGTTCCGTAGGCAAAATTGTAATACGATCTCTCAATGATCTTGCGTAAAATGCAGAATAATCTCTAATTACTTTATTTTGCGCAAATGTTAACATACATAAGTGTTTGCTATCAATAACAACTCCGCAAGTAACTTCGTTGGCCTCTTTGACATTTACATATGTTGTATATATTTTCGTAGCGTCTCTTTTCCTCGTGTCTCCAAGTGTTGTTTAATACCAACTCACTCCGTCTGTATTTACAACAAAAGTGGCTTAGCAGATTAAAAATGGGTCGTCATAAACCGCCGGTTAATGATATGTGGTGATTAAACAAGGAACAAAACTCTAAATTGAGATGATATATACAAGCACAAACATCCTGCAGGCTTTTAATCGTCAACGCATTGATTATCAATAAAAATAATTCACACTAACGTAGCTTATCGCTCTCGTCCAGAAAAACTCTGAATTATGCACGCACCACTACGGAATACATTCATATCCTGAACTAACAATGTGACACGTACACGTGTATCATATTAAAAAGTTCAAGAGAAGTAGACATGTAAATGCAAAATCTATGAAATCTAAAACCAATACGTAAATGATTGTTTAGGCAGAAAACCGTATCCGTTATGCGTCGGCAGGTACGGAAAAAAACTCTTATGTATTTATTTTCTAACCGAGGAAATAGTTCGTGTAAAGTTTTATCGTCAATTGCCTGTATGTAATGTATAATATTTAACAGTCATAAAATATACAACGAAGTGTTTAAATTTGTATTCCAATATAGGATATTATCTGAACATTCGTGCTTTACTTTTTATTGGTAATCTCGTACTGATTACTTAAGTAGACAATATCACTTTCTTTCGTGCCGATTCTTTTGTTGTTAAAACCATTTTTCTGATTATTTCTAAATCAATAAAAAGACTTGGTTCTTGCTTCTACGTCGCGTCGGCATTTATTATTGAATCGAGTGACGGAAAACATTCACTTCACATTTATATTGGTAACAAAAAGCGATTGATGATTAAAAACCGTTTATACATGATCGGTATACATTTCGCCGTATCAAAACCTTAAAACTTTTCAGTCCATCTCCGTAAGTCATGTTTTAAATCGCCTTATTTAAACTTTGACAACACACTTTAGTTATGCGTGCTACGGAAATATTTTTCCGTGTTAATCTTGAATCAATCTTGAAGTACGATACTATTTTGGGATCAAGAACAATAAAACGTTTTCAGTTCTTTAACAAAATACACACCCTCTAATTTACACAAAATGTCATTCCGGCTTGAAAAAATATGTTTTATTTTTCTTCATATTTATTGATATGAAAAGCGATTTAGCATTAACCTTATACGTGACTAGACACCGGTATTTGAAACTTTACAAAATACCGTAGTGGATGTATAAAGAAAATCTTTCATAAAACTTTTTGTCCTCGTTACGGAAAGTCGTTAAAACTTTAATTTACAACCCATTAAACCGTGGACAAAAATATAATTGTAAGACACAGCTCGATTTTTCAATTGATTTTAACCCACCGAATTGATACAAAAATAACACTAACGGAAAGCGATCTTCAAGATCAATACCACAGGACTTAAATATCGGAGTATTTGATGTATTATATATAATAAAAACGATAAAACTACAACAAACGTGAAACGACATATTACATACAATTGATTTAGCGGAAAAAGTTTAATCATAAATTAAAGTCACGAAATGGAAAAAGCGGGAGTGACTTTTAAGATTACATAATTAATAAGTGCGAAGTGACGTCAATTTCGTAAAATACCTACTCTTTGTCAAAAATGAACATGTGATGTTTTCTATCATAAGATCTATATCATTACTTTGTTTTTGTCGAAATCTAGGCTACATAATCTTTCGTAAATTGGTTAACGACTTGCACATACAGAGTGAGTTTTCATTGAGGATTTTGCAAAGGTAACCTTGTGCACTAAGTTTCATTCAGGATTTTTGCATCACTTCCTAATAGTCGCTGTATGTGACTTCTTTGCGTACCTTAGTTCGAGATTTCTCCGTTGCCATATGGCATGTGTATGGAATTGGCTTGAGAAGATGGACGTCGGAGCGTACTCTGGGATATATGACCAACAATTTTTATCTATGTAAATACGAACTTCAAACTTTTTGGCACGAAAACCTTGTTTCATTTTTGTAACCATTTAAATAACTATCCCCAAATATTATCTTCATAATAGAAAAATACAAAGAATAGAGACGAAAGAAGACGAAATTGGTCGCCTATACCAAGCTGTTATTATCAATTAAATTCTAAATAATTAAAATTGTAAACTTTTTAAAAGAGTAGAATGGTTACAGAAGCGAAGTATCTTAGCTTTTTATAGTACAAAATAAATTTATTAGCTTTAAAATGTTAAGTGCCAATTCTGGACAGGATAGATTATTTTACAGTTTTATGTATGGAGTGCACGCTGGTGTCCTACGGCCAAAGTCAATTCTAAAACAGGTCATCGGACGTTGGAGGAATCTTCGACTATGCGAACCGGCATCTAAATCACCTGCACCATATATAAATTTAACATAAATCACTGTTAAAAGAATGTACATTGACTCCGAACGTTTAGAAGAGCATAACTCATATCCTTCACTAAGTTAAGTTTGCTCGTAAGCAAAACTCGAAAACCTTAAAAAATATTAAAAAAATAGCATTGTGACGAAGAAAAGAATCAAAACGGGCATATAAAACAGGATCAGACATTCTAAAAGTACTTACTTTTTACGTAATTTCAATATTACACTTAAAATCTGGGTATCTGATAAGTCGTGTCAATGCTGAAAGGGCATGATACTCTCGGGGACCTGTAGTCCGCCAGCAGCGGTATCATCTCGGTGAAAATTAAAAAAATCGAATACAAAATTTGTTTCGCACTAAACTCCTGGATTGTGCAGTTTTACCATTTGTGCAGTTTTGTTGTGATAGCTAAAACGAGATAAGAAATGTCTCAACTTTATAGTTAATAAGGAACAGATTGCAATTTAATTACTTTATAAACAATGGTCAAACACCACACTTGTTCAATTGTAACATATCATATATGTAATTAATTGTTGTATGTATTATAGAATTAATTGATAAAATCGGTTTATACTGAACCCGATACTGAACAACCACTGTGCATGAGTCTGGACGGTATCTATTTATGTTTTCACTAAATGTGTGAAATGTTCGTTTTACACAATGGTAGATTCATCAAATCTTCGGATTGGCATATCAAAACCGCAGAAATTTTGTTACGAAAGCGCAGATTTACCTGCATTTCTTTGACAGCAACGGAAATTAATGTCCGGTTGTCCCATTTTTGCCTCACAATGAGGCAGAAGCAGGATTTTGTACAGGAAATTGTATTAGAAGATTACAAAAAGACACTCTCTGTAAAGTTTTAAACAATTAATCAAAGATCAAACTTTATATTGTATTAGTTTCGTTAATTTTAAAATATATACCGTAAACTATACTCACCTATACCAATTTAAAACAATTAAAAACTTAAAATATTTAAATGAAAGATAAATAGACTTGTAACAATATCTCTTCAATTCAGTGAATAATAAATAATCCGTGTTTTCAATGACATCTATTCACGTTAAATTTGGAAACCGCGCTTTTGTAATTTGCTCCAAGTAATAAAACAGGTTCATTTTGCACACAATGTTTCAGAATATTTGACCTAAAGACAATCAAATGACCTTTTGTGAACAATAAAAAATCAAAAGTAGACGGAGTATATATATTTCGTTGTATATTTTTGGTATGATAGTGCCTTGCTACAAATAAAGAAATAAAATATTTGACGTAGAGTAATGTAAGAATGAGGCTGAGAGACAATGAGTGCATATGCGAAACGTAAGGTGTGGTAGTAGTTGGACGTCCCCTGTTTATTTCCGCGAAAAACTTTCCTTCAAATGTGGTATATTTTTTATATAGTCAGAAGTCACTGATTTCGGTTTCAGAATCATATCTTTCTTTCCAAACCTCCAAACGTAAAAACCTTATTAATGTTATAAACAGTTTTGACAAGAAAAAAGCAGATACAATTCTTTTTTGGTGAAGAATCACTCTCTGTTTCAGATTTGGAGTCGACAGTTTCTTGCTTAATGGTTCAAAGATTCTTTCTGAATATGTTTTAGAGGTAAATATAACCCAGCAAAGATAAATACAGCCTTTTGGTATAATTCTATACTTTTCTCAGAATTTGCATGGGCAGTTATTCTGAAAATAATTACGACATTTCTGGGTTTGATGTTGAAACATGGTATATTAGCTGTACTAACGCGACTTAAAAGATCTTGTTGAATCTTTTCTTTAACTTAATTATGGCTCATATATGTATTTTTATATCCCAGTTCTCTTGGCAATTTCGGCATCGTTTTGACCAAAGGACAAAATCTCTTGAAACTCTACCAATACTTTTCATCTACATTACTTTAATTTCATCTTGCACAATAAAAAATCGGACACAAAAATCTAACAATAACCCGAATATTATGTTTGGTAAAAATAATTTTGACCTTTTATTTCAGCTCAATTTTTTTTCTCTTCCAAACGCATCCGAGTATTTCATTCCAATTAAGCAAAACTATCTCGAATCTTATAATACAACTGCGTGTGCCTTCGTTGGACATAGTTTCAAGTATACATTCAGTCAGCACTCATTTCGATTTTCACTCATTTCATACATACAATGTATTTTATTAAAATTAATCAGGAATTGTTAGTTTTAGGAGTTGTGACTTCTACATTTATTTCACTCGGCATTCATTGTTAAACTCAATCGGGATATTGAAGGTATAATCCTTTCATATTCATCCACAATCTGTATCTGTCAAGTATTTGAAGGTTAAGAGTGCTTACAATAATTTATTCAGAAAAATTATATTTCAAAAGACAGTACCTTCTATCAAAATATTTTTGTTATAACCCTCGTATAATTTTAACCCAACTCAAATAATTTTATGAAGATCTTTTAAGAATTGTGAGTGCATGAGAGAACTTACAAGACGAACGAAGGAATGGACAGGCGCCTTGTATTTATATAGTCTCCTCGGCGCAATTCAAGTTCCAATTTTAAGTAACCATGATCTGAATCCTTCAGTAACTTAATTTAGAATCAATAGCTTTCTTGCATAATATATACAACTCAACCCCTTCCATCTTCTTACATGAAAATTAACAGATATACCAAATTAATTTATCACGGAGAGTAAAAATCCAGTCGAGGTCAATCTTACGTGATAGACTTTAAAACGGTCTGTTATAAAATGTTAAAACGTATGAACTGCAAATTTCCACATACGTTACCTAAATCCCGTAAACCATGGCAACTGAGGCCACAATTACCATTTTGGCTGACATCAAACCATCAAGGCATATTATAAAAAATAGATTCCAAATTGATTGATTATTCTACTCTGCTCAAGTTTCTTTTTGATAAGATTTCTTTTCATTGTTGTGGCTTTCCAGATATACATGTATAGATCAAGATACTTTTTGATCAAGCTACCATCAAGTTAAGATTTGTAGAATTTTACCAAAAGTCTTAATAATCTTAATCTTAATATAGATTCCACACAGTGACAAAACAGAGACTTAGTTGAACCTACCCATTGGTATAGTGTAATTTCCTTATTCTGACACCACTTTTTAATAATCTTAATCTTAATATAGATTCCGCATAGTAACAAAGCAGAGACTTAGTTGAACCTACCCATTGGTATAGTATAATATCCTTATTCTGACACCACTTTTTAATAATCTTAATCTTAATATAGATTCAACATAGTGACAAAACAGAGACTTAGTTGAACCTACCCATTGGTATAGTGTAATTTCCTTATTCTGACACCACTTTTTAATAATCTTAATCTTAATATAGATTCCGCATAGTAACAAAGCAGAGACTTAGTTGAACCTACCCATTGGTATAGTATAATTTCCTTATTCTGACACCACTTTTTAATAATCTTAATCTTAATATAGATTCCACACAGTGACAAAACAGGGATTTAGTTGAACCTACCCATTGGTATAGTGTAATTTCCTTATTCTGACACCACTTTTTAATAATCTTAATCTTAATATTTAAACCACTGCTGTGACGTCAGCCTATTCATTTACCGTGGTTTCTTTTTCTAGAATCAACGCTTCTTTAATCCGTCACTGAAATGAAGTCATCAAATTATATTCAATTGTTCCTATTGTGTACTTAATGTCATTAAGTTTGAATTGGCTAATTTACTGATTTCTGTTCACAGCTGGTATTAGTTTAAAAACTTACCTTTGATTTTTGCAAATTTTTATTTGCCGTGACTGGGGTTCGAACTCCCTCCTTCAAGTAAATTATGTGTCATAGCTCAAGAAGACATCGACGAAACCTCTCGGCTACCAATCGGATGATATCTAAATGTCGTTTTTACATATATCAATATGATACGGTACAATATATATACATAAGGCTTTCGCCTTTATATATTTAAAAACGACGTTTGTATAGTATAAGATGGTAGCCGCAAGGTAAGAATGAGTTGAGAGTAACACTTCTAGATATAGTTCGAATCTCTGTTTCGGTGTTCCCTTTTTTCTAAATTTTTGTGTTATCATTGATATAACTTAGAAATAGGAAAAGATCTTTATTTTTTTTATTTGATTATTATCGACAATTTTATATAATTCAATAAAAAATTAGAACATTGTTACTTTGATGTTTATGACAATTTCATCTGCTTCACTGCATATTTTGACATATTTTTAAAATATAAAAAGTGTAAATCGAGTGGATTTAAATTATTTTTTCTTTCAGTAGCATTATGTTTTACTGGAAAATTATTTGGACTATGCTTTATTTTGTCAACAATGGACAAATTTCTGAATCATATGCCTTATACTGTAAGTCCATACGGTTTTGTATTAATTTTCATTTACCATTAAAATCATCAACGTGACTATATATATATATATATATATATATATATATATATATATATATATATATATATATATAATCAAAGTCTCTCAAAATGAGGTAAATAACAAAAACTCTATTGTAAAATCCGGAGCTTTCGACCAGTCAAGCCGGCCTTCTTCAGCGGAACTTTATTAGTGGTATGGTTACAACATTTAATCCTCACAATGAATATACGCACATACAAGCCGTACGGAATCAACACAAAAGGTTGACGTCTCATCCCGGTCTTTTTTTCTGTCAGTGACGTTAAGTTATTGTACGTATATTCATTGTGAGGATTAAATGTTGTAACCATACCACTAATAAAGTTCCGCTGAAGAAGGCCGGCTTGACTGGTCGAAAGCTCCGGATTTTACAATAGAGTTTTTGTTATATATATATATATATATATATATATATATATATAATTGAATAGTAGTATAGAGAATTAAGTTAATTTAAACTCACACATAATAGGGTCTAATTAAGAAAGGAAAGGTAATTGGGAAAAGTCGTCACAACAATAGTTTAAGTAAGAGATACAATGGATAAGCGTTGGTTCATGAAAAACAAACCATTCGCCCTCCGGGCTCATGGTTTCTTTTTCAAGAACCAACGCTTATCCATTGTATCTCTAATACAGATTCCATATAGTGACAAAACAGAGACTTAGTTGAACCTACCCATTGGTATAGTATAATTTCCTTATTCTGACACCACTTCTTTTTATCCTTTATCAAAAATATAACGACTTTTAGTGCCTTGTTATATTATTATTTATTCTTTACGACCTTTTTGGTTTCACAGATCACATCAGATAACAGATTCATTTTTTAGGTGTTCAACTTCATTTCAGCATGCCCTCTCTTTCAACATTATTTATACCTTTCCATCTAAATTGGGACAGAGATAGTATGAACTACATAAAATAAACCAAATATAATCGCAGGTAACAAGCGAAGGCTTTAAAGGATCACAGTGATCCGAAAAATTTGCTAAGTTTGAATTGTTTGTTTTGATGTTGTTTTGCAACTTTTTTTTAAAGTTTATGTTTCTTATTTCCATTTTGATTTTTTAATTTTTTTAAATGTGCTTATTTAAAGACTTAACTAACCTTTTTTTTTTTAAAATTTGGACATCTAATGGGTCAGAGTGAAATTAAGTTAGGCTTGTGTAATGATGTGGGTGTAGCCTCACAGATAAGGAATTTTACTTCGATCTTCTCATTGATCAAAATTAAACCAATTAAATAAATTATCTTAATTAAATATTTAATTACCCTCCAAACTCAACTTCTATTTAAAATCTAATTTCGCATGCTTGTGATGGTTACATGTAATGAAATGAATTGTGCATCTTGCGTCACATACATCATTTTATTTACAATAAACTAGTATTCTTGTTATACTATATACTTCATGTTTATTTTGATGTGCGCTTATAGCATTAAGTACAGTATTCAAACTTCATCCTTGAAACTGCGACGAAATTGATTACTATAATATTTTGCATATGAACTTCGGTTATTTGAAAGTGTGCATCCTGTGCATTGAGGTTATTTCGAATAGACTGAAAACAAAATTACTGTCAATCCTTATAATTTAAACGACAACCGTTGGAATAAAGGTAAGGTTTGCGGTCACAGGGAGATCTAAAATGTCGGGATTCCCTTTAATGACGTCATAGTAGAAAAGAAAATTTAGTCTATGATACGATAGACGAAACAAAATTGACCAATCAAATGATGCGTTAAAGACCCATTATTGAATTATATCCGAAATGTTTGCCAGGTCTGAGTGAAATATTACCCTCCGCTTCGCGTTCACGTCGGGTAATATGTCACCAAGACCTGGCAAATATTTTGCATATATAACCACCACAAGACCTTAATATTATGTAAACATAACATCGTAATAAGAGGGAAAAAAACGCGTTTTCCCCATGGTTGCATGCGAAACTAATATTTATTTAAACAACCTTCAAGTAGGGAACATAAAACTGTGAAGCTCAGAACTCTAAATTCGGTAAAGCGACTCATATATCAAAGAACACACATAGTTTCCGTAGATATGACCCGGAAAATTTACTTAAATATCAAGTTGTTACAAATTTTATATCTGCCTCAAATGACACGAAAAATTACATACTTCCTTATTTGAAGCTTATATATGTATGTATATGTAGATACACACTTTTAAAACTGAAATTACATGTTTTTTCCTATATCATAATAATACCAAACTTCCTGTAGTAAGAGATAATGGTTATGTTAAGTAAAACAAATGTATATTTGCACAAAGTATATAAAATGAAATTAAAGTATCCGACCAGGATAGAACATGACCGAAAATGCTATTGAAACTGATAAATTAAACAAAAAACTTAAAGGAGAAATTGGTTAGATAATTTCTTTTCAAAGCTGAAACCCATTTCGGTGTTAGTATGCGGCATTTATGAAAATAAGTTAAGTATAGAGCGTTTTCGAAGTTTGCCGAAAATTACCGAGGTCTTTGCCATTACATTATAAGGAACATCCAGGATATTTACAATTATCATGCACGTGGTCAGTTTTGGTCGGGATATCTCAAAATATAAAAAAATAAATAAACAGCACGAATAAATAAATAAAACAAAAAAAAGGGTTAATACGTTATGAAGTCACAGTAAAATGCTTTAATGATCGTATTATTATTTTTTTTATCAATACATGTATTTCAATTTTTTTCTCTAAATTTTCAACAATTTCACATTATATTTTAACAAAACGCTGAACTTCCAATCAGTATTATATCCACATGATATAAATGGCGTCAAACATCCATTTTCCAACTGTTTGGTGTATTTGGCCTCAAGAGCAGTTAATAAAACATTTTCCAATCCCCCAGAGCATCGGCACAAGCCCTTTTTTAAATTTTTCTTCCGGAAAATTTTCAATGACATATAGTTCGCTTCAATATATCACCATTTTCCTAAAACAAGCCTTGAATGATAGCAGATGTATGACATGTTCCTTACTCATTTTATGGTAAATTCTTGATACGCAAGCAGTACACAAATGTCTTTCGTCTACTTTCATTTCATAAAGCATGATTTGGAGAATACGTTAGGAAAAAAATATTCAACAGTAAAATGACATTATATGATTGGTTTCAATTTGAACTAGAAAGCTACCTGTCGGAATCGCCAGCGATCCCGCAGCCGAAAAGTTTACTGAAATTTGGTACATCTTCCAAAAATCTAACTTTCAGTCTACATCCGTGGTAAAATATGGATATTTTGATTCCAACACCACACTCAGACGGTTTGTTTCCAACAATCTTTAACGACTTTATAGTATGACCTGCGTTGTGTAATGGCGTCTTCGAATCTGAATACCTATGTTGAGCGTTTCAAAATGTACTAGAACATGTCCTATTAGAATAGAAATAATTCACGGAGGCTTGAGAATATCATGATTTTACAACTGGTAGGCCTTTTATACCGATATGGCAAAATAGTTGGCATGAAGGGCTTATACCGGTGGTAATTACCACTCGCTGTCGCTCGTAACAAAATAGTTGGCAAAAAGGGCCTACCCGTGGTACAACCATGATATTTTTAAGGTCTAATTAGTGATTCTTAAGAACAAAAATGTGGAAAGCCGATACAATAAAATCCTGCTTCCAGTCTGAAATGATAAAAAAAATAATTATATTACAAAAACCATCCAACAGAACTAAATGCGTGATAATGGGAGATACTCCTGGTTAGTTTCTAAAATTTTCACTATTTCATGGCAATACAATTTTAGTATCATTTCGGTATTTTGTGATACGTTTTATTTTCACTATATTATAGAAGTTCTATTGTACCATCGTTTTGACATGATTAACTTGTATTCTATCGAAGTTTTTAGTGCATTCGTGTGAAATGTTTTTTTTTATCTTACAGAGCTTCCTCGCACAAAAGGATATCACTAACTTTTAAACGTCAGATTAGTCTCATTGCATTATTTCGGATATCGTTAAACTGGCAAATTGCCTTACTGTGTGGTTTCAATGTGCTGCAGATGCTGCTATATCAATGGGTTGATGCCATTTTTAGCTCGATTTTATGTTGCTATGCCGTTGGGTTGATGCCAGTATTGGCTCGACTTTATGTTGCTATGCCATTGGGTTAATGTCAGTATTGACTCGATTTTATGTTGCTATGCCATTGGGTTGATGCCAGTACTGGTGGGTATTATATATTTGGCGAGATTTTACAATGACGAAACGGTGGCAGTTAAAATTATTGCAAATAAAAAATGCCAGATTATAGTGTAGTGAACCCCATTAAAATCAGAAGGAAAAAAATTCCGGTAACAAGTTACTGCAATACATGTACAAGGGTCTCTTTGTCGTTGTCTTCTCGTTAGTATGCAGTTCAAAAATACAATACCCCATACATAAGTGTACATTAATGCGTACCTGTAGGATAAAGTAATCTGGTCGCATTTTACACACATGGATCGATTTGGACATTACAAACAACGTCTTTTTAATCAAAATCTACTTAACAATGTGAGCATAAATAGCCATTTATTACGTTTTTAATGTTCTCCTTCACTTGAAAGGAAAGCAATCAGATAACGATTTATATGGCTTTCACAGCTATTTCAATAAGGATATATAGGAATTTTATTATATTCAACAGATCCAAATCGAGGATCACTTGATTCAACGACGAAATTGCAACATCTTTACTATTTTAATAGTGGTATGTAAATTGCTTCCCAATAAAGTACTAGTGCTACAGTTCAACGGTTTGCATTTCCAGTCCGGAATTTTCGAAAATGAGGATTAAAAATTTTAGAAGTTCGTCAAAGCCAAGGTTTCCTTACGCCGTGTATACGGCTGTTACCCAACTAAAATTGGTTATATACAAATCTATACGTCATATGTCCAATTCAGAAAGAAAAACGCGGTACCGTAGATATTAAGAAATACACACAGGGTAAGTATCTACAGGCACCATCCGTCATTTGAATCAGTAAATGTCCCGTAGAATACTAGTACACAAATGTACTAGAAACGACAAAACCGGCAGTGTAGGCATACTCCCCAACAACCAACTAGTTCGTAACTTAGGATTTTCAATTACCCAGTGTTTGACTCAAACTTTGTGTCGGGAATTTACCATGTAAAAGTAATTTGAATTTTGCTGCACTTTTTTGCTTTAACAATCGGTCCCAGTTTTCAGAACTTTATATTTTTTCTGATTACATGTATTTGGGTTTTTGTTTTTCATATTGTTTGTTGCTTAAATATATGTCCTATATTGCCATAGAAAGATGGATCAAATTGATCAGCTTGCAATATAACACGTGATCATATGTCATGATATATCTTACAAGATCATAGGAAATCAATGGTTGCATCGCACCTACATATATAAAAAGGTTTTGGTATTAACTTTTGATATTTAGTTTAATTTAAGATAGATTAAATTTAAAAGACGTTTTACGGTATGTTATGAGCATGGCTTTAATGAAATTACATTATTTTAAAAGTCCATTAAGAAAATCTAGCAGTATTATTAGAAAAGCTGTGTAATAAAATTAAAAGAATGAAACATTACTTATATATATAAATTGCTTCAAAATCCCTGTTTGATTTCTATCGAAATGATGTCCTGAGACTGCAACCCGTGACTCGTAATTGGCAGTTACTAGAACATGAATTTATTTATTTACATTTGATCAATTGGGAAGAAATATAGGGAAAATTGTTTAAATTTTCATGCTTTTCACCCTTTTCTGTTTGAATGTAAAATCTCATTCTCGGACAAAGTCTCGTGCAAGCCTCGTGGTATCAAGTTTGGGTTCATTTTGCTCTGCAGTTTGGGAAAAGAATCTTTAAATTCGCCTAGTTAAAACAAAAATTGCCTTCGATAAAAAATATGTTTTATAGACCTCCTTCCCCGGATGTATATGTATCATATCCTGTCTTTTAAGAATGATATAGATTTAAGAAGACGGTATTTTAAAGTCTCTGTGTCACAGTCTATCATGACATTCATTTGTAGCTCACCTGGCCCAAAGGGCCAAGTGAGCTTTTCTCATCACTTGGCGTCCGTCGTCCGTCGTCCGTCGTCGTCCGGCGTCGTTCGTCGTCGTCGTTAACATTTTACATTTTGAACTTCTTCTAGAGAATCACTGAATGGAATGAAACCAAACATGGCATGAATGTTCCTTATGAGGTGCTGACCAAGTGTTGTTACTTTGTAGCCGATCCATCATCCAAGATGGCCGCCAGCGGGGAACTTAGTTTAACATAGGACCCTATGGGAAATGCATACAAATGACTTCTTTTAGAGAACCACTGAATGGAATGAAACTAAATCTGGCATGAATGAACCCTTATAAGGTGCTGACCAAGTGTTGTTACTTTGTAGCCGATCCATCATCCAAGATGGCCACCAAAGGGGGACTTAGTTTAACATAGGACCCTATGGGAAATGCATACAAATGACTTCTTTTAGAGAACCGTTGAATGGAATGAAACCAAACATGGCATGAATGTTCCTTATGAGGTGCTGACCAAGTGTTGTTACTTTGTAGCCGATCCATAATCCAAGATGGCCGCCAGCGGGGGACTTAGTTTAACATAGAACCCTATGGGAAATGCATACAAATGACTTCTTTTAGTTACCCACTTAATGGAATGAAACCAAACATGGCATGAATATTCCTTATGAAGTGCTGATTAAAGTGTTGTTACTTTGTATCTGATCCATCATCCAAGATGGCCGCCAGCGGGGAACTTAGTTTAACATAAGACCCTATGGGAAATGCATACAAATGACTTCTTTTAGAGAACAACTGAATGGAATGAAACTAAATCTGGCATGAATGTTCCTTATGAGGTGCTGACCAAGCGTTGTTACTTTGTAGCCGATCCATCATCCAAGATGGCCGCCAGCGGGGGACTAAGTTTAACATTGGACCCCATGGGAAATGCATACAAATGACTTCTTTTAGAGAACCACTGAATGGAATGTAACAAAACATAGCATGAATGTTCCTTATGAGGTGCTGTCCAAGTGTTGTTACTTTGTTGCCGATCCATCATCCAAGATGTTTAGAAGTCTATCAGAAAATTTAAAAAAAAATTCTGAATGGTCACAACTTGACCACATATTCAAAAATAATAATGATAAGATGTCTTCAGTAGCTATTGTAAGTCTACACTAAGATGACCTGTTTTTAATTTTAAATACTGTGTCAAATTAAACCAATCTTGGTCTCAATCATTATATAATTTTACATAATTTCCAAAATCACATTAGGTGAGCGACACAGGCTCTTGAGAGCCTCTAGTTAAGATTTTGCATTTCGTAGTTTTCATAGAAATAAAAAAAAACCTGCCCAATCTATAGGAAAGCTCAGTAAACTCTGCAGGATTTCTCCCAGTTGGATATCTTACTTATCAACCTGTTCAATTCTTGTTTCTGACATTGCAAAATGATTTTTTGTAAAAGTATTCTCTTTCGTCCTTCTGTAATTCTAAAACATATAGATAGAATGGTTAACGTGACATAATCCAGAGCGTCTATACACCGAGGAAAGCGTGCCATTTTTCCATTACCTATATTTATCCCCGCGAAGCGCGAGGATATTGTTTTGCTGTTCGGTGTACGTACGTACGTTAGTAATGTCCAGGGTAATCTAAGTAACCACTTGATGTAGAAAGTTGAAACTTGGGTAATTGATTGCACTGTGTGTGGGGACTGTGTCAAAGGTTTCGGAATTTGAATAGCGCCCCTTAGGGCCGCGCTACAAAGGGAGCCCAAGGGTATATTATTGCTTTGTCACACAACTCCTCTCATGTTATTTGGAATACGTTACTGAAAGTTGGCTCAGTAATTTCCCTTTTAATGTAGATTGTGCCAAAGGTTTCGGAATTTGAGTAGGCCCCTGGGGGCCGGGCTACGCAGGTAGCCTAAGGGTACATTATTCCTTTGTCACTCAACTCCTCTCAGGTTATTTGGAATACGGAACTGTAAGTTGGCTCAGTAATTGCCCTGCCAATGTAGATTGTGCCATAGGTTTTGGAATTTGAATAGCCCCGTGAGAGCTGATGAGCTACACAGGTAGCCTTAAGATACATTATTCCTTTGTCAAGCAACTCCTCTCATGTTATTTGGAATACAGAACTGAAAGTTGACTCATTAATTGAACAACTTATGTATATTGTGCTAAAGGTTTCAGAATTGTTTTAAGATGCGGTTCCAACTTAGGTAAATTTCCTGGAAGTCTCAAAGACCATTTTTTTTAATTTTTGACAAAAAACCATTTATTTTGTGGATCACATCAGCAGTAACACATATTGGGATCATCTAGATGTAAAAAATATGTAATTCCAACTTTGGTAAATTTCCTGAAAGTGTCTTTAGACTACTATTTTTGGAATTTTACTTAACAATTATAGATTTTTTTTTATTATATTAGCTTTAAAACTTATCAGGATCATTTGGATTTCAAAAATATGTAATTCCAATGTTAGTAAATTTCCTGAAAGACTCAAAGACTACTTTCTTTGTGATTTCTACTTAGGTAATATATATATTTGGAATCACTATAGCAACATCGCTAGTTTGGATTGTATGGATTTCAAAAATATGTGTGATTCCAATTTCCTGAAAGTGCCTAAGACTATTATTTTTGGAATTTTACTTAACTATAGATTGTTTTGGATCGTACAGCTTTAATACTAATCTAGATCAGTTGAAGTTCAAAATATGTGATTCACATTTTAGTAAATTTCCTCAAAGACTACTTTATTTGTGATTTCTACTTAGCAACCATATATATTTTTAATCACTATAGCAACAGCACTAGTTTTGATTGTATGGATTTCAAAAACACAAGAGAAGCGGGGATATATGCAGCGGGGCTGCTTCGACTAGTTACAATTTGTTTTTTTTTCATCGGTTGTAATGCACAGGATCAACAATGCCAATTATGACCGGGTCAGCTATGTGTACCTTTTTGGGTCAATATTCTACAACTGTCTTATTAACGAAATACAGTCAGTTAAAATTTCACGATATCTCCCATTACTGAAATAAAAAAAGCCATGCTTTTCACAGAAAAAATAAATCCAATATGTATGTTTATTGTTGACGTCTAGACAACGAACTATTGAATATAAAAAACATCATTAGGATAAATAAATCTAGCGAAATTACATTATTTGTTACTGCTGCATGTGGACACAAAAAAATCTATCCAAAAAAAAAAGTTCAGGATTGTGTTTTCGGACAAAAAGTTTCGAGTTGTATAAAACATATGTTTTACAAATTATCATATTTCCTTTAGACAAACCTTAAAAGCGTTCGGCGGCAATATAACCTATGCCCCGTTAGAGTAGACACCAGACAAGATTCATGTATAAATGTTAGTTAAAATGTTTAGTTCTTCATTTATATAATATCAAATTTTCTTTTTTCATACAAAAATGTACAATATCATCCGCTTGAAACCACATGATGCTCGTTCGCTACATACTGTGTCCTCCAATATTAAGAAATGACCACGGTACAGTGATCCATTGTATGGAGTAAGTGTGAATAAGGAAAAATGACTTGTTAAAGCAGAAAAAGTGAAGCAAACAGTATAAAATCTCATAGATGGTTATATTCATGCATGATCATAAATATTAAAAAATTCAGTGTCTCGCCTGATTTTGCTGTTGTCTATATTTTCAGTGTAATAGTGGAATGTACATAATTTTTCTCCACATGTTATTTATTGATCCTGAAGAAGCTTCTGTGCAGGTTTGGTACAAATCCAGGATGGTTGAAGAAAGTTATTAATGTTTTAAAAACTTTAACTGTATGTAATGTTAACTTGGAGAAAAACTAAGTCCATTTGTAAGTAAAATACGGAAAAATGGGAAAACAATTATTAAAAAAATTTCCTCTGGATACTTACTATCTTTTGATCATGAACAAGCTTCTTTCCAAGTTTGGTAAAAATCCAGGATGGTTTAAGAAAGTAAATTAATGTTTTAAAAACTTTAACTGCAGAATGTATGTAATGTTTACTGGGAGAAAGACTAAATCCATTTATAAGTAAAATACGGAAAAATGGAAAAAAAATCATTACAAAATTTTCCTCTGGATACTATCTTTTGATCATGAACAAGCTTCTGTCCAATTTTGGTAAAAATCCAGGATGGTTTAAGAAAGTTATTAATGTTTAAAAAACTTTAACCATGCACAGAGTGAATGTAAATGTTGACGCCCCCGCCCTGCCGATGCCGACGACGACGGGATGTTGGATCGCTATGTCTCGCTTCCGCGACAAAAGTCGCAGGCTCGACAAAACATGTGCTACACACTATATTTTACAATAAATATTGTTGTGTAGATAATTAGTCTGAGATTACACTGACGTCAAACGGTTTGCTTTAAGATTGGCTGGGGCCGTGGGACATACAAGGTTTTCTTAGTAGGAAATAAAATAATTAGTCATAAGACGCTTATAATTCGGATTATGGACAGAATCGGCAGATTTGTCAGTTTTATAGCGAGCTTGGTCTTTCCACGGTCTCAGACTATTCTTAAGAAGGCCATTGCTTGGACTTGTTTTGTAAATTTACATAAAGCCTTCCTAATTCATAAGGTTTTATAAAGGCTAGTTTAACTTATCGCAAGGTTAAACAGACAGATATACTGAAATTTCTTGATACCAGTATTTGAAAGTTGTACGTCATTACTAATGACATTACACTTGAAAACGCAAGATTTGATGCTCTGTGAATTTAAGAAAGTGTGAAAAGCATGAAAATAGAGATATTTTATTTTGATTAAGTTTGAGATCCTTGTCCTCTTGATAAATTCAAAAGAGTTATAGTGAATATTACGTTAATCGTAAGTCCAAAAGCGAAATATTTCAACAGATTTATTAGAGAATAAATATTTACAGAGCGTCAAATCAGTAATCTGAAATGTTAATGGTCATATAATTCAAACGCTATCCATGAGACACCAGAGATCAACAGCTATTTTTCTTGATGTAATTTACAGTACATTATATATCTTTGGCGTTTTATATCGATTTAAATGCACTAGTGGGATGACCGAATTTATAATGCCCGATTGTCTGTCATTAAATTTTGCACAGAAAACGATACAAACGAAACAATGATTCCATAAAATGTAACCAGATTCCTGCATATCATAATTTGTCTTTGTACTAATAATGAAAGACACCCCGCCCCTTCCAAATTATTAAACATATTATTTGCATTTTTCAGAGTATCATGGTGTAAATAGGATATACGACTGTCGTGCTAACGCCCCAATATATACACTTACGTTGAACGATTTTGAAGTTCCGTGTAATATTGATATTTTCAAAAGTAGGAAGATGATTTTTTATTCCAAATTTCATAACAACCATTTTTGACTTAAGGATGATCGCTGGTCTAATAGGAAATAAATAGGATTTAGAATAGGTGTTTTAGTTTGAGAGAACATATGAATAGTAAACAAATAAGCAAGTAAAAAATATAGGTTCATGTGCTCATCTTAGAGCTATAAAGCCTTGAAAATTTGCAGGAAATAGGTATTCTCTGGATTTTTCATTGTCTTTGCATTGGAAACTTGTCTCTCAAAAATGTATGAAAAAATAAAAAGGATTTCATAAAATTTTGTCAAATACCATTTTAAGGTATATCTGATTGAATTATAAAAGAAAAAGTGGGGGTACATGGGCAAAAAATTTAATGTTTAAGAAATGGATAAAACCCGAGGATTCCGAAAATCTGACAAAAAGACCAAAACATGACCATCGAGCATCCTTAAGAATAAAAATATTTGGAAACAAGGAGTTTCAGTGTCTTCTTCAAGTATATAGCCGTACTTTGATGGTTTTAAACTTCATAGGTTCGGTCGTTTACACTTATGACTCTGTCCTTCAATATTTTGGTTATTGTTTCGACTTTCAAAACTATCATCCAAGTTGTAATTTTGCGAAACAGGCATATCTTAAAAATATAGTATCACAGAATATTTCAAATGAATCATAAAGCAAGGACAGAGGTTCTACAGCAAGAGTAGTAATGCGATACAAGGTCAACAGGTGTAAATCTATAACATGCAAGTAATTGTATAGTTTACGTCATTTTGCAGCTAAGTTACTTACATAAAAACCAATATTATTTAAATGTATCGCAATTGCACAACTGCAGTGAGTTGCCAGTGCTTTTAATTTTAATATGACGCAACTAACTTCGTTCCGATCCTTCTTTGTTTTCTGCAAATTATATGTGGATCTATTAAATACTATATCTATCTGTATTAACAATTCATTAGATCAATTAACTACGGTATATTATAGTTGATGAAGAGTAAGTGCAATTTACATCATTTACAAGTAATCTATTAGACATGTTTATGCAGGAGTTGATTGTAATTAATTTTTGAAGTTCTAAAGACTGAAGTAAGTATGTAAGAAACCGGCCGAGACTGATGGATATTTATTAAGGTATCAACCTCAAAACTTTCTTCAAAATATAAAAGAATAAAAAAATTACGGTAGGAAGAGACAAACCCCTGAAAAAGTAAAATAAATACTAAACGACAGGGATCCCCTCTCTCTTAGTTTCCCCACAATCAAATATCGACAAAAGAATACCGAAGCAACAAGACAGTGGGAAAAGTCAGTAAAATCGAAATCCGAAGGCAAGGCAAATTGATGAGAATGGAACACGGAAACAAACAAGCGCCACGAGGATACACGGGTAACTAAAAGAATAATAATCATTTAATAAACTAAACAGAATTAGAACAAGACAGCACAGCAACTAGAGCACTAGCAATGTGAACTCTGAGTGACATCAGGTGCTCTGGAAAAATTTAACACTTTGTCAGAGAGAACAATCCAGTGAAATGTCAAACCCGGTGAGATGTCCATTGCAGAATGACGTGAAATCTAACTGAAGATATCTAGTCTGTCTCATACGTGAGATAGAACTTCCGTATAGGCTAATAATCAAACGAATATCAGACATGCTGAGAAATGTAGAATCCATACACAGGCCATAATGGCCACATTTTAAGAAACTGGGAAAGACAATACGAAAGTTGTGCTTATCACGCTTGGTGTATAGTTTCGCCTGCAAATTGACTTGTTGTCGACTTCTTAGCAAAAATATAAAAATTAAATAGAAGTATCATATGCATATTAGCTTGATTGGAATAGACGAAATTCAAAATTATTCGAACTTGTGGTTATTTAACGACAAAACGTCAAGTACTTTAAATGAAGAGCAGAAAAGAAAGCAGTATTCGCTTGTTATCACAACTTTTAATGGTTTATTATTTTTATTATGATACAGAGAAAAAGGTTGAAACGTATGTGTTGTTAAAAAGTTGACCGGTTGATGGCATGGTACTTAGTGTCGACCGTTAGCTCGATCAGGTGTTCACTGTTTAAACCGTTTGAACTTATTGCGCACACATTTTGTTTAGTTTAGTTGGGGTTTTACGCCGTTTTCAGCACATTTGGCTATTTCGCGGCGGACAGTTTTTATTGGTGGAGGAAGCCGGAGTACCCGGAGAGAACCACCGAACTTCGGTAGTAAAATTGGCAATCCTTGTCAATTAAGATAGGAGTCGAACACACCCCGCCACAGGTGAGATTCGAACTCACAACCTCAGTATTGACAGGCTAGTCATCATTAGTAGTCATGACGAAATACCTAGACCACTCGGCCACCGAGACCCCTGCGCACATTTTCAAATAAACCTTAAAGCTCATATTTGTTTAGATATTTTTCGGCTTTCCAACATTTTTGCGATTTGTGTAATTCCAGATAACAAATGCAGTGTACCCGAAAAAAAAATTATTGTAGAAATGGTCCCATTGAATATTTTTGTTCAGAATTTTTATGTGAATGAAATCAGTTCTATAGCATGGTATCAAAATTCTGGACAAGTATTTTTTATTAAAAGAACTTTTAACCTTACTTTAACAAACTAATAATTTTACATGTAAACATACGTATCTGAAAATCAGACCAATGGTTACCCTTGTGTCTACCGGCAGCGGTATTGTTTTTGTACTAAATAACCGAATTAACTGCAGAGGACGCACTTGAATAATTATTGTTATATATAAAATTCATGTTTATTCGCGGAAACAATGTCAACTTTTGTTTCGTGCGCAGACCAAATCGGACTTATAATTTTGTTACTTGCAGTATTATATGTACATCGGTTTGTATCAATTTCACATTTGATATGGTTTTAGCACAAAATAATGTTATAACAGCTGTTAAATTATTTATCCCATTTGTAAAGTTTTTTCCTAAAGAAACAATGACCATTTGTTGTAACAAGGGGGTATTAAACACTACCTATATGCGGTGTACATGTATGATACCAACTTCAGTGCAATGAATAAATCATGTTTGTTAATCATTTTCAGATATATATATATATATATATATATATATATATGTAAAGTAAAAAAATACCAAAGAGATATTCGAAGGAGGGGAAAATCGAAACAACTGACAAACGCTGGATAACAACGAAGACAAGCACTACAAGTAAAAACTAAAAACATATGAACAACATAGACCCCACCGAAAAACCCATATATATCTCACGTGTCCTTTTATCTACATTTCTTTAGTAGATGCGATTCCTGCACATGCTTTGAAGACAAAACTGTACATTCAAGTCGTTGTATATCAGCATTTCCCTCAAAACTTACTGACTTTAAAGTTACCATAACTTGAAAGAAAGGGAATTGTTGCTGAAACAAAATCAATCAGTGACAGTTTATGTCATAAAGTTTACCATTGTCTTCACGAACCGACTGATTATCACAATTTGACAATATCAAAATTAAACGCTGGATTTATTTCTGTCGTTACTTATTTGTCACTATCAGGTTGACTCACATCAGGTGCCAAACACAAAGCAGGGATTGATTACCCTTCCGGGGAACATTTGTTCATGGTGTTTGTCGTGAAAATAGTTTTCAGTCTCAATGATTTTTATAATGTTTTGACTTTTAATATAAATTTGTCTGTCCAAATGATTTACGTCCTTTACATTGCCTCTTATAGGTATTCTTTTCCTTTTTCTAATGAGACTGGTGCAATTTTTTATAGGAGCAAGAAGCAATAAAAGAGATGTTTATACAAAAGTACAGAAAGTGTAAATAAACTGTACAAATGTCCTTTTTTAAAAGCCAGTCACTAAAATATTACTATGCAAAATACATCTGAATCTTGTTGACATGATTAAATGTTCCGTAATCAATAAGAAAATGTCATACGGTATCACGATTTACAATAATGAATATAGCATTACCGATGACTTTGACATGTCATAATTTAAAAATATCATACTGTTCGTAATCAGGCTGTATTTTAATTATCAACCCCGACACAAACATCTTAAATTCAATTCATGTCATAAAATACTATCTAGAATTTGATACATCTTAATTTGTTTACCCAATACAAAGTAAGAGCAGATGAAAATTGTTAGCTTCCTTAGTGAAGATTTACTATAAAGTACATTGTAGAAACCTTGTATATATGTTGAAATATTACTACACCAGAAACATTACAAAACAGAATTTCAGATAATAAAAAGGAGCACGGTTCATGAGTATAATTCATAATACAAAAAAAAGGAAATTAAGATAATTATAGTTCATTTGTTAGGACTAAAGTTAAACAGGTTCAGCCCGTTAAAACCGTTAACACCAAGTGTCCATGCACCTGTCAGCCTGTTATTGAATTTGGTATTCTTCCTATTATCTAGAGTCCGTTTTATTTTTTAAACCCTTGAATGCAAAAAAATGAAAATTGATATGGAAAAAATTCAAGATCATTTTGTACCAAGTAGTCCAAAACATCTCATTAAATTCAATGTTTTCCGAAAAATTTAACGTCTGGATGAATCGACGATATTAACAATTTCAAACTATCTGGTTAAGCGGTCTTTCTTCTGTAAGTATTGGACATAAGGTCGGGAAATCGGAACAAAGTGTATTGGTTTGATGATCAATGTATTTTAGATTTGGAAAGCGTTTATCGTTTATTAAAAATTGTTGATATTTGATTTATATACTACCAGCATTTCTAATAAATATCACTTTTTATATTCTCTAAAACAAGATCTTTTACATTTACTTCTATTGATGACTCATTGTCCTCATCAGATATCTTTCTAAGCTAAAATATTCCTGACCAAATATTCGTCAAAAGTCAATAAGTGCTTTATGAAATAAGGAATTTTACTTTTTTTTCTGCAATAAATTAAACTCATACGTATAATTTAAAGCATACAATGCGCTAGGTAACAACAACGAAAAAAGATTGTGACATCAGTGTTTTGGAATCACCCAACATATTGTAAGTTTTTGAACTCCTGTGAGGTGTCAATTTCAGTACGACGTAAATCCTAACCGGAGATATATAATCTCATTTGAGAGATAAAAGCTTCGTACTATTGAGAGAATCCTAATGATATCCGCATAGGTTTTGACCGAGTGATAATATAAACAAAATCGGAACATTGACACTGTTTTAGAAGTTTATGAGACAACAATTTCGTTCTGTTTAGAAAGTAATCTCACGACAGTAACATATAAACTATAAAATATGGCACTAAGGTAGGGAAGTTCACAACTGGAAATTTAAATAGTCAAGCTTATCATAAATTTTAATTTAATTTGTCCATGTGTACATGTATAAGTCTAGGTATGGGTATGAAGCAGACGTTGATGTGACGGCTAGGTTTTTACGTTCAAGTTTGTTTGCGTATATAGGATGCAGGTAATGATTAAGTTAAAATTATTACGAGATACCAGATCACCTATAAGGCGGAAATAAAACTGAAATTAAAGGACTATGCTAGTTTCTCTTATTCTTACACTTGCAAAACTTTCCAAACAAAACCAATTGTTTAAAATCCACGGTCATTGTGTCCCTTAGGAATTTTGAAAGACTGATAAACCAGTCTTCCTGACTCAACAAATATACTGGCGACTAGCATGGTACCAGTGAGATTTTGGTAAAATAACCCCTTTCCTTACACAATACTAGATACTATTAGGCATACGTTTTTAGATCTTATTTAGTCCATCAAAAATTATTAATTAACCTACAGGGAAGAGAAATCGTTTATATAATATTTCTACATGCACAGATCATGAAAACAGTTCCTATTATGTTCAAATACTGAAATACAATGTTATGTAGATTATATAGATAAGTCATATTGGTTTTAAACTGCTTTCCTAGTTTAGATCGAAAGAGAACAGATCAGGAAGATATGCAATTCGGTTATTTGATAAATTTATCAAAGAAAAAACACAGGAAGTTTATTTTGATCAATCTCTTCCTTATCCATAATATTAACAGATAAAATATCGGCAAAAGAATAACGAAGATAGAGAGGAAAGTCCATAATATCAAAATCTTAAGACCAGAGAAGAAAACGGTAGCTTGGAGAACAAATACTATTAACGGTGTGACTTGCAGGATTAATATGAATTTAATGTATCCGGACAATAATCATGACCGTACACTATACTTCATTTTGACATAAAATGGCTTGAACCAACAGTTTAAAACAAGAAGTTAATAGATATATCAAGTTGAAACACACTTTGTTGGTTTTTATCCTGCAATCAAGCCATTTCCGGTCTAATAAAAGGGGTAGAATAAACGTTAGTCGTATATGGTCAATGACCTAATAAAGTCTACTGGTACTTGTTTACACGAAGAACGCGAGGAGCGTAGCGAATGTACCAGATAACGTCGTGGCGTTTCCCGTGTATTCACTGCAGTTGAATTTCAAGGTATTTCACGCATCTAAAGGGGATTGCAGGATAAAGACAATACAAAGTTATTGTCGGAAAATATAAAATTTATTTGGACTCGCTGCGATACATGGGGGAAAGGCTCACTCATGTTTCTAAAGCTCGCCCAAAAAATTTTTATATTATGCAGTGTCTATGGAAATAATTTATTTATATTGCGTTTCCAAAGTACAAAATGAAATTCAGTTACGACTGGAAGAATCATGTGGTCTTTTTGATCCGGATGCCTTAAATCAAAGAGAAAAGAACAAGACACAAAACTAAAGCACTAGCAATATGACCCAACATGGGTACTCCGGAAGGGAAACTATTTCCTGCGTCGTTACAGGATAGGTTTCTTTCTGTCAATTCATCGTTATTATTCATAAAATGGGTTCGTGTACACCAAACACCGGCATCCTATGGTTGCTAATTTTCATTTTATTTAAGTTGTTTGGATCCCAAAATGTATAGTGCATTTGTTTGCTAACACCGATCGCAGTATTTCAACAAATACTACTGATTATCGTGATTGGTATATATTGCTTGGATCTTAGCAAATTCTGTGATCCCAATTTTGATGTGCATTTTCAACAATACATGTGTTATTAGCATCGACCAAGAACAACATTCTTGAAAGTTAAACAATAAACCAGAATAACGGATAATTATTTTTAAATCTTGAATTACAAAAGTGTTTTTTTTAAAAATTAAACAACATCTATACATCAAACACTCTTCTTTCAAAAAAAAAATCACAATTTTATAAAATTTATTTTTTAGAATTTCACACTAGAACACATGCAAATACGAAATGGTAAACCCTTCAGAAACTTAAGCCAGTATGCATAAATTCAATTGTAGAAATAAACATTTTTATTGACTGTTTAATAGCGACCTTCAAAAAAGCTTGCATAGTTCATCGGTCATGCGCATCAGATGTGGTATTTCTTTACTTCTGGTTCCGGACCGGCAAAGAAGATTAAACCCCATATTTCATTATTACAATGTACCAGTAATACAAATATACTTATTTCAGCTGCCGTAAGACATTGTCTCTCTATTATTGCATTTATTATTTTGAAAAAGAGACATATACATAGCAGGAACTGAATACCCTTCCGGAGTACCTAGATTCACTTAATTGTGACTTAGTTAACCGTTGTATATGTTCACTTGTTTTCCCGGCCGCTTCAGCTTGTCCTTTTGCATTATCTCATTTGAGTTTACACCTACTGTAGATATCCTTGCCCATTTTAAAGAAATCATGAAAATAAACGATCCAAGCACCTTTTTTGTTTCATTGGCAAAATACATGTATTTTAATGTTATATTGCAAGTATAAGTGATTTTTAATGTGTTTCAGGGATCTGAAACGTGTACATGTAGGACAAGAACCTTTCATATACATGTATTTGCATTATTTGTTGTTTTTGGGCAAATTTGACTTGGTCCAATGAACACACCCGTCTACTTTTAAAAGCGATTTCATGAAAGTTGGAAAATAAAGATCAACTTGAAGTCACCCGATAGTTACAGAAGTTTTTTCTTTAAAAAAAATCATTTAACTATTAAATTTATATTTTTTTATAAGCCCATCATGGTATTGAACAAAGAAAGATAATCCCACAAATAACATTTTTACTTGTCCAATTTTTTTTACAACTAAGGCCCATGTGTTTCCAGAATTGGAGTCTGACCACAAGTCTGAGCCCTAACTCTCCATAAAAAAATCAAAATTACACATACTGACAACATTAAAGGTGAAAAAATAAAACTAGCATTTAACAGTAACTTTGGGTAACGTAGTAAAGGCAGTTTTGAGAGAAATAAAGTCTTTCAAGTATTGAAATTTTGTCAGAATATGGAATTTGGTATTATGAGAAAGGGGCGAAGGGGATTTTCAAGTCATATTGATACAATAAACTTAAGCTATACATTGGTTAAGAAATATGAAATTAAAAAACGAATAAGTATTTCCCAGAAAGGTCCTTAAGTGTTTTTTGGCTAAACCCTTTCGGTTTTTCATATAATTTTAAAATTTTGTTTTCGGTATCCCTTTCATTGTGACATTACCCGTCACTGGGCACTTATTGGCCATTCATTGTGGCATGGAACATTTCTGATGAGGCATTCTTTGTGGCATTAACGATGCATTCTTTGTGGCATTAACGAGGTATTCTTTGTGACATTGAAGAGGCATTCTTTGTGCTGGCATTGATCACATCTTTTGTCGAAATGTCACATTTATAGTGCGTCAAAATTAGTATAATTGAAACGGAACCCTACAGTTCTTGAAAATGGTAAATCATATTGTAATTTGCATAGCTTGTATCCAATCCAATTGTCTTGTTGACTGACAATAGAATAAGTTTAAACTAGGAACCTGTATATATCGGTTTTATTTGACAAGTACAGTATAACAAATACTTAATTTTTAGTTTTCTGTTTAATGTAAATCGAGTAAGGTAACTGTACATTAACTAACGAGTACGCGTAGCGCATGATTGATTAGTGTTTTCGGTCACTAGTTGAAGTGAGTGATCTATTCGAATTTCAAAATTAGTTTGGCATAACGAAGTTTGGAAATATTTGACGAGAGAATGTGATGGGTAATGCATTTAAACGATGAGAAAAAAAACTTGGGCGAAACTCAATGTTACATCAATTTAACTTGTAAATTATCATGAATGTTCTTTCTCAGGTGAAATCGCGTATTTCGTCAGTCTCAGCGTAACCATGTTACATGACTAAATGACTGTTGAAAACAGCGTCCTGTAATATATTACTGAACATAAAAATTTGTAGACACATTATGTTGTCATAGTACAGTTACAGATAGAGTCCACAGCATCACCAGAGGAGGGCTTGAACTGTATTACAACAACAGTGTAGGTCACTATACTACCAGCAAACTGAAAAGACGAAGATAACTTGTGTTTGTTGTTTATCTACACTAAAACAAGTTACAGTTGTATACCCTAATCCTTATTATTAATTAACTAATAGATATACTGAACTCAATAACTAAAAACTGCCAATACAATAAAAGCACAAACTATGGCAATATGGCACGTGCTATGCCTCAAGCCAATATGGCTTATCTCGGACCCATAACAATGCCAATATGAAAAACATAAGGTAATAATACTATAGTTTTGACAAAAATTATTAAAAAAGACCGTTTACTGACCGTTCAACCGGTCTTCTGTGACCTTCTACGGGATCAGTGAAATAGGGTCACATAAGACAGGTGCTCTCTCTAGGTTCGATTAATAGAAAATTAAAACAAAGGGAATAGTTTAATAGAGGTGGTCACTATATATGACAGGTTTGACTCTTATATAAACAATTTTTACTTTTTATTTATATTCAGTTTATTCTAGAAATAAGATATCCTCCAAATTTTTTAAGTAACCTAAGAATGCCTGTTCTTATTGTTTGCAATTTTACTCAAACAATGAGTTTCATCTGTGTAAATGCAGAATACATTATATATGTTTATACTTACAGCAATAATTGTAGGTTTATCAATTGTAAACAAGCCAAATGCAGAATACATTATATATATATATATATAAATTATAACATGGCATTTTTCATATCACACCTATTATCAGCCCTAGGTCAAGATATCAGCCCAAGAGCCGTTAGGCTCGAGAGATGATTTTGACCATGGGCTGATAATGGGTCTGATATGAATAATGATATTTTTATCATATACTTCAACATTTGTGTTTTATAGGTCTCCATGAAAATTCTTATCTCAATGATTTCAGTCTATGAGACCTATTGACAGGAGGACCTCCACTTGACCTAATGACGTCGTAGAACAAATGCTTTTTTAATTGTGACGTCATACTTTTACTTTGTGATGTCAAAAAACTAGGGAATTTGTATTGTCAATCTTGTAAAATAACGGACGGGTACCAGTCTAGGATTAGGGGTGTGATATAAAACGGAAGCAGTTGATATAAACCGGAAACAATTCATAACAAAGTCATATCAGCCCGCTAAGCTAATTCTTATATAAGATTTGGGCAGAAATATGTACAATTTCCAATTTTAACATGTTTATCGTTGCATGATCGTAGGGTAAAATTTTACCTTTATTTTCTAGAAGTATATATACTTACAGCAATTATTGTAGGTTTATCAATTGTAAACAAGCCAAATGCAGTGAATCCAATTTGATTTGCGGTAAGTTTTGACAAGAAAACATTCATCTGAAAATGTAAGAAACTTTTCATTAAAAATAAACTCTCTCTCTTGAGCATAACTAAAATGCGTACATATCTATATACTTCTTGACCATGTTCAAAATGTATTTCAAATTCAAATAAATTTTCTTTCAGAAAATATTGTATATTTCAATGAATAATTATTTCCAATTTTTTTAAAGTCAAAATGAAACGACAAATTTGTTATTTATCAAACAAGCACTTGTTACAATTTAACCCCTCAATAAATAGCAGTCATTACTTAAAAACCAGAAAATGGCTGTAGAAGTGCAGCATATACAGCTTTCACAAGAGCCAATATTAAAGAAGATCGTCTACTCTCTTGCGTTAAATAAAGACACCTAGTACATTCGTTAATTTTACACTATATTGTAGAAGCATTGCTTCGAAAAATGAACTGGGACATTTTTCGCGTACAATGCTGGGTTTTTTTTTAATCATCAGGAAGATTTACTTTTGAGACCAAAACTTTGAAAAGCCAAAATCAGTTGAGTCTATCAGGCCTACACATGATAGCAAACTGATTCCAGGTAGGATCGAATTTTCGTTCGTTTGCTGTATCCTTACTTTTAAAGGCATTGCTAATGAAGAAAACGTCAACACTTGTTTCTAAAGCTTTTGTCATTGCCGAAAAAACGATAAGGTATAAGACTGCAATGGGGTTAATGAAACCATAAAAGCCACTCAAGTCTAAAATTCAATCTGATGATGCACCTTAAAACAACCAACCTTACTACTACTTATGAAGAAATTTGTTATATTCAAAAGATTCCTGATGGAAACCATTTGTGTGAATGGATATATAAACCAAAGATTATATCGGTAAGGTGTATATAGCCGGGTGCTGAACTAGATGAGTATTTATTTGCGTTGTAATAACACATTTGTAAAAATCTCGCCTAGCAGTTCCATAGATAAGGCTACGCCAAATTGATCTTTAGTTCTTTGGATTTCGCCGGTCCAATTTTTGGACTATGTAAAATTTAAGAAAACAATTTTTGCCGCTTCATTTTGCAAAAAAGCTGAAATTTATTCACCACATTATCTAATTTTTTCAAGAAATTAAAAGTAAAAATTGTTTGCTGCCTCCTAAATTTTCTAAAGATTGGGATTTTTCCCATTTTTTGCAATATTTTAGTAAAGATATGTACGCCGCACGTGAATTTGATCTTTGCCCGAAAAAACTAGTCCTCATGAACTGAAAAAAAATAAAATTAAAATTTTTGCCATCCAAAAATCAAAAGAACTAAAAAATCAATTTGTTGTTGCCTAAATTATAAATATATATTTTTTACTTATTAAAGCTAAACCTGTTTCGACATGTTTTTTTTTTATTTCAAAAACTGTTTTTCACGAGCTTACCTGATCAAGGTTTATCAAGGAATGGGCAATAAAATTTAGCATCAGAGGACAATATGCGTTACAGTGATAGCAAGCGTACACTACGGGAAATGCACACAATGCGCAAAAAATATTGGTATCTGAGGTAATTTTATTTATGTTATTAAAATGGGATAAAAACGTATTTATCATGTTTTCTGGATTCACTTTCTAAGTTATATGGATATATCAAGGATAAAATTAACTTCATATTAATATTTTCTATTGTCTATGGATGGAGCTTTAGTCATTTCGAGTGGACCTTTTAAGATCTTTTAAAATAACCCTATTCAATCATAAATAAAATTAATTTACCAATTTATATATAAAAGAAATAATAAAAATGAACAAACACGTTCAGAAAAGCAAAATGTTTCCAATATATTTGGAAGATAAGTTTCAATTCTTTACTGATCACTTAAGGTTTTTTTGCCACTGTCACTTGGAGCGGGATCGTTGTACTCCGTCAAATAATTTTGTTTCATATATTTTATTATTCCCCAATCCAGTTGAAGCTCTCTACAGCACTTGTGGATAAAATTTCAGCTTTCCATATTGTTTACCTTTGGCACTGCCCAGGAGACATTTATTGAACCTGCATATATACAGTGCACTGAAAGGGTATGATACAAACTACATTTTCATTTCATTATATTTACTTTGTTTACGGTTACGACTATAAACCGTTGAATTTTGACCACCTGCAACAATAAAACGTAAAGGAAGGGCTACGTTTACAACGAAAATAAATATGCAGGTATACAATCCACTCAACCGAAAATGATAAATTAAATATTATTTTTGTAGGAGGTAATCTTCAATCCTGGAATATTTTTCGCAGTATTGTTTTAGAGCGCGCACGCGCGGTAACTTTTTTCAACATATTCTACTTGATTCAAAGTAATTTTCAATACTGCCTTCTTGTATTTCAGTTTGATCCCGCCCTTTTCATAATTTTTATTCTCTTCTCTCGTACATATGGTTGTTCCCTAATGGTGACAAACTTAAGGGGAAATTGTGAGCTTTAAGTTCAAAGCCAAAGATCTTGCACTGACGTTCAAAGTAAAAACATCAATAAACCTTGTTCGCTTGCTAATGAATCAAATATAATAGTACCAATTATTGATAGTCCGAGATAGATAGCTGCTCAAGAATCGTGTTAGAGATAATTAACAAGAATTTAATATCGTAAGTCGTTCTTTTGTTCAAAAATACTATTTAAATTCATTTTGTACACGCCGTTATAGTACTACTAACCTGGTGACACTGTACTGGAGTAAGTGAAGTCATGTCAATGCTGTATATATGTTCAATTGGAGCATGTGCCTGAATAAAAAAAAACGTTTAATTTTATATTGCACTGCTATATTATAGTGTTATTAAATGGATATTTTCATATAAAGCCTGTATTATGTCTGAGTCAGTCGTATTGGGTCGAGGTCAACTGTATAGCTGATCGAGACCCTATATAACTGTACGAGGACATACTACAGGCTTTATATAACAATACCCATTGTTATGACACCTTTATTAACTAATGCCTTAAAATTACAGTCCTTTTATTAACCAATGACTTAAAATACATTATAAATCGTTTAATACAATCCCATGTGTCTGAAACGTTCATTAATACAGGTTTTATACAGAAAAACCGGAACTGGTCATTAATACAGGTCTAATACAGAAAATACTGTATTAGACCTGTATTAATTACCAGTTCCGGTTTTGTATTAACTGGACAGTTTTTACTGTATTTCAACACATTAGTTAATAATACTTTTTATTTTTTACACTAACACATCCCAATATATTTTATATAAGATACGTCAAACGAGCTTAATAATCTCATCAAAAATTAAATTCAAATGTATTAGATTATTCGATAGTTTTATCGTGTTCAACAGATACAACGGAGAAACGATAGAGTTTTTGACTTCTCATTGCAGGCTATTTTAAAATCAGAATAAACCATGTATAGAGATATATAGATTCTCCTTCAGGTACGAGTGAGTTATGGAATTTCTCCACCCAAGATAGTTAAATTTTCGATTTTCAACACGCGAGCTTTAGCGAGCGTCTTAAAATCTAAAATTTAACTATTGAGGGTGGAGAAATTCCATAACTCACAAGTAATTTGTAGGAAAATCTGTTTCTCCTATGACTTTCGACAAAAACCTCAAGAAAATGTCATTGCTATGTAGTTTGTTTAAACATAGACGTCATTTCGGGACTTCTCTAGTTTATCGTTCCAATAACTGTAGAAAAAACGGCGGTAATTCCCACGTAGAAATTTAATCACCGGGAAGTAGTTCAAAATATTATGTATTTTTATCCCACCGATCAAACACGTCAAGAATAGGAAAAATTATTATTCACACGACATCTCCAGATGTTAACGGCCGGAAGTGTAACTGTTATTTCGAACATTCCATAAGTGTGTTTTCCGCGGTACTGAAAGTATGCTTGGCTGTTTGAGAAAATCGCTGATTTTCTAGAACATATTAAATAAACACGTTGTTTAAAATAAACCCTAGCGATCCGACTGCACTCAAACTTACTCTTCTTGAACGTAGTAAAAGTGAGAAATCAAAAATTTTGCTGTCTTTTAAATTCTTCGTTGCGGGTTTTAAATGGTATTATTTGTCAAAACATGTTAACTAAATAAAGTTCATATTTTAAAATACTATAGATATTAAAATAATTTACTTTTATTTTTCAGAGAAAAATTGTGGGTGCTATTCTCATTAAAAATATACGTATTATTTTTTTTTAACAGAAACTGTAAAAGAAATTGTTTCGTACGTACCTCATGATTAACAACTCCACCACCAAGGAAAATTATCAGCATCTGTGTTATACTTAGACATGCTGACCAAAATGTTGCAATGTAGGAAAATGTATCTATTGATTCAAACAGGACAAAGTATAGAGTGAAAATTATCAATGGTATAACGGTTCCAATGGATGACATGACATACATAGAAAATACCCTGTCTGCCTGTGCCAGAACTCTTGTCAACTGTTCATGTTGCATTCGACTTGTTTCAATGTCGCCTTTAAACTTGCCGTCGTTAAAACATTGCCGGAAATTCCTGTTGAAATGTTTGAAAGTTTTTAACAACGCCAAACAAACGACGAAAAATGACGCTATCACTAAATACCATGTCGAAGTAAAATAAAAATAAGTAACCAGGAAAACGATTCTCATTATAATATCAACCACGGGACTCACTTGTCCAAATGGTCCGGAAACATTTCCATTCAAGAAGTACGAACCTAGTCCGGTAAATGTGAAAGCAATGACAAGCCATACAAGGTATAAAATTGTTGCACCGACGGCACATTTCCTTATGTAACTATAGTTATCAAAGCCAACTGATTTTGCTACAGTGTCAAATATGTCACAAAATCTTCTCAGGTGTTTACAAACAAAAAAGTTACAAACGGAACAATAAGCAATTTGGAAAAACCACATTGCCGTTATGATTTGGTTACAAACGATGCCATCAAATTTTGTAACATTTACAAATGATGACAAGGTCAGTGCCAAATTAAACCATAAAACCAAAATAACGAAAATGGCGTATACTCTATAAAATTTTCCACATGATTTAGTACGTGGATTATCCGATATTTCGGTGTCTGAATACGTAGTTTTCCCAAGTAAAGGTATTCCATTTAAAAGTCCAACAATTTTCATACACCAAAACAAAGGCTTCATCGAATGGAGAAAAGAATTTCGGTCAGTCCATGCCATTTTCTGAGGAGCTGACTCTAACGTCGACCGTGCCAGTGTGAAAGGATAAATCTTACTTGCCATTGTATATGGCATCTGGAAGCGTTATTGCTGCGATTAAAATGAAGTGTTATAAATATTTATAATAATTTATAAACTGGAGAATCATCAGAAGCATGCATGTACGGACATGTGATATCTAAATTTACAGAATGAAAAGCTTTATAGAAACAGAATGATGGATTAGAAGCAAACACAATTGATGAGTACTTTATTTACAATGTCAGGTTAACAAAATAATATCGTGTGCTTGAAACGTATAAGGGTTGAGTATTTTTTCAATTAATCCGATGTGTAAATATGAACTGATATCTAAAGAACTTTTACAACAGAAAAACGATACTGTACTATATATTTAATTCCAATTTAGTGTCTAAATAGGAATTATATAAAGCATGTGATACGTGCCATCTGCACTTTTTTATAATTTTTGACACTTCCGTACTAAGCTCACGTTAGCAAAATTTAGATTTAATTATTATATAGCAAATTAGTGTAATGTTTTATATTTCACAATCTAATTTCCACCCCTTTGAAGACAAACAGAGATGATATCATTACAAGTGTTTTCTTGGGTTTATAAACACTGTCGTAGGTTTATAAGAACACCTTAGAACATTTATTTTGGGGGTAAAGAAAACTATTTTGTCAAAATACTAGAAGTACATTTTTATATATAATGCTTAAAAACTTTCTGAAACAGTATAACCAGTGCAAGTGCTTGTCTCTTTGCTTTTCCAAGTTTTGATAACAAAATATACCAAATGAAGGTTAATACAGACATTTAATTGACATTTAAATTTTAAATGAGCAGAACTCCTTTCGGTGAAATGAAGAATATAAGTTATTGTCGGAGCAGACATTGCGTTGGATTACTTTGCATTGAGAATTCGAACCCTAGAAACAGATGGTCTGCCGAAAAGGTTGTCTCATCTTCAGTAAAAGGTCACCATAGAATCATCATTCTGAATATTATGCAAAATACGTTTCACAAGGAGCGTCTCTCCGAACACGTTCAGAGTTCAGAAATTGTACGTTTAACACAACAGATATTGAAGGTCTGCACATCTGCTCCATAGAAAAAACCATTGGCAACGACAGTAAAAAATCCCACTTCATCTAGATACTCGTATTAAGAAATCAAATTTTGGCTAGGTTTAATGATCTTTAGAAGAGGATATACATTCCAATATTCATATGATTGTTATTATTGAAATGAGGCGTGAATATTAAGCAGAAAACACCACAGGAAAGTTGATCATTTTTGGTGGTTACTCTTGCATCAAGACAGCAAGTAGATATTTTGTTCAAAGATGGCTATGTAGAAGTGCCGGTAGTACATAGTTGTACTACTAATATTATAGATTTTTGTACCGGTAGTACAGAGTTGGTACTACTAATATTGTAGATTTTTGTACAGGTAATACACAGTTGTACTACTAATATTATAGATGATTTTTGTAACTTTCATTGTGAAACAACATGAAAATTCCCTCAATTTGCTATTCCAAACACGTTTCAGCATTTCAACTATGCATATGAATCATGAATTATTTTTATTTGAAATGCAGAGTTGGTGGAAAAATCTACAAATAAAAAGAACATCTCTATCTACATTTTGTACTAGTATCAGGAAGCAGCAGGACAAATTGCCCCCCCCCCTCCCCCCCCCCCCCCCCCCCCCCCACTTTCGATACATCCCACCCCCTTTAAAATTTTATATCAAACTCGCCCCCATCGGAGGATGGTCAACCCGACCCCATTAGAAATTTGTCAAATCTTTATTGAAAACTACCTACTACCAATTCGCCCCCATCGATGGGCGAATTAAGAAGAGCGAAATTTTAATTTAATTTATTTCAAACGTCATAGTAAAGACTAGAATAGAATCTTTTTTAAAATATACGTAAAAATAGCCATATTTCGTTAAGAATTTCAATTTTATCAGTCTTAATAACTAGTTTTGACTTACCAGAATTGCAGGTACGATGCTGCCACCCATCACATGACTCACACTGTAGAGCCTCCTGTCTGGGACATACAGGAGACACACACAACAAAAGGATACACGGTAGACATTTTGAATACCCTGTACATGGTTACTGCGAATTTCTTTTTATGATTTTGATACCAAGCTATACATATTTCTCAATTTTAATTTATTTAAAAACAATAAACCACACCAATCTCTTTTTTTCTTGAAATAACATATCAACATTTAACTTCACTTGCTTGTAAGAACAGCTTATGTATATATTGTTTGATTTATAAACGACACTATGCTTGAAGACGTTTTGTCGGTAATAAATATATTAAGTAACATGTAACAACAATCTTAATTGATGTGTCAATTATTACTTGTATTCGCATTATTGCTGATTAGAGAATAATTTTAACCTAATAATTTTTTTACATAATTCCGGGAAAGTCAGGCGAGTTGACCTATCTCAAACTGCAAATTTATACATTTTTGAAGGGGCGGATACAACATATTTCACATAAAGAATACTTCATTTCAGTTAAAACTCTATCGGGAAAGTGGGGGGGGGGGAGTTGACCAATCTCAGACTGGGGCGAGTTTGTAATTGCACATTTATACATTTTTGAAGGGGGCGGGTTGACCAAACTCAGATGAGGCTAAGTGGGGCGACTTTGATGAAAGGGGGGGGGGGGGGGGGGGGGGGGGTGTGAGTTGGAGTGGGGCCAGTTGACTTGGATTCTATCAGGTCATGATCAAATTATGACAGTACATTTGTAATTTCAAATGTAGTCAGATCTTGTTTTTTTTCAGTATGAATATCAACTTTAAAAACTTAATAAAATCTGGAGAATAAATGAAAAAAACATGTGGTCAAGATCACATGCCATTTGCCAAAAAGCCACAACACCTGAGGAATACAGACCAGTTTGTTGTCTAAATTCAACAAAAATACTCTCTTCCTATGAAATTTCACTCACTGGTAATTTTATGCACATTATAGTTCAGTGTGAAACTTTGTCACTAAATCATGGTTTATACAGACTCTTAAACTTCAAATTCCATGACATTTCAAGACCTTTCATTACTTTTCCATACCTCATTGAAGATCTTTTAAATACTGATCTTTAACAGACAGTTTAAAGCGCACTAATGACTAAATAACAAACCAAAGAAGTAGAGATCCAGAAATCATGAATAACCTAAACAATATGTTGGCACTATCGATAACGGTGAGGAATTATTCAATTTAATTATAACAAATGTACAAATTAAGATTTTAATTTCAAAGTTCACATACACTGGTATTCAAGCATGTTTCAATGACAAAACCTTAAATTCCATGACTTTCAAGCACTTTACCTGCTTCTCAATGACCTTCAAAAGACCAAAGTGAAATTCAAAGATTTTCCATGACCTGTATGAACCATGTAACTCTATTCAAATTTTAGGATAAAGGGTTGGTGACACCTCAATGTCACTGTTGACTGATTATGATTGATGTGTTTGTTTGAAAGCTGGTAACCGTGTCTGTTGGACACATATATTCTTGTTTAAATCTTTTTGTTTTACTGATTTTGTCCATTTCTAGTAATGGACAATTCCACCAAATGGGGGTATCAACTGGCACATTCCTTTCAAAAAACATGTCAAGAAGAGACCAGTCAAGGATCATCCCTTCAAAGTATAGCCAAACTGGCCCAATAATTTCAGAGATTTTTGAAAACATTTTTGGTGATTTATTTTTAATAGAATCAGCCATATTGGTGGAGGTCCAGATCAACCAACATGCTTTTTAAAAGGGTCCATTCAAGGACTTTCCCCTAAACTTTGGTCACAATTGGCTTAGTTGTTTCAGATATGATTTGTACAGGAAAGTCCACTTTTTATTAGATTTTTTCCAATGTTTAAGTCTGTCTTACACTTGTCCAAAATTTATTATAATTGAAATTTGAAATTCACTTTTCAGAGTTGGTTGTCAAACATACAAGACTTTGCTGCCAGATTAATCCTAAAATTGATCTGCTCAGCACGATTTTTCTTTATAATTCATCTTGATAAATGCTTTCCAATCTTTTACTGTTTGGGGAAATAAGAATGGCAAAAGGAACAATTTAGCAAAGTTTCCAGATTTCTTTTAATCTTTAAAATGTATCAATTTAAACAAGTTCAATAATCATACATAACACTGGAAACATTGCCTTTTCTAAACATCCATAATATACACCATTTGACTTCTACATACACATCACATAGATCCTGCACATCCATAAGAATTGTTCCATTCTATATATAAGTCTAAATCTTTGTTAGACACACTTGCTCTGACCTGTGGTAATGCATCTTCAAAATCTTGAAATGTGATTGGTCTAACCTGTATGGGAAACATATTTATGTTAATTTTGAAATTAAGGCAATGAATTCATTAAAGCAAAAAAAGCAGCAATAATTAAAGCTAATATTAATTTTTTTTTATAATTTTTTAATTATTTGGCAATAATTTCTATTTCCAAGTGCAATAACTCTCACAATAATTCGATCACCTGAAACTCAATCTAAATCTGTAACTCATCATTGTAAGCTCACATACCAACAAGAGGCTCCCAAGAGCTCGAATCGCTCACCAGTTATATTTTGTGTAGATCTTGCACCAACAATTATTTTTTTTTTGCTATATAATGTACACTGTCACAATTTTCTCCTTAATATTGACGTGTACACCTAAAATATAGAATCCTGAACCCAAATATATCTGGTTGCTTTTTCAATGACCTTGACCCTTGACGCTACAATTTCATTGTACAGCTACCATTTAATTTATTTCAAGTTATGTTCTAAACATCTGTGACAATATGTCAGACCATTATTTTCTGTTTACATATAAATAATCTTTCAAGGGCAAAAACTCCTAAAAGGGTTAATTGAAGATTTTGGTCATGTTGACTTATTCGTAGATCTTACTTTGCTGAACATTTTTGTTGTGTACAGTTTTACTTTATCTATAATAATATTCAAGTTAATAACATAAAACTGCTAAATTTCCTTAAAATTAACAATTCAGGGGCAATAAACCCGACAATGGATTGACCAATTTGTCTGAAAATTTCATGGCAGGTAGATTTTGACCTCATAAACATTTTTACTACTATACAGTTTTGCTCTAACTGCTTTAGTTTTTGAGATATGAGCCAACAAGTTCATTTTCACCTATGTTCTATGTTTAGCAATGGCAGCCATGTTTCTCGATGGACAAGAAAATAACTCAAAATTTATATTAGATACCCTAAGGATCTTTCAGTTTAAGTTTGGCTGAAATTGATTCTGTAGTTTTAGAGGAGAAGATTTTTAAAAGTTTACAAAGATGAAGAAAAAACTGAAAAAATGTCTTTTAAGGGCAATTTTTCTTATTTTAGGAAACCCTCTAACCTTTTGACCTAATTAAAACTAGATGGTTCTCTAAAATAATACAATGACCTACCTGGTCAGCTGATATGGATTCAATTTCCCCAAATGCCATGGATCTTATTGGTCCTAATGCAGCTTCTCTACACAGGTTAGCCATGTCAGCCCCAGAATAGCCTAAAAAAATATAAGTTCTCAGAACATAAATCAACATGACTAGTGACTAATTTTAAATATATATTTTTTTCTGTTTGGGTACTCGTTCTTTCTTTCCATTTAAAAGAAAGATCTTTCCTTGTCCTGTTATTCCTTTTCTATTTGCAATATGCTTTCTCACAATAATATTGCTACATCAAAATCCAATTCAGGATATTCCTATTACAGGTGAGTTAATTTTCATTTTTCTTGGTTTCAATGCAAAAATGGCCATGATTTTTTTGTTTTTGAAAGATCTAACCTCTGAAAACCACATCTTTAACAACAATTTAGCCTTATTAATCCTAATAAAGTAACTTTTCATAACAAATATCCTTGATTATCAACTGTAAAGTAAATAGTTTCATCGAATAATAATTGAAACAGTCAACAGTAATTGTATTGTACTATTTTAGGAGGATTTAACAAATATTGTCATTTAGGTCAACTGCATTATTTGTTTTCAATTAATGGTTTGTTAATTAGTAAACAGTAATTTTATAATAGAATATTTAAGTACCACAGACCCTAGAGTTGTTAACAAGAGGAGATAATATATAACAGTACATTAAAATTAAAAAATTCTGATCCTTACTGTTTGTTTTTAAAATATAAAAGTAAAACAGTAACATGGGTTGAAAATGTATAGCTAGATGGCACTTAGGATAGTGCTTTTTGTCAGTGAACTGTCATATTGCATGATGAACTACTGAATTTTTTGTCTCATGCAGATTCCATTGGAAACTTGGAAACTACCAAATTCAGGTGAAATGGGGAATGTGGCAGAAATATGCATTTTTTTTACTACTTGAGTTTTTGTCACTAGAATACTTTTGGGTTATCACTGCGTGTTTATGTGTAAATCTGTTAATGGTAATCCCCATTCTTTAAATCTTTTCTACATATTGGTTTCAAGTTTGATTATTTTTGACAAAGACCCTTTATATATATGTTACTTTTGTAATTGTTATTTACCTTCATCATGTAAAAAAAAAAAATATTGATCATACTGCCAAACATAGAAAGATCATGTTTTGGTATGGTAACAGAACAGGCTTTAGCAGATGTACATAATTCTGAAATGGTGCCATACAAAGATCACTCCTAATATGCCAAGTAGTTTCAGAGAAGATTTAAATATTTTCTACTGATTTTAGCATTTTTAACATTACTATGTATAATTTTCTATAGAATTTAACATTTTTAAAAACAATATATTTTGGAAAAGGAACAGACAATGCACAATTCAACCATATATCTCCCCTTCCACCAGTGTTTTCATAATAGCTGTAAATGTTTTATGAATTTTCTAATTATATTAAAGGTGTCAAGATTCCTAGGCAAAATTTTGAAAGGGCAATTCCATCAAAGTTGAGTTTCAATTGGCCCAGATTTTAAGAAACTCATAGGAAAAGTGATAGTAACCAATATATTTGAGCTAAACCCGGACATTCACAAAATATAGCAAATGCTCACATAAAATTTAAATAATCGACAAATACAATAAGAGGTTTCAGAATAGTTGACCATCTATACTATATACCATCTGTCCTTTGACATATATACTCCAGTTCCTCTTCTGATAATTGGTATTTCTGTTGTGAAAGCAAGTTGACAACGATCTGTTTTCTGGCTGGACTTTCTGGTAAGGGAATATATAAACGTTTCACAAATCTTCTACGAGCTGCTTCATCTATCTCTTGTGGCCTAAAAATATAAGTTTTATTACGTATTTCTATTCTTTCAGTTTTGAAATCTAAAAGTTATTGCATAACTCATTTGACTGTTTACATGCATGTTTCTCACAAAAGTATAAAATACATGATTTGTAGGTAGATCATATTGTTTATTTTTATTTAATTGGTTTACGGATTTTTTTTTAAAAAAATAGGGTCGGTCGGTCGGGAAAAAAAGAAAAAAAAAGAGGGAAAATCATGTACTTTTGAACAATCTTGGTTATATTGCCAAATGTACAAAGGTTGCAAATGATCAGTTAATTCCCTCTTTTGAAACCCAAATATCAGAACATCTATCTTGAAAGGTGTTGTTCAGTAGACCGTTCCCTTTTAAGGGACCGACTCGTCAACTACAAGTTGTACAACATTAAATGAGTGGATTCGATATCTTACGGAATCAAGATATTCATACAAAACGAACCTAAAAGTGGCATGGATTCTATTAAGAAATTCGTTTCATAAAATGTGTTTCGGAAATTCGCATCAACTAACGTCTATAAATAGATTTTTTTTTTGGGGGGGGGATCATGTTTACAAGTATTTTATTGATGGATAATCTATTTTTAGACGAATTGGAATATAATCTTTTATGAAATTTTGATGCAAAAAGGATTTTAATTTATTTTTATTTTTGGGATGGCTGATTTCAGAGGGTCGGCGGTAATAAAAAACCAAAATTTTCAATTTTATTTTTTTTCTTCAAATCGGCAAAATCGGGTCGGCGGATCCATAAACCAACTAATTAAAAATAAATGGCCTTAGTAATTCTGTTACAGAGGTGTCAATTAAGATGGTAAAATTTCGGCGACACTTCTTTTCATTCTTCATCAAAGGTGTGCATGTTTTGGGAATCTTCAATTCAAAGATGCTTTACAATGAACCAACACTCTAACATTTTTTATTACTTAAAACTCAGTTGTCTTACTATCAGTATCAGTTTCTTAAAAAATATGATTGACTAATTTTTTGTCACTAAAAAAGACCCTTTTTGATGAAATTTGAAAAACTGACGAAAACTTTTTTGTTGTTATGGGACCATTGTTGACTTCCAATAGAAGAAATGAAACTTGTCTAGTTGTTGCTTCATTTGTTTTTTTCATGAATTGATCATAAATATTCACAAAACTTGACATTTTAAATCCAAAAAAAAAAACAATGATGACAAACTTCAAACAACCTGCCATGAGGGAAACATGTGGTTGTTAACCAGATTTGGAATAGCACCTACTGAATATTTATAGGATTTGTTTCTTTTATCTTTATATAAGATCAATGTCAATTGAATTTAAAGATTAGAGAAAAGGAATTAGGAAGTAAAATTAGGGCTATTCCAGAAAAAAAGGTATGGGGGGGTTGGAAGGCATTTTTTTTCAGCACCCACTACCCATACAATTTAAAATAAAATTTCCTTATGCTTCCTTTAGAATTTTTTTCCAGACCCCCGACCACCCATTCAGTTTTATATAAAGTGCCTTCCAACCCCCCCATACATTTTTTCCGGAATAGACTTAGTTTAAACAAATTTAAATATTATTCCTTGTTATACAATGTGAAATCAGAAGCGTAATTATACCAATTTTGTTGATTTTGTTGTTACTATCTTAAGCCAACTTCCAGGTGCAAAAAATCGATTAAATGCAATTCAAACTTTGTTCTAATTACATTTATTTTCATGTTTTGGATAAATAAATTTGTGAAAAGGAATTAATGACTCTGTGATGATTAGAACTAATTCAGTGCTGAAATAATGCTGAAAACTCCAACTTCAAGACAATTGCAATTTGGAAATTTCGTTAGTGACAAAAAATTACAGATTTTATGGTAATAAAAACAATTAATATAAATTAATACAGAAACTGATTATAAAAAATAACAGGATTTCAAAATCAAATAATTTGACTTCTGAATAACTCCTTCTTGATTTGACAATTTTGATTTTTACAATGCAAAGCACAGACTATAAAACGGGTGTTCAAAATATTGCAGTATTACTTTTTATAACACAAGTAAAACTTCACCTGTTAGTAGCACCAATCACTAAAATTCTGTCCTCTGATAATGTTGCTGCACCATCCTTCAAAATAAATAAGAAATAAAATGCAATTTTCTGACAAAAGGTTTGTCTCCACTCTATAAACCTGTAGACTTGTACTAGAGGCTCACCTGGCTCCTATTAGCCCAATTGAAAATGTAAGCTTGTTATATTCACACGGCTGTTAAAGAAACGCAAAATGTCAAAGTGAACATGACATTTGACCTTTGACCTAAAAACTTGTTGATCATTTGCATATCTATGTCCTTCCATATGAGATTCCTGCCAAAATCAGTTACAAACTGCCCATTACTTCAAGTGCAAATGACAGAAAAGTCATTTACCATATGCCTTCCATGAAATTCTCAGCAGCCGCAGCAGTCAGGTGAGCGAATGAATTTAAACCAAAGAGGGTATATATTGCTGTGATCAATCCTGCAATGTTTCAAAACATTTCAAAAAGTAGATTATTGAAAATTGGCCGATGAAAATCAAAGATGTCCTCTGGTAGCTTTGTTGTCCATCCAACCAGAACCAAAGGTAGAGAGTTTGTAGAATTCCTTGCATACATCATTCCTGCCAACTTTAGTTACAATCTGCCCATTAGTTCCTGAGCAAACGAAAAAAAGTATTTTCCTATATGGGTAACATGGAAACTTTCATCCATAGCCATCAGGTGAGCAAATGAATCTCAGCCAAAAGTGGATCATTTATAGTGGGTATTGCTGTCATCAATCCTGCAATGTTTCAAAACATTTCCAAATGTAGTTTCTGAGGAGGATTTTTTAATATTGGCCAATCAAAATCCAAAATGCACTCTGTTGACCAAGTTGTTCATCCCACCGAAACCAAAGGTGGACAGTTTGTAGAGGTCTTTCCATTCATGATTCCTACTTAGCCTAGATTGGTTACAATTCACAAAGTAGTTTCAGAGGATAAGATCAAAATATGAAAAGTTTACAGAGAAGGACGACGGACGAAAAAGGATGACATAAGCTCACATGGCCTATCAGGCCACGTGAGCTAAAAATGTGTTCCAAGGAAAGTTTAAACTGGTTTTTTACAACTTCATTTTACCTTATCTAAATGTTTTCCAAGGTTACTCCTGTTGTAACAGTTATGTTTCCCTGATTCTTTGTATATTCAACACTAGAAACACTTAAAGTGAAGTTTTTAATGTAACACTGATGTCCTAAGAGTAACTGAAGGCTTAAAACAATATTCAAGGTTCAAACCTAGTAAAAATATCATATCAACTTCTATGATTTCTGCAGTGCTGACAATTTGTGCTAATCTTTTTTATCTTTTATTAACATGACACATAGTGACATTTCTAGTGTATTTTTTATTAAAAAAGTAAATATTTTTGTGTTAAATATTGGTGTGTTAAAATACCAAGTAAACCTTTTATGACTGCCAAATCTTTACAAAATAATATTTCAGTAGAAAGATACATTAAAACCTTAAAACACTGACATAAATCAGTAATTAAAAGCTACCCTAAAGTTAAGTAAGGATCTTAAACTGAATGAAACCTACAAGCTGGACAAGAAATTCTGTTTTAATTCTTCTAGATGCCTCATGTTCTCCATCAGATCTCTGTGACAACAATGAATCTATTTCATCAATAAATACTACTGCTGGCTGATGTACCCTAGCTACAGCGAACAGTGCCCTTACCATCTTCTCTCCTTCTCCAACCTACATAAATCAGAACTTATATTGTACAAAATCAAAAATTATTTATTCCCTTATATGAATGTCATTACAATCACAAAGTTTACTATTTAAAAAAGTTTAAGGGTGAGATTTTAATCACAGATTCTAGGTTTAAATATATTCTCTTGTTTGCTTTTTCATTACAACACCTGTATTTTTCTTCACTTTAGGGAGCTGGCATGATAAGAATTATAATTCTTATATTTTAACTTGAGAAAGATCATATGTATGTCAATTTCAATAAAAAAAAAAACGTATTTTCATATCAACTTTGAAAATCTAACTAGATAAACATGCTGGATATAGGATTTTTAAGAAGTGAGAATAATTCTTTCTCCAATTCTTGTGATGTTCTAGCTATTCTGAACCGGTTGTATAAATAAATTTATCCCATGTGTGGTTTATTTCTTCTAGCATTTTGATTGTCTGCTATGAATTGCCAGTACTACTTTTAATTATTGGAACTACTTTCAGCTTGTTGTCAACAACATGTAAACAAATCAACGTTAAATGTCTACCCATTTGTACTTGTAGATAAACTACTGTTTATTTAATAAAAAATAAACTGTTATCACAGAGATATGTCTCGCCTTTTTGTAATTTTGATTATGCAAATGTTGAAATCATAATAGCAATACCTTAACATCTTACACAAGTTATGCAAATATTCAAAGTCAATAGACCATGACTGAGGGGGTGGAGCCAAATAATCTCCATGGCAATGAGATGTGGCAATGATAATACATCTGCATACCAATTATCATTGACCTACCACTAGTGGATCCCCATAAACTGACCTAATCACAAACTAATACATGTAAAGTAAGCAAACCATTCAAAGTCAATAGACCATGACTGAGGGGGTGGCGCCAAATAATCTTCATGGCAATGAGATGTAGCAATGGTAATGCATCTGCATACCAATTATCATTGACCTACCACTAGTGGATCCCCATAAACTGACCTAATCACAAACTAATACATGTAAAGTAAGCAAACCATTCAAAGTCAATAGACCATGACTGAGGGGGCGGAGCCAAATAATCTCCATGGCAATGAGATGTGGCAATGGTAATACATCTGCATACCAATTATCATTGACCTACCACTAGTGGATCCCCATAAAACTGAGCTAATCACAAACTAATACATGTAAAGTAAGCAAACCATTCAAAGTCAATAGACCATGACTGAGGGGGTGGAGCCAAATAATCTCCATAGCAATGAGTTGTAGCAATGGTAATACATCTGCATACCAATTATCATTGACCTACCACTAGTGGATCCTCATAAACTGACCTAATCACAAACCAATACATGTAAAGTAAGCAAACCATTCAAAGTCAATAGACCATGACTGAGGGGGCAGAGCGAAATAATCTCCATGGCAATGAGATGTGGCAATGGTAATACATCTGCATACCAATTATCATTGACCTACCACTAGTGGATCCCCATAAACTGACCTAATCACAAACTAATACATGTAAAGTAAGCAAACCATTCAAAGTCAATAGACCATGACTGAGGGGGCGGAGCCAAATAATCTCCATGGCAAAGAGATGTGGCAATGGTAATACATCTGCATACCAATTATCATTGACCTACCACTAGTGGATCCCCATAAAACTGAGCTAATCACAAACTAATACATGTAAAGTAAGCAAACCATTCAAAGTCAATAGACCATGACTGAGGGGGTGGAGCCAAATAATCTCCATAGCAATGAGATGTAGTAATGGTAATACATCTGCATACCAATTATCATTGACCTACCACTAGTGGATCCCCATAAAACTGAGCTAATCACAAACTAATACATTGTTGACGCCGCCGCCGCCGCCGCCGCCGGAAACAGCATACCTATGTCTCGCCTTTTGACTCCGTCAAGGCGAGACAAAAACCAAATGGTTGGCAATAAAACAATAATTATTTGCAATTGGGCCTTAAAGTTTTTTTATAAATCAAATTCAATAATTTCATCATGTGTGTTTTTTCACAAGACTTTTCTAATGTAAATAAATGATTTGCTTTTGGAAAATGGCATCAATCCTGAATTCCCCAGTGCTTGGGAAGAAAATCAGATTTGCTGGAGGAGACAAAGGGATCATAAAATCTAAAGTTTAAAATTTTGGCTTCCCCGTTTATGAAATTCTTGTAGAATATGCAAGAACTATAAACTGTAATTGCAAATGTTATGTCACAATTATTACTTTTCTATTTACCATACCTATATTATAAATATTCAAATTACAAGATAGTTATTTTATCTGCTACAAATTGTCAATGTAAAATAGGTGAGTGATGTGGGCGGCGTATTAATTGATTGGAATTTTCTGTGAGTTGCAAGATGGGTACTCACAAATTAGTTTCGGAAGAATCATCGGAGAAAAAGACTCTTACCATTGTTTTTTCGTGGAATACAATATTTCTCCACTCTCGATAGTTAAAATGCGAAAATTTAACTATGTCGAGTTGAGAAATATCGTAATCCACTCAAAACAATGCTAGGGTCTATAACACGGATATATAAAAAAAAATATCCAAAAACCTAATATTTAACATAAGATTTCATACAAATACATTTAGTGAGACATTATTTTAATATTCCCCACTACAATTCTAGAAAACACATTTTAACACTACTATTACCGTCTTTTGTTAATAAGAATAACACACAGTTTTTTACCCTGAAATATGTTTTTAATAAGGCGGTGAATATTATACATGCCAATATAAGTTCTTAGTCTACTTTGAGGTTCAATATCTGACAAGGTGATGAAGTATCGAGATAATTTTCGTATTGGAAACCAAATTCTGTCTACTATCTCAATAGCGCAGAAGTTTCTTTTGTTCAATACTTACTTTATATATGTGATCTTACAGGGAATAGAGATGATCTATGGGAGAAAATGAATGAAACACGCTTGTTTAGACGAAATCAGCCACAGTTTTTTATTTCCAACGTATCAAGTGATCATGTGTCATGTGACTTTAAACATTTTAAAGTGGTGATTTAATGCAAATTAATTTTAAACATCTGTTTGTATTTAATTATTATTCTAATGAAAAAGTTTTCAATTTTTTTTCTGCAGACCAAGATTGACTTCAATTTGGCTGCATGTTTGTTTTCCTTGTTGATTTTGAACTTTTCAAAAAATTTCCCTGCATGTTACACATTATTTTTTAATCTATTTTCAAGGGCCAAAAAGGCGGTACGTTTTATAAATAAATGCATTTTATACACACCAAAAGACGGTAATTCACAACAAACTTACTCCTTATATAAACCTACCCACTTTGAAGTCAAGGAAGAAGCACTGATGCTGAAAAATGTTGACTTTGATTGACTTGCAATACATTTACCTACAAAAAGTATTATTGTTAGCATAAAACAGCAAAATCCAGTAAGTTGACACGTGAATTAACGATGAATTGTACTATTGCTGATACAATAACCCACTCTCAAAAAACTTTACATTTTCCAAAAACTTATACTGTTTTTATCCTGCTAAGGTAAATTGTTGTCTGTTTTAGGCATAGGCATAAAAATGGGACATTCCTAGCTGATTCAAAGAAATGCACTTTTTCCCCGGGGTCTTCTAGGGAAAATATGACATCATAACCACTATGAACCTGAACACAATACAAACTATTTGAGGACAAGGGTATCAGGATATGGTACTAACATAACATAGAAAACAATTACTGGACACACTTTATTTCACCTACATGGCCAGTTGCAAGATAAAAATGCTATATCAACTGGATTATTTCTCTGACATCAAATAGCCTGTTTTAAATTGTCAGGGGCCATGGAACATCAGAGTACACATCTTATATAAAACCACAGAATACTGCCAGCATCATTTATCAATATTTTCAGCAAATTTCCCAGCTTAATATACAGGGTGTTCTCTGGCATCCAATGGCCCCCAACTAATTCTAAAATAAGTTGTTTGATGTCAGAGACAGCTCAAACTATTAGATTATTAAATTCTATGAGCACAGCAATTAACTTCTTTAAGATTTTCTTGCAAATGTTACATCATGACAACACATACCAATAAGGGTCTTCCCAGTACCCGGTGGTCCAAACAACAGAAGACCTTTAGGTGGTCCTCGTAACCCTGTAAATATATCTCTGAAAAAAATCATGCCAAAAGTATTAATGAACTCTAAAGAATACTATTAAAAACTTATTTAAGTAGAGATGCATGTCAATTACACAAATGGGAATTCTCTAGATTTGAGCTGTTTTCTAATGAAAATATATGAGGTCAAAGGTCAACATGATATGACAGACTAACATATACTACCCTAGACCAATTCAACTTCCATACCAAATATCAATGACTTCCCATTTGTAGTTGTTGAGAAATGGACCAAAGTAGCTAACTTTCACATGAAAGCCTACTTTGTATGCGTATGTCTCGCTATTAAAATTTTTTGTTGTGGCCAAATTATCAGCTGAAGCTACATTACTCTTCAAGACCCTTCAATGACCAAAGATGATTGATATATGACATGTAGTATCCCAAATCTGGGCTTTAAAGCAAAGTTGCTGTATCTCGGTACACTTGTTATTTTAACCCGAGTCAGTCATGCTGAAATTATAGATCAAACTGACTAAACTACCAGCCAAAGCTGGATAACTCTCCAAGACTTATCCACTGACCACAGATCATTGATGTATGACATATAATATTCCAGATTTGGACGTAAATGCAACCTTTAAACCTAAGTCAGTCATGTGGAAAATGTAGGTCAAATTGTCCAATGTTAAAATATGTTCTGCACTGGTGGCCATACAGAACAAAATGAGCAATCTTTGTAAAGGGCCTTTCATACGTCATTCCTGTCACCAGTTTGGTTGAATTTCCTTCAGTACTTTCAGAGGAGTTGATAATAACATGTTTTCCCATAGGGTCCAATGTTAAACTATGTTCTGCACTGGCAGCTATGTTTTTTGACGAATCTGAACAAAATCAGAAAGCTTTGTAAAGGTCCTTTCATACATCATTCCTGTCAAGTTTGGTTCAACTTCGTTCAGTACTTTCAGAGGAATTGATGATTAACATGTTTTCCCATAGGGTCCAATGTTAAACCATGTTTTTTGACGGACCCGAACAAAATGAGTAATCTTTGTACAGGACCTTCCATACATCATTCCTGCCAACTTTGATTCAATTTTCTTTGTTTCAGAGAGGAGTTGATAAAAATGTAATCAACCAATAATAAACTGTTATCACAGAGATATGTCTCGCCTTTTTGTAATTTTGATTATGCAAATGTTGAAATCATAATAGCAATACCTTAGCATCTTACACAAGTTATGCAAATATTCAAAGTCAATAGACCATGACTGAGGGGGTGGAGCCAAATAATCTCCATGGCAATGAGATGTGGCAATGATAATACATCTGCATACCAATTATCATTGACCTACCACTAGTGGATCCCCATAAACTGACCTAATCACAAACTAATACATGTAAAAAAAGCAAACCATTCAAAGTCAATAGACCATGACTGAGGGGGTGGCGCCAAATAATCTTCATGGCAATGAGATGTAGCAATGGTAATACATCTGCATACCAATTATCATTGACCTACCACTAGTGGATCCCCATAAACTGAGCTAATCACAAACTAATACATGTAAAGTAAGCAAACCATTCAAAGTCAATAGACCATGACTGAGGGGGCGGAGCCAAATAATCTCCATGTCAATGAGATGTGGCAATGGTAATACATCTGCATACCAATTATCATTGACCTACCACTAGTGGATCCCCATAAAACTGAGCTAATCACAAACTAATATATGTAAAGTAAGCAAACCATTCAAAGTCAATAGACCATGACTGAGGGGGTGGAGCCAAATAATCTCCATAGCAATGAGATGTAGCAATGATAATACATCTGCATACCAATTATCATTGACCTACCACTAGTGGATCCCCATAAACTGACCTAATCACAAACTAATACATGTAAAGTAAGCAAACCATTCAAAGTCAATAGACCATGACTGAGGGGGCGGAGCCAAATAATCTCCATGGCAATGAGATGTGGCAATGGTAATACATCTGCATACCAATTATCATTGACCTACCACTAGTGGATCCCCATAAAACTGAGCTAATCACAAACTAATACATGTAAAGTAAGCAAACCATTCAAAGTCAATAGACCATGACTGAGGGGGCGGAGCCAAATAATCTCCATAGCAATGAGATGTAGTAATGGTAATACATCTGCATACCAATTATCATTGACCTACCACTAGTGGATCCCCATAAAACTGAGCTAATCACAAACTAATACATTGTTGACGCCGTCGCTGCCGCCGCCGCCGCCGGAAACAGCATACCTATGTCTCGCCTTTTGACTCCGTCAAGGCGAGACAAAAATGCATTTTGGGCCCTGATGGCCATATTGATTTTCCAATCAGGACCAAATGAAGCAAACTTTCATGTCTTCATGCCAATGAACATTCCTGCCAAGTTTGGTTTCATTTGGCCTAGCCATGTGGAAGGAGATGATGTTTTACGACGACAACAACGACGCCGACGGACGAAAAGTAATAACTATAGCTCACATGACCCTTTGGGTCAAGTGAGCTAAAAATGGACCAAAGTAATGGCAATAGCTCACCTGGAACTTTACAGTGAAATAGAAATTAATTTACGCAACTATCTAGACTTACGGTCTTAACATGGGCCATACAACTATTTCTTTTATTGTTTTCTTGGCAAATTCTAATCCAGCCACATCATCCCAACCCAACTGTGGTCCGTGATCCATTATCTGTAAAACATTATGACATTACTTACATGTATTTCATAAATACCATTAAAACAAATTTCACAAGAAAACCCCTCACTCAACTAGCATCTCGTATAATCTTTCTGAAGAAACTTCAATTATTACTCAAATGTCAATTTTTTTCATCATTAGAAATTTCTACATTAAGTGGTAAAGATTTTATGACAAACTTTAAAAAGAGGTAAATTCTTTTAAATATAAACAATTTGTTGCTTAAAAAATAATTTTAGAGTAGTATAATCCTGTATGATTTGATATTTGAATTTCAATAGAAACATTCTTTTGCTGTAGCAAACACATAACTCCAAGTGGAAAAACATGTTTGCATGTTCTAACACATTTTTAAAACCTTTTTATTCTGGGGTTGGGGTGTCCTGAACACCCTAGAATTTGGTTTATTTTATAGTCTCAATTAATTCAGTATGAAAGTGATTATATCTATGAAATATTATCATATCTTATTTATAATATCACTAATAAAACTTGTGATGAAAGACTACTTGTAGAATTTTAATTAACCTCCTATAAATACAAGTTCAAGTTACAATCAGGAGTTGATAATTAATACCACTTAATGGCAAAGTTGTTATATGGAATAAACATATAACTATGCAGAAAACAAACCTCATTCATAACAAGTTCTATCATTTTAGGTTCAATGCCCTTTAACCTTTCATCAACAGGTTCTTCACTACCATCAGATATTGATGGTTTTCCTCCACCAAATACTGATTTCTGTACAGCATTCATGGTCACACTGAAATAAATATGATAAGGACAAGGATCCATATACAGTTGTTCATTAAAACTTAGTCCAATTCACAATGCAGAAAATTAAAAAATAAATACTACAGCTTCAACTTCAAACTAGAGGCTTCAAGAAGCCTGCATTGTTCGTCCGAAACTTTTAAGCAAATTTGCTAATTTTAATCAAATGGAAAAAAATCCTGTCCCTAGAAAAAACGAAAAAACATTCCTCTCATTTCAGCCATATTAGGCCCATATTTTTGTTAAGTACGAAAACTAGGTTCAAACGGTCATAAACAGTTTTGAAAATTTTTCAGTCTTTAATTATGGACCTTTTTTTGGTGGCCACATTGATCCAAGGGTCAAGATCACTTGACATATTTGTGAAATAAGACTACAGACCATTTATCATTTATAGTCCCAACTAGCAACTCCATAGATCACAGGAAAATATTTTAAAAGTTGTTTTGGTAGATTTCTCCATTTTCAATATATGTAAAAGTGACCATACTTACCTAAGTCTGGACCCCAGGGCACAGTTTGAGAACCGTGCAGAATCACACTGAAGTTGGAAAAAAATATATGCATTATTTATTTGAATTTGTGGTATTTTTTATATCTGTAGAAATACCTGTGGACAATATAAATACAAAATATACATGTACCTATCTATATCCTCTTCTCTGTTGATGACAGGAGGAACAAATTTGCTGTTTAAACCTCTCCTTAAAAACATATATGAAATAAAAACGAAAGATTCTTCAAAATGCCTGATAACACTTGCATAATATTTCCATATTATAAAAATAAGATACCCAAAAGAAAACTTTTTGCGCAAGAAAATTTACTCTGATTGAAAAAGTTTATTCTGAAAACTGTCAGAACAATTTAAAAAAGATTATCATTAATCATATTTATAATCAGGTAGATATATTTTATGGAAAAGAGAATGCGGTTGATAATTTCTTGACACAAATTCCTGCATGCAGGAAAGAAAAATCCATGCAAAGGAGCAACACCTTTATTGCTTTTAAGGTCACAGTATGACCTTCAACTTGGAGAAAAACTCAAATCACTGCAAGTTCAATATTTTACCTTGATTGAATGGGTAGGTGAATGGGTGACAATTTTAATTACAGGCCATGTTAAATTTCCAGTTGATAACTAACCTTGTACTACCTAGAGATTTTTTAGTGTTACCATATAATGATGTACCAACTTGACCTCTGCCTCGACCATACTTCTTCTGATTATTTATTGCCTATATAGATAATACAAGGAAGAGCATAAAACAGACCAGTTGAATAAAGACAACTTTTTAACTTATATGTGATATTAACTTAACATTATATTGCTTTCTTTCTAACTGATTGGGAGAAAGGACCGTCATATTCAAAGTCTTTATAGTCTTTTCCCTTTGAAGACAAAAAAGACAAGTAACTAGAGGCTCCCAGGAGCTTGTATCATTCACCTGCACTATGTCCATCTTGACTGGCAAACTGTCAAGTTCCAACAGGCTTACTGTTTTCAAACAAGAAGATCTTTCAGTGATTTTTCCACTGAGGTCCTATGTTAAACACTGTTCGGCTTTGGTGGCCATCTTGGATGACGGGTAGGATATAATTCTGAAAGAGGACCACCTAAGGACCATTGCTGTCAAGTTTTGTTCCAATTGGCCAAGTGGTTTCAGACAAGAAAATCTTTAATTAAATTCCCCATAGGGTCCTATGTTAAACTACATTTGGATCTGGTGGCCATCTTGGATGACAGGCCGGGTCATCAGATATATTTCTGAATGAGGACCACCTAAGAACCATTGCTGCCAAGTTTTTTTCCAATTGGCCAAGTGGTTTCAGACAAGAAGATTTTTAATTAAATTCCCCATAGGCTCCTATGTTAAATATGCTCGGCTATGGCGGTCATCTTGGATGGTGGATATAGTCATCGGATATAATTCTGAAAGAGGACCACTTAAGGACCATTGCTGCTAAGTTTTGATCCAATTGGCCCAGTGGTTTCAGACAAGAAGATCTTTAAGTAAATTTCCGATAGGGTCCTATGTTAAACTACGATCAGCTCTGGTGGCCATCTTGGATGACTGGGCGTGTCATCGGATATAATTCTGAAAGTTGACCAGGTAAGGACCATTGCTGCTAAGTTTTGTTCCAATTGTCCAAGTGGTTTCAGACAAGAAGATCATTAAGTAAATTTCCCATAGGGTCCTATGTTAAACTATGTTTGGCTCTAGCGGCCATCTTGGATGATGGGCCGGGTCATCAGATATAATTCTGAAAGAGGACCATGTAAGGACCATTGCTGCTAACTTTTGTTTTAATTGGCCAACTGGTTAGAGACAACAATGACGACGACGGACGCCAAGTGACGGCAATAGCTCACATGACCCTTTGGGCCAGGTGAGCTAACAAAAGTTAATATTTTCCAGTAAAATGACTTGACGAGCTGAAGCTTTCATTTTAGAGTAAGATATCCTTGAAGTTTTGATGGATGGATGGATAAATTATTATTAAATGTCCAATGGCAATTATATAAATACCAGGACGAGAACATGTTGATGTGATATGAATATTAACCATTTGCACTAGACTGACATCCTGAGGCGGATTTTTAACGTGCTGGCTCACTTGGTAACAGTCTGCATTATACTGAGTTCAAGCCGACTAGTCCTTTGCTTACTCCTAGATGCCATGTGCTTGGCAGAGAAGCAGCAAATTCCAATTTTAAAGTCTTTGCTTTGACCCGGTTTGGGATCAGACCCACAATCTTCTGAATTTGATGTGAGCACGCTACCATGAGACAACTGAGGCGGTACCTGAAAGTATTGAAACTGTATCCTTTATCACAGGAGTGGTATTCAAATTTTCAAATGCAACTAGAGTTACTGTGGTCTAGTGGGCCACAAATACCCTCCGCGCCAACTGCTTTGTAAACCTGTCCACATAATCTGTCCTTAACGGACTATTGATACCCCCCGATCATGCATCTGTTGAGCCCTCTGCACTTTAGAAAGTAAAAGCTGTAAGAGGAGTAGATGAAACACCCTGCAAAGTTTCAGACCATTGATTTAAAGCTGTAAGAGGAGTTGATTACACAAAATGGGTACTCTTCATATAGAATATTGTTGGAAAATGAGCAAGTTCAACATGCAAAAATGATGATAGAAAATCTTAACGACTTGCTGCAGGTATGTAGATCATGTAAAACATGCTGAGTCAAAATCTATGGGCGTTTGCAAAGTCGAAGTGCCGTGAGGATAAGTCCAAACTTGAAAAAAATTTGGGCATAGTGGCCCCTAGAAAATACGCTTTTTTACCCCCCTTCCCATCACCCAGACCATAATAGAGGGAATTCAGAGAGAGAGTGAAAGACAAGCTGGGACAAATTTCATTTATCCTAATGAAATCTTACTTGTCTTTGTGAGAAAGTGTTTTTCTGTTGATAGTTGATAAAATGATCTACATACCTGCAGCAAGTCATTAATCTGGAAACATTTCCTTAATGCAAATTGTAAAGAGCGGAGCTGTACTAAATGGGAATTCATTTTGAGCTATGATTGTGCACATCATCAGCCGCCCTCGTTTTGTCCTCTTCCGATTTTCGGCACTTTTCCAAATTTGTGAGACTTCACCAATAAAATTTACCTGCGTGAGCACATGGAAATATTTGTGAGACTTCACCGACTAACATACATAATATAAAGGCACAGGCGCTTGTCTCAGAAAAAAAAATACTATATATGCCAAGAGAAAAGAAAAGGTCCCCAACTCGGACAACACAATTTTACGCGCCTGCTTCGATTTCCAAAGAATTATCGCTTTCACCTTTCGGTCTCGCTCAAAACTTTTGGATCAATGAAAAAGATATTAATTTATCAACACAATGATGCATGACACGCCTACCTTACTTGACAATCAACAGCGCTTTAGGCATATGAAATCGGTCAAAAGTGAATTATTTATCAATACTACAATGAACTGCAAATTTGAAGACAAGGAGCAAATAAAAACTAGAGGCTCTCAAGAGCCTGTATCGCTCACCTGGATTTAACTTTTCACCTTGAGCAGACCTAAAAATTTAAGTGTTGCAGTCAATTTGGCTTGTTTTTCTATAGGATTCTATGTCAAACTAATTTCAGCTGTGGCAGTCATCTTGGTTTAGTCCAGGTCAACGGATACATTTCTAAAAGAGAACCATCTAAGGACCATTTCTGCTAAGTCTTGTTCCAACTGGCTAAGCGGTTTCAGACAAGAAGATTTTTAAATGAATTTTCCTATAGGGTCCAATATTTAACAAAGTTCGGTGTGGCAGACATCTTGGTTGACAATCCGGGTGATCGGACATATTTCTGAAAAAGGACCTCCTAAGGGCCAATGCTGCCAAGTCTGGCTCCAATATGTCAAGTGGTTTCAGACAAGAAGATTTTTCAATGAATTTTTCCATATGGCCCTATGTTAAACTAAGTTTGGGTGTGGTGGCCATCTTGGTTGACAGTCTGAGTCATCGCACAAAATTCTGAAAGAGGACCATCTAAGGACCATTGCTGCCAAGTCTAATTCTAACTGGCTTAGTGGTTTCAGACGAGAAGATTTTTGAGTGAATTTCCATTAGGGTCCTATGTTAAACTAAGTTCTGCTGTGGTAGCCATCTTCGTTCAAAGTCCACAAAATCAAACATATTTCTGAAAAAGGACATCCTAACGACCAATGCCACCAAGTCCTTCTCCAATATGTCAAGTTGTTTCAGACAAGAAGATTTTTTAATGAATTTTCCTATAGGGCCCTGTGTTAAACTAAGTTCGGTTGTGGCAGCCATCTTGGTTGACAGTCCGGGTCATCGCACAAAATTATGAAAGAGGACCATCTAAGGACCATTGCTGCCAAGTCTAATTCTAATTGGCTTAGTGGTTTCAGACGAGAAGATTTCTGAGTGAATTTCCCATAGGGTCCTATCTTAAACTAAGTTCTGCTGTGGTGGCTATCTTGGTTCAAAGTCCATGAAATCGGACACATTTCTGAAATAGGACCTCCTAAGGACCAATGCTGCCAACTCTGGCTCCAATATGTCAAGTGGTTTCAGACAAGAAGATTTTTCAAAGAATTTTTCCATAGGGCCCTATGTTAAACTAAGTTTGGATGTGGCGGCCATCTTGGTTGACAGTCTGGGTCATTGCACAAAATTCTGAAAGAGGACCATCTAAGGACCATTGCTGCCAAGTCTGGTTCCAATTGGTCAAGTGGTTTAAGACAAGAAGATTTTCAATCAATTTTCCCATAGGGCCCTATGTTAAACTAAGTTCGGCTGTGGCGGCCATCTTGGTTAACAGTCCGGGTCATTGGACATATTTCTGAAAGAGAACCTCCTAAGAACTATTACTGCCAACTTTGGTTCCAACTGGACTTGTAGTTTCATATAAGAAGATTTTTGAAAGTCACCCCCCCTTTTTTTCTATTTTTAGTAACATCAGCCATCTCGGTTGGAAGTCGGGGATGCCAGACACAATTTTGGAAGGCGGCCACCCAAGGACCATTCCACCAAAGTTTGGTCTCAATTGGCCCAGTGGTTTGAGAGGAAAAGATCTTTAAAGGAAAGTTTATGCTGGATGCCGTCTTTAAAGGGCAAAAACTCCTATAAGGGGTCAATCAATGATTTTGGTCATGTTGACTTATTTGTAGATCTTACTTTATTGAACATTTTTGCTGTTTACAATTTGTCTTTATCTATAATAATATACAAGATAATAACCTAAAACTGCAAAATTTCCTAAAAATTAACAATTCAGGGGCAATAACCCAACAAAGGGTTGACCGATTCGTCCGAAAATTTGATGACAGGTAGATCTTGTCCTGATGAACATTTTTACCCAATGTCAGTTTTGCCCTAATTGCTTTAGTTTTTGAGATATAATACAAAAACTGCAGTTTACCCCTATGTTCTATTTTTAGCCATGTCGGCCATGTTGGTTGGCAGGCGGGGTCATCGGACACATTTTTTAAACTAGATACCCTAATGATGCTTGTGGCCAAGTTTGGTTCAATTTGGCCCAGTAGTTTCAGAGGAGAAGATTTTTGTAAAAGTTAACGGACGACGGACGACGGACGCCAAGTGATGAGAAAAGCTCACTTGACCCTTCCGGTCAGGTGAGCTAAAAATTAAAATAAAGAAAATGAACTGTTTAAAAAATTTCTTTCTTTGTTCTCTTGTCATGATTAATTAATTGATAAATTGAAGAAGTAATAATAAATCGCTGCTGGTAAATAAATTGATGAGTTGATGGCGTTCTATTTATAAATTAATACTCTAGTTTCCAGGTTTTAATTTTAGAATACTGAGTTAGCCAATCAGAAGGCAGCAATTCATTTGATCTTTGTCTTCAAATTTGCAGATTATTGTAGTAATGATAAATAATTCACTTTTGACCGATTTCACATGCCTAAAGCGCTGTTGATTGGCAAGTAAGGTAGGCATGTCATACATCATTGTGTTGATAAATTAATATCTTTTTTTATTGATCCAAAAGTTTTGAGCGAGACCGAAAGGTGAAAGCGATAATTCTTTGGAAATCGAAGCAGGCGCATAAAATTGTGTTGCCCGAGTTGGGGACCTTTTCTTTTCTCTTGGCATATATAGTAATTTTTTTTTTCTGAGACAAGCGCCTGTGTATAAAGGTTTCGCCTTTTGATGAAGATTGAAGGAATTTCCAAAGATCAGTGTATTCACGTTTGGCTAGCATGTTTTTTACTGGCTTCATCATGCTGCCATTAAATGATGCCGAGTCAAAATCTTATGGGCGTTTGCAAAGACCAAAGTTCTACCATCAGTCAAAGCGCCGTGAGGATAAGTCAACGTTAATTCGACTGTCCTTTAACTTTATGCCTGGGCATATCAACATGTCGCGAAAGGTTCCGAGCGAACTTTGCGTTTTTCTTTTGTTACTGTTTTACTTAGTTGACGTAGAAAAACGTTTAAGAGGGTGGAAGGCGTAATTTTGGGGTCTGAAAATCGTAGTGATAACGCTAAAATCGTAGCGGTAAACAGGTCCGAATAAGCTGTAACTGGAATTGATAACACAAAGCATGTACACGAGGTTCGGACAGACGGACAGACGGACAGACAGACAGACTGAAACCTATATACCCCCCAAAACTTCGTTTTCGGGGGGTATAATTAGTTCAATCTAAAATTTCATTTTCTTTGCAAAATTGTCTTGACACCAAAGTGGATTCTGATAATTTAAATCAAAATTTGAATGAAGGGATAAAATATCTGTATACCAGTTGTTCTTTAGCTGATTTAAAGACATTATATGCAGACTCCCTGGTACCGTCACCATCTCCAACCTCATCATTGCTCAGTGGACGCTTCACTCCACCAACTCCAAAAGCCTATAAAAAGAAGGTCAGAAATAATGATCAAGATTAACATCAACTATACTGATAAATATAAAACATTTATTCACATCTGTTCGGTGATTAACAACACTGACAAATAAGTATGCCCCTCTAGATCAAAGAAAACATTATTTATTTTTTAGTTTATTTGGGGTTTTACACCGTTTTCAGCACATTTGGCTATTTCGCGGTGGCCAGTTTTTAATGGTGGAGGAAGACGGAGTACCCGGAGAGAACCACCGACCTTCAGTAGGAAAATTGGCAATCCTTGTCAATTTAGATCGGAGTCGAACACACCCCGCCACAGGTGAGATTCGAACTCGCAACCTCAGTGTTGACAGGATAGTGATCATTAGTAATCATGACAAACTACCTAGACCACTCGGCCACCCAGGCCCCAAAACATTATTTAACAAGGATTCATTCCTCTTTGATTTTAATTTAAACATTCTCTGATAAAAGTTGAAAAAAGACCAGTTAGATGTCTGGACCTGCATCACATGCAAACTAGAATTGTGAGTGACCTCAATGAGTGATAACCCCTGCTTGCAATTCTACGAGTTGCGCTTACAAGCTTTAAACTTGTAAAACCCTCAGGTTGCATTATCTCCCTTTGCAAGCATCCGACGATAATTATCTTGCTTGCACATCTACATATGATGCCCAACCTCCATATAAATTTTCATCAAAATCCATGGAACAGTTTAGTTGTGCTTACAAGGTACATGGATGGAAACAGACGGACTAACAAACGGACAGACAAGGTGATTCCTATAATAAGAGAATTTTTAACATCTACTTCTCTCAGTTTCCATGACTTAAAGTTATCTACCATTGTAAGAATTATTTTTGAATGTAGTATTTTATTATATATATTGATATTATTCGCAAAAAATCATATTTTATTTCTTGAGAAAAAATTCAGAAGTTTTTGGTGGGGCAGTTCTATGACACAATCCCAATTTCCATTCTTATTACTATATTAAATGAGGGTATTGTCTGCGACCAAAAGCAAGTGTGAACAAGCCTGATATGTTCTTGATTAAAATTCCTCTAAGGAAATACATGAGCAATAAGAAATAAAAAATTAATTCCGGTATGTTCATCTGTATTTTCATAAGGGCTGAGTAAAAGATGTCAGATTTTTACATTGCACAAAATAGGTATGTGTTCTATGTGGTCAGAATAACGTAGCAAAATTTCAGAAATGCCAGGTGATGGGCATTTCAGATTACACAAACCAGATACCCTTTGTACCTGATGTGCCTAAAAATGTTTAAGTTCAACAAATGCATTTGACAAATTTTTCTCCAATCAATCCAAAAGGGGAGGTGCACATCTTCCAAGGCCACACAAAAAAATATTTTTGTTTGCACCAACCCTACCCATGACTTGTAGCAGTGGGTAAGTAGGTAAGCTTTTTTTTTGGTCAAAAGAAAAAGGTATTGCCATTTTTTCCTCTATGCTAACTTGTTGAAATTTAACATTGGTCAATTTTTATCTTGTATTGTCATGGTTTAACATGTACATGATGTATTATTTATTGTGACACCCATTTTCATAGATTGATTGATTGTTGCTTGCTTAACGTCCAGTGGCAAATATTTCATGCTCCTTCAGGACGAGAATCAGTTCAACAATTATTTATAAAAAACAATTAAAATAGATGCAACAGGGCTTCAACGCTAAAAAGTAAAACGACGGATGGACGCCCAGACTAAAAAATATTTGCTCCTCAACTTCATTGGATGGGCATATTTAATGTCTGAGTAATATGAAAAGCTCCACTTTGTTTGTATAGCCTAGGGGTATACCAGGTTTACCAGGATCTAGATTTTACAGGCTTTTAATATTGATGACCAATCTCATGTTCTCTCAATGTTTTATAAAATGGACAAAATTTTGAAGAGTTTGAGGTTAAGGGTTGACAGTCCAAAGTATAAGCTAGTTTAAAGACGGGTGTACTATGGTTTACACAAAGTATATTAATTTCCATTCAATGGTTGGGAACTTGTGACTTAGGTTTAAATTTTATCCCTCTGACAACATTTGGTATGTATATGTATTGGTAGACCCTATTTACAATTGGAAAACTTGAAAGAAATCAAACGGGCAACACACAAATCGTTCCAGGCGGTTTTAACTGAAAAGCTATACATCCGATTCTGAATATCAAAGTGGCTTAATTTTATTATTCACATTGTATTTTAGTGGTACAGATGACAACAGCGTGAATATTTCCACCTTTTTTTCCCAAAAAATGACTTCATTGCTCAATCAATGTAAAATTCCGAAACATATCAAAAAATAATGCGAATTTAATACAAGAAACATTGACGGCTTCAATTTCCGGAAATGACATCGATAAAAAAAGTTTTTGAAAAGAGCAATAAAAGATTTTGAGTCGGTGGCTTTTTAATGAGTTGGTTGCGATAGCGCAAACAAACGTATTTTTTGTTTTGGCCCAATGTGTTTAGAATAATTGTGCGAATTTCAGAAGTGCCACAAATATGATGTTGGAGATTCGGATTACACAAAGTAGGTATCCTATTCTGTGATGGCCATGCAGACAAGACAGACAGGCTGATGGACTGAGTGACCTGACTCTTAGACCTGCTTCTGCCTTCGGCGACACAGGTAAAAATATTTTATAATTTAGTATCATACAACATATGTTAATTTAAATTTTGCTTCTTTGTAGTAATACATATCTATCTGATAATATGTGTATAATAGTCATACCTCACTCTGCCTCTGTTGATTTCCAGTAAAACTAGAATGAGTTGGATTGTCTGCTTAATAAAGAAATATATATCTGATGTAAAATGTATTCTTATTTGTTAATTAAAAAAAAAAATCTATCATTCTATATATTCTGAACTAAGTTTTTCTCTACTGTGATCTCAAAACAGACAATCCTTTTATGGCTTAAAATAACAATGCCAAATGACTGTAATGTTGTAGTGGTCTATTTGAACAACACTTGAGGTAAAATGTTTAAAATAATGTGCTACACAGGTTTTTTTAGTGTGCACCAGATGACTGAGGGTAATTCTTCACCAACCACAGGAATTTTATTGGATCCTTAAAATAAATATATATACCAAAAACATGTATACAGGAATTAATCACAGTATGTGATGCAAGAATTTTCAATTTTGAATTTGATGAAAAAACAGGGTTATTCAAAATAATGTGATTTTTTCCATTTTGTTCGAGATGAAGAAAAGCTATACAAGAATTATTCCCTTGCTTATTCAGTATGTACTATTCCGGTGTTGTATGGGTTAGTTTTTCAATTGTAAATTTACTCCCAAATATTTTGTATCCACAAGAATCTAAATTACTGATGCAAAGTGGGACCTTTTCCAGAAATAATTGAGAGTGGCTACGTTTTTCATTAATAATGTTAAAATAGTGATTAGCTTACTCTGTTTAAAGCTATCAGTGGGAACTGTCTGAGGTATTCCTGAAAACAAAGCTTTTCTGTGAAAATTATAGCTTGTTCCAGTTGTCTCTCTTGCACTGTCGTTTCTTGTCTGTATTGAACTTGTATTTTGGATATTATAATTGGTGTCTCCTGAAAATCCTGTTTTCTGAGGAGGTTTACTTAAATTAACTGTGTGTTTATTGTCTTCTGGTTTAGAAGACAGTATTTTATTGGCCATATGTGGAGGAATCAGTCTGTCTGAGAGTGTCTGAAATGTAAAATGTCCACATATATTCAACTGTAGACTAAGACATTACTGTTACTTCAATCATCAATTTCTTTCTCAGATGCTTGAATAGCTCAAATATGACTTCTCATTCACAAGTTATCAATTGGAGACAAAAAACTCAGAAAATTCCAAGTAAAACTGGGTGGATAATTCTTGTAAGAAAATAATAATAATGCAAATACAGTGTAACTGTAATCAATTTTTCACATCATTTTCTGTTGCCTATCTATATTTTCTGATATCAGAAGAAATTGAATATTTAGCACATAATAGTGTTTTATAAGTAATGAAATGTTAAAACACAAAAAAAAGTATTGTAAAGATAGACACAATTTTGAACTAACCTGTTTCTTGGCTAAAATCTCCTTAAAGTACCCCATTTGTCTTACTTTGTCCATCGACAGACTAGATCTCCAGTTATGACTGTCTAATACAGGTACAATAAAAAAAAGAAATACTTTGGTGAAAAATCTGAATATTGATATATATGTATTTTTTTAAATAATTTAACTAAAATAGTGACACCCAATCTTTTAAGAAGCCAAGGTCTCACCTGCATAATTTATTCTCACTGAAAACTATGTTGGAAGTCTGAGAGACCTGGGCTGAACTACACATACTAAAATATAAAAGAAACTGCAAAAACAAGAACAGCATTCCAATGTCCCCTGTCACGTGGCAAACTCCAACAAAAAAATAATGGAACAGCACTGAAATTCGAACTTGACCAGTATAATACTAAATCACAACTACAAATTTAAATAAAATCCATTAAGGTTTGTAGGCGTGAAAGCGCTTACAGGAAAATTGACAAAGTGCAATAACTCCCACAATAGTAATGGTACGGCACTGAAATTCGAACTGGACCGAGATATTATTAAATCAAAACTATGATATAAATTTTATAAAAATAGTCAGACAGATGGACGGATGTCCAGCATTTCTATGTCCTTGCACCGCATTGTGGTGGGGGACAATAAAACAGACAATCTAAAGTGTACACTATACCATGAATTCTATAAAAAAATGCTATTGACCTGCCATGACAGTACCTTAGGAACAGATCTAATCCTGAAACCAGACCACTGGAACATGAATATGGGGTCAAGGCCATATGACAATAGGTGTACATGACCATAAAAAAATAAAAACACATACCAAACATTGGTGACATTCCATGAGTAGTGACTGAGGAAGACCTATAAACTGACCAGTAGTGTCAAGGCTCTATGACGTATGTTAGATAGACATCTACTTTAAAGTACGAAACCAAATACTGTTGACCTGTCATGTACAAAGCTGCTGAGTATTGACTTAATCTTACCATAACACTAAAGACTTCCAGGAGCCTGCATCAGTTATGATTGTGATGTGAATTTCATTTCAAGAGTTCAACCTAAGGACCATTGCTGCCATGTTTGGTTCCAGTTGACTCTGTGTTTTCAGACAAGATCTTTCAAGTAATATTTCCAAAAGTTTGGTCTCACTTGGCCTATTATGTTCAGAAAAGACTATAAAATATTTTTGGTTGATATTTGTTCAGTGACATTACACAGACAAAAGGTGATAATGACCTACATACAAATTTTGGCTTTTCTAGTGAAAGATATAATTGTATTTGCCTTTGGTAAAGATACCATAACTGTTGCCATTGCCAGAAAAATAATGTCTATCTTGGTTAAAGCTACTTTCATCATAGGTCAGACAAAAATTATGCTCTTAATATGTATCTTTCTTAAGAAAGAAAGATGGAAACAAAGTAAAAAAACGTTGTAGAGAAGAAGTCACTCCAATATGGTCTATTTTGGACGAGGAAGTTGGATAACTTCGTAACAACGAATTTGATGATAACGTTAAAGAGAAGATCCAAAAAATACCAACATTTGAAAGCTGTAAAGCAAAAATCTATCGTAGCCGTTCAAAAGTCTTACCAAAACTACCAACAACACAATTTTTGTTGTTAGACCATACCAATGACCAAGTTAAGCGAATGTTAGTATTTACAACAGACACAAACTTAAAACTTTTGTGCAACTCTCAAACTGTGTTCGGTGATGGTACGTTTTATTCTTGCCCTGGAATATTCTTCCAACCCTACTCCATACATGGATATTTGAATTGTAGTGCTTAAAAGAACATATTATGTCTTATATCATGTGCTTGTTTTATGAAATATACAAAAAAATTATATATTATCATATTTGTTTACTTTCTTACTTTTTATGCAAAACTATTTAAGTGATATAATTTTTCATAAATAAATATGATTTCTTATGGGAAAATATGTTTTCATTTAAATATAAAAGAATATATATTACAATTCTTGTATATTTACATTAGAAAACATATTTATTAATGACAATTTGCTACCTGAAACAGTCCCCATGGCATGGGCCCCTTAATTAGTGAAAATTCATACTTAATTACTATAAAAACATTACAATTATATATACCTATTTCAAAATGTTGGCTAGGTGAGAAGAATAGTTTTAATGGAACTAAGAGACGGATATTTCTATTATCTCTTTTTAGTTTTACAATTTGTCAACTATCTTAGCCAATAAGAGACAATTCAATTTTCTGTAGAAATCCTCATGAAATTTTTTACAGAAATTATTTACAAAACCAAGGATTTTTAACACAATTTTTGCAATATAAAAGATATAAGCTATTTATGATCATTAAATTATCAGAGGGGATCTAGATTAGAAAATATGGTAATGGTACACAAGAGATTGAATCTTTAATAGATTAATATATCTAATGCAATAAATCTTTTTTTTTATTGCAGGAAAAATTAGGAAATAATTGAATTAATGCCAAAGTGTGGAAATAATGGAATTATACCAGTAATGCCAAAGTGTATCTTTTGCCCGATTTCTATTTCTTGAGTTTCTTCTTCATACGACAAATAAACACATTTTTTTAACATCTGTTTCTACTGACTGATAAATTTTACGTTAAATTTAAAACTATATCAATATGTAATATATTATTTTTACCCTACCAATATTTAAAAAGTAAAATGACAAATAATTTTCATTCTAATTTCAAGTACTATAGTTATCTCTCAAACTAGTTATGAAGTCTTTTCACAAAAATTACCATTTCTTAAAATTACTCACACTACTCTTATGAACTGAACGGTTTTTCACTTAAATGTGATAAATCTAAAATTGTTCAGAGTGAGAATTTTCCAAATTTGGGGGCTAGATTATGAAAATTAAGCAAGCAAGCTAAAGAAATTTGATGAAATTTCATAATCTTACAAAAAGTATTTTAAGACAAAATCGTGCAAGTTTTGAGTGTGAGTTATCAGATTTATGTTTATCAATCCAGGGGTTTGAACAACCAAAGTTCAACTTTAAGATTTCAAAAGGAACAATACAGTGTTTTCCACCTATATTAATATTTCTTACGAAATTCATAATTTTTTAAGGCATAATAAATTGTTTCCAGTTTCATCAACATAAAATTTTGGGTAGGTAGGATGAATACTTTATTTTGTCTGAACATATTCGAGCACCTGACATCATGGTCACTGCATGGCTGACAACAAGCCATGCTTTTTTAAAAATCTTTTTCACAAAAATGCTGTTATTACAATAAATATGTTAACATTAAGCTCAGACGATAATGTGCATTCTACAGATAAAATCATAACAGACAAGTAGAAAATTTTTACTTTTTTTGTCAATAAAATTTTATAGGGTTGCAGCCAAAAATTACAGTTAATGCACAATATTTGATTTCAGGCCTTACCATTTTTATGACGACTACATATGGCTAATGCACCTTCTGCATAATTGTTTAAACCTGAAAAAAAAGAGTAATAATTATAGGTTTCACAATGAGTGAGAACTAGATATCGCTTGATATCAAATCAAGTTGTTTAATTTGGATATAATAATAAACAAGCCTTTGGTGAGTTTATTATTAAAGTCAAATTAAATAATGAGAGTTGATATCAAGCGATATGTAATTTTTAGAAGTTGTTAAACCTATTTCAGTTATATGATTCTTCAAGAATACTTGTTTGTTTGTGATTCGGCGTCCGACCTGTGGGAAATCTTAACGTTCATTTTTCTGTGACATCAAATGTTATGCAACAATGGCTTTCAAATATGGCACCATTGTGTAGCAAAATTGTTGACCAATCAAAATATACTAATTTTCCTACACAATCATGCACTGACCAATCAAATGGACAAATTTTTTATATCACTAAATCATATCACATTGTACACGATATCAAATTTCCCTAACTGTGTGAGAGTTAGATAATACCCGTCAATCATAAGAGAATATTCCTAAATACATGTATTGTATTTCACAACTAATAATAAAAGTTTAAAGTTTCAGTTAAAATACAAATTTATTTCTCAGTAATTACCACAGCAGCTAAGTTCTCAAGTATATTGTTGTTAATACTGAAACATTTATGCCCAAAATTATTAGCAGTAAAGACTAATTTTTCTCAGCAATGCTATTTTTTATTTGATTTCCAAAAGAAGTAAACATTATTTGCTTCAATCACAAAGATCCGTTCTGAAACATTACAATTTGTTTTAATTAATTATCACAAACCATTTTGTTCATCCATAGAATCTACAACAGCTGCATAGGAATCTTCATATTTCTTCATTAATAAGCCTGCACTCTCATCTGATAATCTGTAAAATATGGTATAGTTAACAAAAATACATCTATTTGAAAAATTACTTATAAATAATTTACACACTTGTTATATTATTGTTAAAATATAACATATTTCTACTTCAGTAATTACCATAGCAGCTAAGTTCTCATGTATGTTATTGCAAATACAGACAGGTTTATGCCCAAAGTCAAAGGCTATTTTTTTCATCATCACTACATTGATTTTTTGAAAACGTACATAATCTTTGAATTTTTTCTGAGTCAATGTTTTTGTGTTTGTTTTTTTATGTATTCAGGGCATATTTATAATTTCAGACATTTTGAGGTTTGAGCTGAATTCCTTCTTATTATTTTTACAGAGAGCTTGTCATGCTGTTTGGGCACTTGCTCCCCTGCTCAAGGGTGTGAGTCAGCCGGTTTCTGATTTTTAAAATTTCTTTCCATTGTTAATGACATTCATTCCATATCTCCTTTTATTTCTGAATCACTGGACTACTTCAGAAGTATATAAGACATCTAACAATAAATTAATCATCATAAGAACAGCATGTTCACAAAAACACTAGACCTCAATATCTGAGAATGTATCCAGTATTAATCACCTAATAGTCCCTCTAATCCATTCATTTTTTATTAACATTTTTCTATAAAAGGAAAAAATATTTCATTATTCCTGCTTCATAATAATTCAGCAATTAAAAAAAAGACATCAAAAAACAAATTCATTCAATCCAGAAGAAAAAAGGCCCTAATGTATATGTTATCAATCAGTCTGCCTACGATGCTTGAAAAAAAATAAGGACAAATCATTGAAACAATATAGAGAACCTCCATAGATGCATAACATCAAGATTTTATTTCATTTGGCCAGCGAGTTTAAAAAGATATTTTGATAATCTCTTAAATCAGAAACCAGAATTCCCCAGAGTGGTCAAGTCCATCCTCCGACAAAATATATACATGTATATATATATATGCAAACTTAATACACGCCTTTCCATAAGTTTATTTTGTTTCGCTGGTTTTGGATGGTTAATGAGATTTATGTTTCAAGATTCTGAAATTTATGGTTTTCATACCAGATTATCATGACATTGCAAGGGCATTAGAAGTTATACCTCATACATTGATACAAAACTTTGGAAGAACTCTAACAGCACATGTAAAACAGCAAAACATTATCCAAGCTGCTTCTTTCAGATCAAGGTTAAGTAGCTGTACATACATGCAACAGCCATATGCATGTTATTGGACTTGCACAAAACATGTAGTTTTCATACAGTTTGTGTATAGTCCCTCCCATATATCTATAATATCAAAATTAAGGGCTTGATTTTCTTGGGCCGTCATCGCTAACAATAACAACTGCGATAGACACAATTCAAATCAGAATTTGACTGATTGAGAAAGAATGTTTTGTCTGAAAATTTCACACATCTAGGTTGATACTTTGATACGTTTCTTTAAATGTGAGAATTATCGATGAGTTTACTCAAACAGAACTAATCCGAAATGTTTCTATGTTTTGTCATTAGTCTCCACTTCCAGTAAGGGGACCAGGGTTAATTGAATATAGTACCATAAGCGCAGTAATTATACAGAAGATGATACTGTTAATAAATATTTCTAATTTCACTTCTAAATATTGAGAGTGGGTGATTTTGATATTAGGTAAGATATAGAGGACATGCACTGAATTTTTTTACAGAGAGCTTATCATGCCGTTTGGGACACATAACGTACTAAAAAAAGAAAAAAATATTTCACTCTAAAAGAAAAGATTTCACTCTTGGATAAAAAAAACATACTATCATTTTAAGTGAGCTTTTAAAAGGAACATACATAATATACATGTAGATTTGACAAGCACATTACAAGATACCATGGTTTTATCTAAACCAGGAATTAAAGTACTCTGGTTTACTTTTAAATAATGTTTTAAATTATTACAATATATTGATACTAAAGCCACCTAAAATACTCTGGTTCTCTGACATTTGATTTTTCAAAAATGGCAAAGTACATGTATGTAGGGAATTTATTTTTTCAGCTTATTTCCTGTCAAAAGAGGTAAGGGATTTTATGTTTGGGTGTTTATTTTAGTGACATAAAAATCTTGTTTGAATCCATCAACTTCTATGACGTTTTGATCATTATACAAATTGGTAATCAGCTGCTTTCAATGCCTCGAATATCCTCAATATCTCCTGCAAACAGTTGTCTGCAAAGTTCTTCCACACTAATTACAAACTGAACAGGCAGAATCGTCCAAGGAACGATTTGTTTGGAGCGAATATTCAAGTCAAATTCTCTGCCATGATTGTTCTACTTTCCTTTTGAATTGATCAATGTCACACAACGCTTGAAAATTGAGGTCTGCAGATGCTTAAAACGTAAATTTCAAAGTTTATTTTTACAGATTTTTTCCTGGAAATCAAATAATCCAGTTACCAGGTGGGCGGCAGGGTCTGAGATATTTAAGTTTATATGGCATAATAAATGATTTTATTGTTATAGGAAATAGACTAGTGTATTGTATAAGTTTCTGTTCATTTGGACAATATGTTTCAGAGAAGATGGTTTGAAAATTGACCAATCAAAAACTACAACTGCTCATAGCTACCACTAACAGGGTTATAAATTTAATAACTTTGTATTGACCGCCTCAGGTTTAAGTAATTTGGGCAAGCAGCCAATTCTGAGCAAAAGCTTTGTTAGTTATCTCTCCAGGATGAAATATGTAAAAGGTCCTTTCACAGATGATCAATGCCTCGTTTCTGTTCATCTGGTCAATAATTTGAAAACTTGACAGATTACACATACAACAGGTGTTAAGTGATGACAATAGCTCACCTGGCCCTTATTAACTTTTAATGGAAGGATAATGGACAAAAATGTATTATATCTAACTTACTGAATATTACCTTCATCAAACTGATAGCGGAGTACAACTTAATGCAAATCGCCTAATAAAATAGCTCATTTAGATACCGGTATTTAATTCCTAGAGATCTTTATATCCATATGTACACGTATACTGGTAAAATCTTACTACAAATATATTATAGATATAAACTTTAAAGTTTTCATCATATTCTTGATTATTATACCTACAATTTATTGGTATTAGCCAATTTTAACTCCATTAATGTTCGTCTCAAAATATCAGCCTTCTCTGGTGCAGTTCCATCTTCTAGTTTACTTGAGAAAACAAGGCTTTGAAACTCATGTAAAAACTGCTTTCCAGCTTCTTTTTGGTCCATCCTTTTACTGTTATATTTCAAAACTATCTTATTATTACACAAAGTGGAATCAGTTATGTTTCTCAGTAAAAAGGTGTCTTGAAATACTGAATTCCTTCAAAAAAACTTTCTTCTTTAAGAACCTCATGAATCAAACTGATTATATTTCTCTGCAATAAAGATAATCATCATTAATAAATATTACTCTTTTCAGAATTGAAATTACACTTGTTAGCATTATTTTATTGGATCAGTTGAAATTATTTACCGGTAGTCAGTTACAATAAAGGGAACCTCAAATTCAAGATTCCAAAATAAAGAATGTAAATTTTGATATTCAAAAAGTTTAACCAGTGTTCTACAAGAAAGTGTTATCCTAAAGATCCCACATGTAAATTTACCATTAAGCAACATTTCAAAATTTAATCTAATTACATTGTATGTTAATGTCAATCAAAATAATATAATATTACTGAAGTAAAAAGTTTCCTCACAACAGTGTCATTTAAAGTATTGACCATGTCAACTGTTATATTTTTCTACCAATTGTTTTTTGAGACCAGTGCACTTACAGAGCTTGCACTACTTTAGGATGACAGGGAGAAGTGACATCTGCCTCTGAAGCTGACAAGGAAAAGTGGAGAAAGAACAGGGAGAAGTCATTACACATCCTTTTAAAGCATCATGATCATAGTCTTATTCTCATGTTTGTTATGTTTTTTGAAGAATTCAGATTCATTCACAATTCAACTGGGTAAAGGTAACTTAAAGTTACTTGCCTTGTAAGTCACTCTCCAAAATGTATTCAACAGAGTCAACATGCCGACTTCTGAAGTTATTTAAACCTAATCATTACTCATTCTCATTATTATTCTCGTCTTTCTCATTTTTACTAAGGTTTGATTTGTGTGTGTAGCGATCTAAATTATTCTTATTACAGTCCGAAAGAAATATTCCAGCCTCAAGAAACTTTGAAATTTATTTATGACACACCTGAACCCACTAACTATTGTAGTAAACCTTTATCAAACATTTTGAAATGTGCATCTATAAATTTTGTGAACAAAAAGTTTCCCCAGAGTTGTCAATTTTTACATGAAGAAATGTACACTTAATGAAAAATTCGTAAATATGCTCTATAATTTTAACTATTAATGAATAGCGTGTGCAATCGTACCTACATTTGTATGAATGCAAGTCAACTCACCCCCCAAGACAACTCTCCCACTTCTTAGTCAAGTCACCCACAGTATTGGACAAATCACCAAGATAAAAATTAAATTATTAACCCATCTGAAAATAATGTTTGCCATTAAAAATTTATTTAAAAAAAAAAACAATTTTGTGATACTATATACGAACTTTGAGATGTGTGTATGGTATATGTTCATTAGTGTATTCCATTATTCATCAAATATATAACGATTTATAAATCACTTTACATAATTTAATAATTGTTGGCGTGTGAAATCAGAAGTGATTACAATTTAAATTAAAGAACCTTTGTGAGCACGCTCACATACCCCACGTCTTCATATTGTCACTGGAGAAACAAAATCTCACTTCACAAGTAAAATGAACACAATCAAATGCTTACCTTCACATATTTATCCTAATTTGAATGGCAGCATATTGGGAAATTTAAATTCCAAACGAGAGGAGTCAACAGTAATAGTATAGTCAGGCAAATAAGTTCAAAGGGGGGTAACTCCTGGAAAAAAAATTGAATCGTAATTTCCTGTCGATATGCACATCTACGTAGTATGTCCTTATTATCTGAAAAGGTTTCATGAAATTCTTTTGTGTGGTTTGAGAGGAGTTGCGATGACAAACTGTTGCAGTAGTACATTAAAGTAAATAAGTTCAAAGGGGCGTAACTCCTAGAAAAAAAAATGAAATGCAATTTCCTGTCGATATGCACATCTACGTAGTATGTCCTTATTATCTGAAAAGGTTTCATGAAATTCTGTTGTGTGGTTTGAGAGGAGTTGCGATGACAAACTGTTGCAGTAGTACATTAAAGTAAATAAGTTCAAAGGGGCATAACTCCTAGAAAAAAAATTGAATCGTAATTTCCTGTCGATATGCACATCTACGTGGTATGTCCTTATTATCTAAAAAGGTTTCATGAAATTCTGTTGTGTGGTTTGAGAGGAGTTGCGATGACAAACTGTTGCAGTAGTACATTAAAGTAAATAAGTTCAAAGGGATGTAACTCCTAGAAAAAAAATTGAATCGAAATTTCCTGTCGATATGCACATCTACGTAGTATGTCCTTATTATCTAAAAAGGTTTCATGAAATTCTGTTGTGTGGTTTGAGAGGAGTTGCGATGACAAACTGTTGCAGTAGTACATTAAAGTAAATAAGGTCAAAGGGGTGTAACTCCTAGAAAAAAAATTGAATCGCAATTTCCTGTCGATATGCACATCTACGTAGTACGTCCTTATTATCTAAAAAGGTTTCATGAAATTCTGTTGTGTGGTTTGAGAGGAGTTGCGATGACAAACTGTTGCAGTAGTACATTAAAGTAAATAAGGTCAAAGGGGTGTAACTCCTAGAAAAAAAATTGAATCGCAATTCCCTGTCGATATGCACAACTACATAGTATGTCCTTATTATCTAAAAAGGTTTCGTGAAATTCTGTTGTGTGGTTTGAGAGGAGTTGCGATGACAAGAAACAGGACTGACGGACTGACGGACTGACGGACAGACGGACGGACGGGTCAAAAACATTATACCCTCCGCAACTCGTTGCGTGGGGTATAATTAATTGGATCAATAAGGCAGTAAAGTATGCACATCTAAACATCATGACCAACCATCCTACCAAATATGAAAGCAATCCATTAAGGGATTTCAGAGGAGTTGCAGTGACAAGATGATACTTGCTTTTTTAGCTGAAAATAGTCTAAGTCCAATAACTGAAATAAAATTAATCGGATCAATAAGGCAGTAAAGTATGCACATCTACACATCATGACCAACAATCCTACCAAATATGAAAGCAATCCATTAAGCGGTTTTAGAGGAGTTGCAGTGACAAGATGATACTTTGGTATTTTAACTGAAAATAGTCTAAGTCCCACAACTCCCACAAAAATTATCCAATCAATATGGTGGTATAGTATGCACATATACACATCATAACCAACAATCCTACTAAATATGAAAGCAATCCGTCAAGCGGTTACAGAGGAGTTGCAGTGACAAGAACAGGACTGACGGACAGACTGACGGACGGACGGACTGACGGACGGACGGGTCAAAAACATTATACCCTCCGCAACTTCGTTGCGTGGGGTATAATTAGTTTTAGCTTGGATGCTTTACGATAATTACAGAAACCGCTGTCGGAAAATAAAAAATAAATTTTCATCAAACATGTCAAAGGTAAACATCAAAGATGCAACCTGGATCAACGGCACAACATGGACAGTGTACCGACACTCAGTGAGAACCAGCAACAACGTATTAACAAGAAAGCACAGAAAGCCAACCTATCACTGTTTGCCTCATTATTTTACTTTACAAGGAAACCAAACTTCCACCAATTCAAATAAAGATGGTGTCTGAGGGCAAACTGCAGATTCCAGAGAAAAACAACATGCCTTCTACATGAGAATTCACCAACTATGGGAAAACTACAACAGCGACCAACTCAGTGTGAACAAACTTTTGAAGAATGCGGTGCTATCTACGGGGGGCATTAGCTGTAAAACCATAATGATTGTTTATAGTGCTTTTAAAGTTATCATATATAATTTCTTGTTAAAGCGATCCATTGTTATTTGAATAAATATTACAATATTATATATTACAGTCGTTTTATTCCATAGAAAAACGATGACAGTGTCGAATCTGTCTTGTGCTTACAAAGTGGATATATATGCAGGGCTCACCACACTTGAAAATAACAGGGAGACTCAGAGTCTCCCTCAGGGTAGCAACAGGGAGACTTCAGGGCATGACAGGGAGACTTCCAAGTCTACCAGTGAGACTGTGTTTTTTCCCCCAATTTGTCACCTGTCGAGTAAATACCTGTTATTTTGAGTCTTATAGTGTATACAATACATTCATTTATTGTGTTTTATCCTGTATTGTTTGAGATTTTATCTACATTTACTCCATATCCTTCCATTTTAGTCATGATCTGAGATTTTGTCTCATGTGCATTTAATTAATATCCTTTGAGAATTTTTCATGATGAGTCCTGGGACTCATCATTTTTCAGAATGGTGAGTCCCAGTCCCAGGACTCACCACCACTTTCTTAACGTACATTGCTGCATGATTTTGACCATGGTAGGCCTATTGTACTATTGTTAAAGTTTAATTAAAATCATGTGCTGCCTTAAAATACTGACAAATATAATTTGAAATAAAAAATTTTTTTAAAAAATGAAATTATGCAGTCGTGCTCCGAACTTGGAAGAAAATTTCTGTTACAGATATGAGCAAAAATATTTGTACCTTTTGACACAACTTATTTATTATTGCCATTTTATTTTTTAATATTTATTTATCTATACTCTTTACTATTATTTTTTCTCAAACATACTCTTAAAATCCTCCCATTCACCTTGCTTGAACACCTTAATAATCAATACATGTATTGACAAAATTTCCATTTGTGCATAAATATGTCAAAATTCGCTAAATTTATTTTTAAATAAGGTCTACATATTCATGATATTGTTACCGGTCGGTAAAAAACACCGTGACCAATGAAAAATCACGAGAATTCCGAATGCCGCTATTTTCTACCTTACTTTTTGTCGTTTCTTTCCCCTTCCTCAAAGAAATCAAAAAATGGCGGCTCGAGATTTTTAATGAAAATAACAGTCTTCAGACGCAGCTGATTACGTACGTTGTTTGGAGGCGCCTTACTTAAAAACACAGGGCGACTCATTTGTCGCTCTGGAGCCGATGACTGGGCGACATTAGCGAGCATTAGGCGACTTAATCGCCCTAATCGCCCAGTTTGGTGAGCCCTGTATATGTTTTCTTTTCAACTTAATTCTTAAATCAGAAATTTATCCCATCTTATGGAAAGAGAATTTTATAAAGCCAATGTTTAAAGGGGGTGCTTCAATAATCCATCTAACTACAGAGGAATAGCAATCTCCAGTAGATTGGGAAAACTCTTTGCGAAAAATCCTACATTTTAGGCTTGAAGTATATTGTGAAAATAACATTATAAACAAAACTCAAATTGGATTCCGTAGAGGCAGTAGGACTAGTGACCATATTTTGACAATCAAAACTCCTATCTATAAGGCCTTCAGATCCTCTAAGCGACTGCTTTGAACACTTATATTGTTTATTATATGCTGATGATAATGTATTGCTATCTGAGTCAGAAGTAGGCATTCAAGCAAGTTTAGACAACCTTCATAATTATTGCAAAAAATGAGATCTTCAAGTCAATACCGATAAAACTAAAATAATAGCAAGCGCTATAAGAGGTATGCATTTTCTACATATGGATCATTTAGAAAAGTCTTTGTTTAATGGGGGTAGCCCAGTGATTTCCCTAGAAATTTTTTGAAGCATGGAGGGATTGACTGAAATGATGGTGGTCATGAATTCTGAAGGATGGGGGTAAAATAAATTTATATAGTTTTATAAGGAATTTAAAAATTTCAAGCATGGGGGCTAAAATTAATGCATGTGGGTACCACCATGCATAAACCCTCTGGGGAAAACACTGTAGCCATATTGTGCTACATACTAAGGCTAGAAAAAGCTTTGTTCGCCGGAAACGGAAGTAAGGGAAATACTGAGCTTCAAATTATAGAGTCAGAATCGTGATACCGGAAATGAGTTTCTGGAAAGGGCTATATACTCAGCTGTGCTCGCATCATTGGCCACGCCAACAGCATATTAATTTTTAATTAGTCTGGAAAAGTGTTAAAAAATTCTACCTTTAAATATGAAGGTCAGATCATTGAATGCACTCATGAGGGTAAATATCTAGGAATTATTTTTAAACCTTCAGGTACTTTTGCAGCAGCAACAGAACATCTATTCAACAAAGCATGTAAAGCAATATTTAGTATTAGGAAAGCATTATTTTCAAACTTTATGAATATACCACCTCACTTAAAACTTTTTTTTTGATTTATGTCAAACCTATTTTATTATACTGTAGTGACCTTTGGTCCTTGAATTTACTTATAAAAGATAAAGGACAAATATTTTTCTCTCCCTCCTGTCAAAGTTCAATTGAAATTTGCTAAATATCTGTTGGGGGTCAATCAAGGGGCAATTAACTTTGCCCTGCTATCAGAACTAGGTATTAAACCAATAGCTATAGACGCACTTAAACTGTCTATTAGTTTCTGGTACCATTTGATTAATGCAAATAATAGTAGCCTTGTATACTTGGGTTATAATTCTAATTTGAAGTTAAAAGGTAGTTACTGCTGCAAAGTTCAACAAGTATTAACCAAAACTGGATTCAAAGATGTATGGGACAATCAAAATACATTTTCTATAAATAAATTGGTATTTGCTTTTCAAAACTAGAGGCTCTCAAGAGCCTGTATCGCTCACATGGATTTAACTTTTCACCTTGAGCAGACCTAAAAATTTAAGTGTTGCAGTCAATTTGGCAGGTTTTTCTATAGGATTCTATGTTAAACTAATTTCAGCTGTGGCAGTCATCTTGGTTGACAGTCCAGGTCAACGGATACATTTCTAAAAGAAAACCATCTAAGGACCATTTCTGCTAAGTCTTGTTCCAACTGGCTAAGCTGTTTCAGACAAGAAGATTTTTAAATGAATATTCCTATAGGGTCCAATATTTAACAAAGTTCGGTGTGGCAGCCATCTTGGTTGACAATCCGGGTGATCGGACATATTTCTGAAAGAGGACCTCCTAAGGACCAATGCTGCCAAGTCTGGCTCCAATATGTCAAGTGGTTTCAGACAAGAAGATTTTTCAATGAATTTTTCCATAGGGCCCTATGTTAAACTTAGTTCGGGTGTAGCGGCCATATTGGTTGACAGTCTGGGTCATCGCAAGAGGATCATTGCTGCCAAGTCTTGTTCCAGTTGGGCAAGTGGTTTAAGACAAGAAGATTTTTCACTGAATTTTCCCATAGGGCCCTATGTTAAACTAAGTTCGGCTATGGCGGCCATCTTTGTTAACAGTCCGGGTCATTGGACATATTTCTGAAAGTGAATCTCCTAAGAACCATTACTGCCAACTTTGGTTCCAACTGGCCATGTAGTTTCATATAAGAAGATTTTTGAAATTCAACCTCCCCCCCCCAAACCTTCTTTTCTATTTTTAGTAACAGCAGCCATGTCGGTTGGAAGTCGGGGATGTCAGACATACTTTTGGAAGGGGGCCACCCAAGGACCATTCCACCAATGTTTGGTCTCAATTGGCCATGTGGTTTGAGAGAAAAAGATCTTTAAAGGTTTACGCTGGATGCCGTCTTTAAAGGGCAAAAACCCCTATAAGGGGTAAATCACTGATTTTGGTCATGTTGACTCATTTGTAGATCTTACTTTGTTAAACATTTTTGTTGTTTACAATTTGTCTTTATCTATAATAATATTCAAGATAATAACCTAAAACTGCAAAATTTCCTTAAAATTAACAATTCAGGGGCAATAACCCAACAAAGGGTTGACCGATTCGTCTGAAAATTTCATGGCAGGTAGATCTTGATGAACATTTTTACCCCGTCAGTTTTGCTCTAATTGCTTTAGTTTTTGAGATATAAGACAAAAACTGAAGTTTACCCCTATGTTCTATTTTTAGCCATATTGGCCATTTTGGTTGGCAGGCGGGGTCATCGGACACACTTTTTAAACTAGATACCCTTATGATGCTTGTGGCCAAGTTTGGTTCAATTTGGCCCAGTAGTTTCAGAGGAGAGGATTTTTGTAAAAGTTAACAGACGACGACGACGGACACCAAGTGATGAGAATAGCTCACTTGACCCATTGGATCAAGTGAGCTAAAAAACTCAAAGAAAATTATACAGCATTCTGGGAGAGAGGATTACATAATGATGAAAATAAATCAAACAAAAATAAATTAAGGACATGTAGGGAACTTAAAAACAGAATATGCCCTGGAAAAATATTTAGTGGTAAACATGGAAAAAGATTTCTATTTTTACAAACATTAGAATAAATAATAGTAGACTGCTAATAGAACAAGGCCGTTATCAGAATCTTCCACTGGACCAAAGAACTTGTCCCTTTTGTAAATCTGATATTGAGGATGAATTTCATTTTATAATGAAATGAGTGGAATTCAGATCCAATCAGAAACAAACGTCTTTCCGAGTTAATCTCCAATGTCCCCTCTTTTGACAATATGTCCGAGAAGCATAAATTTCATTTTATATTTAGAAGTAACGATTATGATATCACAAAACTTTGTATCAAGAGTATGTGAAATGTATGATTTTAGAAAGTCAAATAACAGATAATTAAAATATGTAGGTAATATGGTTTAATATATATTATATATTTCTTTACTTCCTCTTTCCATTTGATAAGATTATCTGGGAAATAATCTCGAATATTTACATACAACCATAGTAATATTAATTGAAACATTCCTCATCTGTGATAACAAGTTTGTAAGGTATTATATATATAGATTATAACATGCCATTTTCCATATCGGCCCTGGTATCATCCTGAGACTCCCATATCAGCCCGAGAGCTTTAGCTCGAGGGCTGATATGGGTCGAGGGATGATACCAGGGCCGATATGGAAAATGGCATGTTATAATCTGTTTATCACATATTTAACCATGGCTAAAATAAATTCAAAATAGATGAAGAATTTGTATTTATTCATCATAATAACAGCAATAATAAATAATTGTGTAAAAGTCAACAAAAATAAATCAACATTTACATCATCACAGCTATTAAATATCACCAATATTTATCACAGATTAAAATCTTTAATTCTTATCATTCATGTCATTAGCACCATAGAAATTTATTGTAACATTTCCTTTAATGTTAGAGTAAGGAAATAAGGTAACCCTTGAGTTTGGCATCATTGGGGCCAAATCAATAACAGTTGGCTGAACAGAGTTATTTGTAACACTTGACTGAATAGAGTTATTATTAACAGAAATTGGAGCAACTGTTGTATTTTCATAGTTCTCAATACTTGACACGATGGCATCAATATCAACATTGGCCATTTCGTCATCTGAAGATGGTTGTGTTGTTATCACTGGTGTATGTTTTGATGTGCTAGGTTGTGGAGAAGTACATGTATTGTTATTTAAAATTACACCCCGATTACCACAACTGATATCACTCAATATATTAGACATTGTTTCTTGTTGATCAATAGAAGCGGAAGAGTATTGATTGATTGACTGAACGTTTTTATGTCCTGTTAGTTGCATAATCTGTGTTGCCTCAGTTTTTGAATGTAATAATGATGTAACAGTGGTTTTTCTTGCACTGTGGTTAACCTTACGGCCTGTAAGGCCAGCTTTTTGAGACATGGTTTTAGCTAAGTCACCAAGCTTATTTTTCCCGATTGCTTGTCTGCTAAACCAAACAGATTTAATTGGAGGATTTGTAGAATCTTCAGCAATATCATGTAGAGATGATAAGTACATCCTGCTTTCTGGTGTGAGTGTATCCACAGGCCTTCTTTTGATGTATTCCTTGAAAGTTTGTACAGGACATCTAGTATTACCTAAAAAATAACATTTCAATCAACTTTAAGGAATGGATGACAGCATCATTTAGAATATACAATAATTTTGTTCACATATTTACTATTCCATGCAATCATTTTACTACATTTCATAACCCTAAGAAATGTAATGTAACTAAGCACAGACTAACTACAAATGTATATATTCAGTGCAAGTGTCAATATTATATTAAAAAGATCACTAACCTACAAGTTATCGTTGTTGCATTTATATTCATTTTATTATAATACCAGATTTTATTTCATGTGCATCACTGCATGCTTTAATAAATGTATTTTTTATGTCGCAGAGTACATGTATACACATGTATTTTAATTAAATACTATTTTATGTAACTTACCTTTTACTTCAAACATCTTAGGAGCAAAAGATCTGGAATTTCCTGACTCCCCTTTCCTAGTTTTTGTTTCTCGCTCACAATGCTCCAGGTACTGTGTTCCATCAGATGTCACTTTCATGGTTAAATCCCCAAAAAGCATGTCAGTGTGTTCCTGCCTTCCTCTCATACCAAAATGAAGACAGTTATTAAGCCAGATTGTATTTATCAGTGCCTCAGGGTTACCTAAAATATAAATTACAGCATTTTAACAGAAATCAGTTGTGACATAATAAATATTATGTCTACTGGGAAAACAACAAGTCCAATTAAATTTTAACATACCTGTGGCAGTTCCACTGGATTGAACTGTACATTGATGATACAATCTGCATGTTTTACAATATAAATATTTCTGTTATGAAAGAAGTTAATAACCCCACAGACACAATGTGATAAGACATATATTTTATCATTTATACACTTATTAATGATTTAACATGTCATGTATGTACAGTAACAATGTTCTTGTCACATTTGGGGGGGGGGGGGGGGGGGGTCGGACAGAGTAAACATATTAATATTCACTGAAAATATGAAATCAAAAGCAAAAAGAAAACTTACCAGTTCCAAGCAAATTTTTGCTGTATAGAGTTTCTATCTCATCTACGGTGAATGGATCTGCTCGCTTCTTTTTGTTACCAAGCCCCTTTCCCTTCAATTCCTTTCGCTTGGCTGCTAACACATCTCTCGAGTGTTGGAATTCCCGATCTTTCAAAATGTTTATATTCTTTTTTTCACAAAGATATCTACTTATTGAAGATTGAATGCATTTCAAGGAATCCGGTTCATACTCTTGTTTAGATTTAGTACGAGCTGACAAGAAAAATCTGGCCAAGTGAATGTTCAGCTCCTCTAGTTCAATATCCTCGGGATTACGCAGTTCCCCAACGGTTGATAACCACTCTTTAAATATTTTCAAGTCACTGTCCGTTTTTCTTTTCGTATTAATGTTCTTCATTTTGTCAACAAACTCTGTGGTATCATTTTGTTCAACGGTGACGAAGCGAGAGCCTTCCTCGTCTGCCATGTTTGTTTACAGGTCAGAATGACGTCATCGACGCAGGGCATAATAACCGGTTATTTGCCCCGGGCACTGATATGGATCGGGCACTTGATCGTTTATCACACATGCTAAACAGCAATTTTTACATACAAATATGTGATAAATAATGATATATATATCATGTATATATTGTATGTCTGTCTAATTATAATAATCATAATAATAATAATAATCATTTATTTCAGACATAAATAGTCCATAGTTATATACAAATATGATGAACGTTTTAAATATACAAGATGAAAAATCTTATATTTCATGTGTACGTATTTGTAATTTGATGATAATCCTATCCTAAATCAATAAACCTTTGAACTTTTTTGATTGAACATTTGAAACTCTTTATCATCTTTATCAGTTGACGAGTTGTCGACCATGAGTTTGGCGAGTTGACTCAACCGATGGGCGACTTGACCCGATACCTTTCGTATATATGTGGTGATGGAATCTACACCATGCTGTACATAAATTATTGCATGTGTGGTGAACTGTTAATTTAATATAATCTCTGTGTAGGCCATCGTAAGCTACATACAAATGTACAATAAGCCCGACATTAAGTTATTATTAAGTCACCAAATTTGTATGTTTTGGACGAAATTTTGTTTTCCCGCCAGCTGTTATCTTTTAATCTTTTCACAAAAGAGTTATTCTAAATTTTTTTGTCAACTTCTGTATTGCATAAAGATACCAATTGGATCGTCTATATTTATGGAACGCAATACTGGAATAAAATTTCGTTCCAGTATATTTTAAACTGAAAGAAAAGACATACACAATAGGCCTACATAGTATTTTATTGCGTTTGTGGACAGTCGTTGACTCTGAGGTCGTTGAAAACGAATAATTCAATGGCATAAAATTTTATTATGACTGAATATTATAATCATTGAAATCAGGAAGAAAAAATCTATCATAATACATAGAATAGCGGAAGTTCATACGGCATCAAAATCCAATGTCTAAAATTCATACAGGATGCCCTTTTCAAATCTGATGCTATATAATACGGGAGCGTATTAATTAGGTACACGCATAAAAAATTATGTCGCCGTGGCGAGTTAGTATCCCGCCGCGCGAGTTACTATCCCGCTACGGCGAGTTACTATCTCGCCACGGCGATTTACTATTTCGCCGTGGCGAATTATTATCGGCTGGCTTATTGTCGGCTAGCGGTTATGGTCGTCTCTTATTGTGGGCTAGCTTCAACAAAGTCCATTAATTTAGTGTTTGATATGTGTGTTGGGCTGTTGTCTAATGTTGAAGGCCACATGGCGGTTTCTCATTGACGCATACCTTGTATCCTTTATATATTGATAAACGGGTGTAGCGATTGTGTCTGTTGATTTATCCTTTAATTATAGTTTCTTGTCGGGCAATTTAGGGCTTGTTGCATGGCGTGGAGTTATCCACCTGTTGAAGATCATGTGGTGACCTCTAGATATAGATGTATATTTGAACAACTTGTCCCTTTGGAGATGAGGGTTGTTTCCTTGACATTTAATATCAGTTCATTTAAATAAGAGAACGGTCACTATTAAACAACCTATGGGATCGGATCATTGTTGACCAAAAAACTATATATTTTGCCCCCCCTTTCCCATTTGGATAAAAAAACCAAATCCATGAATCTTCCCCTCTCCTCATCGAATTGAGCTTATAACCATGACCCCCCTATTTCCCATAGCTTCAACATTGTTGGGATAGGGGAGGCATGGAAGTAACTTGGGGTCCTGACTTTTTTTCGCATTATCTTTTATCGCGCTCCTTTTCATCTCCCTCATGCATAGCTTTGTCCTTAGATGGTTTTTGGCTTTACATTTTCGGTCATTTGGTATTCTAATATACTCTTCACAGTTTTTGGATTATTGTTTAGGACTTTCAACCTTTTCGACAATGAGCACTGCTGACGAGTGTTTTATACATGAAATATGCATATACAGTGCAGTTAAACTTGGTATCGTAGATTGTTATTCGTCTAGATTTTCTTTTTCAAACTTAGATAAACTAAGATGCATAAAATTTCGTGACCCCCCTCCCTCTTTTCCCCTCTTAATATAACCTGATCCCCAAGCTACTGACCTTTCCCTAGATAGTAACTCGCCGTGACGAGATAGTAATTCGCCGCGGCAAGATAGTAACTCGCCGTGACGAGATAGTAATTCGCCGCGGCGAATTACTATCTCGTCACGTCGAGTTACTGTGTAGGGATAGTAATTCGCCGCGGCAAGATAGTAACTCGCCGCGGCGAGAAAGTAACTCGCCGCGGAGAGATAGTAATTCGCCGTGGCGAGATATTTTTTTATGCATGACCCTAATACCCTTCCGTAATATAATAATTTTTGTCAACAAAATATTACTGCCATCTTTACACTGTTTAAAAGATTTAATTTCTTCTTAAAATCAGTGCCTTCAGTGAAGGTTTGAGCTTTATATAAGTGTGAGACAGGGTCATTGGTTTAGATAGGTTAAACCAGTGTATGTCTACACCAGACTCAAGCTAGCAGCCACTTTCTAGCAGCCATTCGCTAGCAGCCACTTTTTTGAAATGCCAGCAGCTATTTAGCTAGCAGCCACTTTTGAGATACATGCAAACCCTATAAATAACGACAGACTCCCACAACCCTGAACGACAAAATGAACATATTTAGCAATATGAAAACTGTTAGTCCAGCCCTGGCCTGATTGAGTAATTTTTTTGGAATTTTTTTTTCTGCTGATACTGACGGCAGAAAAAAAACAGTCATTGAGGCCAGGGCTGGACTAAACAAATTGTGTATCTTGTGTTGTATTGAAATCAAAGGCGATATTTTTTTTTTAAAATATCCTTCAAACACTTTTAATCTTATTTCAAATTACACTTATATAGATAATGTGTTATATATAATTCATACCTCTTCAAAACATTCGTTTTGCAATAAAATAACCAAAGATTACGAGAAACCCCTTTGAAGTCCGGCAAAGTTTTTAACCGCTTGTGGTTTAAGTTAAAAATATACACCATAGCTTTTATTTCAACAGGGGTTAGGTGCGTTAACGCTCCTAAGGCTCAAACTAGATTTTCAAAGTTGAGTGGGAGGAGAGTCCGGACATATAATTTCACAATGTTCTAAAAGTATTAAGTCCGGCAAAGTTTTTAACCGTTTGCGGTTTAAATTAAAGATATTTACCATAGCTTTTATTTAAACCAGGGATTAGGTTGGTTAACGCCCCTAAGGCCCAAACTAGATTTTCAAAGTTGAGTGGGGGGAGGGTCCGGACATATGATTTCACAATATTTTAAAAGTATGAAGTCCTGCAGTTTTTAACCGGTTGTGGTTTAAATTAAAGATATACACCAAAGCTTTTATTTCAACCAGGGGTTAGGTGGGTTAACGCTCCTAAGGCCCAATCTAGATTTTCAAAGTTGAGTAGGGGGGAGTCCGGTTATATAAGTTCACAATGTTTAAAGAGTATGAAGTCCGGCACAGTTTTTAACCACTAGTGGGTTTTTTAAAAGCTGATTTTCAATGTTTTCCATATGATTAATAATTACAATAGATGAACCTGAGGATGGCAAGGAACTATTTGATTATGCACTATTTTCAGGTACGTTCTATTTGGATTTCCCGTCACGTCACGAAATCCATATTATCATTTTCGTATTTTCTGTTAAGTCATCAAAGGGGTTTCTCGTAATCTTTGGTTATTTTATTGCAAAACGAATTTTTTATGAGGTATGAATTATATATAATACATTAATACATATAATACATTATCTATAAGTTTAATTTGAAATAAAATTAAAAGTGTTTGAAGGAAATTAAAAAAATAAATATATCGCCTTTAATTTCAAGTTACGCATTTTTTTTAGTCCAGCGGTTGCCCCAGCGACTGTCTTTTTTTTTTTTTAGAATTATTATTCTGCCGTCAGTATCAGCAGAAAAAAAAATTCCCAAAATTAGTCAATGAGGCCAGGGCTGGACTAACAGTTTTCATATTGCTAAATATGTTCATTTTGTCGTTCAGGGTTGTGTGAGTCTGTCATTATTTATAGGTTTTTGCATGTATCTCAAAGGTGGCTGCTGCTGGCATTTCAAAACGTTATATTCTTATATAAATTTTCAGTTTTTAGACATTCAAAAAAGTAGCTGCTAGCGAATGGCTGCTTGCACGAGTCTGGTTATGTCTACTCAATCTCCCATGATAATACAGCCAAACAGTAACACACGTTACAAAAGTACTTGAAGTTCTTATAGTACTCTCTTTGGTCATATATTAAAATAGACTACACCAAAATGCAGGTAATTTTCCCATTCTTAAGATAATAAAATCACCTTGACTGTATATATTTTTAAAAGTCTTTTTGTCAGTTCTCGTTATCTTGACGCGGCTTTCTCAACAAAGCAGACTACATGTACAGCGTTTGATTAGCAACACCAACACCACAAGACAAACACTAAATGACCAACAAAATATATACTTGGTAAAAAATTCGGCAAGTTACAATAATCACAAATAAAACCCATTAGCCTAAACAAAAAAAAAATCACAATAAATAAACAGCAAAATCACAGAAAGTACGAGATCCTGGCAGACGACGGACCCACTAGGAATCTAACGTGACCAAACAGTACCTACTGTCCCCCACCCCCACCCACCCAGATAGTACTTAAAACAATAATTTAATTCGGTATTTTAACTTACAAATGACAGTTAGGACGAAAGAGCACGTACATTTCAATGAAACTGACCAGTAGCTCAAAGTAAAGTCTATGTGCTGAGTAACAAATTTGAAACTACTATAGGCCTATTAAACAATCACAGATAAGACGTGTGGCAAAATCTACGCAATTCTATGGCAAGCCGTTTTACTATTTATTCTAACTTCAAGATATCTCATATAATATATAAGATATCTCATATAGTTTATAAGATATCTTATATAGTTTATAAGATATCTTATATACTTTATAATATATCTTATATAGTTTATAAGATATCTCATATAATTTATAAGATATCTCATATAATTTTCTTTATAAGATATCTTATAAACTTTATAACATATCTTATAAAAACTGGATTATATATTCTAAAGTTTATAAGATATCTTATAAAAACTGGATTATATAAGATATCTTATATATTATATGAGATATCTTATATATTATATGAGATATCTTGAAGTTAGAATAAATAGTAAAACGGCTTGCCATACAATTCAATTGGCTTATACGAGAACGATATCATGACAATACTTTAATTGATCTACTTGGGTACGGGGGGGGGGGGGGGGGGTAATTGTATTTTATGTCGTATATATATGGTTATGGAATGGACCGTAATCGGGTTCGATCGTTCAATGTCTTGTTTCGTTATTTTGCCTAAAAGTAAGAAACTTTGATTGTCCACAGACTATTTTTTCTCCTATTGCGCTTTTTCGTTTACTCGGTGCATGGAATATTATATTTATTAATTTTCCATTATGTCATGGTTTTATACCACTTAGCACAGATTTATAGACTGATTTACAAATAAGATGTCATGGATTTATACTTTGTACAACTTTATTACTCCCGCGAGAAAAAATGTCCTAGATAATGCAGAAATCTCATACCGTGTACACAAGAAGACGCAATCTTTATATATAAATTTAGATATTGACAAAAGAATACCTGGAATCGATAAAACAATGGGAAGTGTCCATAAACTCGAAATCCTACATTTTAAAGGTTTTCAAAACGTTATTGCTCCTTAAAGGTGATTTTTTTTTTGAAGTTTGGCATTGAGTGTAATCACAGAAAAAGATGGAAATCTGTTGCATGTATGAAGCATTGTTATTGTTTTTTTCTGATTTAAATCTTATAAGGATTCAACATGCTATTAATCATTATCTAAAACATCTAAAAACTTCCTTTTTACGATTAAGAAATACTGAAGTACATTTTTACCATAAAATATTATTACTATATATATACAATTTTGTAATAGTTTAATTATTTTGTAACACCAAACTAATCCAGGAGTATCTGAGTGTCGGTTTTGTAGTTTCCGTGTTGTTTATCTACATTTGTAGAATCAATATTGTCTGTGTAGTGTTCTCCTTTGTTCCCGTCCTGTGCTTTGTATCTGATACTGTCTTAAGGGGAACCTAACAGTGTGTTCCCCTACAGTCTACTATGATAACCTCAGAACTCTTGGTTCATAGAGAGCATTATTACAGAGAATTACTGTGTCAAGTCCACTTAAAAAAAATTAAGATGTCAATGTTCAATTTGACAATAGATTGATTGCTTTGATTTTTTTAATCAAAAATTTCATACTGGTACCCTACGATAAGCAATAAAAACATGACAATATGATGTATGAAACAAGTAAATGACCTGTAGGGTTCCCATCCATTTTACTTTGTTAGATTCAGTCTGGTCCAGTTCATATCATGGTAAAATATCATGTCTGTATTGAGTGTAGTTATTGAAAAATGTAATCAGTAATAACCCCAACTGACCGAAATATAATATAGATTAATGGAATATGTCACAAATCAAAGGGGAATACACATTAATAAGTACATAATATCTGATATTAGATAAATCTAATTATTGAATAGTAAATGTAAACCGATTCATCCAAGCCGAAGTAAGCAATTCTTTTGGGGGTCGGGATTACATGGTCTGAATATGAACTATAAAGTAGAATTCAGAGCTTATGAATGGCTTATGAAGACAGAATAATAAAAGTATAAATGGTATCAAAACATGTACCATTCCGTGTAAGATTCCTTATCTTTCATTGTAACTTTATTCTTAGATTTTTTAATCAAAGATTTCATACTGGTACCCTATGATAACCAATAAAACATGACAATATGATGTATGAAACAAGTAAATGACCTGTAGATTTACGATCTTTCATTCTTCTTAGATTCCCAATATTGCATTGTAACTTTCTATGTTAAATTCACGATCTTTCATTGTAACTTAAAGCTAGGTTCACACTGCCGAATAGATCAACTGGATGATCCCGGTTGCCCAAATTTCCCTGAGCATGCGCAACAAAATTCTCGATCGGGCCTGTTTACGACTTCTACACGATGGCTACCCGATCTGACACGAGCCGCCCACTCGACCATTCATGACCCCTACACGACTTTAATCCGACCACTAATCTGATATCTATTCGATTATCCCGACCAATGCACGATCTTTACTCGACTAGCTAGACAAATCAACGTTTGCTCGATTTCAACCCGAACTCGACCAGACCAGACCGACCTGATCGTATAGGGGTCGTAGGGATAGTCGGGAATAGGTCGAGTATGGATAATTTTAGCATAAAAACGTTTTTTGGCTAGCATTCAGTAGATCACAGAAGCTCTGATAAAACCATATATCTAAAATATCTACATGGAGATAGAGCAGTTGCAGTTGTGGGCAAGGTGATTAGAGCTCTAGAGTTTATCGGATCTGCCCACCCTTTTATAGAATCTTGTAGCGGTCATGTGTACTCGTGTATGGTCGAGGAGAGATCGAGAAGAGACCGAGTTTGGTCGAGTAGAGATCGGTTATTGATCGAGTTGGTCTGGGTATCAATATAATAGTAGTAGCAGTGACCGGGAAGCGATTGGGCATTGGTCGAGTTGATCTGGACCACAGATGAAACAGGATGGCTTTGAACGGGAAGCGATCGCATATTGGTCGAGTAAAGGTCGAAATGATCGAGTACTGATCGGTAAAATATTTGTATTCCGACCAAACTCGATCTCTGCAGGAGCCTTTCCCGATCAATTCGTCCGCAATTCGACGAATACCCGATCTCCTCTCGAGTGCTTGGCTTCTCGATCCATCCTCTAATTTTTTGGACATGTAAAAAATTGTCGGGTAGAAAGTCAGAGCGATGCCGAGGAAGGTAGACCACCTATAACATTCTTGTCAAGCGAGTCAGACCAGTCTCCCGATCGCTTAATCTGTCTTGATCGGGCTTGATCGAGTTGATCTGATCAGCAGTGTGAACATAGCCTTACTCTATTAAATTCCCGATCTTTCATTGTAAATTTCTCTGCTAGATTTCCAATCTTTCATTGGAACTTTCTCTGTTTGATTCCCAATCTTTCATTGTAACTTTCTCTGTTAGATTTCCGATCTTTCATTGTAACTTTCTCTGTTTGATTCCCACTCTTTCCGATTGTACCTTTCTTTTTATATTCTCGATCTTTCATTGTAGCCTTAGTAGTTAAATTCCCAATCTTTCCATGTACGTTTCCCTGCAAGATTTCCGATCTTATATTTTTGTTCCATAATTGTGTTTTGTTTGTCAGATTCCCTTTCCTTAGTAGTATCTTCCCTCAGTGAAGGATTTCTGATCCATCATTGTCGTTTCTTTGTAAGATTGTACCTTTCTATGTTACATTCTCGATCTTTCATTGGACATTTCCTTGTTAGATTACCGTTCCTATATGAACCCTGAACCATGCTTTTTGATATGCCGACATGCTGAGCCGGATATTTAAGGTAACAGTCCAAAGGAAGACATGTCACCCCGCTCGTACAAATTATTCTGACGCCCAGCCGACGTGGGAGTCTTCGCTATGTTAGTCCCTCATGTCGCGTGCTTATGAGAGAAAAGGGAAGCAATACCAGTTCTAAAGTTTTCGGTTAGACCTGACCGGAAATCGAGCTTCCGACCTCGAGCTCCTGCAATCTGGACGAGCACCACAAATCGGTGGCAAGACAATTGTAAGGAGCATGGTTCACAATGATGAGAAAATAGAAAGGGAACACAATAACTCCATATTATTATACTTTATGTAAATTTTTGTACTTTTAATGCATTTTCATTGGTTCACAAGAATGTGGTATTTTACTCGATCACTCGCTGGAAAGTAACACAGCGGGTGCTATTTTATACTGTCAGCCGCTGGAAAGAAACAGCGGATGGTATTTTATACATTATTACACCTTGCTATGGTATAATTTGAAACTATAGGTAATGAATTGTGAACTTGACGTTCGTTAAAAATATTAATGAGAAACATCGACGTCACAGGGCTTAATCGCTACAAAGCTACTCAAACGTTTTTTTTTCCTTCTCCAATTTTATTCACAATGGGGTAAACATTGGAACTGACATTTGTCTAATTTACACCAATAAATATAATGAAGTGAGTGGAAATTCTGAATACTGACTTTCACTGAGTTGTAACGGCATACTCAGTGCGATGGCAGAAATTTGGATACCAGGCGAAATTTGTCTATTTAGTCTGACTTTAACTTATTTTTGTTGAAATCCTTTCCAGTCGTCTTGGAGGGCGGGGGGTTGGAGTTTTCTGCAAATTTGTATGGTACTGATAAAACATGAACATATATCTATATAAAGCCGATAATAATTTTGTAAATATTTATATGATTGTCCATTAAGAAAAAGTCTTGGAATCATCTTACGTCGATACGTGAGATCTTAAAACAAAAAGAAATATTGGAAGAAAGTTTTCTCTGGCATTCCGCCCCAGTTACATTTATTTTTATGTCATTAGAAGGATTTATAGATGTTCTCTGTAACCTAATGAACATGTGTATATATGTAATTTACAATCATCAGTCCAATGTGGAATTAAGGTTCCTTTCTTCAACATAAATAATTACTTCTTTGACAGGAAGAAATGTACTATGTCATTGATTTTGCTTTTCTTTGTAATCTTAAGTGAAAAGGAGAAATATATCTTTAGCAGGTATGAAGGAATATGGTGGATAAATTTTTGACAAAAAAATTGATGTGACAAGAGTTTAAGTAATACAGTAAATTACCATATCTACTGTCCTAGTGATCTTGACGAGACATGACCAAGTCCACCAGCAGTAGTTTTCACCCAGTGGTACTAATTCAGCATCCATTATTATTTCCTGATTACTGCCAATACTGGTGTAATTATATAACATCTGATGCTCTTTTTTTGGATCATATTCCCAAAAATGATAAAATTCTTTTTTAAACTAGTAATACTGAGTACTGTTTTCTATATTATTTATTTTGCATGAAGGGTCCGATTGTTATAAATGATTTTGGCTTTACCCTTTTGGTTATTTCGGCATTTAAATCATTGTATGTAACATTTTGGGTTCTTATTTTGGTTTTCAACACTCACGGCCTGGACATCAGCATATGTTGTGCATCAGCATTGGTATCATAAAAATGAATATCTATTAGTCCCGATAAAAAAATGATGTATGCGAATTTGCAGATGTTTTTCCTTGTTGTTATACATTTCTTTTGTGGAATAATCATTTTTTCCTGAGGATAATCTAATTCTAATCCTATTTTCATCGGAGTCCTCAAGCTTTGTCGTTACAATGATAATATTTTTTTTTTTTTATTGTAGTAGTGGTTTATATATTCGTATCCTATCCTAATTGAAAGGTCAACGTCCTAGTTCATATTTTTATGTTTATAAAAAGTCTTATATTTACGGTTAGCGTTTCTATATATTTAAGGAATTTATATTGATAACTGATCTTAATGGTAGATTCCTGGTGGAATAAAAAATCAAGATCATCGGAAAACTGTTTGATTTGTGGCTTTTATAACTTTTAATAATATTTCAAAATACAATAATTAGTCATTTATTTCATGTATATTTCGTTAAAACAACCCAGATAACTTGTTACATTGACTAAGAAAACAAGAAATGCTTTCCTTTGGCGTAACTTCAAATCTTGCAATTGTATAATTTTTATCAGAAAACTGGGACTCGTTTATTTGCAGGTGTTTTATTCGAGATTTTGTCATACAAGATGTATACCAAATGTTCAATTGTTCTCTCAAATTCAACAATCTTTTATAACTATAATAACGCTTATACGTACATAGATTAACAACAAATATAAACAACACACCAATAAATGAACGTCGCCCAATCGATAGACGCTTAGAAAAAAGTAGAGGACAAAACATAAACGTAGGAACAACATAATAAGACTTGTTACAAACAATGAGTAGTTGTATCAGTTTTATGAGTGCCCAAACCTCCCCATTATCTAGAGTGAGTCTCTGGTGTATAAAACATTTTAAAATTTTATGCATTGGGACATTTTCAAGATAACTATGAAACTTTTACTTGATAAATCTTTGAAAAAAGGTAAGATTTCATCTCATCCCAGTTGACTTAGCCTGGATTTTTGTTGTCATAATTACGGTAGTTTTCATTTCAGCATTTTGATGATTTTTGGCTCTCAAAGCTTTGTTCTCCAGAATACCGTATGCAGGTTCATCAAGAAGTTGCTACACAACAAATTTGGTATATAAATTTCTATGCATACTGAAAAGCAAAACTTTGCGATGTTCACTGTTATCAGATGACTGGTGAAACATACTGGGTAAGAAAGAATATATGGCGAACAACTGAGTCTTTACAGAAAATCAACACACGCATGTAGCAAAAGATTATCGTTTTGATTGCTGTTCTTAAACTGACCATCACTTGAAACGGAGAAGAAAACATCTTGCAACCCAATTCTTGTTCAAGACGACCTCTGTCAGAGGTAATTCACAATTCTATATTTATTGTTATTAATGAGTAGCAGTTTTTATTATTCAGTGAACCTTTTTAAACTGTTTTTTGTTCATAAAACAAACCAAAATACATGTACATTGTGTATAGGTCATTTTCAATATACATAGTTTTTATGATGAAAAAAAAAGAACCGAGGGTTTAAGACAAGTGTTATAAATCAATGTATATCATGTTTACTCTTAAATTGTTGTCAGGAAACAATAGAATTACAATTTGTTATTCCTTTATAGATGTAGGACAATCCATTGTTATTTCAGTTGTGTATATTGACAATCACAAAAGCAAAAACATATTAAAATTATAAAAATAGAATGAAAGAGTTTTCAAAAAACAAAAAAAAAAAAAAATCAACTCTTAAACTGATTTGGTGCACATTAATACAAATATCATTACCATTCTTTTTTCAAACCTGTACTGTCGGAATTGATAGTGATTCCCGCACCCCTGTAAGTAAATGTAGTTGGGGCACTTACCCAGAGTCAAAAATATGAAACCCTATTCCCATCCAAAAATAGTATGCAATCATTCTATTAAGAATTTTAAAAAATAAAACCCAATGAAAAAAAGAAAAGAGCTTAGATTACAAGATTAATGTTACAATTTTTCAAATTTAACCGATTAAGTGGACCCCAGGTTTAAAAAATGGAATTCTAAAACCTTATTGCACATGTACATATAGTGTAGGACAATTCTAAATTAATAAAATATATAAATAGCAAAATGAAAGAGGGGTTTGGATCACAAGTTTAAATCGAAAATTTCAAACTTCGACCCCTGTGGGCCCTAATTTTATAAAAATAAAATTCTGAAACCTTATTGTGCATCTGCATATGTTATATGACAATACTGTACAGAAATAAAATGCATAAAATGAAAAACCAAAGACCCGTTTACGTCACAAGCTTAAATTGACAATTTATGAAAATTTGATCCCTATGGGCTCCAATTCTTAAACTTTATTGCGTATCTACATGTAATGTAGGACAACACTTTATATAAAATGCATACATTGCAAAATGAAAGAGGAGTTTCGGTAACTTGCTTAAATTGACAATTTTTCGAAATTCGACCCCTGTGGATCCCGATTTTGAAAATTAGATCTCTTAAACCTTATTGCACATCTGCATATGGTGCATGACAATACTGTATAGAAATAGAATGTATAAATTGAAAAAATGAAAGACAAGTTTAGGTAGCTAGATTTAGTTCAAAATTTTTGATTTTCGACCCCTGTGTGCCGCCTTGTTTAGAAAATCAAAATTCTAAAACCTTATTGCGCATCTACAGGTAGTTTGCAACCATTTTATATAGAAATTCAATTCCTAAACCTAAAAGTGAAGGGGAAGTTGATGTCACAAGAAAATGTGGCGGACGGATGGACGGAAGCAATCGCTATATCCCCGAAGTTTCTTCGAAAGTGCGGGGATGATAATCCCTGTGATCATACATATAAAATACGCACGCCAGTTAGAAGTCTTGAATTACAGTCATAATGTATGCTGAACACATTTGGACCTATTCTAAACTACTTCGGTTATGTTTGGACCTTTTCTCCACGGTCATAGAAAAAAATAAATACACACATCAAATGTGAAATATCAAACTCATTTTAGATAGAGCTTTAGCGAAAGACAATTGCCCAAAATGGACAAAACGCTTTTTTTTTAATCGATGAAATTTATGAAAATTGAATATTGAAGTAAAAGAGGGTAGTACAAGTTGCACTTTTGGCCAGGGGAGCTAAAACGTGAAAGACAAGACGCACTTTTACTCTATATCGAGAAAGGTAATGAGTACTATTCGGCTTTTATAATTTATTTAAAAGAAAATTGATAATTGGTATTTTTCCTACGCAAGCACTACATAAAAAGATTATAATAAAACACCAGATACAGAGTGGTGTAAAAGAAACAAATTTGGTTTGTCTGCAGTAATAAACTCCGCAAATGTTTATTTCTATCCAGTAATCTAGTAAATACGGAATATATATAGCAGAGTGAGGTTGAAGAATTAATTGAAATAAACTAATTGACAAAATGTGTAACTATCAATTAAATTTCTCATTGAACATTTTTTAAACCCCAAAGTTATTTTTCATTGGTTACCATTTAATTCCCAGCTAAAAATTGATGGTATAAGGAAATTTGAAAAGAGATCTATGACAGAAAACGTTTGACGATGCCTGAAACCCCGCAAACTTTTGTTGAGTGATTTATGGCCGAAGAAGAAAACAAGAGGTATAAATTCAATTATATATTTCATCTTCGTCACATACAGTATTATAATAGACTGATATACTCCATTGATATCGATGAGGTTCTGGATTTGCATGATAACCATTGATTTCACATGTCCGCAGTGTATAACGGTTATTGTTTTATAAAATCGTTATTACACATTCTACAATTGAGAATTAGTTTCCCTAAATAACGTGATAGTAGGCTTTATAATAAGCTTGAACCATAATGTGACAAGCCAAAGTATTTCCCTAAAGAGTTGTTCCATCGGCACTAAAAAATTGACTACTCAGAAAAGCTTACACTATTATGGGACGTTGCGAGTTAGTTCTTATCCAGTAATGTCAATTACTGATTTACAATTTCATAAATTGATTCATAAAATTCTTTGAAAAAATATAAAGGTTTCAAAGCGGAAAATTTGTGGTTAATCCTGTTTATCGAAACGTTTAAATAACTCATGTAAAACGGAATATAACTAGTCACTGAACTGGGATTATGCGTGTCGAAAACGACATCACAGTTTTGGATTTAAATTGTGATGGTGAAAATCTGTAACTACAGTAGTCTAATATTTGCAGGAAATGTAACTGTTTTACTTATTGTTTCTATGTCAACAGACTATTGGGAATATAGAGGTTTTAATTTAACTTTACTAAACTCTACATTGCATAATACCAAAAACGCCGAGATAATGTTACCACGGGATACAAAATCATACATCGAACTCTGGTACAAACGGAAATACATCAGAAATTTACAACAAAAAGCGGAAGAAAGTCTTCAAGAAGAAATTTTGTATCAACCACCAATATTTGTCAGCAACTTTTTCAGAATAGATGAAGAAAATATAAATGACGATAAAAAGAAATCGGCAATGATTACATCGAATTTGGAAGGAGGTGTTGTCGTGTTATTTCAGCAGTATGGTAATCTGTTTAAAGACTGCGATGCATTAGAAGGTAATATTTAAATATTTTTACAGAGTAATTTATACTTATTTATTCAATAAGAGTTGATATTAATTTAAACGGTATTTTGTTTGCTTTGTCACTTTCATGCATGCTATCATGCTACAGAACTTGCTATCTTAAAATCTTATTTTATTGTCATATACATGTATTCTGTTTATTGATTTCGAATATATTGAACAATCATTTGATACGAAATATTTCGAAAATCTTTCTTGTTACCAATGCCTGTTGTCAAACAATGAAATTCCAAATTAAATTAGCCCTTTTTAGGGCAATTAATCCCACAAAACGTAAGAAAAGAAAGTGTACAGACTGCTGTCAAATGGGCTAAAAGAGAATGCAAACAAAAAGTAAAAATAACAAAATTGTTATTAAAGCTAATGAAACGTAGAACTAAATGGCCTAAAGCTCCGTGTAGCAAGCCTTGGTAATCAAAGTCTGTATCTTTTTGATGAAAAAAAACTTGTACATTTCAGGCTACATGTATACTGACTCTCTGTTGTTTTCATGTTTGCGCTCTTGTTTGTTGTTTTCTTGGGATAATTTGTGACTCTGTTGATTGAAAAATAATACTTGTAGTATGGATACCATTTCTTTTATCTAGTAAAATTGTTATATGGGGGGGACATTTATTGAAAAGTAAACAAATATTTATATGTAAACTTCAGGTTATTTCAGTCGGATTGTGTCCCCATCAAATCTGTGCCAGTGCCACACTTTTTCTATATGACAAAATGGTGTGAAAGGCATGAAAGTATTTTGTGTACAGACAAATTTTATTATTAGGTATAAACTGTTTCTAAATCGTTCAGTATAAAAGTGTTTTGTGTGCTTAAAATATTATCAAATTGCTTCATGACTGAAATATCAACCGTTGCCTTGAGATGATTAAAAATGCATTCAAGGTTTCAATTGACATACATGATCATTATTATTCAGGTCACTAAACATTGTTTTTACATTTGGGAATCAAAATTGGCGTAGCAGATGCATTCAATAGTTTATAAGAGAAAAATACTCTTTGAAATTAATTCTAAAGATTCAGAATACAGAAAGTTATAAAATGCACCACATTATGACGTAAAAATCAAAGAACACACGGTATCATAACATTAAGGCTACAACATAATATCTATAATCTACTAGGCAAACACATTTTTACAGTACTTGAAACGTGAAATTTCAATGTTCCTGGAGGTCGCACTTCAACAAAGCGTTTTAATTGTTTTGATTGATTGTTTTCCATTTCAACATTACCTTCGATTAAAACATTTTCAATTGATTTCTATCAATGCTAATGAAATTGACACAATGAGTATTAATAGAACATATATTATAAACTTTTGAACTTCATTACACATGAAAATAATTGAAATTGGACATGTAACATACTATACTAAAACAAACTAGTTTAGTATGCTACTTTGAACAAAAATATTTAGGCCGGTACCTTGCAAAAATATTCTTTAAACCTTTTCAATTAATTTTGATCAATGTTAATGAATTAGACAAAATTAATAATACATAATACAGTCAAACCTGGTCTAAAGGCCACCTCTATAAAGCAAATCACTGTCTATAAAGGGCACAGTGAAAACGTCCCATTCACGAAAAAGGTATATAAATACCTCTCTATAAAGGGCACTTTTTTCTGGTCCCTTAGCTGCCCTTTATAGACAGGTTTGACTGTAGTAGATATTTTGGACATGTAGTTTGACTAGATTTTTGTCAATGTGATATATGTAGTCTGCTACTCTGAAAGTGTCTAGTTTGCTACTTTAAAAAGCTAGGTAGTATTGCAGTTGTTTAATGTACTAAAAAACAAAACAAACGACACGTTATAGATATTCGTTAAAGAGACCTAAAGAAATTTGTATCTTGTTCCAATGACGTGTTAGAAAGGGGTGCCACTTGTGTAGATTTCAAAAAGGTACAAATGATAAAACAGATAACCTAAAAGGTCAGCAATGATACCAATAAATTATGGGTATCCAACTTTAGTCTTTGAGAAAAGAATACATAAACTCAACAGAGAATCAAGATAGTTTAAGTTGGTATACAGTAAATTAGCAGTGGTCAATATAGTATGATTACCAATAACGTGACCGCTTGCCAGAAATAATAAAATTCACTGAACGGTACATAATTAAGATAACAGAGTCAAAATGTGATTGTTTTCACTATAAAACTATCCACAGTTCTCATTAGCTACTGGTTGGATACTGAAGCACTGTTATACGAAAGTAAAGAATAATCCATTCGACAGCATTCGTTAGAGGCCAGTACAAATATAAAGTCTTCAAGTCATTTGGGATACAGAAATGTTATCAGAATTACATAAAATTTCATATTGTACCTTTGCTGTGAAGAAATCTTAAGTCACTCCCACTTTCTCTGAGGTGTTGGCAAGATCTTTGCATTTGTTTAAGATTTTATAATAGAAACACGAATGGGAAATCCCGTTCATTGACAAGCGATTTTCTTGGATTGAAGTCGGCTGTTTAGATAAGAGAAGTTGAAAACTATTATAAATCTTTTTGAAAGCATTCATCACCTTGTGAACTCTTTTAATGTGTTTTTGTAATTAATCTTAATCTTCTACTTACCTACTGCAAATCCGTGCAATCCGAACAAGTTGTGATATGTACACAAAATATAACGGTGACAGAGGCACGTCTTCGTCAAGAAACAGGAAATTAGAAATTGAAAAATAAAAATCCCTTGTAATATAAATTTTGGAATAGATTTTGCCCTATTCCATGTTTATAGTAGGATCTAAAAAGGACATCATTTGCAATTCATATTAGCTTTGTACAACTGTAGCTCTTCATAACAACATAAAAATTAACAGACAATAAGAGCGCACAGTTTGTATTCATTGGAATCTCAATGACCTGTCAATACACATTATAACAAAAATATTGTCCAGCAACAAAAAACTTAAGTGATAGTCCAATAACATTTGTTGACTTCTGAAAGCTTTAAATTAAAATAAAGGAAATTTATACTACACGATTTCAAAAATCACTTCCTGAGTGCCCTTTTCTTTAGTAAAATCGAAAGGAAAGCTAAGGTTGTATACAATGTAGAAAAATCTTTGGCAGTTACATTTGTACTTAACGCAGAGATAATATTTTACACTCCAAAAACAATTTATGCTCATTTATTTTGCTGGAATATTAACAAATAACAATAATTTCCTTCATGCAAAAAGATAACTTGCTAAAAGTAAATAGTGTTGTGTTATTAACGTTGGCGGGTAGAAGCTTCGATTTTATAGTTTTAATGGCATGATGTTTGCTATCCTGTTTTAGGCTTTTTTAGTGTGTTTTGTATAATAACTTTATCTCAATCTGAGGAGAATCTACAACAGCTTAATACATTAATCAGCTACAGAATATCAAATATAAGTGACATTTCAGTAAATCTGGTTATGAAAATAATTTCTCTAGATTGACTTTTTTTGTGTTATCATGGTCTGGATAATATCTTTGCTACACACATTTGTTGTCGTACTGTCAATACAATCTAAGTGCATTTTTGATAGAAACTCTCAAAGGGGGATTCTTGCCAAGTTTCATTTTTCATTTTGTAGTTATTCCATATTCTCGATCGAGTTCGCATTAAATCTGCACTTTATCAATTTTATTTTGACCATCCTATATATTTCAAATAGATTAATCTTTTCAAAAAGTCCTGTTATATCCCTGCGGTATTCGAACCATCTAACATTTTTCTCGATTTGTCATTTTTTGGTTTGAATTCTTTGGGTTTTTTAATTGTCTAATTTGTTGGTTTACTTTGAAGCTCTATGCTTCTACAAGCCAGATGCCATGTAATCCACCAAGTTAAAAATTCCACTAGTCTGATGCTAGGGGTCATCTTAAACTTTCAGTGTGGTGCGAGATTTTAGTTGAAGGCTTACTTGCGAATTTAAGATGAAGCACCACAATATAAGTGTCGTTCCTTTGCTTAAACTCTCTGAGTCCAGTATATTTGGGTATTTTGTGTCGAGAAGTAGTATACCATATTATCCCTGCAACGAAGACGGGCTGACACCCCCATATCTTTACATTTTCGTAGACTGAAATTAAATGTAATTCTTTTGAACACTCCTGTAATACTATGCTATAATGTCTGCTGTATTATTCCAATACAATAACATCATAAGTTAATGAAATTTGGATAAATAAACATTATACAATTCACAACTAGTGCAGATAAAGATGTATATTAAATATAGCGGCGGCATCATGAGTAATTCCGCGAGTGTAGCTATATTCATCGCAAATGTTTTCACAGAAAGAAGGTATATAGTTATCATTACTAAAAGAATTGGCTTAGAATTTATGAACAAAAGTGTTGAACACACGAAGTTGCGAATTATTTGAGTGTATTATAATTTAGAACTTGAAATGACAAAAAAAAAAAAAAAAATATTCTGGAAGGCTCAAGATTATTTTTTGGGGGATTTCAACAAAGGTTTTATTAAATTATCAAAAAGCAATCTTCATCAATTTTGACTTGATGGTCCCTACTTCTTGTCTCTTTAAAATGGCAGCATGACCTTTTTCTGTGTACAGCTGGATTAGAGTTTTCACAAGGGAAATGACAAGATGATGTCCTCTCGTTTGGGTCATTTAATATCGTGTTGAGGTTAAAACACTGAAAATACTTTATTATCTCGGAAGAGATAATTAAAAACGGTTTGTATTTTCAAGGATACGAGTAATTGTGATATAACAACATTGAAAGTTTTTCCTATTGAGCTGAATCAAATAATTTATTAAATTGTATTAAAGTGTCAATTCGGATCTAATTTCATCAAACCAAGCACCACTTGTTTTCCGTTTTACATTCATTCATGACTCGAGTGGTTGTGTCAGTTCCAATAACAATTCAATCCGATACGGCAATGATCACATCCTGATAACAGGCATCGGCCAAATCATCTTCCAAATTAGCTTTTGTATCTTTGATTAAATGAAGGTCTGTTTGATTGGCAAAATATAGATTTAAGAATTCATTTGTACTTCTTGATTTGTTTTCTGTGGAATCGAATAGGATTATTATACTTGACAGTACAAAAAGAAATGTTTTGATTGAGACCGAAACGAAAAGTCGCAAAATGATTTACGAGTTTTACTTTAATACAAATTGAGAAAAATACCAACGTTAATTTGGCGTAAACTTACAGCTTCGTATCATATGAATATCTGTTTGCATTTGCGCATTGTCTTGTTTAAGATTTTTAGAGAAAAGGGTGTCACAGTAAAAAAATGGTGAAAATTTAACTATCGAAATTGGAGAAATTATCGTAATAAAGGGAAAACAATGTTAAAGATTGTTTCACTAGTGAACCACTAAAAATACCTGTAAGTATTGACAAATCTGTATCGGACCTCAGTGACAATTTTCCGGTTTTTAAATGTGATTTCCCATAGTGGGAAGTTCATAATGTTTGATAAAATTACACCACATCCACCACCAACCGGCTCTCCAAGGATATCTGACATTTTTTTTTATATTTCCTTAAGCAGACGACGCGATCGCAATTTGTTTACATTTGTAAACGTTGCTAAGATGAGAATCGAAAAATCCAAAGAGTTACGAAATAGAAGAAGTAGTTCCGGCAATTACGTAATTGCGTAATTGACCAATCAGCGACTGAGAGATTATCGATTTTTTTCTCACACGGGTTGAGAAGTGTGAAAACAGAACAAGAATTAGAGAATTGTTATTCTATTTGTATTTAGATCAACTGCTGGACTGTTATGAAAATGGATGAATTTACCGAACTTGAGTTTTGCATTTTGAACATTTTAACATGCAGTTGAGAGATGGTGTAACTGTAACAACCTATAATTGTACTAAATGGCCTTGGAATGATTTAAAAAAAAAAAACAACATTTCATCGTCGAATTAGATGAAGTATATATTATCTGCATTTTGACAGTTAGATATCGTAAAATATCATCCCGTGAGCCAGAATATGAAGCTTGGGACGAGTGAGCGTAGCGAAATCTTCATATTCTGTCGAGCGGGGTGATATTTTACGATATCTAGCTGTCAAAATGCAGATAAAATTTTTATCATCTTAATTACTTATCTGAAACATAAATATTTGTAAACGTTCTGTATTCTCCCAAATTTTCGCGGGAAAAGTATGGATTCTTCATCGCAACGACAAGTTTTCCGTTACGTTGTTTACCATACCAATACGTATATATTTCCTGAATGTTCATGTAAAATATCTTATAAACGATATAAAACTTGACATTAAGATGTATTTTCTTGTTTTAAAAATAAAATCAGTCTGGAAATCGTAATTTTCCGGGAAACTAAGGTAAGATGTTCAACTAACGCCAGGCAGAGCTTTTTTTCCGGAAGTTATTTGAAAACTTGGTTAAGAAATCTTTTCTTCATCTATAGATGATTTGGATACCAGATACAATATTTACAATTGATGTGTCCACCCAGTGCTGCACCTGGCGTTAACTGAAGACCCTAACTAAGGCACCCGCTTTCAAACTTGCAACCTCGTTGACGTCATAGTCCGTCTCAATTCGAGAAACAACTTCTGAATAAAATATGCCAACGTAAAATAATCACTCAAATTTAACCAAGGAGACGACATATTTAAACAACATTTAGTCGTTTTTGTACTAATTCAGGCGAAAATATGGACATATAAAAATAAATCGTACGTTTAAAAAATTGATTTAATCGCAAATAATTAAATGGAATGGAAAGAGCGGAAAGAAGTCCCAGCAGACATTATCAGTATCGAGGAAAGACACATTTTGTTGATGTCACTTTTAGAAATTTCTTCATCATTCATTTAAATAAAACGCCATAATATAAAAAAGGAACACCAAATCTTTATATAGTTATTAATATTTTGCCATTTTGAAGGCTATTTAATAAGTTCTAAGCTGCCAAACGTTGGGAGAATTTGTTGATAAGTCCTGTTGACTGTTGTAATTCCTGCTCAGCGCACGCGCTTCTTGTTACGAATTTTTCGGAGCTGCTCAACAAGCTGATAGATCCAAAGGGAGGATGATAAATTAGAAATATTAGCATTTTCAATGAAGATAATAATTGAGTGTCCCCTATCTACATATCGTTATGCTTCAAACACGCCAACAGTTCTTTTAGACTTTTGTGACAACTGAGACCACATCTTCATATCTTTATGCTTCAAACACGCCAACAGTTCTTTTTTACTTTTGTGACAACTGAGAATTAAAGAACACCTGGAATCGCCGAATATTGTACTTTAATCTCTACATAAAACTCTCGAAATGAACAAAAGAAGATAAATCTTAATATTCTATATTAGAATTGTTTTTAAATGAAAAAGCATTGCCCGATAAACAGCTACACAACGACCTACATGTTTCCAGTTAAGAGACCATTATGAGTTTGCACAAGAAAATTTATTTTTCCCATGATACTCTTATTTTATTTTCAAACCTTAATAATAGATTAGGTTTAGATTTGTACATTGTATTCATTGATTTCTTTCAAGGTACCTTTAACATTTAAGATAGAATGAATGGATATTCAAAGTCTGTGGAAATCGGCTTTCTTGGTAATTAAACAGAAAGCCATTTTCGGCGTCACAAATTTTGTGTCTCATTTAAATCAAGAAGCAAAATTGTGACAGTAACGTATTTTAAAAGACAGATCCAATGTCCAGTGTCATGCTGTAAGACATGTTATCCAAATCTAACGATATAGAAATTCAGAAAAGCGGAAATTATTTTCCATAAGTTTCAGGAAATAATTTCATCTGTTTTCTTTGGATTGTTATTTTAAAACTCCTGGGAAGATGCCTCTGCATGGTGGACCCTAGATCCCAGAGGGTATTCGCCAACCCAGTCGTCAGACTTGTCTGGCATGATTATTCATAGATTTGTTACAGAAATTACCAGTATTTAGCAAAATTCAAAAATAATAAAAATACTAAGGGTTTATTCCTTGTATTGCACATGGTAGATCTCCTTAGCTGAAATTTGCCTTCCTATTTCGGTATTTTTGGTTATGAGTACTTCTTGTTTAAAATAAGTTTGGTTTTTGGTCTTTCAAATTATATTTCGGCTTTAATGCTGCTGATGATAAGTAACTCCTTGAAATGCGTCGTATACAGCATAGTATAAATTTACTATATCTAATATTAATATCTTTGGATTGTTATTTTGGTTAGAATCATATTTGTCATAATTTCTTATTGTTAATTGTGTTTATTGTATGGAATATTTTTTGATAAAACATGTAAAGGAGTTTTAAATATGAAATATCATATCGGTATTTTCCCGATCACATTCCATACCACTACGAGACATCTGTATCACCTGACCAGTTTGGTTAATATATGATTATTAGTAATTACCACAAGCTACCTACATCAATGGCGGTCACCGTGGCTAAAAAATTCATTAAGTACAAACCACCGACCCATTCATATTTTTCTCTTGTGAATCGTCTAAAGATCTCGCCCTAATATAAAGATATACAACTAAAACAGAACCAAAACATATTATTTTGTTTGTTTTTAGCTTGCTGAAGTAATGTTTGTTGACTGAAACTAAAGACATGCGGTTATTTATACGCACGGTCAGACTAAAGTGTTAGATTTTTGGTGGTTTCCTTAAACTTTTAACGATATTTGCATTTTTTATTTGAATTCATATAAGAGGTTTATAATAATTTATGTTTACAGTCTATTGGAATTCCGCTTCAGGATAGATATAGGGGACGTTTGGTACACATAAAACCGGTTTAACCCCACGATTGTTCAGTGTCTGTACCAAGTCCGATTATCCTGACTCTCTGTTGTGTGTATGTTTGTGTTTTGTGCTCTTTTATGTTATTCTTTGTCCGGAGTTCTGTTTGTTGGGTGACGTTGATTGATTTGTACGTCATTGTTGACCTTTCTGTTGTCCATTTTGTTGTTAATTAAAACACTATCAGAGCATTTCAAACAAGGGCATATCTATTCGTTTACAAAAAAGTGCACGGTTTTCACGGGTTTAAATTAATTTTGTCGTACCACATATGTACAAATGTAACATTTCCATGACAATTTGTCTTATTAATAACTGTCCTTTTAGTTTCCAACTGTGGCGTATTTATTATTTATAGAAAAGAGAAAAAACGCTTAATTGTGTCTGTTACACCACATCCTACCAAAAAAATGAAGTTTTACCACGTCTTCGCATCATTCTACTTGAAATCTTATAATAAAAGAAAATAATACACTACTTTTGTCTAGGATATATACACGCTAGATGCTGGATCATTAATATTCCGTACAAATACAGTTACTATTAAAAAGTGACAGAGGCTTATGATAGGTCATTTAGCCAAAGAATTATGCAGTTACCAACAATATGACATTCTATGACAGATGATAAAATGCACCTTTGGAGTGTGAAAGGGCAAATTAACACCACAGACTTCACAACAATGAACAATAAAACGGATAACAGGAAAGATCAACAATAACATACCAATCAATTAACGCCATCCAGACAAAAAATAACATAAAGAGAACAAAACACAAACTTAGAAACAACATAATCGAGAAAGTCTTGACTTAGTACAGACACTAAGTAGTGGTAGAGGCAATGTTTTATGGTGTAGTGTGATGGTGGTACTTTGTATTTTTATAGTATCAGGTTATACATGTGTTCGGTTGGTGCCTTGGACAGCAATAGAGGGACGCAATGACAACCCCTGTAATCGTGTTCATCATATTTTGTTTCTTTAACTTTAAACAAATAAACTGATGACGTCGACTTGATTTGCGATTAATATCCGAGGAAGTAATTGTGGTACGTGTCATTTCATTTCAATTTTGTGGATAAATTCCATTTTGTATATTCCTGGCACACGACAACAGTTTTACAAAGGTGGGCGAGTTTAGTTTGGTGATGGTACGTTGTAATTTTATAGTATCAGGTTATATCCGTGTTTATACCCATTCGTATAGCTAACCTCTGTATATCTCTCTTCTGGTTTAATTGCTGCCTTTGACAGTGATGGAAGGATTTAGCAGGGTTAAGATGATGTCATCACTTAGGAAATTTTACGGTCGTCATCACGAATTAACCGTACAGTGTTCCAATATTCAAGATGAGGTTGGACCTCTTCCCACTGTCATAACATTTCATGTACCTCCACCGATTTGGGATTACCACCAGATTTACTTTGTTGAACTTCACGACGGGTGCCATATACGAAGCAGGAACTGCCTACCCTTCTGGAGCACCTGAGTTCACTCCTGGTTTCATAGGAGTTCGTGTTGTTCATTGTTTTTTTGTTTTCAGTGTTTACTTGTTGTGCATGTGGTTGTTCATTTGTCTTCCCGTTTTTTTTTGGTTGCTGCTTAGGTATATTTGTCCTCTTTATATACCCGAAATTATTGCGATAATGTCAATATAATAACTCGGTACCACAACAATAATTACTCAAAAGCGTCCCTTTTTCCAGCCTGACGCTTTGGTGTAAAAACACACTATAAAAGCCAATACAGTATGGTTTATTAAATTAAAGTACTTTTAGGCACGCAGGTTAATAATGAACAATCGTTTTAAAGAAAAAATGAAAGTTTATTTTAAATGTATTTTCATTTCTTATTTTCTATGAGGGGGGGGGGGGGGGGGTGCTAGATTTACACATGTGGAATATGTTGTAGACTAAATCATTCTCTACACTAAAATCAGAACATAGATATTTTCGTTAAAGCTTCTGAAAATGAATTCAACATTTCAGTCAAGCCACGAATATTGTCATTTATGGTGTAAATCTAATCATTGTTTGCAAAATGAATTTTGTCATTAACTTTATTTTTACAAAAGATTTTGTCATTAACAATATTTAAACAAGAAAAATTTTCCATTACTAGAAATTAATATTAATATTTTCATTGAAAGATGACACCTGAATTCATTATATCAATTTTAATATTGACTCTAATCGCTTGGTTAATTATGAGAACAAACTATTTTACAGCAAATTTTAGACACCAACAGAAACTGTTATTATTCTCTGAATGGTAATGTAATTCACAGACAGGCCTATGTATTAACGCAAAAGCTACTATTTCATTGTTTACTTACCATGTTATCTGGTTCATTGTTTAACAGGGTTATGAGATGAAAGACTTAAACCGCTTCGTTTACAATTCTACGGAATCCAGATTGTTAGAGAGTCCATGTCTTAGAGATCTGTATAAGTTGTGGAAACTGGAAAAATACTACAAAATCACTTAAAAGCCAAACCAACAAACATGACATGCACAGAAATAAAAGGAAAACAGTAAAAATGTTCAAATTAAAAAATACTGTCGACTGAAGCTAATGCTTCCATACACGGAGAAAAGTTTCATCTCGTCACATAAAACCTTTCTTTCATAGTCATACTGTAGCCGGAGGTGAACCTTACATTTGGATCATAAAAATGAATTGTATTTGTTCCGACATGTTAAATGTGTATATATAATTTCTAATGTTCAAACAAGTGAATTGTGGATCTAAATCTATATACTGGTGCTGCTTGAATGTTGTTACGGATGATTAGGAAGTTGAAAAGGAGAAGGGCCACTTTCTACTGTATCTGTTTCACTCATATTTGATTTTTTAAATCTTAAATATTTACCTACTTTTTTCGTAAACAAATTTGTATGCTATCATTAATAAGTTCATGTTTTCTACTAGCAAAGGTCGTGTATAAAGGCGTTTTGGGTCAATTGGTATCACTTTCTTGAATATTGCTAAGGACACTCAACCAAAACCATTTTGCTTTCATGTGAAATCATAAACATAAACTCAATTATAAAATATTCGTTTTGATTCTGAATGTCCGTCACGTTGAAAAACTGTATTTGAGACATTAATTTGGCATATTTGTGTTTAAACTGTCTCCCAAAGAGATATTCAGGTATATATACGTTTTTTAGTGACTTATTTGATAGTTATTATTAGCAAATCTTCAAAGATCACATTCCAGGCTATTTCAATAGAGATTTTGAAAGGCTTTAGGCGACCTTTTGAAAATGGTACTAGAAGTGAAATAAATGCAGAAAATGGCCCTACATCTACGAAAAGTGAAATTAATCCATTTTGTAGTAGGGTTCATTTTTAATCTCCATTTGTTGTCTTCGATATAAAGTTCCAAATAATGCCTGTGATATCATTTATTTTAAGCTTACTGGGATAAATGAGGTCTAAATAATAGATTATATGATACCAATTTCGATGGGAAAACTATGCACATTTCTTCGATTTATGACTCATCGGTTGTGTTCAATGCCTAAGATGTCGAAAACCAATATTATAATCCAAAACGTTGAAGATGCCAAAATGACCAAAAGGTAAGGCCAAAAATGTAAGTTTCTTTAAATGTTTGATTTAAATATTTGACAAAAATGAAGAATTGTTTTTTCTTGTTAAACGTACCCTCGATTTTTGGATGAAAAACATAAAATGGATAAGTATTTTATTCAATTAAAACCTACACAGTAGACTTTTACTGATATATAATACAATTAATTTATAAATAAGTTAAGACTATAAAATATAGATACGAAGACGCACCAATATCCGTTCAGAAGCAAGTTGGCGTTGATTGAGAACTGAGCAGGTGAAATATTTTCGTGTCTTACGTTTGACATGTTCATTCCCCGAGGAAAACATGATGACTACAAATTGATATTGGAAAGTTTTACAGTCTATTCTGCAAATAATTCATCCTTGTGTATTGCGTATATAGACAATGGTAAATTATTTTGTTACATATTTGTCTCGTAAATGCAGTTTATTTACCCATTCTTCAACAATCCATTTTATAAATGCAAATCTTGAAAGACTTTGTCTTGTTTTTCTATCATGTTGAGTAGGAACAACAAATTACAGTTTACGTCTTGTTATGGCGTGTGAAACGTTGCAATATTCAAAAAAATAATATATATGTTCATAAAATTAAATAATTGTTCGTAAAAACGAATATATGTTCATAAAAACAAAACATATATTCAATAAATCAAAATATGCCTTCATAAAATAAAATATATATGAATAAAACATAAATATATACTCTCTCAAAAAAGAAACGCAACATCAGATTATCTTTTTGAAATATTATTTTTCCGGACAAATAACCAATAAATATCAAAATATATGTACACATGATCATAATTACACCTTCATAAAAAGTTTCCAGGTACAATCATTTAAATTCATCCACCCGTAAACGACTTTGGTCGCAATCTGGGACACCCTACGATTTACGCATTGCCAAAAACTGGGTCGACTTTCACGTGCAAATCATGGGTTATTTTTTAGCTCAGTCAGTCGGTATAAAGACCCGGTATTTCTTTTCATGAATGCATTCGTAAAATAAAATTCTGATGAGGTGACGCTATGCCAAGGTTAGACGCTGCTACCCGGAATATCGCTATCGGACGACTAGAGGCCGGAGAATCACAGAATGCTGTTGCTGTAACGTACAATGTTCATCGTAGCACAATTTCACGCCTTTGGGGACGCTACCTGCAGCTTGGTACTACGACAGATCGGCCACGTTCAGGGCGCCCGCGTGTTACAACCAGGGCGCAAGATCGTTACATCAGACTTTTCCATCTGCGGAATAGGACTATTGCTGCAACAGAAACAGCTGTAAACGTCCCTGGGTTGCGCCGTATATCAGCACAGACAGTACGCAATCGGTTACGTTCTCATGGATTGAGGGCAAGAAGACCTTACTTTGGAGCAACACTGAGACGCCAACACCGCCGAGCGAGGGTTAGATGGTGTACTACAGTTCGTGCATGGAATTTACAGAACTGGAGAAGAGTATGGTTCAGCGATGAGTCACGTTTTCAACTGGAAAAGCGAGATGGTCGCATACGTGTGTATAGGCGCCGAAACGAACGTTTTGCGCAAAACTGTGTTGTGGAGAGAGACAATTTTGGCGGAGGCAGTGTTATGATGTGGGCCGCTATTTCTTATGCCAGAAACACACAGCTGATACATATCCAAGGCAATCTGAACGCTGTTAGGTATAGAGACGAAATTTTACGAGCTCATTTATTGCCCGTAATTGACATTCGGAGAGAAATTTTTCAGCACGACAATGCCCGACCACATACAGCACGTGTAACAGTAGACTTTTTAGAACAACAGAATGTCAATGTGATCCGTTGGCCGTCACGATCACCCGATCTTAATCCAATTGAACATTTGTGAGATGAAGTGGATCGGCGCGTGCGCCAACGACAACCACCACCGCAAAATCTGCAACAATTACAACAGGCACTTCAGTTTGAGTGGCAAAGGATACCGCGTGTTCGAACTCAGCGTTTAATTCAATCTATGCCAAGAAGAGTCGGGGCTGTGTTACAAGCAAATGGTGGACATACCAGATATTGACAATTTATGAGTGATTTATTGACAATATGTGACAAACTGTGATATTCCAAGGTAAAAGAACTCATGAACAAGAAGTGTGCCAATTTTTGCATTCCTGTGTAAATTATTTATATCATAAATTATGAAAATAATATATGAAGTAAATTTCCTATTTTCTGTATGTTGCGTTTCTTTTTTGAGAGAGTATATGTTCATAAATGAATATTTGTTCATAAAAAAATTCATATTTGTTCATAAAAAATTCATATATGTTCATACAAACAAATAATTGTTCATAATTGTTTATAAAAACAAATAATTGTTCATAACAATTAAATATGCATTCATGAAAACAAAATAAGTATTCATAAAATCAAAATATTGATTCATAAAATTCAGCAATTGTTCATAAAAAAATATATATGTTCATACAAATAAATAATTGTTCATGAAAGTTAAATATATGTTCTTAATATTTTCAATAATTTACAATCATGGGATACCTCGTTTCTTTTGTCACAGTGTATTTGATTGGACCTTGAGTGGTTTGGGTAGCGCCGACGTTTCCAAAACCGTCGGTTCAGCATTGTACTTGAAACGCGGTGGGTGGTTTGTACAGTGAAACCCAGTGGTAAGTCTCTACCTCAAACCCCTCGTGAAATTGCTGACCGCGCTTGAAATACAATCCTCACCCTGGGTATTCGCGCGGCAGACAGTTTGAGGTAGAGACCATTGCCGTTGGGTTTCACTATACAAACGCACCCACCGCGTTTCAAGAACAACCCTGAACCGACGGCTTTGGAAACGGCGCTACCCAAACCACTCAAGGTCCGATCAAATACACTGTGACAAACGAAACGAGTTATCCCATGATGCAAATTATTGAACGTATTTATAAATTTTTAAGAACATATATTTAACTTTTATGAACAATTATTTATTTGTATAATGAACATATGTATTTTATTTTATGAACAATTACTGAATTTTATGAATCAATATTTCGATTTTATGAATACATATTTTGATTTGATTTTATGAATACATGTTTTGATTTTATAAATACATATTTTGTTTTCATTAATACATATTTATTTGTTATGAACAATTATTTGTTTTTATGAACATATATGATTTTTTATATGAACAAATATTCAATTATGAACATATATTTATGTTTTATGCATATATATTTTATTTCACGAACACATATATTGATTCATTGAATGTATGTTTTGTTTTTATGAACATATGTTCGTTTTTACTAACAATTATTTAATTTCATGAACATATATTTTGTTTTTTGTGATTATTGCAACGTTTCACACGACATATCTTGTAAGAATCAGTGTTGGTGTTGTCAAAATAAGGCGCCTCGTTATTTTATAAAATACCAGGTAGGCATATCTTTTTATTCCGTGTTTACTAAAAGAGATATTCTTCTGAGTCTTTAAGTATTTTAAGAAGAATGCACGTCTTATTCACACAACTCGCAGAGTAGCAGCTTAAGTAAAATAGTAAGGTGTTTTGAAGGGGTTTAGAAGTCTACTTTGCACACCCAAGATAATTACTGCTTGGTATGTAGTTGGAGTATAAGTGTAAATGCCAAGTGAACTGCCAAGGGTACAATTCAAGTTATGACAATGTTTTTGCAACCTTGGCATCGTTAAAAACGTACTAGTTGAATTAAAAGACGAGCAAGAATAAATGTCTGTTTCGACGTGATCGGATGCGAAAGTGCTTCAACTTCTTATTTCTCTCTTTCCGCAAATTTTCTGGCAAATTCCTCAATTGCATCTATCAGTTTTTAATGTAATTTGATTCACTAAGATTTACAGACAATAAAACCTAGTCCCAATAACTGAATACAATATAAGTGTACAAGTTAGATATTAGAACACTGGTGTGTGCATTCGGCATGGTAATGTTTCGTTTTTGTTTTGTTTTGTTTTTTATTTTGACATTTTAAAATTTATTTTTAGTTTTGGTCTTTTAGGCGATGGTCTCGTCTTTCGCTAGTTAAATCTACATATCTAAAAAGTGTCTTGTTAACTTCAAATTCTTCTTGCTGAAAAATAACAAACTTTGATACCCACATTTCTTGCTTACAATGCGCATATCTGGATTCATCAGATACACAAGTAACCAAAACTTTGGAAAGCCAAAAAAGAAAAAAAAAAAAAAAATAAGAAATGACGAAAAAGAGTTATCTATTTCGTAAACATCAAACTTGGAAAAGCACATGTGAACATTTGTAAAATTGCACAAAAGTCGGCGATATACTATCATACTATATTTTAATACAACAATTTTATTTTATTTTATATTTCTGTAAACTCTTGATTTGAGAAGATTCTATTTACTTGACCTAGTTGTTTGTCCTTAAAAACAAGTAAATAGTTTTTTTCTTTTCTTCTAAATTCGCAAAATTATTTAAAAGCATAGAACAAAATGTAGGAGTAACAGACATTGTGAATAGATGGTTTGTCACTCTATTTGTTAAGAATTATTTGATCTCTGACACAGAATACAGAGGCGCAAATAATCAAATTTTACATATTATTGATTGAATATGAAATAAACATTTTAGTTAGTTCAATTTATTAGAACATTTTTGCCAAAGGGAATGTAATTTCGGGAAACTATACATTTAAAAAAAATCTTTTATACCATGTTTGATGCACAAAATGTACACATTTCATCGATTTACGACTCATCGGCCTAAAATGTTGAAAACCAAAACAACAATCCAAAACGTTGAAGAGCAAATTCAAAAATACCAAAATGACCAAAAGGGGTAAAGCCAAAAACAAAATAACAAATATGTTGCTGTATGCAACTGTAACTTAGACTTGGGTAGTAGTCAATTAGTTTATAATTTGGCCATATTATATATTTTATCTGGTTTATAAGTTAATTCAATTTATGTTACACTGTCAATCGGTTATTATACTTTCGCTCCGAAGGAATATGTGGTATACTAGGTTTTCACAGAATGTTGGAATTATATTATATCCCTGTGTGTTGCACTATTGAAACTTCTTCGTTGAAATTTAATTGTGGCTTGCAACATATTTCTTTTTACTTTTTAAGGTACCTGCATACCGAAGAATTAATAGAAATTCTCTTCATTTACCAAGCATTTATTTTTTCAATTATATGTGAAAATGTTTTATATAAAATGTCTGTTATATGTATTCTAGGGAAGTCAGTTCCAAACTAGTTTGCAAAATAGACGTTCTCTTGAAATGAACTCCCATAAAAATTTAAATTAAACAAAAAACTGCCTGCTATTATAATTGCCATAATTTGAAGGAATTAGGATTTTCCTGTAATGTACGTTTACAGTATAAACTTACTGATGACAACTCGTTAGATGTTATTTATTAATCTACCCGATATCAGAATAACGAAAAATTAATTCAATGAGCAAATTCCACAATGCCAAAATCAAAAGAGAAGGCCAATTCGTGAAAACATTAACACAACAAACACATATTAAAAAGACACAACCAAAGGATCAAAAAATTAAGAGAAAACCAAAGAGAATCAGGACATGACGGCACGTGTCCTGCTTCGTTAACGGCACCCCTATCATTGCAAGTGACAAAAATTCAGAAGAGTGTCAAGTCGGAAAAAGAGTCAAATACAGAAAGGCTAAAATCTAGCTGAAGATATCTATTCTCATTTGTGAGATAGAAACTTTGAATCGGTCATCCAAGTCGTGATTGGTGATATTAACAGTTTTTAACATAACCTTGTCTAAACTAAAGAAGTCAACATACAAATCGCATGTACGAAGTAACGAATCAACAATGAAATGTAAACTAGAGACTTTGGTATGTTACTAATAAGAAAGAAGACGTTTACAACTGGAGAGTTTAAATCACCATGTTCATAAAATTTTGATTTCAATCGCTCTTGTTGTCTAAGGAGCATATACAATATTCTTTACTAACAAACAAAATGGCAAGCCTCTTCTGAACATTATCACACTACACTTCGGTAATTAGCGAAATAAGAATAAGAATTAGTATATAAAAACGTTTATGATGAAAAGACCTTAACATACCATACTCATATCAGACTGTTATATTAAGAGCCCAATTCTCAACTGACTGGCTCCCGGGCTGATAATTACGACCTTTAGTCTGATAAAGGATCCTGATATGAAAAAGGCTGTAATAAACTTTATGTAAAAAATACCATTGCTGTGTACATATGAAAAGCACATATGAAGATAATGTTTCCATGGATTTTCATGTATAAACAGATCAGATTTGCGAAAGTGATTTTTTATATCTATGACGTGCATTGTATAATTTTTTTCCTGTGAAAAACTGTGCTACTTCGTAACTGGCATTCCTTCACTAATGAGACATTATTATTACCTATAGTAATTAATATCTCTGTTTGTAATGCCATGGTTTAAAGATATTAATCAGAGAAAATGAACTGATGTGCAAACAGTTACATGCATCAAAGGGAATTCTGTAAAGAAAATGATACAGGTTTCAATTATTTATAATGTTAAAGCTCTGTGATAAGTTTATGAGCCATGGAACTGTTATCATATATTTACAAATGTCATTTAAAACGTTTCATATGGAATACCTGGATTAATTCTTACTCTAAACTTATACACGATCAATACTATGTACAGTATTAGGTAAAATATACATACATTCAGCACACAATTACGTAAGGATTTTGAGTCCTTTTACACAGATTAATGAGTACTCTGGATTGACCTTATCAATGCCTTTTCCTATAATTATTACTGATCTGGTCGTATGATTAATTCTTTACTTTCTTATGATAACAATTTCTCCATCATTCTGTGTTGGATGACTTCCATCATCCTACCTGCTTGTTCGGTTGATGGTTTCCTTACCTTCACATGCAAAACTAATGATTTCTCTACTCCCGTCCCCTTACACTGATAACAATCTTGTAAAAATGTCTGCTCGACCGGTGGTTTCTTTACCCTTACACTCTTACGGAATATCAAGCTTATTTTCATGTTTTGCTGAGAATTTCTCATCGTAACACTCAAATTCACAACAATCTATTTTTACCTTACTGATAACTATCTTTGCCTGTTCTTCTAGTGTTGGAATGGCAACCGTCTTTACTAATTGTTACATAAGTGCCATTCTTGACTGATTTGTCAGAATGATGTTTCTTAACTCTTTCTTTCGTTCTTTTCATATAATGTTATTTTTGAAATTCAGTTTCTTCTTTCTTTAATGACAAAGTTAAACAAAAATCAATCCTTGATCAGTGAAAAAAAGTCTCCAATTCGATCCCAGCTTTTGTCATTATAGTTTGAATTTTTATTGCTTGATTGACGTTCCGCCCTTTTTTCTTTTTTTTGTCCGGCTGGGAGATGGGTCCATTTCCATGACAAACTTTTAAACAATTTATACACAAAGAATACAACATACACAATTCAATGACAAACCGTATATACAAGTGATTTAACACGAAAGCTATGTGCCAAAAAATAAAACTCTTAGAAAAAAGGATGTACCAGTTGCTCTGCCGAACAAAGTCAAGCAACCTAGAACATACACTTTCTTATTTTACTGATATTGCACTAGAACATACTTGCATTATCTTTCAAAGTAAATGTACATTTTTGTTATTTTTATACGCTCTCAAGAAAGTGAAAATGATTTTCCTTTTGTATTATTTTTATTTTTCGCTATACTTGGCGACCATAGCCAGAAGGAAAATTCCAGTCTCTTCACCAAAGTTTCTATTTTGTAAGGATTCTCTGGGAAATCTTGAGTTTTCTTATATTTCATTTTTTTTGTTTCCTTGGCTACTGCCGCCATTGTAAAAATTCAAATCCAGTTGCAAATCAGAAAACGCATAGACAATTCATAATAAGTTGTTAAAAAAAAAAAACACGTGTCCCAATTTATTTAGTAAATTTAACAACTAGAATTCTTTAGAAAATAACACTTACTCTCTCGAAGAAGCGAATTTCCAGCCATGGATGCTTCTTTGTGTTTCGTCAAATCTGGTTACACCCTGATCTATCTTATACTCACATCTTAATAACCATAAATGATATTTTTGTATCAACTTATGATAAATTCTTGAAAAACAAATAATGAGTCTCTGTTACAAATATACTCCATTTTCCCATTTTACATTTCTTGTAAAGGATTAACTTGTCTGATCAGGCAACAGTTTGTTTATGAAAATAAGACGTTAGCACATCCCCAAAGACTCTATTATTTGTAGCTGTGTAAATAAAATATAGTAAGTTAAACATAAGTATGATTATTGTTCTCGTGATACATAGATACTTTCAGATATCAGTGCGATTATTTGACGATATTGGTTTGGCAATGGCAGATTGTTTATTAAAATGGGGAAAATGTTATCTCCTGTCTATATCTTTCTTGTATACAAAATACAAATACCAGAAAAGTTTACAGGGCACCAGACCATACTTTGATATGGTTGTCCTTGGAATTTTGAAGGAAGCTTGATTTGACTAGGGTAAATTACCTCTATATCTGATACCAAAAATTAATTGTGAATTGGTAGCATATTTTAATCGGAAGAGAAAAATAGGTTTATATTAGATGATACAATCTAGTAACAATAGTTTTTTGTTTGTCGTTGCTTTCCGCATGACATGATAAAGTAACTACGTACAATGTGCAACCTTTGGAACTCAATATTTATTTGCCTAATTAAATTAGAAACCACAAAATCTGTCAAACGACACCATTAGTTCAAGGTTATAGATCACACGCCACACTGTATCCTATTCCCATATCTCATTAGCTAATAAGGTTATCCTACCATCCAGAATTAAGAATTCTTATACAGAATGCCACCTGAAATCGCTAGCATACCGGTAATGGTAATATGTTTTGTGATTGATGACTCCCATCCAAACCCGTTCTTAAATTTGTATAAATGTATTTTAACTTGTTATAATGATATATAACGCCATTATTCTATTATAGAAATTGTCTACGTATATGGATACCGACACGGAAAAAACCAGTAAATGAGTCCTTATTGATATAATCTAATTTAGCATTTCAGGACTTTCTTATGTCACTTCTTCATGCGATTGCTTTTCACATCATGATATTATACTTCTTCAGATAAGATAATAATGCGGTTGTGATTTGTATAATATGATATAGCAATGATTGATTTCGACGTCAGCTGTCATTTCAGAAAATTTCTATATTTTAGTGATAGTTTGAAGAGATCTAGATGGAGAGGTTGTATTAGTAATAAACCAAATTTACAGCATGAAATAAAAATGCTATTTGAAGTACATTTATATCTGATATCATTGATCTAAATCTAGACTGAACGTCAAATCTAATGCTATCTAAAAATTATTCTTGAATTAATCCCATAGAGAACCTATGAAGAAGAGGTTTAAGAAGTAAAATGCTCTCTTCCAATGAAAATTTATGATTTTATATCTATCTTAACTCACAAGCACTCGACATCTGGACCTTGTTTTCCACTTTAGAAATATTTCAAGGTTATATGTAGCAGTAGAGTATATTTTTTGTTTGTACGTCCAAACCTGATAATAGAAATTAAATTTTAACATGTCAATTAGTTTCATAAAAAGGTACCACCAGTGTGTATTATTTAATTTATGTACATGTTTATCCAACATTTCTTTTTTAACAGTTGACCCATTACTGTCGATCAACGGCGACTTTCTGAACAGAGAATCAAATTACTATCACATAATTCTGAGGGGCGTTTACATGGTTTATGTCCAGCCTTTATTTACATCGCCACACCAACATTTTTTACGGTAGTTTCAGTAGTTTTGTACTCACTTGACTTAATAACTCTTTATCGGACTTTATCCACTTGCAATGAGAATTTCATCGAAAATCTTTTCAGTAAATTCTCGGCAAGATGTATTATTTCCATTCTTTCATTTTAAAGTAAATTGCCAACTAAAAAAATTGTCATATTTTACAAATTCACCCCTTTTAATGCTAATCATAATTCAGAATGTTATAGTCATACAAATAAACGAAAGTTTTATTTCGCATCTTGTTTAGTAACATAAACAGAACGGGCAATACTCATGACAACTTTTTGTGACATTGAAATAATTTCATGAACGGCGTTTTGAACAGGCGCTTACGGAAGCCCTGGAGTGCCATGCAAAAGAAAATTACAAATTGCGCGCACAAGTTACTAACTTGTGCGCACGAGTTACTATCTTGTGCGTACGAGTTACACAACTTGTGCGCACGAGTTACACAACTTGTGCGCACGAGTTACTAACTTGTGCGCACGAGTTACTATCTTGTGCGCGCAAGTTGTATTTTTTTTCTGCATGGCACTCCAGGGCTTCCGTAGGCGCTTGATAAAATTCAACATTGCATTAATCTGGTTTCATTATATTGTAATGCTAACGAATTATATTCTGAGCATTAATACGATCAACCCGAGTGTGTTCGGAAATACAAATGTAGGGATTATCTGAAAAATAGATTATTATATCAGTTAATCCATATCGGAATCGGACCCTCGACTGGGGAATATGATACCCGGTCCGATATTTATTAGTCCATTTTTTGAAATATTAGCGTTATCTCTAAGGGTTTCTTACGATTACAGTTATTTAACATATTTTAGGGCTGAGCATACCGAATTCTATTTTATTAATCTTCTTCAAAGTTTTGGGCACAGTCTGTTGTCTTTTGTAGACATCAGACACTGCAGTGTTTTAGTCTTTTAAATCAATTTTCAAGCAAAACATGAAAGTTCTTAAATTACAGATAATTGCAATAAAAAAATGTAAAGTACAATGACTGGATGGTGTGACTCTTTCTCTTGATGAATACAAAATTAACATGTTATCGTAAAAATGTTCATAACTTTAAATAATTAACAATAGGACCATGGAGAATATGTCTTTGTTATCCATTTAATTCAACTTCATCCCAGGGGATGCAGATAATTAGTCTTCTGCAATTAAATTTGAATTAAGAACATTGGAAATAGTTTTCGTTGCAGAAATGGCAATTGTGTTTTGAATTTATCTTAATAAAATAGCTTAATGAAAAGTCTTTCATAACATTTTAACGATAGATTAATAAACAAAATTGTAAATAGATGCATTTGATCCATCATTTTACCTTTACACAAAATATATATTCCTGGAGGAACCTTTAAATCTAACGTCCGTTATTGTATTTTACAGATGGAGTACGCCATCGTCTTTCAATAACAAACGTTAGAACAAGCAGATGTGAATACCTAAGCGGACGAGAAGTACCGATTTCAGCACATTCCAAAAATGTAGCTCGTAAGTAGCCAATCAAATTATTTGGTGGGCATATTAAAAATATATCAATAATGCCAATTTTGTGTCTTATCACACTGATTCAAATATTTTTGCCAACATTGTTGACATCAGACAGTTCGAATATTTCATGGTTTGTTTCGTAATTTCTGACATATAGTCTTATAACAACCCGAAAAACACTTATAAGTGACGGGTTGAACCAATCTTATGGAACCGAAGGCGTTGTTTTGGTGACATTATCAAACTGTTTATCTGCTTAGGTCGCGTATGTTTACAGAATCTGCTGCAACATTACAATATTCTTTGATCTGTAGACTAAAAAAGAAGCAATTTACACAATGGGACAAATTCAAAAATAGTAAACGGTTAGTCCTTTTTAAAAATGGCGAGAAAAGTGTAAAAGGCGTCATTTTTCCTATTTAAATAAAAGTACAACAATACTTTTCGTTACATTTACCAAAGTACACTAAACATTTCAGCAATAGGAAAAAGTTCTGCATCCATTCTGAAGCCATTAACTCGTATTTTCTTAGTTTCCTAGACACTTTGGCACATTATTATGTATATGTGTACCGTACATGCATTGACGAGACAATTACTTGTCAGTTACTCTGTGAATTCCAATACAAGGGAGACTTCATGTGGAAACTTTGGCAATCTTTTCGTATTAAATAGACAATCTGTCAGTTGTGACGTCAGTAACCAATGATTTAACCTAAATTAGCTGAGGGATTTTGTTTTTATATATTCAGAGCTAGGAGTTGAGGGAAAATCTCGCCTTCACTGCAGATGACGGATTATATGTATGTTTTTATAGTTTTATGGCGAATTAAACTGATTTTTTTTTCATGAGAATAGGAAATTATGTCGTGGTGTACTCGAGTCATATCACACTTTGGTGGTAGAAAATGTCTTTGAAAGAACATGATGAAAGCAGTTAGATAAAAACTAAACAAGATAAATCGGGAGACCAATTATTAAACCCAAAATACACAGTAAGCAAAAGGCAAATTAAGTGTGATGTTTCATACCAAATATATATAACAACCAATTTCATATTTTCAGACTTAGAGCGTGCAGCATGTGCCTTCGCATTATTATGTATGATATCAATGGTAATTGGTTTAATACTGGGAGCCTATGGTCTTCTTGGGAAACATTTGAAAATGTTTGTGTGGGCCTCCATTTGCTCACTCACAGCAGGTAAAATAGTTATTCGGTAAAACTTACAACAACTATAAATTCTTTACCTTATTGAAAGATTTGGATAATGGGTCGGTTGCTAGAAACTCTTTTGAGATGTTACTTTTTTTTACATTGTAACTAGATAGTTATCCGCGCAAACGCGGGGTTTCACACTTGCAGCACTGCAAAATAAATCAGATACTGTATGGCTTTCTGTGTGATATCCCAAGATTTTATTAGAAAGAGTGCTGGATTTGATAATTTACACTTAATAGTATGAGAATAATTTTGTTTTGTGGTCGATTACATTGTATTCGAATAATACACACATCTCAGGCCTTATGGAAATGCAAGATGGACATGTTGTTGCAGATTGGCTTTTAACAGTTTTACATCTGCCACTGCTTAGTTAACGTGATTTTTACCCAATATTATTGACAAATTATGTGTGCTCTGGACCACCAGAGTTTACTCCATGTTATCTGGTAGTAGTCTTATTAATTCAGATTTGAAACTCATTCAACTTACCTGGATTTTGGAGTTTGTATTTATCTTTATATAGTTAGTGACAACCCAGGTATATTCGATCAATACAGATCTGATAACAATTACCAATCATTAGAGACAAATTAATTTACCAGTCTGCATGAACAAATTTCGACGACTATTAAATTCCAATTGAGCCGTATTATTTGACTAAGACAGTGTCACAGAGGCTTGCTCCGGCCTATCAAAAAGTTTATCATCCATCTGCATTGTTAGAAAAAAAGCTCATTTCTTACCAAGGCAAATGGATTGTCTTGGCCGGATGGAGTTTGGGACATATCGATCAGACACCTTTTTGAAGGCTTGTTCACTGATGCCAGTCATAGATCTTTATTTATCTTTATATAGTAAGTCACATCCCAGGGTTTTTTTTTATAATTCGGAGCTGTATACCTGCGTAAACGTTTTTATTTTCAGACGGCATCCTGACCCAATTGTGTATACTTGTGTGTAGTGATGGGTAGAACATCACTTCCAGTATATTCCCCCACCCCTCACAACTACTACCAGGAAATTTAACAATTAAGAAGATTACAATATCACGAATATACAAACTAAAATAAAAATTGATTGTTATCAAAGCTTGTCATACATAAATATTGTCGCACGACGCGACATTTCGTTGGGATAATTTGAATCAAATGTACAGATGTCTGACGTGACCATGGTGACGACATTCTAGGTTAGGAGATTTTTTTTTGCAAAGTGCATATAATGTGCATTTGCAAATAAACGACAAAGAAGATTAAGTTGACAGAACTTCGTTTCAAACGCGATCATATCCTTTACAATCTAAATATTGATATATTCTATTCTATTAATAAGAAGATTAGGCGTTGCTTGTGAAATTGTCATATCTCCTACGAGCAAAGAATTCTAAGATCTAATGGTGTACTTATTAAAGCATTGGGAGTTGCAAGTCCAAGGAAGATAAATGTTAAAAGGGTTACGTATTTCAAATCCTTTCTACATGACAACTTCACGTGTTTCAGTTGGTAATACAACAGCACCAAAGGATGAATTTATGTATTGAGATTTAGTTTGTATTTTTCGAGGTTCACTTGAAGTTCTTTATTACTTTTCAGGTATGCTGCTGACCCTTGCAATCGCCTTATTTCACGGAAAATGTCACATACTGCGAAAATCGGAACTACTTAGTGGTTACTTAATACCGTACAGAAATGTTATAAATGATTCCAGAACATACAGTTTTGGCTGGTCGTTTGTTTTAGCGTGGATTTGTGTGTTTCTCTGTTTTACATCATCGTTTGTTTGGCTTTATAAAGCACAAGACCCTCAAAACACCAGAACACCAGGAACACATTACTATGTCAAACATCGAAAACATCATGGCATTGAATATATGTCATATGTCCAAGACAATGAGGAATTGTAGCACTAAAACATTTTTTTACAATGTTGTTTTCACTTTTTAAAATATTTTCATTCTTTTGTATCACATATCGTTTTATTCGCTATCACAATTAAATATATTTATCTAAAATAGCATCTATAATAGTGTTTTCTAGTATAAACCCGGGTACAAACTTTTTGCACACCAGCAATTGTCACAGCTCATGATCAGAACATTAGATGCCAAAAACGATAAAACAGCGTGAAGGCCTAAAGAGGAGAGTCATTTTCCAAAAGAAAATACTTTGTCAATAAATGCTTTGATGAACCAGATGTGAACATTTCCTCGATTTTAGACTCATCAGTTGTGCTTAAGGACTAAATTGTTTAGAACCGAAACAATAATCCAGAACGTTGAAGAGCAAATTAAATAATTCCAAAATTACCAATAAAGGGTAATAAAGCAAAACCATCCAAGAACAGAGCTACATGTATGCACGAGTGAGCTACTCCTTAGTTTTCACAAAAACATCAAATGATTTTATTTTCCTGAACTTCCAAAATGAAGTCGTTGTCAGGTCAATCTTGTGAGTTGAATTCCTTCGTTTTTGCTTTTTAAACTAGGTAATGAGGTGACAAATTGTTGCTTATTGTATGTAAATGTCAAGTATAGGAGAAAAAGGGCCGAAATGATAAATAAGCCCGTAATCATAATTCTCTCAATTGAGCTTTCGCTATCGAATTAAACTATAGATTTGAGACTTTCGTATTCCCATCTGCGTCAGCAAAACAGATTAAATTGTGTATAAAATTGTATAAAACTTGGTTGTAATATATAAACTTACAATTCTACAAAGGGCTATGAAAGGCGATTGAAATAAAAATTTATGGCAAACGTGATGATTCTAGCTTTCCAATTGTGAACCCCCCTTTACTTAGCAATGTCATACCAAAGTCTCAGGCCTACATTTTACAGTTGATTCATTACTGCGGTGCGTGTGATATATCCGACGATTTTCTCGACAGAGCGAGACTGATGTCATATACACTTCGGAGACAGCGTTACGTTCAGTCCTTGTTGATATCATCATTAAAAATTGTACGATCGTTTTCACGAATTGATTGGCTGATTCGAAGTTCATGTCTCACAGGTTAGACTGGATGTCTTCTGTTAGATTTCACGTATTCCTGGAAATGACGCCTCACTAGACTTGAGACTTTGACGGATGTTGCTCCCGGAGATATGACGAGCACCGTTAACGAACCAGGATATTCTTACTATTCCGGAGTGCATGATGCGATTCCCGGTTTTCAGTTGGAATTCATATTGCCAGTGTTTTAAGTTCCTGTGCGGTCTTTTTTTTCTGGTTCTATATAGTTTGTTATATGCTTTTTATGCTTATAAAAATATGCTTTACCGTGCGTTATGCATGCATCCTTGTTGTTTCTCAGTTGTGCTGCATTAGAGTTTATTTTGCCTTTGGATTTCGATCTTGTGGGCTTTTGCCACTGTTTTGTCGTTTTCGATTTAGATGTCTAAACGGAACTATCGGTCAGGAGAGGAATAAACCCTTCGACACAGATTGAAAGGTACTTTCCCAGTCGCAGTTTAATCATTAAAGTCAATGAAATGAGGAACCAGAGTGAGTTATCTTTTCCTAACCAATGTAGGTAAGGGAGATAATTAAATTCTCTCCCTTTTGTCCTGAGGCTAAAAGGGAGACAAATTTATTATCTCCCTTACCTACATTGGTTAGGAAAAGGTAACTCACTCTGGTTCCTCATTGTGCTCATAACCTAGAAGTAAAAGGTAATAGACGAAAAAGGGAAAAAAATCAAAAAGCATTTCCTTAATAATTGTTGTAAGAAAAATTTAATACAAACCGGCGCAGGACATTTTAGTGGATTGATGGGACAATTTAGTAGAAATTTTGTGGACATTTTAGCGGAAGATTTGAAGGACAATTAAGCTGAATTTAAAATATTGTGTGGACATTTTAGCGGAAGAGTTTAATCATTAGACATCTACCTCTTCCTTAAGCCAGACGAACGAAAGTAGGATTTTGAGCAGGATATAGTTCACTTTAATACAGTTAATGTTTAATAAACCAAGCACTATTATAATCTCAAGAGAGAACTAAAAGCAAGATATTTACAATATTTACATATCAACATTGGCTCTGTATCGGTCCAAGACTGCATACATAGTGGTCTCTACTAATGTCACTAATGCTGAACATTTCTGGTGGCAACTGCCATGAAATCTTCGCCAAATAAATAAAACCAATAAATAAAAGTTACATGTAAAATGTTCCGCTAAAATAGTCCATTGAATCTGCACAGGTAAACAATTTTTCTTCCGCTAAAATGTCCATTGAATCTGCACAGGTAAACAATTTTTCTTCCGCTAAAATGTCCATTCACACGTTTAGAAAAACCTCCAAAATGTCCTGCGTCCTTACAAACGTACGAGGGAGTGAGGGGAAAGTTGTCATATTAGTGACCACTAACACTTAGATATTAATTCTCATAATTTTTTGTTGGGTAATTCAGTAGGAATATTAGTGACCACTGACACCTAGCTACCAAGGCCACACCAAATTGATTTTTAGTTCTTTAAATTTCGCAGCTCCGATTTAAGAACATTGTAAATTTTAAAACAGAAAATATTTTGCCGCTTCATTTTGCAAAAATGCTGAAAATCGCCCCAAATTCTTCATTTTAAAAAAAATAAAAAATAAAAAGTGTTCTCCCACTCCTAAAATTTGGTAAAACTAGAGATTTTTTCCCCATTTTTTGCAATATTTTAGTTAAAAAACTTCGACTGAAAAAAAATTTGTCCCCAAGAAAAAAATAAAAAATTTAAATTCGCTCGCTCGCACCCATTTTTGCCATAAAAAATCCAAAGAACTAGAAATCAATTTGATGGGGCCTAATTCTCATAATGTTTGGTTGGGTAATTCATTAGGACACATATTTATTAGTTTTCTTAACTTTCCATAGATTGCGTCTAAATTCATATCAACTTGACAAGTTTTTAAAAAAATCTTATTTTCATTTTATCTTATTCATTTTTTAATAGTTAGTTTATTTAAAATTAAATACTAATTTAGTATATACAAAAATACTAAACAAAATATATCCTATTTATTACAATAATACTAATACCAACATGAGAAAAAGCATTATTAGAAAATCAACTGATGAAATTATTGACATGAAAATAAAAAGCAAATATGAAGAAATTCATCAGCTTATTCCTATTGAAACATCGAACAAGAACCACAGCACCTGTCTCTAAACCCACGATAAGAACATCTTCTTTTAGACGCTGTTCGTAAACAAAAGTGAAATTTATCTATGCATGTATCGTCTTCTGAAAAAAAGAACCAACAAGCTTAATATGACATTTGACATTTTTTAGATAAAAGCATTCTTTATCAACACATATAACTTTTTTTAAAGTGGTCTAACTAGTTCTCATTATCTAATGAATCAATTACTTCAATCCATATTTTATATAAAGAAAAAGGTTAACAGTTATTATCAAATGAGATCAAAACTACACCTTTTTGAGCAATAAACTCAAACTGGGCGTAAACTGGATGACAAAAATTCATATCACAATGCTTTTATTTCTTGTTTTAGCCACTGACTATATACCAAAAATGATAAATCAAGTTACTAAAGGAGAACAATTGCTTTAACGTGCTTTCTGATACTTTCGTATATACATGTATATGTACATATTATACAAAATATATATAATTACGATGGTAACAATTTTAATAAAACACATTTTGGTTACATTTTCATGTATAATCTGCAGCTAAAGCAATTTGATATTTTCCACGAATTTCTCAATGACAAGAATTTTTCATCATCTCTCTCCAGCATGATTGAACTCGAGTGAATTTGAATGCCTTATTTTACTGCTCGCAATGTTTTGATGTTTGTTTTAGCTTTGCAATGTTTTGTCCACGAGAGTATCGAATGAAGGGTAATACAGCAATACTTTTCGGAACAAATTTGGTGTCTGACTGGAAAAAACAGACTAACCACATATTAACATTATTCAACAAAATTGATTAAATTACCTAATGGACAGTCTTCTATGTCGCATGACATAGTTTTTGAAGGTGGATCACCAGGGCACATATGGTCATCATCTGTAATTTCTGGGTCAGCACAAAACACTTTCCTTGTTTGTACCCCCTTTCCACATGTCACAGAGCACTGAAAATTGACGTGCAGATATATCATTTCAAATAAATAATATAAAATCAATTAAAAGCTTTTAAACGCGGCATTATACATTAGACGTGTATCAACTTCATTGAGTATACGGCCAAAAAGTTAAAAGACCTCTGTTCGGTGAGTTGTAATGAGACAACCGTTTTAAAATCAAGCACAAAAGTTATGGTACAATATGATCGATTTGAAAATACATGTACCGTGTTTTCTTGCCGTTGATAATTCAATTGATAATGCAGCAGGGATGAACAATATTCTCGTCTAGGACCTTAATAGTGTAACAGAAAATCTATATATATATATACATGTAGTTGTGACAGTAATCACATGATATAACTCTTTTGTTTTGTTATAGATTTTAATATTTTTGTACCAAACAGCTAAATATTACTGGGTACTGGATTGTTACACGCATGTATAGAATATGGCTGGTTTTAATATCCTGAATGAGAGGTAAAGCAAAGTCAGTGAAACAATTAGATTCAGCCATGTTAAAATAAGTATTCAATTCAATGAGTAAAGTACTAAAACATAAGACTACATAAAAACGACAGACATGTAGGTTTAAAATGTATCGTACTATGAATATTTATAACTGACAGATAGCTCAAAGTACAAGCTGTTTGGGCCAAAATCAGTTTCTTCCCATAAGGTGAAAGGTTATATGGGGTAAAGGTCACTGAAACAACCCTAACACAAATGTTACAAAATAGAAAGAGGTCGAGTAAATTCTAGGAAACTTATAGTCATAATGATCTTGTTCAAGACAAATAATGTTAAACAACCATAAAAATGTTAAACCAAATTAATTGTGTATCAAGAACCAAAATTTCCAATCTTTAAAGACTTAACACGGATATTATAATTACAGAAATTTCGAATCAACGTCTAGTTTAGAAGAAAATAGCATACGTTATAGACATAATTATCGTAAAAATAGGGTGTTTTGCCGTTTTCTGTATCTGTATACGTGCACCCAGGTTAAAAATAAATCCCCATATTTTGTATCTAATAACTTCTAAATCAGAATGAAGACGATATCACCGTCCTCTCTGTAAGATGTACTTCAATTTTTATAACTTATTATAAACGAGAACAAACATAGCTCCGGTCATCCTTCAAGGTATAAGTACTTTCTGTATTCGTTTTACTCCAAAAAAGTTTAACTGATCTGACTTTTTATATTTTAGAAAATTATCTCTGAATGTCTCTTCACCACCTCGATGGCCTCGTTGTATTGTGGTCGCCTCGAGTGAGGAAGATCGCGGGTTCGATCCAGGACTGGATCAAACCAAAGGCATTAAAATTGGTATTTCCTGCTTCTCTGCCAATTACGCGTCATCGAGGCGTAAGAGCAGGTGTCAGTATAATGTGTCAGGGTGAGTTGATATGTCTTCCTGCGGACTGTTACCTCGCGAGTTCGCACGTTAAAAATCCGACTCAGTACAAAGCAGCGTTCATATTCATATCAACATGTTCTCGTCCTGATATGCAGAAACATTAAATAATTGCCATTGGACGTTAAACAATAATTCATCCATCCATTAAAAGTCTTTTATAAAATTCCAAAAGATATTTGAAATTGGACACTGTTATCCCTTATTACAGTTACATGGCAGCGTTATTGACACCATGACAGCTTTATCAATTCAACTTGCCTGGCATATGGTTCTAATTGAATTTGGGGATCATCTGTGGTTTTTGTTCAAGTTCTCTTTAGTGAATAAAATACAAGGACACAACAGCGTCAATCAAGTTTCATAGAGTGATCTAATTTGAAATATAATAGTGAGATCCAACACGATTTTTACCAGGCGTGATTAGTCTTAATTAACCAATTTTTACATGTTCTGAGATGGAATTTTCACATTATTTCTTAATCGCTGACGTCTGACTGTCTTGAAATTGAATATGGAGACAGATGAATGGCTTAAAATATTAAATTCTGAAACTTTGAAAAATAAAAGGTTATCTGATAATTAAATCTTCTTTTCTGTTGACTGAGCCTTTGACATTTGGGTGAAACTAAAGAAAATGAAGATGACGCAAAACCTGTTGGCACTGAGATCGTTCAAATTTGTTATCGTAGCAAAAGTTATCATAAAGCTTTCCTATTGGGATTTTTTTCCACATAAAATACTTTATAAAGAGAACTATGTCTTATACCTACCAACAAATGGATCTTATTTGGTCTAAGACAGAATTATAGGTTATTTAAATGCACGTATTTAAACTGATGTTTTTTTTCAGAAATATAGCTTTTTATATTAAAATTTGTGTCCCATTAATAATATTGAATTTAAAAATAAAATCTGTAATACTGCTTTTGATTCTCCGCAAGAGCACATTTCAACGATTTACGTCCCATCAGCAGTTCTCTATGCCAGAAATTTATCACTTTTTACAAACTGATCATATTTTAAAGTTTGAATATTTCTTAATCCAGTTATACCTGAGACCATGGTTCAGCTACCCATTCCAAAACACAGGGTCTCCTGTTACATTCTTTTGTTACAAATGGCATCTGAATTTTTGCACAAAGTTCAAAGTGAACAAACTGTGTAGTACCATCGGCATCTACTTTATGACAATAATGCATTTGATACATCAAACCGAAATCTCCACATTGTGTCGTACAATTTGTCCAAAAAGGAGCCGGAGTCCATTTGTAGGAAGAACAGGGAACTCTGTTACAAGGTTTTATTTCACCTAATGAAACCAAGTCATCACACATATATATGGAAACATCAAATATAGTTCCGTTTGGCATAACTTCCTGACAAATGGCTTTTTGTGTTTGAATACCCATTTCACCACATGAAGCAGTACATTCTTCCCACTCCGATGTATAGCTTAATCTGAACGTACTATATGCACAAGGAGGGCCACTACAGTCTCTCTTAAATAAGGGGTGTTCTAAATCGTCGCACATATAAATTTGTTCCGATACCGTTGTACCATTCGAATAGACTCTTTCACAATAATAGTCACGATATTGGTCACCTAAGTCACCACATGGAACAGAACAATCGCCCCATTCATCATAATTCCACTGGAACCATTCAAATATACAGCTTTCACGATTACAATGCGTAGTAATGTTTTCTGGTGGGACAAGTTCATCGCACATTTGTAAACTGACCGTATCTGCAAATCCATGAGAATCCACTTGTTCACAAAAGAAAACCGGAAATTGAATACCTTCGTCGCCACATGTTGCTGAGCATTCCGTCCATTCATCATTAAATCCCCACTGATACCAAATTTGGTAACAAGATTCTAATCTACATGGTCTGGTGATATTTGGTCTGAGGCTTTCCTCGCATAAGTAGTCGTCAGCTAGTTCCTTTTCTCCGCTATCCATTACTAAGGCACAATGAAAAATTTCAAACTGAAAGGCCTCAAAACCACAAGTTATTGGGCATTCTGTCCACTCATCACTTGAATCCCACTCATACGAACCACACGCCTGATCATTACATGGTTGTGTAAAATTTGGTTTTGTCAGGCCGTCACAATGAGATATTTCTACAGGTATATATTCCTCTGAAGCTGTTTTTAGCTCGCATCGATATTCCTGTGTCTGTATTCCCTCTCCACAAGTGACTGAACATTTTGTCCACGTAAGTTCCATTGCCCATATAAATCTAAAAGAATACGTATTTACTATTTTGTATTTATAAGACGAGAAAAATAAACAGAAATAGATATTTAAATATTACAATAAAAATAACAATCCAAAGATGATTTTTATTAAACAGATATAAGGAATAACCATTCACTATAACTTTTTTAAAACAGAAAACGACTACATTTTCATGGTAAAGTCAAAGAACGTTATATGACCAATAACGGGGAATAAGGTATTTTACTCTTGTTTGTTCTAATATTTTTAATGTGTCAGTACAAATTAGCCAGATGTCAATAATCTTAACTTTAAACTTACGTTTCTGCATTACATGCCTTTCTTTCACACTTTCTTGGATCTCCACGTTTAGACCCGAACAACTCACATTTACCATCTTCCTCATTTTCCTTTGTGTCTTTGTTAATGCATTTGTTTACAATATGCTGTGTACCTATTGATAATTATAATACTTATAAGATGCCGAAATAGGGATCTTTGTTAAGTAAATTTAACGTTTGATTTAAAACGACATCTTGCTTGTTTGATACTTTATAGTTAGCGAGACTATACCTAACTTTTATAATAAGAATAGCAAATCTTGTATGAATCTGCTATTCAACATTTTCGATTATAAATTTGTTTCTCCTGTCAACATTTTGACCTTGAGCACAACTGGCAAGTCAATGAAATAAATAATTACATTAAATTTAATTTGTGACAACTTCGACAACAACAACAAAAAAATACTATGAAAAACGTCCGTGATCGCGGCAATTTCTTAACAGAACCAATATACAATCAATCAGATATTTACTGTAATTTGAAGTATTTTTTGAAAAATTTCATAAGTCAGTTATGTTTTATAATACTTCTCCTTCGATTTAAAATTTACGAACAACCATCTAGTGAATTTCCCATTAGATTTATTATCTGTCAAATATCTATGAGATAAACTATCTATAATAATGATGTAAAATTCTATTTAGTAATGATGTAATAAAACGCAATAAAACATTTTAATCTATCTTAAATATATTTGATTGAAATATCATAAGTAAGAACATGGAAATATTCCCAAAAGGCAGTGACAGATGAGAAATTTCCCTGGAGAAAAAAAGGAACAAATTATTATTTGACATACCCGAACCACAGGTCACGGAACAATCTGTCCAATGGTCATACACCCACTCATATTTACTCTTTTCAAATGTAAAATCATCCTTCTTTGTCATATATTCATAATTCACTTTCGCAGCCTGATATTTATTTTGTGGCATTATCTGGGAATTATTAACAAAAATCTCCATTATAAACATTAAGATGATAATTTTGAAGACGTCTAAACTAGGTATTCCATTTAAGGGAAACATAATTTAAAGTCTTCTAAAATTTTTTTGCCATTTTTTAATTCAAATTATTTATTTTGTCTATACATTTGTTGTAAAAACTTTCAATACGTTTAGCCTTGATCACTATTGACGCAACAAAATATATCAAGATACGGATATATTTGTATCATTAAACGTTCTTTCATAAGTTATATAACATAGTTAATAGTATAAGATGTTTGTCTTTTTACTGCTGTTACGAAATTTGGAACATACACGGATCCATGGTTTCAGTTTATTTATAGTCGAGAAAACAATTTGTATTATCTTAATAAAATACCATAAGTTCTAAAGGTCTTCGAAGTGGACCAGATGACTTCAGTGTTTCACGATTCCATGTGTTTTTATATTCAAACCAAGCGCCATTCATAACAAGTTTCTTCGAATGTGTTGCACGTCTATTTCCATTTAAATAATACAGCCCATAAACAGGATCCCTGATTGCTAAAATAACACAAAATACAGATATTTTCAGAAATCCCGCAGTAAGTTGATATATGTACATATTTTGATGCATTTAATTTGGCTGCATACTATATTCAACAATCACCTCTTCGTGTTTAAGCATCACTGATTTATTTAATAATTTGAAAATTTTAATATGTAAAAATGAATGATCATAGTAAATAGGTGTGTTGAATAGAGAGCACGACTGATTTATAAATTTCTGAAGCAAAGAGTATCCCCGTCATTCATAGCTCTGAAGACATAAGTTATATTTTTTCTTTTGCAATTTCTGTTTAGAAATATTTTGGGCTTTTACTTTGGTTGTATGTTAAAATTCTATAAATATTTATAGCTTCCATTCTGTGGATGCCTACGTTTCTGGTTGAAAAACTCGATGGTTTAACCAGTTGAGCCGGTTTTGTTTAGATATTTGCATGATGTTGAAAGTTTACTCTAAAGCGAACGAATATTCCCTTTCGAATACAACGTAAACTCAAATACCAAAATTGTTCTTCTGGATTAACGCCATTAGTATCGTACTCAAAAGTATAGACTGGCAAAAAATGATCAAATATAATTACACCCTCTTTAACAAGGTAGCCAAAATCCTGGTGGGTTGAACTTATATTTAAAAGTAATAAAAGACAATTTTTCATATGATATATGCGGCAACCGTACAATGTACATTCGCCAGTATATAGAACTGAAATGAATATTCAACTGTAAATTGCTGGTATGTTTTTCGCCAATGATTCTATGATAAAGTAGTGATTTAGCCTAAACAATAACTACTGAAGGGATGATACTCACAGAAACTGACAGTAGTAGCCAGCATCGCCTCAATGCCCATAACTATCGAAAGGCCAAAAATCAATAAAAGAGTAATATAACCTAAACATCCTAGACGCTGTAGCCTAAATACAAGTATTGGTTTTGCCTGAAGGAGTTGAAAATTTTAATTTTGATTATATATATATATATATATATATATATATATATATGTGTGTGTGTGTGTGTGTGTGTGTGTGTGTGTGTGTGTGTGTGTGTGTGTGTGTGTGTGTGTATATCTTCTTAGAAAGTCATCCAGCCACTGTTATATTACATACCCAAAAAATGGTTCGTCGATTTGTCTTCTACAATGTCTATCCCTCTCGCATTAACAGGTAATACTAAGATTCTTTCATAATTTGGTGGCCCTATATATAATGAGAAGTAATTTTAAAAGATTAGTATTTGAATGATAAAAATTTGAAAATGGTATGGACATATCTTCTTATTAAAGAAGATAAAATGAAAGTTATACGTTTTCGTTAAGACAGGCAAAAGATACATGTATGCATTGTGTATCTATGAATTATTTTGTTTAATTTTCAATGTATTACAAAATAGTATTTTTAGAACAATTTATTTCACCACAATAACGATTTTTTATTCACAAAATAGGAACTACTTCAAGCTTAAGTACAATGATGATTTTTATTCACATGTAACATCCCATTTGGTAATACCTACATTGATTATAGTTAAACTTCCGCTCATATGTGCCACTGACTAATTTACACTCTGACCCATTACCCCCACAAACACCACAATCGTCATATTCTTCTGTAGAGTTTAATTGTCCATCACATCCTACTTTCTTAATAAAACAAATTAGATATGATATAACATATAAATCTTCATTTTCATTTTATATTCAGACAATCTTCAATAAATACTATCTATTATCAATAATCTTTCTTGAAAACATCATCACTTGACATATTGCCAGTCATTACCAATTACACAATCCCATTTCCAAGCATTAATTAAAACTATAGAACTAGCAGTGTTTTTTTCAGTACAATTTATCCTATATGCCTCTGCTGCTTGATTCCAAGCCCCCTGGGGTATTACTCCCTCGGCTGCTTGTACTTCGACACTGCAGTGAAAAATTTAAATTTCACAATAAGGGAGCAACCATTTGAATTTTATGGGGGAGGGGGGGGGCGGTGCTAGGATCAAATTTGTATTAAAATGCAGGACCATGATTTTGGCAAAATAAAAAAAAACATGATCGCTTTAGGTTTGAAATAAAATGCAGAACCTGTGTCAATCAGGAAATTTTTGGGTTTAAATGAAAATAAAAATTTAGGCCGCAATTGGGGCTGAAAAAAAATCCAGGTCCTCCCCCATAGAAATCAAACGGTTGCTCCCTAATAAAATCATTAAATATTGTAAAAACTAAGAAGTGTTTTGTCCTCCATTTGTCATTTTAAATCTCCTCTTTAACATTTTGGGTTACTTTTTAGGCTTTCACCATTTTTGGCATTAAGCACAAATTAACAAAATATCACTGGCTTTTACTCACTGACAATGTGACTGGTGCCCTTAACGGAGCAGGACATGCTTACCATTCCGGAGCACCTGATGCCACTCCCGATCTTTAGAGTGCTAGTGTTTTTGTTTCTGTGCTGTATTTTTGTTTAGTTTATTATATTTTTTTTATTCTTTTCGTTATACATATATACTTGTGGCGTTTGTTTGTTGCGTTCCATTGTCATAAATTTCAGTCTGTCGTTTCCTTGGTTCTCGAATTTTGGACTTTTCCCACTATTTTGTCGCTTCGGTATTTGCTTGCCGATATACACATCTTGAACATTAAATTTAGTATTATAGAATATTTATTACGTATAGAAGAAAGAAATGTGTCTTCTCTACAGAATATTTTTATTATAATTATGTTTTAACTATTGGCAAAGCAATATATATATATTCTGTCTATATATTCTCATTTGATTAGGTTAATTACCCAACATTCGCCTTTGACACAGATATCATTTGGGTTATCATATGAACATGGAGTACCGTCTTCCAGTGGCATATCGTCAAACGTCTTAGTTCTTCCGGTTTCATTGGACCTACAGACAAGGGAACACTGGTCCTTTTCTGTGTTTCAAAACATAATACCCGTTAGGATACCAAGAATGAACATCATCGTCAATTTTATTTCCCTATACTTCAATGTTGAAAAAAAATTATTACTGAAAAGAGTTTGATTAATGAAAAGCTGTCTTTATCTTATGCTAATAAAGAAACAACATTGAAAAAATAAACGTTACAATTAAAACAGTTAGTAGCAATAAAAATGCTGTTGTTGGATATAAAACATTTTTGAATTTCTTTTTAGATAGAAAACGAGTGTATACGTAGCTTTACAGTTACAATCCCGTAGCTTTACAGTTACAATCCCGTAAAAGCGCCCAATACGAGTTTCGAGTAAAATCAACTATTAGATAACTAAATGGAAACTGCCAATAAGTGTGTGTGCATTCTTTATCGCTGAAAACAAAATGAGAAACGAGAGGCGGTCTTGAGAAGCAATGGTTAAATAAATGTTATTATTACATTGATGATGGTCATTTATCGTAATTTCCAGTGAAAATAAATTCACTCAGTGAAAGATCGGTTTTTATTTAACGTCGTCAAGGGCGTTACTAACAAATAACGTTTGTCACGTCGAAAGATTCAGGAAGGGATGTAAGGAAAATATGACTTTTGAAGCATTGTTTATCTATTTTATTAATGTAATAAACAGTATAACTAATTCAAGAATTTGAATATCGAAAATATTCAACTCGTGACCGGAAAAAAAACTAATAATTCCCTTATGCGCTGCGCGCATTCTTGAATTAAGGTGTTTTTTTTTATTAGTTATCCTATGATTCTTGAATAGTATTCTGCTCCAAACTTTGACAAATATCCACAGGTCAAGTTACCTTTTTCACTCTGATGAGGGAACCAGGTTTGAGAACGGCCATGGATTGGAATTCCGTTTAACATGGAACATTGTAGAGCTCGCAAATCCGTGTAGTCTTCACACTCATCCTGTATTTATAATAACACAGTATTGCTCAATAAAATGGGTTATTCTTTCGTCAATTAGGTGTAACATATAACTAAGAAAAAACGCGCATCCGCTCGGTCACAGTACCATCTTCTGTTGAGGTTGACATTGATATAAACAGCCACTCCTAGTGAATACTTTATATTCCTTTCATTGTGTAAAAAAATACTAATAAAATTATTTGAATACCATACAAATACCCTAAATAGTCTCTGAATAGACGTGGTATTCGTCGAAAGTCAAGAAGTTATATTTTGTGGTTAGTTTACAGATTGTGTTAACATGATAACCGTTAACAAGTATCTCACTGTAGAGGCTTTACTGAAGAGCTTTTATGCAATGTAGGCACATGTTCCATGTTGAATGATTGGATAACAGGACGCATCCTATCGACAGAATCTCAGACGAAATAAGACAAAGAGCACAAAACACTAACAGAGAAAAAACAGAGAGTCAGAGTAGTGTGACTTGGTACAGACACTGAGTTGTTGTAGGGTTAAACCGGTTATACTCCTACTTTCTCATCATGACCCTCTGGTGTAATACAGTTTAATTACCAACAGGATGACAGCCAATAAGAAACGTTAAAATTGGTTGGACGGTATATAATTTAGATAGCAGGTGCTCGTATTACCTGTAAAGCTAGTGAAGATTGTATGACAACCTCCTTTTCTATTTATGGCATTCTGTTAATGGGTTGTTTAATCGAAATTTACCCCAGATCCCGTTTATTATCACAGAGAGAATTCATTTCCTGACAATATACTCAAACATCTAACTGATCTTGCTATGACATTATCTACTTACACCGTTAGTACAAGTGTACACCTCCTTCTCCTCACCTGCACAAGGTTTACCTCCATAATTTGGTCTGCAATATTACGACAAAATTTACGTTACAATTGTATACATGAATTTCTACTGGTCAACATTAGTTGAATTTTAGTATATGTCATCAAACAGAAACGGTACACAAAGGTCAGACACAACTTTCCATAAAAAGAAAATGATTAATAAACGTCAAAGGAATAAACAAATTGTTTCCAAATGATAGCTTATCTGGTCTGTCTAATGGAATGCGTTTTTTCATTTGCTCCTTATGTATATTTGTCCTCCTTATCCCATAGATGTTTGTAAATGTGCTTCTGTTATATTCAACCCTTAAATACTGATTGACTGGAGTCAAAAATTTTAACATATTACATAAATATCACAAAATTAAATATGTTATACATTATTTAATTCTGTTCCAATATGAATTATGTTCTAGTAACCAATTTATGACTTTAATGATTATAAATGTATTAACAATCAGAGTTGTTCTATTATAAGCGAAGAGGGTATGGTCGAAACTTGTAAGCAAAGGATTGGTATGATACCTCGGATTATTACATTTCCGCATACGTTCTTTAATGCCTACTCCGCAATCAGTAGAACATCTTGACCAAGAACCCCAGCTTCCCCATCCACCATCCCTTGGTTTCTGATGTCCGTGGTAAATACATTTACCCTCCATACACCAATACTAAAAAAACACTAGAACATGTAGTTGACATAAGAATTATCTTTCTTTCATTGTCATTATATGAAACCATTTAAGAACATTAAATTTTAACATAATGAAAAGATAAAATTATATACTAGTCGATACATTTAATTCCAGTCATTACTTGCATTGTTTCGAAAACCAAACTGAAAGCTTACCTGTCCAGACGAGCATGGTGTTCCGTTTAGCGGCCGTCCTCTCTTTGTTTTGCAGAGCCGTAGGTTAGATTTGTTAGCACACCACAATGTGTCACAGAGATCGCCATAATACTTAAAAGACAATGTATAGAATGTTTCCATTGTGTCAAAACTGAAAGAAGTTTCTATATCAATATATAAATAACACAGGAACATCTGTACCCTCCTTTACACGTATGTTTTGGTATATGTAGAACTTCAAAGGAAATTCTCGCATTCTTAGATCAAAATACAAATTAAAGGATTATAAATTAAAGTAAAATGTATTTATTTATTTCAAAAATTATAACTATTATTTGAATGTATAAATTTAACCTATCAACCCCATAGTTATGGAACTGTTCCTCCCCCAAATATACGGTAATAGTACAATAATCTATAGATTGGTATATTGGTATAAACTCAATGTTCCTGCGACTACCACTACATATAACTGGTCACTTACCGATCTGCATGACACATGATTTTCTCCGAACTCAAACCGGCATTGATCATCCAATGTGAATGACTTCCCTATGGGATCACTTACTCCCTTTAATGGGTCTTTATATGGATCGTTGTTTAAGCATGTCAGATATCTGTATTGTAAAGATATTTTTTAAATGTCGTGGTGAGACGAGCTGATTGAAATCAGCTATATATATAATTTCACAATTGCTAATGGCTAAAGTAAGGTCGGCCTCGAGCTCGGTGTCATTGACTTCGGTATCACGCTGCATTACACTTAAATGCGCTCCAGCTTAGTGAAAGGATGTTCGACACAATAATATTACAAAACATTTTGCGATGAATAAGAAATGGAACGGTCATTTTCATTGGTCGATTCAACCATTCGACCTCAAATAATGACCTGATAAAGCCGCTCTTTTTCCGATTTTGAAAATTGGTCCCAATTTAAAACTGTATTGCAGTACATAGAGTCGTGATAATTCAGCATTCCCCTGCATATGAACTTATGAATTTATATTGACATGCTTTGTGGAATTTACATATACATACAAAATCAGGTTGCATATATACATGCCAAAGGTTATTCATATCTGTTTTACGGTCCTTCTGTTCTTAAAGGTTTCATATTTGTTTTTAGGACATTTGAATTATAAGCAAATCCTAGGAAATTCAGTACAGACACGATAATCGTACGCAACAAATTTGATATCTTTTAATTTCTTGTTTTTACAAGAAAATAAGTCGCCCAAAACAGAGTTGGAAGACTTATGGTTTTATTATTTCTTTAATATCACTTAGGAGCCCCTTAATAAATTCTCCTTTGGGGCATCTAAATATTTACCATGTGAGCCCCTTGTTTGAGTTTCATTTAATAAATACAAATGAACAAACCTATATCACAAAAATAAGCAGAACATTATGTCCTAGATATTGACTCTACACACCCCTTTTCTAGCCCTTCCCCCAAATGCCAAGTGGGCCCCTTGTTATATAATATAATAATGAAAATACTGGTGAAACGAGCTGATTTAGGTCAGCTATATATATTTCATAATTGCGATTCGCTAAGTTAAGGTCAGCCTCGGTATCACTGACTTCCGTATCATACTGCAATAGGCATGCCCACCTGTTATTGACTAAATTATTTTATTTCCCGATTCCCATTGGCTAAATTAAGGTCAGTCTCGGTATCAAGTTGACTTTGTTATCACACTGCGAATAGGAATGCCCAACTGTTATTGGCTAAATTATTTTCTCCGGACGTAATCCTTAAGTGAGGTCATCCTTGGTGTTTTAGTAGTCACAGCTTGATTATATCCCCGCGGTTATCTTTCATCTCGTGAATATTATCACTCAATAGGAATGCCCAACATTTTCAAAGCGTTATCTTTCTGTTTTTTTTTCCGATCGCGTCTCCTTCCTTTCCGCTAAATATTTTCACAGATGTCCCCTCAGTCAGTAAACTGTCTGCAGAGTAAAACCTGTTAGGGAACAACCATTTAACTTCAGGGGGGTATGGTTTTTTGTGAAAAAAGTATGCTGATACCAAAGGGAAGGGAAAAAAATAAGGGCCAAAAAAAATAATCTGTTTTACAAAACTATGGGAAGAAATTTCTGGTAAAAGATAGAATATATTTTTAACTTATTTCTTAAACTTCTCTTTAAGACTTTGATGCATGTCAACCATAGCAATATCATACTGTTCAGTTGTTAAGCTCCCTTACATAGAAAACACTAAAATAAACCTAGAAATGATGCATTTTCGGTCGACAGAGTGATCATCCCGCAATAAAAAATTATTGACTGTATTTATTTTACATTTCTAATAGATGACCAATAAACCACGCATTTATAATTATTTCTAAGGCTCATCCAATGATTTTTCGTCTATATACATGTATTGCCTATATAATTAAAATGAGCTAAATGACATAAAAGAATTCAAAGACTGCTATTGTGTAAACCTACTTTTTCACAAACTCAAACGTCGGGCAAAAAAAGGAAAAGTATGGTATAAACCTACTCTTGCACAAGCTCAAATGCCGGGCAAAAAAAATCCCTATCACTTTTACTTTGATACAGAATGGATCAGAAATCAATGATAAGTAATGATCAGTAATGGAAAAATAATATAAGGTTTACTGTACTGAATACATACGGTAAAGCTTGCTGTATCCTCTGGTTACTGCAGTGTGACCACCAAAAATGTTTAAGAGTTGACTTAACCATTGACGCCATCATGCTGGAATGGTATTCACGACCGCCACAATCGTTCCCAGAACCATCGTGATAAACACCTATACTAATGCAAAATTAGATATTTCTTATGATCGTGCTTGGATATTAATTGGTAACCTATTATTTTCGTAGTGTTCTGTTCAAGTCAAAAGTTTTTTTTCTTGACATATGAACCTTCATTGCAATATATAACTTAAATGACATTATCTGTTATTGTTTTTATGTTCAATTAAATATTTTACACGTCAGAATCGTTCATCAAGCAAACATCTTATATTATATATTAAGGATGTGCTTTCACTCAACATCTTGATTTAAAAACAATTCCTATACCGGAAAATATATACTCGCAGTGAATTTGAAATTAAGGCTTCCATAGAGATAATTTTATCATCTCTTTAAGCCAAAAATCCCTTTTTAGCATATTGTGACTCCTTACCCAGGAGAAAAGTTTGCTCATCATACATTAGTCCTAAAGCTTCCATTTGGTTTGATAACGTGACGGGCCTTTGAACTTATATTATATTTATAGAATTATCCATATATAGGACATTACATAGGGATACCTTCTCAGTAGACAGTTCTCATTGCAGTCATGGCCATTAAACATATTGGTCCAGAAACCATATACTTGTATCATAAAATATAAGGCTTAAAATGATGTATAATTATGTAATCACAGTAATTAAAGTTTCGTAAAAGGTGGAGAGTTTAACATCTTAAGAATATATATACACCAAAATCAAGCACATGTATTTATTCAGCTGGTTACTTCTCACAGAGATCAAAATAAGTTACACCTTGGTTAGACTGTAAAATATCTTGAAAAAGAGCTATTGGGCTCAATGTGTACAATATTTAAGCTAAACTGTATTAACCACAAGAACAAGCACGATTACCTTTTAATAGTAATTTTGAAGCATGCTCTTATTATAATTGAATATATTTTTTTCAAGAATACGTTGGAAATGGTGACTACAATATTAAGAAACGAAACAAAACAACACAGAAATGAAACGATACGAAACCATTTCGTTTCTTATTTTAGTAATTTCTCATAGACAATTTTTCATTTCGTTTCGTTTCTTTTCTTTTCTTAGTTTAGTAATCAAAATCATGCTGTTTCTTGTTTTAGTAAAAAAAAATAACTTTCTTGCATATGTTAGATGTGTATGTATGCCATGTATATGTATATATATTTGTGTGTGTATGATTGTTCATATATCTGCGTTTGTTTGTTTGTTAAGTTTTTATAACTTTTTTTCACTTTTAGTCCCGGCCCATGTAGGTACGATACATTTTTAATTTCGTACAGATGAATGATTTGTAGTTTTTCAAGGGTACAAAAAATGCTGTCTTAACAATAAGATTAGACAAAACAAAAAAATCGTCGCATATTTATTTCCCATGCCATTAAAACATCTCGTTACATTGACTCGCTTTCATAAAAGTCGGTATATGGAGAAAAAAAAATCACGGGAACATTTTGAATTACAAAAATTTGGTTTATTTAGTGTAAATATATTTTATTATAAATTCATTAGGTTAACATACAATATGATGATAACAATACATTACATACACATGAATTACTAACAGGAATCGGAAACAAGTTAAGAAACTTATATAAATCGGTCTCCTAATATTCTGAAATTTACTTGGTGAATGTATCCATGCACTGATTGTTTCTTAGAAGAAAGGGGCAAAGAATGTATGGCGAACATAGGTTAAACTTATTTCTGTCTAACCGCTTGCTAGATATTATATAATAGACTGCACTGCCAAGATTTCCATATTTTGTTCGGTACTAAGTTCAGGGGATCCAAAGAGAAGACTTTCATTTGTTACCAATGGATTATTAAGAATATTTTAAGATGAAGCTATCTTTGAACATCACAACGATGACATTGCAGTAAATAATGATCAGTGGTTTCAATATATCACACAGTGAATATTTTTCAAGAATAAATGTTGGTTTATTGAGCTGCAGATCATACAAAGTCTGGAATGGAGTATTTTACCTAGCGTTTTTCCAATGTAGTAATACAAGGTTTTTTTAATGCAATTTTTTTTAAATACGGGTTTTGAAAGAAGCCACTTTGGGTTTATTTAATGATTGACTTGGGTTCATGACAACTCAACGACGTTGTCCCATTTGTGTAACTCTGGTGGCGGGTTATGCATAAGTGTTTGTTCCAGAACATATGCGTATTTTGACCGTAGGCGTACGGCCCGGACCATACGAGTATTTTCTGAAATAGGCTTACGGTCGGACCGTACTCGTATGGTCTGGGTAGGTTTGACACCTTTTACACAGACAACACATGAATCGTTAATTCTAAAGTTTTCTGTCATCATGGCAAATTCGACGAGTTTTTGTGAATGAAATTGCGTAAGTATTATCGTATCAATCATTTAAAAAATATATGTCTTTTCGAAAACCCTAACAAAGAAATTCTTTCAGGGCGTGGTGTTTAAATGTAGCTCCCAGTTTCAATAAGAAGACTGTGAGCTGATATTCTAAATCTACAAAGGGACTTTCTAAGTTCAAATTTTTTTATGATAGAAAGATAATTTTCAAATCTAAATTTTGTTTTGTTTTGTTTTGATATTAATATAAGAGGCTAATTTGCCATCTTCAAATTATTGACTTTTCTTTACCCAATCTGTCATATACTTTTCAGAAAGACTTTTTCTTAGCAAAACCCGAATTTGCTCTTACTCTGAGTTAAAGCATTGTATCCTACTCTGAAAATATGATTAGAAGTGGTAACTTTTTCCAATAAAAATACTAATCCTAAACGGAATTTTCTGTTTAAAACTCGCTTATAGTGTTGAAGAATATAAGGAAAGTGTCATAAGGTATAAAATACCGTGAAATTCTGAGAAAAATATGGCATATATATTTTATTTGATTGCGATAAGCTACATAATGATCTTTAAGAAACCTTTCTTTTTATTTTTTAATTAATTGCTTCTTTGTTTAGCTTTTCGAAAAGACATATTTTTTTAAATGATATATACGATACTTACGCAATGTCATTTACAAAAACACGTCTAATCTGCCATGATGCCAGAAAACTTAAGAATTAACGATTCATATGTTGTCTGTGTAAAAAGTGACAAACCTAGCCTATGATCCGACCGTAATCCTTTTTAGAAATAAATACTCCGGTTATGGTCCTGACCGCATATGTTCTGGAACAAACACTTATGCATAACCCGCAAACCCAGTTACACAAATGAAACAACGTCGTTGAGTTGTTGTGAACCGAAATCAATCCTTAAATAAACCTAAATAGTATAATTTAAAACGTTCCCGTGATTTTTTTTTCCATATACCGACTTTTAAGAAAGCAAGTCAATGTAACGCACTGTTTTAATACGTTTTATTAATTGCATGGGAAGTATATATGCGACGATTTTATGTCAAATTTTATTATTAAGACATCATTTTCTGTACGTTTGAAAAACTACAAACCCTTCATCTGTATGGAATTAAAACTGTATCGTACCTACATGGGACGGGACTAAAGGTGAACAAAAATGTTATAAAAAATTAACGAACAAGCAAACGCAGATATATAAACAATAATACACAAACAAATATATATACATGTACATTGCATACATACACATGTACATATGCAAGAAAGTTACTAAAACAAGAAACGAAAAGAAACTAAAAAAATATAAACACGCTTGAAATAGTAATTGTCTATGGAAAATTACTAAAATTAGAACGTAATGGTTTCGTTTCATTTCTGGAATTATAATAGTCCCCATTGGAAATGATCTCTTAAAAGTCATCGTTGTTCAGTGCACTTTTACTTGTAAATTTTTTATACATATATGCATTGTATATTTTGTGCAAAAAAGATCTAGAACATAAAAATACGACGTGTCCAAAAATATTCTACATTATATTCTCTTTTTGTTTGTACAATAATAAATCGTAAAAAACGACTGCGAAACGTTATTCAACTACCCAAAGAATATATACATTAAAAAGATTGATTACAAATTTTAAGAATCACTTGTGCTTAACAGTACATTAAGACATTACGTAACCATTGATGGTATCGTTACTTTTTTCCACCAATTTTGGTAGTCAAAATTGGTGGGAAAAAGTAACAATACCATCAATTTTGTCCAGAAAAAAGAAACACAAACTGACATCAGTATTAGAGATACAATGGATAAGCGTTGGTTCTTGAAAAAGAAACCATGAGCCCGGAGGGCGAATAGTTTGTTTTTCATGAACCAACGCTTATCCATTGTATCTCTTACTTAAACTATTGTTGTGACGACTTTTCCCAATTACCTTTCCTTTCTTAATTAGACCCTATTATGTGTGAGTTTAAATTAACTTAATTCTCTATACTACTATTCAATTAGATATATATATAGCCACGTTGATGATTTTAATGGCAAATGAAAATTAATACAAAACCGTATGGACTTACAGTATAAGGCATATGATTCAGAAATTTGTTCATTATTGACAAAATAAAGCATAATCCAAATAATTTTCCAGTAAAACATAATGCTACTGAAAGAAAAAATAGTTTAAATCCACTCGGTTTACACTTTTTATATTTTAAAAATATGTCAAAATATGCAGTGAAACAGATGAAATTGCCATAAACATCAAAATAACAATGTTCTAATTTTTTATTGAATTATATGAAATTGTCGATCATAATCAAATAAAAAAATAAAGATCTGTTCTTATTACTAAATTATATCAATGATAACATAAAGATTTAGAAAAAAGGGAACACCGAAACAGAGATTACAAGTGTTACTCTCTAATCATCCTAACCTTGCGGCTACCATCTTATACTATACAAACGTCGTTTTTAAATATATAAAGGCGAAAGCCTTATGTATATATTGTACCGTATCATATTGATATATGTAAAAACGACATTTAGATATCATTCGATTGGTAGCCGAGAGGTTTCGTCGATGTGATCTTGAACTATGACACATAATTTACTTGACGGAGGGAGTTCGAACCCCAGTCACGGCAAATAAAAATTTGCAAAAATCAAAGGTAAGTTTTTAAACTAATACCAGCTGTGAACAGAAATCAGTAAATTAGCCAATTCAAACTCAATGACATTAAGTATTAAATTCACAAAAGGAACAATTGAATATAATTTGATGACTTCATTTCAGTGACGGATTAAAGAAGCGTTGATTCTAGAAAAAGAAACCACGGTAAATGAATATGCTGACGTCACAGCAGTGGTTTAAGTTCACGGAAATCAAAACAGTTGTATATATATATATATATCTAACAGATCAAACTTCTGATATTTAAATCCTGTCCCTGAGTTTCGTAATATATCAGTCTGAATCTATATACATGTACAGTAAAACATGTGTATAAAGGTCATCCAAGAAAAAATGTCCTTTACGAGCAGGTGTCCTTTATACACAGGTAAATTTAACAATTGACTGTATTTCAATTATGACTTACACGTGTGCAATTTCATGAGCTATAATGAATGCAGACGTGAAACCTTCATCTCTGATAACGGCACAACTCCTTCCAGGGTTACACATCCCTGTTATAGGTGCATAGCCTACAAAAGACAGTTTATTGACACTAAAATGGTTTACTGGTGAGTATTAACACAGATTTTAAACCGTTAAACAGTAATTAACATAGAATCAAAGTCTTCCATTATTATGAATCATCATAAGACAAAAACATAGGTAGTGATTTATAATAGAAAGGGTTAATTTACATGAATTAAATCATGGAATCATGTATTTTTTATCTTATAAGACTCTACACTAATTTCACAAATCTTTCAACATGACAATAGCATATACGCAATTTATTTAATTGGTAAATAATTGAAATGTATAAACGAATATATGGTATATATGTAAGAACAATTGTCTATATTCGAATATATATATCTACATATGTGTAAATTTATGAGAACAAAATATAATACTGTAGTATAAACACGCTTTACACAGTTATGTCCATCGCTTGTTTCTGCACTATTAATCAAATATCAAAAAGTACCTACGTAACCATACCTATTTGCAATAAATTGAGATATGATATGTAGTAACTGAGAAACTTAGTCACAAAATTCTGATGCAGAATTCTGTTTAAATTTGGAAAGAACATGAGTTGCCTGAGATAACTCATTGAGAAATTTTTAAAAAGTTCACTGTTTCGTTGCTTTTGAAAGTCAGTGCTTATGTCTTGCGTTTGCTACGAGACAGAAACTGTGATTTGCTTCATAACATACATATTTTTATGCTAATATAGGATTCATAACTATTATACTGCACATTTGGTTAGTATTTATAAAATGTTGATCAATATGCTATACAGTAAATATGACTAAATAGTTACCTCTGTACCATCTATTACGTGTAACTATTTGACAAAAGTAGATATCAGTTTATTATTCTGGCCTTCTAGGAAGAGGCTACTAGCAACCCATTCCTTCCATCTTTCTTTAAATTAGAGTAGCCTCTCTTTTGTCATTAAGTTTGATAATAATTTTTTTCTATTGCTATTTGAAAAGGATACGTGCTATGTCAATTTCTATGGCGTGTAAAACGTTGTAATATTCACAAAAAATAAAATATATGTTCATAAAATTAAATCATTGTTCGTAAAAACAAATATATGTTTATAAAGGGTGCCTCTTGTTTGTTGTCAATACGGTGTTTATTACTCTGTGTGAAAAAGCGATATTTGAGGGATTTATAGTAAAACATTCATTGCAAAAGTGCAAAAGTGTGAATGAACAATATTTAGACTTTTAACATCTTCTCTAAAAACATTATAGACAATATAAGTGATTAGAAGAGCAGATTCGAAGATTTTCTACATTGTCAGTTTGGAATGTCATTATCTAGGACGATGGAAAATCAAAACAAAGATAGTGTACCAACAGTTCCGTCGATTGTAGTAAGTCAGAATGACAAAACGGAGAAAGGTAATGATGATTATGATATAGATATCCACACAAACAATCCAGAAAACAATGTGACTGTAGAAAATCTAAACAAAACTGAAAACACACTAAAAAGAACCAGATCAGAAGAAGATCTGAATGAAGGATGCTCAAAACGCCCCAAAAACGACAACAATGACCTCGCAGAACTAAAAGAAATCATGTATGAGTTGGCTGTCGAGGTGAAAAACTTGAATGACAAGGTTGACAATCTAGAAAAAGGTTTCACAACAAATATTGTAAGAAACATGACCAAAATTATAGACACTAAGATAAACAAAGAAATAGAAAAAGTCAAAGAGGACATCCAAACCCAAGTTTCTTCTGTGAATAACAGAATAAATGGAATAGTCGAAAAACTCAAAACAGACTTACAATCAATGCGCAACGACATATCAGAACAATCTACAGCAGCTAAACAAACATACGCTAGAGCGGCTGCTACTACTGGCACCCCGATCAATAAAACGACCAACATCGTCGTTAAGATGTTAAAAGAAACTGAAACTGAGAAAACAAACCCGGAAATAACAAAGAATCGTGTGTGCGCAGTAATCCGTGACGGTCTCAATTTACACGATGTTAAGATTGTGTCCGCCTCTAGAAAAGAAAGCGTTGGTAAAAACCCAGGAATCATTGTAGCCACGGTGGAAACGGAGCAACAAAGAGTAAAGGTCATGAAAAACAAAAAAAGATTGCGTCAATCACCTGACTACAATAAAGTCTATATTGAAAACGAACTTTCAAAAGAAGCCCTTATTCACCAAACGAACATTAGAACCATTCTAAAAGGACTTGGAAAAGAAAGGGACTACGTACTAGTGAATGGTAAAATAAAGAAGAAAAGTGACACGGAAACGAACTCGACCACTGGCGGAAATAGGGAAAACGATCGCGAGAACGGATGGAATACTGTTCCCAGGAATCGGCGCGGACGTGGTCGTGGATTTGGTAGAGGAGGAAGAGGTTTTGGAAGATTCAATTAGGAAATTGTGCTTGGTGTATGGAATACGAGAGGGTGGTCTGCGAAAAATGGCGACAATAAATATGTTCGAAATACAATTTTATCTCACTTTAACTTTGATATTATGTGCCTTTGTGAAACTTTCCTGAGAGGTAAAGAAAAAATCGATGTGAATGGATATACATGTTATAGAAGAAATAGAGATCGGACTCATATTAAATCACGTAGAGGATCAGGTGGAGTGGCTATATTGGTCAAGAACGAACTATTAAAGTACTATAAAGTGGAAATACTAGATGATACTGTACAAGACATTCTATGGATAAAACTCAGCAATGATAATGACACGATTTGTGTTTGTACGTGTTATTTACCACCAGAGAACTCAGCGTATAACGACTCTATTGCATTCTTTACTAAACTAATAGAGCAAGTTTACGAATTCCAAAATGTCGGCAAAATATACATATGTGGTGACCTCAACGCAAGATGTGGAGACATACAAGACTATATTGAAGGTGTTGATGACATTGCACTGAGAGAGATAATTGACGATGTATTAAATAAGAATGGTGAATTACTGACTGAGTTTCTTGTTGATTGTAACTTTTGTATGATTAACGGGCGAATAGGTAATCAAGGGTTTACAAATATTACTACTAAGGGTAAATCTGTAGTAGATTATGTTCTTACTCCACACGAGCTGTTATGTTCCGTTACCGACTTCCAAGTGCACACAATGTCCGACATCGTCGATAATTTGAACCTTGTGGGGTATGAATCGATTCCAGATCATTCTCTAATAGAATTTGCTATCTCGCATAACCGTCAAAATGTAGAATCAGAGAATCAAAATGTAAAATTACATCCGAAAGCACCAAGAAAATTCAGATACGATGAATTGCGTAATGACCCTTTTTGCGATGAACACATGCAAAAACTGTTGACAGACACTATTACAAATATAGAAGATGCTATTTCCCGTAGGAACGATATTGACGGTGCCTACAATGACTTTAAACATCTTCTGCTAACAGAAATCGAAAAAACTTGTAGTGAACGGAAATCTAAAAGTGACACTTCACAAGCACACAAGAGTCGACGAAAACCTTATTGGAATGATGATTTACAATCTGCTTGGAACGATTCTTGTGAGGCCGAAAAAGCTTGGACTCGATGTAAAAGTGGTCGAAAATCAGCATTACGGTCCGTATATGTGCAAAAACGAAAAAACTTTGACACTTTGAATAGAAAAGAAAAACGTAAATTCCAGTTAGCACAACAAAATAAACTACAAAATCTACAACAAACTAATACACGAGATTTCTGGAAATCGATCGGCAAACTTGGCATGTCTAATGAACGGAAATTACAACAAACTTTTGAAGTGCGTTCGGAATCTGGTGACATAACAAACGATATCAACAAAGTTATGAGTAGATGGAAAAATGACTACGAAAATATGTTTAATAGTGCCGGATCAACTGATAATTATGATGAAAACTTTCTAAATGAAATACGAGATAGAGTGCAAAACAGTGACAATTATGAAAGAACAATTGACAACTCAAGTTTGAACATTGAAATAAGTCGTAAAGAGGTAAAAGATGCGATATTCAGATGTAAACTTGGAAAAGCGATTGGAATTGACGCGATCCCATGTGAAATATTACGGAACGATGTATGTGTTGACTTGCTACACAAAATTATTAAGTTCTGTTTCTCAGAAGGAACTATTCCGAAAGAATGGCAAACGAGCATTATAACACCCGTACCTAAACCAAAAATGGATCCGCTTAATCCGTTGGAGTACCGTCCAATATCGCTAATTTCAATACCATGCAAAATATATGCGGATATTTTAAACAAACGCTTATCTCAATGGTTAGAACACAACGATCTGTTAGCAGAAGAGCAAAACGGATTCCGTAAGGACAGAAGTTGTCTAGATCATTTATATGTGTTAACAACAATCATTCGAAATAGAAAGTTACAAAAGAAAAATACATTTGTTTGTTTTGTGGACGCTAGAAAAGCTTTTGACTGTGTAAATCGCGATATGCTCTGGCACAAGCTTATGAAAATGGGAATTAACGGAGCAATTTTGAATGCTATTCAGTCGCTATATTCTACAACAAATAGTGTCATAAAACTTGGAAATTATATATCAGACATGTTCCCGGTAGAATTCGGTGTTAAACAGGGATGTAAACTATCCCCCACGTTATTTTCAATTTACATCAATGATCTTGCGGATGAGATACGAGGATTGAATGCCGGTGTCCAAATTGATGACTTGAACATTGCATCCTTATTGTATGCGGATGATATTGCGCTAATCGCTCCAGACGAAGAGAGTTTACAAATAATGCTAAACAGTGTAAATTCGTGGTGCGAGAAATGGCGTATGACACTAAACGAAAATAAAACTAAAGTAATTCATTTTCGAAACCAAAATACGCCTAGATCAAACTTTGAATTGAAGTGCGGTGAAAAGATTATAAATTATGATAACGCATATAAGTACTTAGGATTAAATCTAAATGAACATCTAGACTTTAAATATACAGTACAGGAAATAGCGAAATCAGCCAGTAGAGCATTATCAGCGTTATATACAAAGTTTTTATTTTGTGGCGGAATGACATACGATGTTTACAATAAACTTTACAAAGCTTTAGTAGAGCCCGTACTTTTCTATGGTACTGGAATATGGGGAAATAGAAATTGGAAGGAAATACAAGCAATCCAAAACAAAGCATGCAGAATGTTCACAGGCGGTAAGAAACATGCTTCGAACGTTGCACTCCGAGGAGATATGGGATTCCATTCCACAAAATCTCTAGAACTGCATGTGTGGAGTAATAACATACCGAGGTCTTGGGATAAAAAGTGTTTCGATATTGCCCGAAATTGTAATATAGCCCACATTATTGATAATAATTATACGAACAAATGTAAAATGTTTGATATTAAGAAGAGATTGTATGAACTTGACGAAATAGAATGGTATAATGAGTTATTTGATGACAGGAGAAATCCAAATGGTAATAAACTGCGTACATATAGGCTATATAAGAATGAATTTGGTATGAGTACACATGTAAGAAAGGTTCACAATAGGTATCATAGATGTATTTTATCTAATTTTAGAAATGGTAGTCTGCCTTTACAAGTTGAAGTAGGTCGATACACTAGGCCGAAAACTCCTTTAGAGTGTAGAATATGTAAATATTGTAAATCTTATAATGTTGAGGATGAAAAACATTTTTTAATGTCATGTGATTTTTACTCAGATTTACGCTGTAATTTATTTTTAAAGATGAATGAATTTGTAGAAAATTTTTATCTTCTTGATTTGGATGAAAAGTTTTGAAAGATTATGTCATGTGATAATATACAACCATTTTTAGCTAAAACTATTTATTTAATGTTTTATAGGAGAAAATACTGTGTCATTGAATAATTTCTAAATTTTCATTGATGTGTCTTTTTTCTTATCATTTTATTATTATTTCTTTTTTTGCAATTTTGTATATACTAATTGTTTTTAAATTGAAAGTGTCTCATAAGTCATTATTGACTGGGTACCATTATTTTAGTTGGATCTATTTTTAGCATTATAATTACTAGTTGTAAATATTGGTATGTGACACTATAATAAAATATTCTGTCTGTCTGTCTATAAAAACAAAATGTATATTGAATAAATCAAAATATTTGTTCATAAAATTATATCATTGTTCGTAAAAACGAATATATGTTTAATATTTAATGCATATATATTTCATTCTATGAACACATATTTTGATTTATTGAATATATATTTTGTTTTTATGAACATATATTCGTTTTTACGAACAATTATTTAATTTTATGAACATATATTTTGTTTTTTTTGTGAATATTGCAACGTTTCACACGCCATAAATTTCAACACTTACAGTAACTTTTATTTTATGCCACAAAAGCTTACTTTGCAGACAGAATGGCTGGATTATTTTGAGAATTTATTTGCTTGATTTTATTTCACATGCTGTTTAATGTTAGTAAATTATATAACAACTGTTAGACAGATAAATTTTATGCATAATAAAGAAATTATATTATTAAAATTAGATTTTAGATTTCATCTTTTTACTTAACTGTTACACATGTACAAAGGATGAAGCTGTTATAAAATGTGTAAAACTTTCACATTTTAAATTTATCAAAGGCATTGGGTTGTTTTAGGAATTAGCAAAAAGGGATTGTGACATAAAATACAAGTGGACTCGAATAAAGAATTTTATAGCAATCTTTTTGAAAAATCTAATGGATACAGAATCATTAACCAAAGATATAAAAGAGAAAATAGAAGGCAGTTGTCAGTAACAAATTTATAGAAATAAATTGTCGTTAGAATATTATAGTGATGATATTTGGGCAGTTATATGTATTTGTATCTCAAAATTTAAATTTAAATTGAATCTAATTACACTGAATGTTTGTTCTTTAATATCTGTTGGGTTTTATAATGGACAGACTATAACTAAATCACCTTAAATATATTTCTAAAATTAAAATTACCAAACTGCTTCAATAACATTTATAATAAAAATATTGATATCAGAAGATACACTTAATGAGACACACTAGATAATCATTTCGAAAAATGGGTCTCGACGATGAAAAAGTATATATTTTGCTTTAAAATTTGATATTCCCACTAAAAAAATAAGATGAATTACTAATTATATTCTATATACCTTCTGTGTATACATAGAGATATATCTGTGATTTGACATTGTAACATTATAATTCCTTTATTTCTTGTCTTTATTATAACACAGACCTGCAGGTCCTATATTATTCCGTGTTAACAGAACAGACACATCATGGTTATTTCCCCTGGCATACTGAGGATGGCGTGTTATCCAAGCACAAAATCTGTCAACTGTTAATCTAGCATCATTTTTTACAATAACTGTCTTTTCCTAAAACGAAAATTCGGAAAATAACTAGATAAGAATTAACTGGAGAACAGAAAACCAAAATCAGCATGTTTTTTGAGATTTTGGTAGTGCATCTTCTGTGACAACGTTAATATGCCCGTGACACTCCAAGTTCCCGAGGGTATCACCAGCTAAGTTACTAGCATTTCGATACTATCGTGAAATCGATACTTAAAATTAATGTTATATTTTTAAAAAACGAGTATCTCCCTTGTGCAATAGCTTTGTCCTTACTAGATAGTTTTGGCTTAACCTTTTTAAGAAAATTTTGGAATTTGAATTTGCTCTCCATCGTTTTTTGTTATTGTTTCGGTTTTCGATATTTTAGGTCTTGAGCACAACGGATGAGTCGTATATCTACGAAATGGGCTCATATTGTGCATCAAAATTGTTATCATCATTATTTCAAAATTATTATATTTAATGTCTGAAGGTCTGAAGATTTACTAGTATGTATGTCATCGTTGACCGTTCCTATTATCCATTTAATTATTTAATTACACTGGTTAGTTTCAAGTTTCATTAACAACAGAAAAAAGTGTTTTTATGAGAAAAAAAATATTTCTATGGTAGATATTTGTCATATTAACTCCTGTGTAGTACTTTTCCTAAACAACCTGTGTTGTACTCAATCTACTTATTGTTAACTAAGATTAAAGTGATCTGCACCAAGAGAAACTTTCATAACTAACCACTATAATCTGTTAAACAGTGTAACGGGAAATTAATGACGTAAGTAGAGAAATATATTGATATAATTACTAAAACAATCATACTGCGGGAAAAACATACAGAACATATTATTGGGAACTATATGTTATGTTTGACATTCCATGATACGTAAAATGTTATTTTAGACAGATTTTCTCGAGTTGTACTCAAGTCAAAAGTCAGAATCAATATTACAAAATGTAAGGACAGACGTATATTCTAAAAGTACAAAAAAACATCCAAGAAAAGAGAAACGAATATTAAAAATTTTTGAATTTGATAGTTTAATTCCAAAATCATTTCACATTATTTAAATGGCAAACATTTTTATCTTTTGAAATTCCATTGCTGAACCAACTTACATCTGATTTATCCATCAGTAGTATTTCATTTGTAACAACTTCTATATCACTCTCCAATGTGTCGTCTTTATAAATTGTATTAACCTGTGCAAAAAGAGACAAATTGTATAACCAATACAAAAAGAGACAGAAAAGATAACGTCGTTGCCTGCATTGGACAATTTTGGTGTAGATGTGGTGTTATTATCCCTAACCTTCGGTCGAAACAATATGACTTCTTTACCACAATTAGCAAGATTGTTTAAACTGTCATTAATTGATTCATTAGTAAACAAAATTTCCCATTTTATATGAAAATGAAGCCAACTTGTATATAATTTGCATAAAAGTACTCGGTTACACTTACTATATTCATTATGGTTAAAATATACTTTTCGAGCTTGTCTTTGCCGATAAAGTTTTGAACTGTAGGATCAACAGCTAATAAAACCTCCACGTATTTCTTAGATTCACTAGCTTGTCGTCTATTGCGTCTTCTGCTGTTTCCTTTTTTCCCAAGAATCATTTTCGTGTCGACTGTCAGTAAAAATACAGAATTATTTATGTTTAAAATAATTTGGATGCAGATCTGACAAAATTTAACGTAATGGTACGTCTTAGCTGGAAACGGATCTAATATTAGTGGCTTGGGAAACCCCTGTTCCCGCGCGAGAAAAAAAAATGTATATGTGTTTTGTATAGACAAAACGTTTAGCAATTCTGGGTAGTGAATGCAAAAGTGCAAAGACGTTACAAACCCCGAAACCTATTGCCTTTGAGAATTTTTTGAATGTATTTTTCAGTAAAAACATCATTGAATATATTTTTTATATAAATTTGATTTTTTCAAGTATGGGTGTTTAAAAGAGTTATTTGGAATTATCAGAATAAAATTTTCATATTTACCTTGTGACATAATACCCTCCTTTACACAACAGTAAAAATTTTTTTGGTTGTCTATGATTTTTTTGGACTGTGTACTAAAAAAACAGCTTAAAATGTTCCATAAATGCCCTAAATCGCTTTTATTTTCATGAAGTTCCCCAAAATAACCCTTTATTTCATTTTTATTAAAACAATATTTCGGCAGAATTAAAGGCTATGGAAAAATGGAATATTTATTTTTGTAATGCAGTTATTTTGAAAAAAAACATTTGTTTCATTCAAAGACGCATTTTAAAACAAAATCAATGTAATTCTGCTACAATCAGACAGATGTTTAACTCGGTAAACCCAAGGCTAATGAGCAATGAAATTACAGACCGTTATCCGTTATTTTAATTAAGAAGTGGTTTCTTTTGTACTACTTCTTTCCAGTATTTTATATATTAATACATAAATTGGACAATAAATCCCCAGTATACAAATTAGTTATGTTTCTTGTTCATTATTATGACATGTTGTTTATATCATATACATTAGCAACTACGTAGTGATGTTTTGTGTCATTGTATAAAAACAAATCAGTTATGGAAGTATAAACGTGTTATAAATAAAGCAGAAACGTCAAAAGTAAAAACATTCTAACATTTTTGAAAGTTCTCCGCATCATTTATCAAAATCAAGAGTTTTTGTTTGAAATAAATTGTTTTGCAAAACGGAGAAAATTTTACCGTCTTTGTCTGTTGTTATTGTTGGACAAACTCGTTGGAATCCAGGTTCGTTACTATTTCTATCATACGTATTGTTTATTCTGCTACATACCTGAAACTTTACAGGCTGTTAACATGTGTAATCCTGTTCTGTGGTAATCATTGTTTAAACTTTCTATAAACAACTCGTATTTATTCGTCAATATGTAACCATTCTGTAAATAAAGCCTCGTAATATTATTTTGTATTCCAATTGTATCGGGACGAACAATGCGGGTTTCCTTTTTATACTGAATTTTAGTTGTGATTTCAGGTTATCAAGTTTTTTTTTCACTGGGGTGTTCATAGAAGAAATGTCTAGACAAGACATATGTACAACATATACATGTATGCAAAAAACAAAATGGATGACACGAAAGGTCAACAATGACAAACCAATCAATCAAGTCATCCAACAGACAAGAGCGAAAAACACAAACATAAACATAACAGAGAGTCAGGATAGTCTGAATTGGTACAAAAACTTAACAATGCTGGGGTTAAACCGGTTTTATGGGTACTCAAATCCCCCCCTTATTATCCGACACTGGTGTATAAAAATACTATAAAAGCCAATACAGTATGATTACCAACAAGGTGACCGCTCGCTAGAATTGCACGATTTGGTTAGATGTTAGATAATTTAGATAGTAGGGACAGAGCAGCTAAGACTCTCATAGCTGCTGGTTGGAATCTGTCACTCTAATAATCTTGTCATAGAGTTCAATAGAAATCTGCAGTATTCGTGAGAGGCCAGTATAAATCCAGTATTCAAGTCATTGGGAGAAAGAGCAATTTTTACATAATTACACAAAATTTCATATTTGTAGCCCTTTATGTGAAAGATCTTAAGCAACTTCCAAGTTTCCGTGAGTTATTGAGTAATTAGATTGTATTTTTATCAAGATTCATTTATCTTCTGACATTAGAAAATCTTGCATCGGCGAACTCTTTCTTTCTTTTCATTTCTCTGATAGATTCTTTGATTCTACTTTTGATGCACAAGATGTGCACATTTCGTCGATTTACGACAGTTGTGCTCAGCGCCTTTAATGTTGAAAGCACATTTCGTCGATTTACGACAGTTGTGCTCAACGCCTTTAATGTTGAAAGCACATTTCGTCGATTTACGACAGTTGTTCTCAACGCCTTTAATGTTGAAAGCACATTTCATCGATTTACGACAGTTGTGCTCAACGCCTTTAATGTTGAAAGCACATTTCGTCTATTTACGACAGTTGTGCTCAACGCCTTTAATGTTGAAAACAATAATTTAAAACGTTGAAGAGTATAATCTAAAAATGTCAAAATTACCAAAATGTCACAATGACCAAAATGAAAACGGCAAACCCATTATAGGGATAGAGATATTCCTTAGTTTTAATCAAATTTAACATTTTTGTAAGAGTAGCATATTCAAATAATAATTTTAACTTTTAGCATTAAAGAAAACAGCTTATTTTCAAATTTTCTAATGTGTAAAAGCATATTAAAGCAAACAAGAACACCAATACAATAAATAAGAAACATACCATGCTATTACAAACTGAAATGGCGACAATACTCCCCGATACTCCAACAACATGTCCTTGGTATGAACAAATATCTTCTAAGTTTGTTGCTAGAGTTACATTATCGTCCTGCCAAACTAGACTAGCCGTTGGTGGACTTAAAATAGTCCTTTCTAGCAATAGAACATTTTTACCATTTTTCCAATTAAATGCAATATAAAAGTTACTGTATGTAGATATTGATAAATTATTAAAATCACTTATAAATTGTCCTTGACTGTCTGATATGTATGGTATAATCACAGATTTTTCTTCATCTAAACAAACTGGACGTAGCGACCCTAGAAAGATAAAACAATGAGCTAGAATTTTGTTATAAAGAACACGGGTAAACAACCTTATTTATGTAGGTCAGTTTTAAGATACAATAGTAAAAAGCATGATCTACTGCTCTCTGAACAATATGTGTAACCAAAGGATATATATGCCCGTCCCAAGGAGTTGTTTGTAGGGAAAGTAATAGGTTATTGTTGTTTGTATCTTTATTCTTAATTTAACATGAATTACAATAAGATAAATAAAGATAAATAATAAAATTATACACAGAAAAGAGAAATCACAGAAGTTAACAAAGCGGATAAATTTACACAGCCTCATTATATTTGTTTTCTTTTTAAAACTAGGCACCCGTGATGTAACACGGGAGGTACACCGGATAGGGAAGACACTCTTGATCGGGAATGTCAGGTCATAAGCCTGACCGTAGTGGTTAACATGTTTGGAGAGTGCTACGCTCTCGAACCTGCACGCTAAAGACCCCTTCTGTGGTTTCCTTTTGTGTTCCGTCCCATTCCTTTTTGAATCAGAAAATTGTTGAACTGGTTCTCGTCATGAAGAACACGAAATATTTTGGAAACAATTTCCTTTCCCAAATCATTCATATAGGTAAAGTCAAGAAATACCAAAGGGATATTCCAAGGAAGGGGAAATGGAAACAACTGACAAACTCCGGAGAATACGAAGACAAGACCAAAACAATACATGCACTACAATTAAAAACTAAAAACATATGAACAACATGGACCCCACCAAAAAACTGGAGGTAGACTCCGGTGATCTGGAAAATTTACAAATTCTGTTTTCTCTAGATAATTGTAAATTATTCAACCGTCCTGTTTCATTTCGTAATTTATGATTCCAGCGAAAAAAGTGAGGACCAAATTCATATTTTTCAACCAATTTGATGGCAAGTTTGATTCATTTTACAAAATGAGAGTAATTTATGTGTCAAAAAGAATATAGTTTCGAATGGGTTCTTTTATTATTATCATTTTTTTTATCATCCTTTTATAGACTATTCAATTTTGGCTGTTGCTTTATTGCTGACGGCAACAGGGCGTACTAGAAAACATGGATTGGGGCCATGGGCTCAAAATATCACGGGTTCAAAAATGATGGGCTCATGGGATGGGGTTATGGGCTCAAAAAATTATGGGTTCTGGGAAAAAAATACGCAAAAATTGTTTTTTCAATTCTTAAAAGTTTGTAGCTATTTTGAAGAAATATTATTTAGGTCGTAAAATTGTCAGAATTACATCTGATGATCCCTCAAGACATGCAACATGGCTACAATCGTAGAACATAATTTTGTTTTAGACTGCTCTCAACAATTTGAACCAAAATAAAAATGTATATGAACATTATGGCATTATTGTTCTTAGTTGTGTTCAATGTCCGTCCTGTCAACCAACACAGATGTGGCTACTATAAATAGCAGCTTACATCTAAGCATAATTTTGATGGGTGTTTTTTCTGGGGTTGTTATCAGCCCCACTTAAGAAATCACCAAATTTCAAATTTAACATGTCACTTCAATTATAGTTTGTAAAATTGATAAATACAACGTGTTACTAGGCTACTGTAACAAAAGATGATATAGGTGATTAATAAAATTAATAAAAATGTTTTGATAAAATGAGCAGATATTGAAAAAGTAAAAAAAGTTAAGGAATAGTGATACAAAAAATAGCAATCTTATGAAGAATGTAAATGGTGATTTCAACATTATATTTTATAAGTATCAGGTGAAAAATAAAAGCATTCAAGAATCTGTACATGTATTTAGAGATAAAGCAAAATAAAAATTAGTCTTTCTGTTTCAGTTGAAAAAAGAACGTCAAATTGAATGAAAAATATAGGATAAAGTAGATAATTGCCCCTCATATCCACCTTGTATCTGGAGAACTTTATGATAAAGATACAGTTCTTCGACTTTTAACAGCAAATATGGAGAAGAGGAAGATTATTGAAAATGATATGTATACGGAAAGAAAAAGGACAAACATTGACCCTTCTGCATGGACACTTTTGATACTCCATATCTCAGGTACCGTTACATTGTGTAGAAAAGTCATATTAAAAGTCAACTTTTTGGCTGAAATTCATTCATCAGAGTAATTACTTCTATTTAAATTTCCTTTTACAAACCATTAATAGAGATACACACTTACTTAGCATACCGAAGAACAAATATTTTTTCTTCGATATGCTGAACGCAGATATCACCCCATGACAGTATACCTCCTGCTTTTAAAATTATACAATGATTCAAGAGCCCATCCCATGAGCCCATCATTTTTTAGCCTATGAGCCCATCCCATCAACCCACGATATTTTGAGCCCATGGCCCCATCCCACGAGCCCACCCCATGAGCCCATTCCATGTTTTCTTGTATGCCCGGTAACAGTTGCAATTTAAACAGTTGGTAGTTCGTACATAGTAAAATTCCAAAGACATGCACTAGCTACTTTGTAGACACCGGCTTAGATAAATTTACTCTACTGACATAAAAACATGTAAGTTACGCAAGTTTTGCTAATTCAAGGTTCCTATGTAATCAATTTTAGTTATACACCGTCAGCAGCACTTTAAAAGTTAATTAAAAATTGACATATTTATTACTTACAAATGGAATAGAACATGTAGAACTTACCAGAACATATGGTGAAGATAATCAGGCTCTGCAAGAGATAAAATATATCTTTTTTTCCCGAATATGCCAAAGATTATTTATTCAATCGAAAGATCCATAAGTGATTATTGAAGGTTAATATAGATCCATAGACGATTATTAATGATTAATTACGATATTACTACAAAATTCATGCATTAAAATTTATACTCATGTATGATAAAATTAATAGTATATATATAAAATATTGAAATACAGTCAAACCTGTCTTATGTGACCTTCTAAGTGAGAGCAGAAATATGGTGACTAAAGACAGGTGGTCTTTATATACAGGTTAATTTGATATAGAATGCATTACAAAGGGAATTTGAAATGATGGCATTTAAAGACAGACTATTGCTTAATACAGGTGGTCGGTAAAGGAGATTTGACTGTGCAATCATATCTTGTACATGATAACTATTAAGTCTTACAGAGCATTCATTCAACAATTCCTGTCTACGAAAACTGATACAATATTTAGCCGAAAATTGTTAGTCGGAGTTTTCCTTGACATGGTCCAGCCAAGAAATAAGGTGAATCTAGGACTAATGTAATTGCATGTTTTATATCTTCATACTTACAGTTTTATATCATACCATATCTCTTGTTTTTCCAGTGTCCTAAGTTTTATTTTTGTATACATTAATATTCCGTATATCAGTGATTTCGAAGGTGTTGTCCAACGAAATGCTTCTTGTTTGAATTTTTGTTTTGCTCCGTTGTGAAAATGTCGATATTTTAATTTTTGTTTTAAGGTCAGAACGTTTGTCTCCAAATAGTTAAAACTTTAACTTGGAAAATTTTGCGTAATTTACTCTTTCATTCTGGATGAAGAAGGGGCTTTTGCATGTGTTTACTAATCTTCAATAGATCTGCATCTTGCTTTGACCTGGATTTTAGACATGGACACAATAATAAATCAAGCATCGAAGGGGGTCACTGTAATTTCTAAAAACTGTGAAAGTTTGTATCATTTACATTTTTTTTTAAATTTTATTAATAATTATACGTTAAACATATATATAATTACAAAAAGTTACTTCGTGCAAATATCTTAATATTTTACCACTATATTTATTTATATACTGGCTTACCACAAGTATTGATATTGAAGATAAATTCTTGAAACAAATACCTACATGTACATTACAAAAGTTCAAATTTATTGCTGCTCATTTTAAAGTCACACTTATAAAAAATTTCGGGCCTCGCAGTAAATTCAAGAAGAACGCTATTGAGCAGATTTCGCTCACGCTGCAATCCCCATCACCAAATTACATACAATAACACGTGATGACGATAATCATGCATTGTTACGGTTACAAAATTAGCATTTTCGGTCCTGGGACAGGAAAATACCATAATTTGCCGGACCATCTCACAAAACAAGTACAAAACATAAATATATATACAATCACAGGGCATACCGAGATTTATGTAGTTAGACTGATATAATTTGGGCAATTAATACCAATGAGAAAAATAAGATCTCAGATAAACATTAAGCCAAAGTTTAAAAATGATAAAAAAAAAATTCCAGAATAAATGCAGCATAACTGAAATAGTAATCGGTTGCCAATATTTCCTCTGTTTTTTATAAGTTTGAATTCGATATCATGATTCTATATTACTTATTTGAATATATAAAAATCCCCAGCGCAGACCATGTTTGCTCATACATGTATGTCAATCAGAAATAAGAATTGAGTCATTGTGAATTAAGATACATTGTGTAAACTAATGTCACACGTAATGGTTTATGTTTACAATTAGGGCATACTTTATACTATAAGGAATAAACTATCTATAAGACTATCATGACTCGCTTTGATTCTATATTTGTGATTTGTGCTCTCTTATTTCTGTCGATCGGGTGGTCTTTCTGTATCCATTTCATGCTTTATGTACCAGTTATAATCTATAAGATCCCACGGCGGGTCGCGCTTACGCTTTGCCCCACTTACCGAAACCATATTTTTACGATTTCTTTCTGCTCTAGACCGAAACGACAACCCAAATAATTGTTGAAGAACAGATTCACATGACCAAAAGCTCAAAACAAAACTATGCATATCAAAGCTGCAAAAAGGGTGATACTCGTTAGCGTCAACAAAACCAATTTTTCATGTATGTTGGAGTCCACCAACAAAGGCATCCACACACTTGTAGAAGTAAATATTTTGTGATTTCAAATGTTTTGAAAATTTTTAGAACATCAGAATTCATACGCATTTAATTAAATGTAATTGAAATTGCAAAGACATATATTTGTTTTATTTGGGAAAAAGCAGTTTGATAAATCAGTGATTTCGAAATCCTGTTGTATTAAAATGTATATTATAAGATATAATATAGATTTTTGCAGAAAATAATATATGCTTACCTGATATAAAACCAGAATTATTCCTAGAGAGATCATAATTATAACACAGCTATCACAGTTAAAACATATCTTTACAGTTTCTGACCTTATATCACAAAATCTTATCAAGATAGATGAGGTCAATTCTGCACAATGGCCTTGTATTTTAGTACAGATTAGTGTTTCTTCGGAAATTTATCAAAATATGAGTGTAAACCTAAAACAAACAAATTGCCACGTGCACACGTAGACAATGTTTGTGTTCTGATGTTTGATGCATGTAAAATTGTCATGGATCAAAAATAAAATGGTTTGACGTCTGTTCCTGAGTACTTGACTCAGACGTAGGGAAAGCGTAAAACACTTTGTTCTCAGCGTGGATAACGAATTGCGTTAAATACCATTAACGAGACTTGCAATGTTGTGGTTTTGTTAATTAATGATACAGACGCTTGCTTTGAAAGAATCATCGATGTCATAAATATACATTAACTAGAAGGCTTTAGTATCACAAGGAACTAAAGATCAGAGGAAATTCAGACTATCATTTTTTCTAATTAATGAGATTCAGTCGTTACATGCTTAATAGATTTAGGGTACTAAGTTCATAGTAGTACTACTTCTGACGTAATAGAATAAAAAAAAATCTAATGCGCAAAACGTTTGCTTTGAAGAGAAAGTAACCGACTTTTGACGCACTTCATTTTTTGGAAGTCGGTTTTGAAGGTGTTTTTTTTTTTTACATTCACCAGCCCCACAATCCACGCCTTTGCATTTCCAGTTTATTGTTACATTTAAAAATGATTATTGTTAAGAAATTTCTTTATAAAATATCCTATTCTTTCCTTTTTATGATATTTATTTATTACTACTCTGATTGTCTCTCCAGTGTGTTATATCAATAAAAATTGTCGGGCATTTATTGATTCAACTTACATGTCAGATTGATTAATGCACGTACTGTTATACGGAGATTAAAATTGATCGATCCGAATAGAGGTTTCCATATCTATCTGAAAGTACCAGTCGTGGTCCACTTAGAACAAAATTTTGGCGGAATTTAATTTAGCGACTTCAGTTTTACCGCTAAAATAAGCGAAAATAAGCACCCCGCTAAAATAACCCGCTATACGGTATCAAAGTCATGAGATAAAGAGGAGTCCTTGAGTTCAAAACTGAAGGCAATACTGCCAATAGCATTGAAAACAATTACTACAGATATAACAAAAAATATCAAATTAACAAAAGAGAATAAGAAAAAAAAACAGAACAGAACAACGACTATATCACTAGTATGAAATAAAGTAAGTATGTCGTGTTTTCCAACAGACAATTGACATTCTTATGGGTACTAATTGTGCGCCACTACTGGCCGACTTGTTCCTTTACTTATATGAAGCAGACTTCCTTGACGGGCTTCTTAAGGAAAAACAGAAGAAATTGGCCCATACCTTTAATTTCAGCTTCCGCTACATAGATGATGTCTTATCACTCAACAATTCACGTTTTGGGAATTTCTTACATCTCATCTAGCTCCAAATTAAGGATACAACAGACACTGCCAAGTCTGCATCTTATCTTGACCTTCACCTCGAAATTGACACCAGAGGAAGGTTGAATACAAAACTTTACGACAAACGGGATGACTTTGACTTCCCAATCGTCAACTTCCCATTTTTGAGCGGCAATATTCCAGAAGCGCCGGCGTATGGAGTATATAATTCACAACTCATACGTTATTCCAGAGCTTGTGACATATACATTGACTTCCTGGACAGAGCCCGGCTTCTGACAGAAAAGTTGCTCAGACAGGGGTACGTCGCTCCTAAGCTGAAGTCATCCTTATTAAAGTTTTATGGGCGTCATCATGACTTGGTTGACAGGTATGAAAAAACCGTTTCCCAAATGAAAATGGACCTGTTCCATTGATATTATCCCTTCCTCATATCGGATTTTACATGGACAGCATGGCGGGTGTCCTGCAGTAAGCAGAGACTGCTTACTCTTCCGGAGCACCTGAGTCTACCCCCGGTTTTTTGGTGGGGTCCATGTTGTTCATATGTTTTTAGTTTTTGATTGTAGTGCATGTATTGTTTTGGTCTTGTCATCATTGTTCTCCGGAGTTTGTCAGTTGTTACGATTTTTCTCTCCTTCGAATATCCCTTTGGTATTTCTTGACTTTACTGTTAACGACACACCTTTTATTTATACAGGGGAAACAAATCCAGGGACTAGTGAGAACAGTAACACAAAGAACGAAATTATAACCAAAATAAATATATAGCAAACTAATGAAAAATGAAATACGGTAACACAATACTAAAATATCTTGCAAAGGGAATCCCATAAAACCTCCAGTCGAATCAAATTTGCTTCGGATATATAAAGTCGCCTCTTTTTCGAAGCTTGATTTCGTTTCTTTCAATGTCTGGTATCTATTTTTATTGTCAGACTTTAGTCGCACTAAGACAAGTTGATTTTTGAAACATTTGGTACATTTAAATTTATTGGCTTGTATTTGTCATGTACACATTTGTTAATAAACATTTAATAAGATAAAAAATGTCACTTATCACCTGTTTTCCTGATTTGAATTATTTTAATATTTTTACCAGAGATGGAGAATTATGCAACTGTTTTTCAAAGCATGAAAAAGTAACTTGAACTATTTTACATTCACATTCTTCTATATCATTTTTTTTCTCTCAGGAAAACATATACTTTTTTTCTGAGTAAAGTAAGGTATACTCTTTCACAGTCCAAACTGGAAATTAATTTTAGCTTTTAAGACAAATAAATGACCCATTTAACGTACTTTCAACACATCTACGAAAAGTAAGAAATAACGTATATAATTAAAAATACTGAACAATAAAAAAAAATGCATGAGACGTTCAGGGTATGTGACAAAATAAGAACCTCTATCATCTTTTGATTGATCCGAAAACTCGGATCTTTAAGCGAATTTCGAAAATCTTTTTGTAACTTTTAACATGATAAAGAACGATGCCATGTACAACAATGTAACTCCAAAACTGACTAGAACAAACAATAAATGAGAAACGGTCAAATTAGCAATTTCGGTCTGAAATTGGTCTCATTGACCTAATTTCAAAATTCAATAGTTTGTTACACAAACATACTAAGGAACAAAATTATATATAAATAAATTTGCGGAAGAAATGAATGAATTCTCAGAACGTACTAAATTCGCAATTTCGGCAAGTTCAGGTGCGAAAATTTGCCCTATGAGTAAAATTAAAAATGCAAAATTTACACAATTTAGGAACAATATCATATAGAAACTAATTTACTGGACCAGAAAAAAAAAGAAGGGCAGTTCTGGAATAAAGTTACAGATATACAGTTTGAAAATATCCCTGAGATGAATACGCAAACCAGAATCGATGTAAAAATATTATATTAGTACTATCAATTTGTTATAAATGATATAACGGATACAAGGTACGTAACCACAACTATGTGTTACCTAAGATGATTTCGATACCAGGCAAAACAACATATAGCTTCAGAGGATATTGACTTTAGTTCGTAAATAAGTACAGTTTTCATAATACTATTCTTCATATCTGCTTTGATTTTCAACTCTGGGGTTTTTCCTGAAATAACAGATTTTCAATTGAAAAGAACTAAGTCTCCTCAGTACTCAATAATTGCTTATGATAAATATGGTCTTGGAAAATATCTTTAATACTACACAGACGCATGTAAGTCTTCTGCCTATTTAGAACACCTCGACTACCGAGATGATTTTTTTGTTAATGCACTTTATTGAGTTTCAATTAATAATCATCACTGCATGTTCTTTTTAATAATGTTAATATTATTTTCGTGTTAAAATGATAATCTATGCCAGAAGTCATCAGATAATGGTAAGTTTTTAAAAAAAAAAAACCTGATATATCAGCAACTATAAGCAGGTGGTCGTTTGATAATAAACCGTAAAATAAATAAAAAGGAATTAGATAGGTAATTTCTTTTAAAGCTACCATAGATTTCAGTCGGCACCTATAACTACTTAACAATATATATTCTTTGATATCAACGAAGTAGCGCTAGATGCGATATAAATGTGACACGAGGTTATTTCCATATAATATTACAGAGTGTGAATTCTATGAACCTCTAGGACGGAATATTGCACTTAGAGAATATATATACAGAACCCGGTTTATGGACATAATTTTGAATAGAATACCTTCTCTAATAACGGAACCCACCCATAATTAGAAATACAAAATTGCAAGAAAGAAATATTTTATTCATTTTTAAAAGAGTTCAGAGATATGCCAGATGTTGAGAATGTAAGTTTAACAAGAATAGATAATTTCAAATGATGTTAAACAAGAGTAGATGAATTTGAATGTCTCGGATCGAAGAAAAATGTTCTTCAGTTCATTTATTAACTTCCTATTCAACATTTAGGATAATCTAATTGTTCAAGAGCTAACAAAATACAAAATGCCAAGAGCTATTTGACAGAAGACAAGGGCACTACAAAGTTTCCGGTGGATATACAATATAGAAATGTATTCATACATAAAACAGGTTCATTGCATGAGCTCTGAAAATACATAACATTTACCATATCATATGTGTATACGTAAATTTTAAGATCGTCTTTACGACTTGATTGACCGGTACAAAGTTTCCGCCTCTCAAATGAGAATAGATATCTTTAGTTAGATTTCATCTCTTACTGCAATTGACATTTAACTGGACTTAACATTCTATCGGATTTTCATTAATTGCAACGTGACAGGTGCCGTTTAAGGAGCAGGACATGCTTTCTCCTATGGAGCACCTGATTTCACTTATATTTTTTGTCCTGTGTTGTTCCGATTCTCTTTGGTTTTTTACTCCTTTCATTGTGCCTTTGTAGTATTTGTTTGTTATGCCAATGTTCGTCTTGTCTTTGGATTTTGTGCAATATTCCAACTATCTTAATGATTTGGTTTTATTTTTTCGGATATTGGGTATCGTAAAGCTTTAGTGGTTGTCCTTTGTCAAATCATCTTTTTGTGATATGGAATACTCTATTTATTTCGGATTTGTAACTGGCTACCTCTAGTTTTGTTTCCAGGGTCATACAGTGTACGCCCCTAGATGTAATCAGTCATCACCAGTTTGAAATCTTATTGGATGTTGTTACCTTGAGACTTAGCCCAATTACCTTGTATCAAACAAAATGTTCAAGGATTATTGAAAATTTTCTCAAAGAGTTTTATCTTTAAAATATAACATATAATTTTGTATGTATAAAACCCTGATCATTTTTTTTTGAATGCACATAATTACACTTCTATATGACGCGGTATGTGCGTCATAAATATTTATTTATGCATAGGCATAAATATTTATGCCTAAGCATAAATCCATTTAAGGCTATGCATAAATGATTTATGCTTAGGCACAAATATTTATGACGCACATACCGCGTCATACTTGTAAGCAGAAGCAAAAAAAAAGTAATACGACGTTTTATATTCGTACGACTACAATGGAGACTGGTTCCATGAGTCAATAGAACAAAGACATTGACACCCGGAAATCAGATCCCACTTACGACTAATCGTAGTTGTATGAATCAGAATGTTTATGAAACGGGACCCAAGCTGAATATAAATAATTATTTGAAGTCTATGAATAGAGTATCCGTGGGGGTAGTATAAATGAGAAATTAACCATGCTATAATGAAATAATACAAAAATGTTCTACTTTGCTATTGTTTTTTCTAAATTTTTATTCACATTTTCCCAATTAATCACGACTTATTCAACTACACAATTTGAACTTATCCCCGAAATCACAATATTGCCACCCCATCTGAAAATATTTCTTTTTACAAATGTAATTGAAACTAGTGTCCTGTGGAAATATCGCTATTTTTTATAATCTAATTATGTCCTCTGAAATTGTTTTTTTTTTTAAATTCTGATGTCCTCTGAATATGTCTGATGATATCGAGTAGCTAGAAAATTCAGTATATCCAACGATTCACCCTCTTATATACTAATGTTCTCTTGACTAAATTATCAAAATATAACCCACGTGATATAACCATCACTAGATATACTAGATAAGTCGATTGTATTTTGCTTTATCTCCCTTTTATGCTCCTGCTACTAATCCCAACAAACATCCATGCTACCAAATATCAATTTGTTATTTCTGTTTGTGCAAAGTTTTGATTTTGTTGTAGACCATGTTTGTTTCGCGTCATCTTTTACCAAATCACCTAACCTTCTTTGTATACCAAGTTTCATTGTATGCAGCCAGCATATAAATTAAAACAAAAAACTAAGTATGTTGAGAAACAGCTCATGCGATAATAGATAACAAGAAAAATAAATGGAAATGGTGAGCTGTCAAAAGGGGCGTAAGACGACTAAAATGTATGAAATACACAAGTCGAACAAAACCAAATACAAAATCGCAAAAAACAACAACAAAATAAAAAGTAAAAAGTAAAAAATACTCAACGTTTCGACCAGTATGGTCTTGATCACGAGTGTGTAAAAAATAAAAATAAAAATAAATAGGTGTTGACTCTTTGAAACCCAGAGCAAGACTGAGTCCGTACATAAAATGTAAACAAAAACAAAAAAATATTTGACGTGGGTGTCTTCAGTAAACGTACTTGATAGAAAATACATAAATGGCAAGGTAGATAGTAAAAGTATATAGTAAAAATAAGTAAAATAATATATTGGATGTTGTGATGTATAGAATCAAAGTACTGAAGTACTGAACATCAGAGGACCTCAAGTTATGTTGGATTATTGATAAATGACAGGTGTTTATATAGTACCTGCCAGACAGATGTTCACCTTACAATATTGTACACATAATATAATTTGCTATCATATCTGAGATACTGTCTCATAGTAAGAAACTTATCTTTGTGAATTATCCATGAAATGTTGACGTGGTCAAATGAGAACTGCTAGATTGGCATTATGACCGTATAGTTGCACACTTGCAAACATCTTTAGCTTATTATTTATGACAGAGAATCAACATAGCAATTAATATTAATAGTAAAAAATGAAAAAAAACTATAAATATATACATTGGACTAACATATACATGATATATACATTATTCATAAAAATTAATCATTTATCAAACTTCAAAAAGTTCATCACATCGCATAGCATATACATGTATACATGTAGTTGTACATAACTCTAAACTATATATAACAGTAAATAATTTGTGAATGTATCAGTGGTACTTGCTTGCATATTAGTTACTATGGGACACGTCTCTAGAATAGTGAAAGAATCACCATTCAATTTTGCGTTTTTGTGACTAGTCACTGAATTATGAGAAAGAGGTCAAGACAATCATATTAAAACAGATAAATTGTAATATTTGGGTGAAAGATACCACATGAACAGTAAACTCATATATCGATAATATTATGTCTAAAACTGAAAAAGACAAATAAGAGTACACTAGAAACAACATAGAAAACTAAAGCCTGAGCAACTTAACCCCACCAATAGTTGGGGTGATCTCAAGTGCTCTGGATGGGTAGTAGCAATGAGATGATTTTGCACCATACATATAGATCACAACTACAATATGAATGCGTCGGTCCTTAGAGGCCTGTAAAACAGGGTTTGTAATTCTTTGGTGTATATCTTTTGATTTTCTGTTTGTACATTGATGTGGCCATTAGTTTTCTGATTTATATTGTTTAATATTTGTCATTTCATGGCTATTTCTAACTGATTTTAGTATAGTTTTTTTCTGATTGTAAAGATGTTTTATGGTTAGCTTTATTTCTTTTTCATCATTTTGTTTCTGTGTCTGATTACCAATCATACCTCCCTTTTCGTTTCTTTTTTTTAATAATGACAACAGTTTGGTTTCAATTTTCATATATATATGTAACAATATAAAACAGTATATATATAATTTCATATTACATCAATATTGGTCATTGTTGGAATGTATTCATTTTTAACAATGTACTGTAAAAGTGCTATTTTCTAACAGGTACTTAGTATTATGGTTATTGTTATATCACTTATTCAAAGGACACAGTTCATTTATAGCCCAAAACGGTCTAAAATATAAATCTTACAATTAAACTCCAAATAGTTCACAATTTGGTTCGTAAATTGGTCGATTTCAAATGTATTAACGCTCAATAAATCAGTTCTTTCATAATAGTACATTACATTCTCCAAATTAGGCCCATTTTGTCCAAATATAATGATTTGATGCAATTTTCAGACATGAAAGCTTTAGAAAAATTTGGCCACCATCTACAATCCAAAATGTTTTGTAACCAAAAGACTCAAAATTGTATGGCAGCCATGGTTTATAATTATGCCAAAACATATAAATTTCAGACAAAATTGACCAAAAATACATTTATAATGTATAATTATGGGGTCATAGCTTCAAGATATTTAATAGTAGGTGCCAAAATAGTATATTTTAGTCTTAATAGAATTATCACAAGTATTTCTATTTGAAATTTGTAATCGCTTGACCAATTTAGGGCCATTCTAACCCTTCGTGAACCTCTCTTTTCCTATAATATGTAGTAAATTTCTATTTGATATTCCTTAAAATATTCACATATACCAAAATACATTTTTTTATACTACATTTAACGAGAAATATTTTACATGATCCCATATATTTGATTTAATCCAGTTATATATATGCTAAACATACAGTTATAATGACTTTCAAATGTAGGACTATATTATATGAACAGAATTGAGCATTTTATTATTTATTTAGCATATCTGTTATGTTTTCAAATCATTTATCTGTATGCTGAGCTAGCATTTGTATAGTCTCTTAATATTCTAAAATGGATTAAAAGGATCACATGTGTTACAATCAAACTTTGGATTGACCATTAGATAACTTTAAAAAATTTCATAACTGGTATATATAAACATTTGGATTTATTATTGTATTATCCATTGAATTCATGCTATTTCCATTTAATACAGTTCAATAGACTATCTATACCTATTATTAATAGTAAAAAATGAAAAAAAACTATAAATATATACATTGGACTAACATATACATGATATATACATTATTCATAAAAATTAATCATTTATCAAACTTCAAAAAGTTCATCACATCGCATAGCATATACATGTATACATGTAGTTGTACATAACTCTAAACTATATATAACAGTAAATAATTTGTGAATGTATCAGTGGTACTTGCTTGCATATTAGTTACTATGGGACACGTCTCTAGAATAGTGAAAGAATCACCATTCAATTTTGCGTTTGATTATTTTTTTTTTGTGGGAATGAGCACTTTAAAATAAATAGTGTTTTGTTTAACATTTGTCTGCGGCAAATAAGAGTTCGAAATATTATTAAGATAGTAAAAATATTTCCACATATAAATGGAAATATAACTATAATGATAAGAGGGACACAATCCAAATTTTAAATTTATCTGTCTTTTTTTTGGTGATAATAAACATTGTTTATATATTTAATAACATTCAGTTGAGCCATATTAATATTATAAAACGGAAATCACTTTCATGATGAACAGAGATTTACATACAGACTTACAACGGTAACATTGACTGCCCCCATCGGCTTAGCAAAAAGGGCATTAACATTGTAATGACTAGTATAGATGCATTGGGAATGAGAACAGCATTATTCATGCATTGACAATCTTGTCTACATATATATATATATCCAAACAGTAGTTCATAGCATACAGTTTTAGTTCAAAAAAATATATATATATATATATATATATATATATATATATATATATATATATATATATATATATATATATATATATATATATATATATATATATATATTCATCCGCAACAACAATTTTTCGGTACGTCATTGATATTAAAGATTGTTTGATTAATATACTAATATTTCTAACGACAAAACATTTTCATATTATTAATTTGGATTTTAAAAAAAATCTGAGTATTCATTGAAAACATGAATTTAAAAGAAGCGATAAGGAATTTTATTTTGCACTATATAATGTCCGCGGGTCTATAATTTTTATAGGTCGGTTATCATTCCAAAACTAATTTAAATATATGCATATATGCAAATAAGCGGGAAATTTAGGCGATGGCAATACACCCGAGGCCCTGACGGTCCTCTGATGTAAAAAGTACCATATATAAGATAACTGTACCGCAAAAAGTTAGTGTGCATACTAGGTAAATGAATAGAAATTAAGAATTTTTTACGTTGATTCCAGGGGGTCGGAGTGTCCCCAGGCTAAAAATTATTTTCTACTCAAGGCGTTGTCTGTATTGTCTTCCTCCGTTAACTGTCCTTAAAACTGTTACGCGGACGTGTGACGAGCTGTGACCAGGCAATCGAAAGTGATTGCCAACTGGACAATCAGTTCCATTCTTTATAGAACGCAAGTGTTCTGCAAAGCAGTCACCAAGGCGACGACATGTCTCTCCGATGTATACCATATCACAATTCGTACAGACGATTGCGTAAACCAAATTATTATCGGTACAGATATACCCATTTTGAATTATGTATTTGTTGTCAGGGCCCAAGATCTCTTTAGTATCCATGGTGTGGGGGCATGTCACACATCTGGACCTTTTACATGGCCTGGTTCCCCAGTAGTCAGTTTTTTCTGAGGTAATGTTCGACTTGATCGAACTACTGACTAAGTGTTTTTTTTTTTACTTTTCCCCTTACGGTAAGCAGTGATGGGAACAGCCTCAAAAATTTCGCACACCAACGGATCTTTCATCACTATGTTGTTAAAATTGTTCATTAGGATGTTACGGGTGGCGACATTATGGGGATGATATGTAATTGTAAGCGCTGATTTGTTCCGGGCATATAAAGTTCCGGTCGGAAAAAAGTAACTAGCCTAAAAGTTCCTCCGGAACTTTTCAACTAGTTAGTTTATTCCAGACATAGTTGAAAAGTTCCAGGGACACGGAATTTATAAACTAGTCATAAAGTTCTGGAGAAAGGTAAAGTTTTATAACTAATGCGTATATGTGCATATCAACATGAATCATGTTAAATAAAAATAATATAATTAATTGATACTTATGGTTTAAATTCTACTGAAATAAGAATTTTCATTAATTGATGGAAATTTTGGATAATTTGAGGGTTAAGAATTTTATAACTAGTCCAGAAGTTCCAGTAGTTTTCAACTAGTCCAAAAAGTTCCAGTAATTTTCAACTAGTCAAAAAGTTCCTGTCATTTTTAACTAGCCCAAAATTTCCAATTATTTTAACTGGTAAAACATTAAGGCATTTTTTAAATACTTTAAAGTTCCAGAATTTTTCAACAACTTAAGAGTTATTTTTACACATATACTTAACAAACTAACTTATTATCAGAGTGAGTGGAATCATAGTTTTAATACGGTATACCTGTAATTTTTGTACTTTGATGAAGGAATATATTTACTAAAATTATAATTGAATAGGAAATTAAGAATGATAGATGATTCGAAATTAAGAAACTATAAAAAAAAATTATATCAGAAAAGTACATCTAAATGAAAAGAATATATAATTTTTTGTATTGGTATTTTTCTTTTTCATAATTTATAGATTTGTAATTTTTAGAAATTATATTAAAAAAATTACCATTCCATTTCAATAACTCAACTGATAAATTTCCCCAAAATAACTCATGTGTAACTGGAATGTCTTTTTGAATGGTTTTAACTTGGCAGGTGAGTACAATTTGGTGAGTAGATTTTAGCAAAACTATATAAATAATCAGTTTAAGAATGCTCCTATAAAAAGTTTTTTGCATCTACACTGAACATCTGGAACAAGTTGGCTAGTTGAAAAGTTCCGACCTGCTGGAACTTTTCAACTGGCCATGGAACAAACTAACTAGTCCAAAAGTTCCGGAGGAACAAAGTAGCTAGTCAAAATGTTCCACCGTAACTGGCGGAACAAACTGGCTGTTACATAAGGACCAGTGGAACACGTTTGTTGTTAGATTTCCGACCAGACTTTAAGGCGTTGGGTCTGGTCACATTGGAAACAGATTCAAATGCCCGGTCAATGACCGTTTGGGGATAACCTCTCCTTCGGAAGAAGGTGGACATCTTGTCACACTGCTGTCTGAAATCCTCTTCATTGCTGCAGATGCGTCTAAGTCTAAGAAACTGAGATTTAGGAATGGCATCTTTGCAAGACTTAGGATGACAAGAGGAATAGGTCAGGTAGCAGTGTGCGTCGGTAGGTTTATAAAAGACCGAAGTTTCGATGCTGTTGTCAACCAATTTACATTTCAAGTCAAGGAACGAAAATTCCGTTTCACTAACAGAAAATGTGTATTTAATTGATGGATGGTAAGACGAAACGAAATTGATGAAAGACTGGAGTTCCTCGTCGGAGTCATCAGACACTCCGAAGACATCATCTATATACCTTTTAAATAGACGAGGAATGGGTCCATTACATTCCGTAAACATCTTTTCCTCCAGATAGCCAACAAACAGACAAGCAAAACTCCGTCCCATTTTTGTACCCATTGCCACCCCTCCCGTCTGTGAGAAGTAATCTCCATTGAATTGGAATGTGTTGAGTTTGAGTACCAATTCAGTCAGCCTCAGAATTATATCAGTATTTGCATATGGATTGGGTCTCTTGTCCAAAAAGTGTTTAACAGCAATAATGGCATCGTTATTAGGGATGCTGGTGTATAAAGCTGTTATATCCATGGTGAAAATGTTTTTTTTTTAAACTTACCATTATCTGATGATTATTGGCATAGATTATCAATTTTAACACGAGAATAATATTAATATTATTAAAAAGAAGATACAGTGATGATAATGAATTTCAACTCAAAAATGGTAAGTGCATCAACAAAAAATAATCTCGGTAGTCAAAGTGTTCTAAATAGGCAGAAGACTAACATGCGTCTGTGTAGTATTAAAGGTATTTTCAAAGACCATCTTTATAATAAGCAATTATTGAGTACTGAGGAAACAGTACTTTTCAAAGAAATTGAAAATCTGTTATTTCAGGGGAAAACTCAGAGTTGAAAATCCAAGCGGATATGAAGAATAGTATTATGAAAACTGTACTTATTTACGAACTAAAGTCAATATCCTCTGAAGCTAAATGTTGTTTTGCCTGGTATCGAAATCATCTTATATAACACATAGTTGTGGTTACGTACCTTGTATCCGTTATATCATTTATAACAAATGTTCACCATGGATATAACAGCTTTTACACCAGCACCCCTAATAACGATGCCATTATTGCTGTTAAACACTTTTTGGACAAGAGACCCAATCCATATGTAAATACTGATATAATTCTGAGGCTGACTGAATTGGTACTCAAACTCAACACATTCCAATTCAATGGAGATTACTTCTCACAGACGGGAGGGGTGGCAATGGGTACAAAAATGGGACGGAGTTTTGCTTGTCTGTTTGTTGGCTATCTGGAGGAAAAGATGTTTACGGAATTTGATGGACCCATTCCTCGTCTATTTAAAAGGTATATAGATGATGTCTTCGGAGTGTCTGATGACTCCGACGAGGAACTCCAGTCTTTCATCAATTTCGTTTCGTCTTACCATCCATCAATTAAATACACATTCTCTGTTAGTGAAACGGAATTTTCGTTCCTTGACTTGACATGTAAATTGGTTGACAGCAGCATCGAAACTTCGGTCTTTTATAAACCTACCGACGCACACTGCTACCTGACCTATTCCTCTTGTCATCCTAAGTCTTGCAAAGATGCCATTCCTAAATCTCAGTTTCTTAGATTTAGACGCATCTGCAGCAATGAAGAGGATTTCAGACACCAGGGAGACAAGATGTCCACCTTCTTCCGAAGGAGAGGTTATCCCCAAACTGTCATTGACAGGGCATTTGAATCTGTTTCAAATGTCACCAGACCCAACGCCTTAAAGTCTGGTCGGAAATCTAACAACAAACGTGTTCCACTGGTCCTTACATATCATCCCCATAATGTCGCCATCCGTAACATCCTAATGAACAATTTTAACAACATAGTGATGAAAGATCCGTTGGTGTGCGAAATTTTTGAGGCTGTTCCCATCACTGCTTACCGTAAGGGGAAAAGTCTAAAAAAAACCACTTAGTCAGTAGTTCGATCAAGTCGAACATTACCTCAGAAAAAACTGACTACTGGGGAACCAGGCCATGTAAAAGGTCCAAATGTGTGACATGCCCCCACACCATGGATACTAAAGAGATCTTGGGCCCTGACAACAAATACATAATTCAAAATGGGTATATCTGTACCGATAATAATTTGGTTTACGCAATCGTCTGTACGAATTGTGATATGGTATACATCGGAGAGACATGTCGTCGCCTTGGTGACCGCTTTGCAGAACACTTGCGTTCTATAAAGAATGGAACTGATTGTCCAGTTGGCAATCACTTTAGAATTTTTATTTTTGAAATAATTTTTAGCCTGGGGACACTCCGACCCCCTGGAATCAATGTAAAAAATTCTTAATTTCTATTCATTTACCTAGTATGCACATTAACTTTTTGCGGTACAGTTATCTTATATATGGTACTTTTTCTATACATCACAACGTCCAATATATTATTTTACTTATTTTTACTATATAGTTTTACTATCTACCTTGCCATTTATGTATTTTCTATCAAGTACGTTTACTGAAGACACTCACGTCAAATATTTTTTTGTTTTTGTTTACATTTTATGTACGGACTCAGTCTTGCTCTGGGTTTCAAAGAGTCAACACCTATTTATTTTTATTTTTATTTTTTACACACTCGTGATCAAGACCATATTGGTCGAAACGTTGAGTATTTTTTACTTTTTACTTTTTAGTTTGTTGTTGTTTTTTGCGATTTTGTATTTGGTTTTGTTCGACTTGTGTATTTCATACATTTTAGTCGTCTTACGCCCCTTTTGACAGCTCACCATTTCCATTTATTTTTCTTGTTATCTATAAATTAAAACAAACTCTCAACTTGGAAAAATTTAGGCCACCTATTGTGACCAATTCTTTATTCTATTGATAAAACATACTAAAAAACTTGACAAACAGGCAAAGGTGGGGTACATTAAATGGCCCTAAACATAATTACAATATAACAATAAAATAAAATATTGCTGACATAATGAAAATCTGGTATTAAACTACAAAATCTCATACCAGTACCATAAAATTTTCGCGGCAAAAGAACAATTAAAAACTCAAATTACAATATTACAATACTGAAGCTGACCCAAAGGAAAATTACAGGTGGAAGGTCATAAAAATTGTTTTAAAATCCTTGTTCAAGACGTCCAATCGCCCAAACATTTGTTTGAGCACACAAATGATTCAAGTCTTCTTCTTTTCAAACATAGATATTGTGAATCAAATAAACTATTTTTTAAACGAATAATTGACAAGATCAATAAATTATCGACAGCCCTAGATTATCTTCTAAATTATATTGTACGGTTATGGAGTTGTAAACTTGAATTCTACTGGCTGCCTTGCCATCTGCTAAATAACCATGTTCGCCATACACAACCCAATCAAATTGCCCCCAAAAAGAAAACTTCTTACAAAACATGTGCCTGTAGCCAACCAGCAATCGCGTTGTAATATGTTGACCTTTAATCATGTGTGCTCAACCTGTTGACCTTAAATCATATGTGCTATAAAAAGAACAAAGGAACACGCTGTCTTGTGATAACCTTAGTGTATTGCCCTACATAAGGCAAGTTGACCTGTTAACCGGTCGGCGAATGGAAAATTCCACTGGTTGACATCTATACATGCATGACGCAATCCAGGGCTTTATAGATCTAGAGCAATTCAAATAAAATATATTTATTATACTTCTCTGTAATATATCATACAAAATTAAAAGTGATAACACATGTAAAAAATGTTTTTCGTCCAGAAAACCCTTAAAAATCTAAATAAAAACAATATAAGATGGAATCAAATAAAGTGAAATGCTCCCGAGCACATTAAACCAAACTCTAAATAAAAATATATTCTAAAACAATCAAATCCGTTCTTGTTCTAAAAATGAAGTCATTTTTTCTTTTATAAACAATAGTTACGGAACAGTTGTTGAAAACTTGTGGACAAAGTGTAGTACGATTTATGTTTACACATCAACTATGCGCTACATGGAAAATCAATAGATCATCAGGTTACAAGATCAGTGGGCGGAGCATACACATTAAGAGTGAGGGTCAAACACGCGGTCAGTGGGCGGAGTAAACATGTGAATTTTGCGAAGTGAAATCTAGGACATTTGTGTGTTTAACGTTTAATTAATTATATACTCAATACGGTTAGCATAACCGCACAAAAATGTTATCATGCTTTGACCCAACTAGCATGATTATTTAGACAGTGTAGAAAATTGTTGAACGGTTCGGGCTTTCGCCCTCACCGTTCAACAATTTTCGACACTGTCTAAATAATCATGTTAGTTGGGTCAAAGCATGATAACTTATAATATGCGCGGTCACGTGATAACTGCACACACTGGTCAAAAACTAGGTACCAAAAGGGGGGGGGGGGGGACCCGCGTGGCATAAAAGAGTTATTAACATAACTTAAAGTTGTCAAGCTTCTGTTTTAATTATCGCGTGAATCAAATCATTTATCTACGAAACATTTGGCTAATTAAAAGGGAAGATGGTAGTAAAATTGAAGAATGAAACAGAAACGAATACATGTAAATAATTTACCCTTAGGTCCAAAAAAATACACAAGAAAAATCCTAAGGGCAAAATACAAACACAACTAATCGAAGCAGCCCGCGCTATTCTTGTGTTTTTGAAATCCAAACAATCCAAAACTAGTGCTGTTGCTATTGTGATTCCAAATATATATGGTTGCTAAGTAGAAATCACAAATAAAGTAGTCTTTCAGGAAATTTACTAAAATTGGAAACACATATTTTGAAATTCAACTGATATAGATTAGACTTAAAGCTATTATGATCCAAAAAATCTATAGTTGCTAAGTAAAATTCCAAAAATAATAGTTTTAGACACTTTCAGGAAATTTACCGAAATTGGAATCTCATATTTTTAAAATCCATAAATCCAACTAGTGATTCCAAATATATACGGTTGCTAAGTAGAAATCACAAATAAAGAAGTCTTTGAGTCTTTGGGAAAATTATCGGAAATTTGAATCACATATTTTTGAAATTCAAATGATCCTGATAAGTCTTAAAGCTAATATGATAAAAAAAATCTATAATTGTTAAGTAAAATTCCATAAATAACAGCATTAGACAATTTCAAGAAATTTACCAAAGTTGGAATCACATATTTTTGACATTTAAATACCAATATGTTTTACTGTTGATGTGATCCAGAAAATACATCGTTTCTTGTCAAAAATAAAAAAAATAATGGTCTTTGAGACTCCAGGGAAATTTACCAAAGTTGGAACCGCATCTTTAAAAATATCCGAAACCTTAACCACAATCAACATTAGTGAAACAATTACTGAGCCAAATTTAAGTTCGTTATTCCAAATAACATGAGAGGAGTTGCGTGACAAAGGATTAATGTATCATAAGACTACCTGTGTAGCTCGGCCCCCAGGGGGGTGGGGGGGGGGGTGCTATTCAAATTCCGAAACATTTGGCACAATATATATTGGCAGGGCAATTACTGAGCCAACTTGCAGTTCCATATTCCAAATAACGTGAGAGGAGTTGCGCGAAAAAGGAATAATGTACCCTTAAGCCACCCGTGTAGCTCGCACCCAGGGGAGCTATTCAATTTCCGAAACCTTTGGCACAGTCCAAACACACAGGGCAATCAATGACCCGAGTTTCACCTTTCTACATCCAGTGGTTACTGAGATTATCCTGGACATTACTTACGTACGTACGCCGAACAGCAAAACAATATCCTCGCGCTTCGTTGAAGCGCGGGGATAATAAGATAGTTAAACTTAGTCCAGGAGTTAACCAGTTAATATATGGTTACCTAAATCCTTGTTCGTTCTGGCCCTGTAGTGAAATATAACTGCCGATTGTTAGAACTCCTCACTGTAGATAACTGATGATTGTTGATTAGATAAAGATTCACGAAAGCATCGGACCACGTGTACTTGGAACATTATGAGAACCGCTGATTGTAAGGCATAGTTTGTCAGTATAACCGATGTCATAGATAGAACTGTCCTACACGGATTAACTGTGGGAAAATTGTTTACGGATTAACTCCTGTTCAACAATCGCCGTTGCCTCGTTTTGATATTAAAGTCTTCCGAATGTACTTATACAATGCATTTTGTTGCATTACTTAAAACACGCGCCAAAATAAACACATTTTTGTGAAACTATCAGACTTTGTTTTTTGCTGTATACTGACAAGTAATTAAGATTCCAATAATTATTCAGCATTCTCCTTTAATTGCTGATTATTTACGAACATTTGCATAAAAATAAATTCAAGTCTAACAACTGCTGATATCTTGCAGATGTAAAACTACAATGAATTTGGCTTACTTATATATTGTGCTTTGCCCTAATATGTATGTCAAAAATTCACCGAAGAATAAAACAGAATCTGAACAGCTAATTCTGTATCCATTGATATATACATGTACATGTCATACATGAAATATTAATAAGAAAGTATACTCCTTTAAATGTGTGTTTTCAAATGTTTTTTCTGCATAGAATAGAATAGAACATAGAATAATAGAAAAACTATATTCATCTGATAAGTGGGCATTTTGATTCGAGATTGAGTGATGGACATGTTGAACTTTGATACGTACAAATTTATATTTCAGCGACAGATTATCTGCTTTTCGGCTTAATTAACTATACATGTAAGATGAGGAATTCTCTTTGAATCTTTTTTATTGTTTATTTATTTAAGTTGTCTTGTTGTGTTTTTGAGACTTGTTGACAGGTTTTATTTACAGAAAACGACAATCTATGCTTTACTATTTTATTATATTTTGTATACTTTATTTGGTTTCCATGCAACTTTTGTTTTATTTGAAGAATCTTTTTCATTATCATACACGTAATTATTTTCCATACTAACAATTCTATTCAATCATACCCTTTAGCTCACCTGGCCAGGTGAGTTATTGCCATCACTTTGAATCTGTCGTCCGTCCCTATTTAGGCAATTCATCATCTCCACTTGGCCATTGTGAACCAAACTGCAGGAATAATGTATAGAATGGTGTCTATAAAAATTCGTCATTTCATTCAATCAGATAAAAAACATGGTCACCAGAGGCAATTCTTGATTCTGATTGGTCACATTTTTGTATTCTTCTCCTAGAAAACTACAATGCAAAATCTTTTCAATCTTTATAAGAATGGTGATTAGGAGACTCTCTACAAAGAGACCTCATTTGGTGTTGATCTAGTATCATACATGACAGCTACGGTGACACAAAAGTTTGCATTGAAGCCTACGGGAAATCAAAATTTCATCATCTCCTCTGAAATTGCAAGGCTAGTAAATAACCAAACTTGGCAGGAACAATGCATAGGAGGTCCTTTACAAAGCGTCCTCATTCATTTGGATCCGATGAAAAACGTATGTACAAAAGGCAATTCTTGACTCTGATTGATCAAATTTTAAAATCATTTTCCTCTAAAACTGCCAAATCGTTTCAGACTTATAGTAGGAAGAAATTTTTTTTTGGTGTTGATCAGGTGGCATAAATGGCGGCTACGGTGGCACATAAGTTTGCATTGAAGCCCATAGAAAATTAAAGTTTCTCTGAAACTACAAGGCCAATATTAACCAAATTAACATAGTGTATTGAAGGTTCTAATTGGCCTTAATGTACAAACAATATCAAATATACAGCATGTTATGTCCTTCATTATCCAGGTAAGTGATTCAAGCTCACTTGAGCCTCTATTTTTTAAAATTTACTATTTTTAAATCTATCATTTTTAATTAAAATTAGGAATATCTTCCCCACGCATGATCTTGTCCTAAGATATATTTTTGATTTGTCGTTTATTTTTGCTCAGTTTTGACTTCAATATGCACTTTTAAAAATATACCATTATGAGTATACTAATCTTTGGTCTTAAACACTTCTGAGAAGTCTTGTGTTTGTTGAAATATGCATATTCAGAGTATATCACATGTATCATAAAATGTTTATTTCCAGCATAGCATTCAATATCAAGGTTTTAGTTTTCCACACCTTTTCATCATATAATGAGAAGGTAGATTATAGCTATTAAGCTTACTGTTGTACAGAAAGAATGTGAAATGGGAATTTTCATTACTTGTTACGTGGCATTTATTGTAACTTGAGGCATATTTAAGTTTGTGCGTTTCTGTTATCATTCGACATTAATTCTATCCATTTGTAAAATCAATAACTATACAGCCATGCACAGTAACATTTTGTTAAAGTCAGAACAAATCAATTATGTTCTTTATTTACAAAATGGGAAATGTTAACTTGGCTTGTTAATAATGATAATAATAATAATAAAATTTTGAATAAATATTCATTTCTTTCCCGGGATCGTTGGTAAAATTTATTAAATTTTATCTGAAGGATGCTATCTAACTTAGTTTTAATCATTTTATTTAAATCCTGACTAAATACAAAATAAAAGTAAGTATTTCATATGATATTTATTTTACCATCAACTGGTATGTATGAAATATATATATATTATATACGAGTCTGTAAACTATTACTGCTAAAAGTTCATTTTTAGGTATCACAACAATTAAATTATCTTATTTCTTATAATTTTCCAGTTCAAAATTCATAAACTACCTAATTTTCTTTTCTGAACAGATGCAATTTCTATTTTTCACTCTATAAACAGGTGACGATGTCGATAAGTTGATTTTTAAGATTCTGCAATAAGTAAAGTAATAAAATTCTTAATACTAGTAATTTGATGTATTAATAAAATACCAAAATTCCTAAGTTTTTGCTAGTACGATTTTTAATTTCAGACTATAAGTTATTACGGCATCTCAAAAAGCTAGTTTTTAATATATCGCAACAAACTACCAAAATTTCTTTTCGAAAAATATGCAATTTCTAATTTTTGCGCCATAAGTTCTTTTGATATGTCGAAAAGATAATTTTTAAGTGAAGTCATAGAAATCTTGATGTATTGAATCTATCGTTATATCACAACTCTGTAGTAGAACTGTCTAGAACGGTTCTAGATCAGGACAGACTCGGCCATAAATGGTTCAAGGGTAGAACCGTCTAGAACGGTTATAGGTCAGGACAGACTCGGCCATAAATGGTTCTTTGGTAGAACTGTCTAGAACGGTTCTAGGGCAGGACAGACTCGGCAATAAATGGTTCTGGGGTAGAACCGCATTAATGGTTATTAGGTAGAACTGTCATAAATAGTTCTGGAGTAGAACCGTCGAAAAGGGATCTAGGTCAGAACTGTCCAGAACGGCTCTAGATCAGGATACACCATGTTATAAATGGTTCTAAAAGTGTAAAGAGAAGTTCTTGAACACGGTTCTATGTCAGAACTGTCAATAACGGTTCTAGATCAGGATACACCCTGTCATAAATGGTTCTAAAAGTGTCAGGATGACAGTTCTAGAACCGTTCTAGAAAAGTTTCTAGTGATAGGTTAGACAGGCTGTATAGTCTTCTTGTAGGTGCTTTTATAATGATACTGTGATGTTTCTAATGACAATGGTCTTCTCTAAGCAGAAATGCTAACACCCAAACATTCAATGAATGTTTTAAATGAAATTAAAAGCATGAAAAATTAATAGACTTCCAACCACACTTCTAGCAGCTGCTTTAAAAGAGAATATAGGTAATATGTAATAATTGCTATATTTCCCATAGACTCGGACTTAATTTACAATATAAAAGAAAGTCGGTTTTGGTTCATTTTCTGTCGCACGACAAATTTTAAATAATATGTGTTTTCTTAAGTTTTTAAAGCATATACTACATATGGATTGAGAGGTTTTTAACTGTAATTGACCTTTATGGCTCGCCATATGGCGGAAGGTTTCCCACTAGATGAAGATCTTTCTCAAATACTCAGAGGAATTCAGTCTATAAAAACAACAACATAAGAAAGCTGCTTATCAATTATATTTCCGAGTAAGAAATTAATCTCGAATCGAGGAATACCAAGGTTTTAAGATATTCTTAACCAAAACAATGATAACCAATTTTTACGGAAACTGGTTCGGCCTAGCTTATCAAATACAATGGGCCTTAACCGTCCGTTTTGAATTTAATGCTGTATTAACTAATTGAAACAGTATTATTGAAATTGATGGTATGCTACTGTGATCATTTCCCATCTTGGACCTTTAAAAGTAGAGTGTTGGATCCCTGATGCTTTAACATCTCTAATATTTAATTACAGGCAATTGTAGCGAGTTTTTGGTTAATTTTCCTCTTTAAGGTCGTTATGCACCCTCAATATAATCGGTACATGTATAAAAAATGACGGCATTAACACAATATAATATTACACTATCAAAAATATTGCAGGAACAGCTTTAAAGGAACTGCATAAGAAAGATCAAGTGTAAAAAAAGATGGTATACCTAACTAAAGATAGATGCATTCTATACGTTAGCCGCATTATTTGACTTTATTAGAGATGCCTTTTTTCATTAGAAATTGAATAGCTTCATATGGACTCATAAGAACAATATACAATAATATCTGAACACGGTATGTATCTTTCTCCCCATACGTACAAAATTATATCGTTTAATGTTGATATAGAAGTCCATATAGCGTTTATATGTATTGATGCTTTTGATATCGATCAACTTTTCTAGCCTGCTTAGGAAATGTCCATTTCCACGTTACAATACCTGATTAAACCAGCCGTTTTTAGATTGCTATACGTATCCAGGCAAAACGAATAGGTCTAATAACTGCTTTAAGCGAATGTTGACAAAACCTGACAATTATGTGAACTCTGTATGCAGCTTATGTTTGAAAGTCGTTTATTATTGGAAAAATCTTTTGACCTGGAGTATTGTTTTTTCACCAGAAGTGCTATACGGTCAATTTGATTAACTGAAAATGATCATTTATTGATTGATAGAGGAATCATAAATTTTGATGAAGTTTTAGAATAAAAACTGTTGTTAATCCAATAAAACTATTCTGAAAAACTGCATGTCGGAACCATGGATAGAGATGAGCTCAAGAGACAAGTTGAAACTTTAAGGTTTCACAAGGAAATAAAGAGAATGAGTATGTCTGATGCCATTAAAGAGTGAGTATTTTTATTTGCTTTGGTTAAACATACATCGTTTGTTTCAGTTCATCCAAAATAAACAAGAATGCTGAAAATATATGGACCATTTCATGATGTTATCTCGGTTTGCTAATGTTGTTGTATATCATCATCCCCTCAAAAGTCATTGTTTCGGTTATGACATGATTTTAGATACATGTGTTGAAATTTTCTGATGATAATATTTCGAATTCCGTTAAAATTAGGTTTCATTCCCTCGTGAAAAGTTGATTTCGGCTAAACTATTTAGACCCATTTGTTTATATAGCTCACAAGAGTTTGGTTTATTTTTTTCGTCTTCTCATCGCTTTTGTTGTGAGCGTACCTGATGAAATACGCATCGCACTAAAGGAATTTAGGTATATGCGTTTCCATTTTTTTATCTTGTAGTTTGCAGCCAAGAGATACATCTTTCCCTTTTCATTTATTACATTGACTGTCTTCAGAGATGCAGTTCATTATCTTTGTATCTTCCTGTAGTTTAGTTAAACATTATTTTATTCAAGAAGCTCAATAGGACTGGGCAGCAGGCTGAGTCTATATAAGCCCTCACCCAACAAGGTACAACTATGAACGAACACAAAATACAACACAGAGTATACAAATATTTTAACAATATTCATTCGAGAATAGACATTCACTACTGAAAAAATAATTCACCGAAGAATTGATAATTATGATAAATAAGTAACTATAAAAAAAATAGCTTATAAGGTGAACTGCATTAGGTTTATGCATAGAATCTTAATTTTTGAAGCTATTCAATATAGGCTGTACTTAAAATAATATTTGGTACCAATGTCATGTAACGAAAAGTGAATAATTCATCTTTGGATATAATCCAGATTTTACAAAAATAACATAAAAAATGGTATATAACTATAATACATGAAGTTCAATTTTTCAAATAAGGATGAAAATAAGAAGAAAATTGCATATTTTAAATGGTATTTCTGAACAAGCAGAGAAATAATCAATTAAACTTTTGAATATATTGCACAGAAAGGTGTTTCAGCAATTGAAATAGAATTGGAAATGATGGGTGGATAAGTCTGAGTTACAGATTTTGAAATGTAATCCTGAACTGCCTTGAACACATCGATGTTTGTATCAATGATACACTCAATCAAGTATCGCTACACAGTAATAAATCAAGAGAGATAGTAAGCACTAACAATCTACAACTTAATTTTATGGCATATATTTTTTACGTGTATCACTAGTTCTATAATGGTTTCTTGATTATTACATGCGTATCTCTGATTTTAAATATTAACATCTTCAGGTGGACATTTTCTTTACACAAACTTTCCAAGTTTTGGGTTAAAAGTGAAGGAACTGTTAATTACACAATATACATGTAAAATATGGGGCTGTTTTCATCGAACACCCAGCCGTCCGTCGCACGAATGGCATTCAACATAGGTACAGTCCATAGACAAATTTTGCGAATACTATGAGCTGCATTTGTGTTATACGTGCAAACCGCAAAATGAAACCATGAAACATGTCAGTTTATTGCCGAAATGAATTACCGCTGGGACCACGCTGTATTTCAATAAATAAAATGTTATGAAATATCTCATATATAGCAAAATTTCAAAAAACTTTAGGGTCAGTGAGCTGTCAGATGTCATAGAAGGTAAAGAAACAAAAAGTAAAATAAAACAAAACGCTTTGAGCTGTAAGACAGTCGGAAAAAACTGTGTAATTTAAGTACACTTTTCATGTATTAAAAAAAAACTGCATCGTCACGCAAAGATAATTTTAATCGTTGAATTTGTTCGACTGGACAAACGGAGCATCAATCTGTTATTCCGGTTTAGTCTTGTAGAGGAGTTGCCTTATTGGTTGCTGATGATACATCTTACTAGCTTAAAATTTAAAGGGGATTTTACATGAACGTAAGAGAGCAACCATTTCATTTTTATAGGGGGGTATGGAAGTAATCTTAAGTCCTGCCTTTTTTCAGCAAATTTTTTTTTACTACCTGGTGTTGTCCTGCCTTTTTTTGGTGGGTGGGTGGGTGGGTGGGTGGGGGATTCATGCCTTTTTTTTTCACTACATTTTTCATCCTGCCTTTTTTCTGAGGATTTTTGGTCCTGCCTTTTATCGCCGAATTTTGCGTCCTGCCTTTTTTCAAATTCCTTCCATGCCTCCCCCTCCTCCCCCCATAAAAATCAAATGGTTGCTCCCTAAAATCCACTGAATTTCTTTTTCGTTTTTCAATGATGGCAGTTGATTTGTAACCCTTTACCTTATGATGCTTAAGCCATTTAAGCCTATATTGTCTTTTATTTGTCTATTCTCTTAGTTTCTGTGTAATTTCATCATGTAATATCTATTTGATCACGTTTTCTGGATTACTTTCATAATTTTGTAAATGATTGTTATTAGTTCGCTTTATAAAAGCTTGTAAGATATTAACGATATTGATGAATGTTGTAGAGTTTGTCTTTTGAAATTGTTTTTTCTTTAAGATATACTATCCCCTTCTTTAATGTTATTACATCATGTTAGTTCTCAAATGTGAAGCAGAATTTAATGGGTTATCTCTGATGCCTGATCGGATAGTACTAACGCTTATTTGGGTCAAAATTTATGGTGAACAAAAAACCTATAACTCCTTGCCACGATTTATTAACTCTTGGCCAAACTTCATAAACTGTTGGACAAGATTTATTAACTCGTGAGCACGATTTACTTATTCGATCGAGGCCACGCTTTCTTAACGATTTATTAAAAGCACTCACAGTTTAGTCAAACCTACGTGTATGCAGCACCACAGCATAACGAAAGCGATAACACACCTATATTGATAGGGTATCATCATTGTCAAAAAAAAAAAGAAAAAAAAAACAGAAAAAGAAACAGTCCGAGACCAAACAAAGTACGCTTAGGATGTAATTGGTTGATCTGTAGGAACTTTATTGCAAATGACATAATCATTAATTGATGTCGGCATTGTCACTTTTTTACAGTTTTTATTCAATTCTGTTGATATTCCTAGCACGGCATCAAAAAGAATTGACTTATAGCGATTTTTACAATGGGTGTCGTGAGAATATTTTTACCCTTCCAATGGAATTGAATATCTGTATTATAAATACTTATACTTCGAATCTGAAACATGTTTGGTTTATATGGTGTTATGAATGGTGGCCAGTTATTTACAACCATCCTAACATTGTTTTCAGTACGCCCTGTTTGATAGTTTAATCTCTTTCAGTGGTCAAGATAACAGTTGTATATATCACTTTTCTTCCTAGGCTATCTTAATGGAAAATGTTGGCATCAGGGGCAACTTTGTATGCGAAAAGTAATTGAAATCAGAATCGCCATTGTTAAAAAGAACGATTTTCATTACCAGTCGTACAACTTAATTTCTTTACATCAAGAATGATTAATTTCCATCACGGTTTCAAGCGGAGGGATTGATTTTCTGTCAATTCCTGTGATTTTGAAGCTCTTGGTATATTTATTTTTTGTTTACTTTTTTGTTACGTCAAATTTTGTTACTAGTAAAATCGGTACGCTCTGATTTTGTTTAAAGCTGCATTTGTTAGTTTTAATTGTATGTCATTTAGAAGATCTATTATTGGAGTTAAAGAATTACCTGCAAACTCGAACATTAGTAACATTCTAATGCAAACCTTTCATGGTAATCCCCACTCTCAACCAAGTAAATTTGGCTCAGTCTTTGAGCGGATTGACGTTTTGCATGTTTTTTTAAATAAAAAAGAAAAATCATATATGCATTTTATTTACAAATTTCGCTAAATAACATGTCCAATCTTTGAACGCTAGTGTTACGACACAGTTTGATGAAATGACACCTGTAGTGCATTAAAATTGGTATTGTATGATATTATCGCCAACCAAGGGTTCTTTTACCTAACAAATACCTGTAAAATGTACGATCTCCCAAATATGATTTTTGTCTAGTTATTCATAAATGAAACTTTTAATAGTCTTACCTTAAGTAGTCATATCTTCAACAATGACATGATTTAAAGGAAAACGTCTTGAATTTTTCACTTGATAACAAGATTATTGTCCAAAGTACAGATATTACATGCATATCAGGAAGGGAACATGTTGATGTAATATGAATATTTACCCTGCTTTGTACTAGAACAACACGCTGAGCCGGAATTTTAACCGCGGGAAGACATGTCACCTCACTCAGACACATTATTCTGACTCCGAGTCGACAGATTTTGCTCTTACTAAGTGCTTGGTACAGAAGAAACAAATACCAATTCTAAAATCTTTGGTTTGACCCGGAGAGCTTCCGCACTCGAAGAAATCACGTTATTACGGTGGTTAACTTTCTCTTGATAAATTTAATAAAAGCAGTGACTATCTTAGGCAATATTTATCTACATTTTTAAGCCTGTTTGATTATATTGCTTACAGTATTTAGGGTATTAATTTTGGCTTTCTATTTTTGGTTAAGAACTTACCAGATGAGATTTATTCCAGAATGCAAATGTACGCATAGAATGTGGTATTTAAGTTTATTTGATCATTCCTGTTGCCAGGCACTCTTAGTGCTTAGTACTCTATTACAATTGTGTTATATACATGTAGCTGACAAATATTTGGATTAATATCACGTATTAACTGTCACGAGAACTGTGCTAAAAGGTCCATCTGATCGCTTACAGCATTTCTTGTGGAGGGATAGTAGAGCAGACGTGCTGTAGAACAATTTCGGACATCTGAGCTAAGTTGTTCTCTACAACACGTGTTCAGTTCAGAGTGAAAATACAGAACTGTCATTTTATTCCGTCTTACCTGAGAACTGAATAGAAGGATTGCCCGTATTCCTGTCGATGCTCAGTATATTTGAATGAACAAGTTGAATCTAGATCGGCGAGTCGAATGTTTGTGATGCATCTGACAGAATCAAAATTGTTCCGTATATCAAAGTTTAAACAGCTTCTGAAAAAAATTAGCTATTTTACTGGCTAAGTATCTATAAACTTTAAAGTCTGTACATCGAATGTTTCAAAGCCGAGTTCTAAGCACCTGTGATGAATCACGGGGGCTCAATCCATAGAGCTGTCTAGTCCGTACGGTGGAGGATAGGGAGACCCTCTCGTTGGGGGGTTGTCAGGTCATGATACGGAAAGCCTGACCGCGGACCATAGTGGTAACGGGTTTGGAGAATGCCACACTCCCTGCACACTAAAGACCCTTTCTATAGTTTTCGAAAAAGAGTAGGCCGATGGCCGCTACAGAAGGCTAAATTATCCGACCCGACCCAATTATCCTCCTTTTACAGTGGCAGTCAAAATTGGTTCCCCTAGCTTTGTGTCCAATCCCACCCCTAGTTGAATTGTCTGTTAAATTGAACTGGTTCTCGTCCCGAAGAAGCATGAAATATTTGCCACTAGAAATTAAGCAACAATCAATCAAAGCCGAGTTAAATCATTTGAAACTGATAGACCAAATAAACTAAATCTTTATATGAAGCATCGATGGACGGGTTTTTTATAAGTTTGCTAATTTCATTCCAGGAATTTAAAATAACTTATGACAAATTTAGTCACGTAAGCTATCATACCAGATCCACCACGTGACCTCCTACTTTACACAATAAAGTGCATTTAACATTTCTACTCGTTTGATAAGACGATTGATAAAAAGGTTCTCTCACTGGATCTTATGTTTTCTTTCATTTCCTAAGAGAATTCAAGATATAAATATACTTTGTTACTGAACGAATAACCCAGCTATTACGTAGAGTAATAGTGGTTGCATTTGTCGGGAATGTAAAGCTTTATAATGGAAGGTGTTTATAAGAATATAACCTTGCGTTGAAATTCCACGTTTAGATGGCATTTTGTCATGTTTACCATTCTTTCGATGTGAAGTGTAAAGTCTTTTAACTTTACTACTCACGCTAGAATTAAAATATTTCTTATTCTTAACTCTGATGCCATGTACATTCTTCCCAAAAGATGATTGTTTAAGTTAAATGAGCACATTGAGTTTAAATCTACATCGTTCAATTCTGGCATGTAACAATGAGGTATGGGCAAAATATTTCCGATGGTTGGATATTATGCAGTGCTCTGACGGCGGCAATTCACATTCTCGGTATTTTATAATGCGTATTTGTTCTCCGTGTATATTTTATTCGAGATTTTATTGTTATTTTCTTTAAGATATCCTCCAGTTCTGATCGTTGCTTTGATATGATAATGCTTATAGTTTATCTTGTTCTCAGAGGGACAAAGATACTTTTCATTTTGAAATAAATACTGCTATATTAGAAAATCAAGGACACGAATTTACTTTTGTGATGAAAAATGCTTCGAATTTTGTGAAACTAATGAATATTCCAATACCTATTGACGTGACAAGTATTAAATAACATCAGATTTTTCCGCTATATTTTTTCTAGACATCACGATCTATTGTATTTAAATATTAAGGTATTATTACTGATATTATTAATAATGTGATATCCATCTAATAAAGCAATGTTTTCTTTAACCAAAGATGCCACCCTATACATTATCATTGGACTAACTACTGACGTTTTATCTGATACTGAAGTATTTATATTTTAGGTTTCCCTGAGGATATTAAATAATAAAGACAGATATAGATTTACATCATGTCCTGTTACAAATCAATTCTTGTGATATTGACCAGAATTTGTCACTGTCAGACTTAAGAAATACTAACTTACATTTGCATAATTACTTTGCCGTTGATAGAAGTTTTTTACGAGATGAAATATTAGTTTTATCCACAATCAAATTAACGCTTCCGTGATTGGTATGGTTGTTACATTTAATAAGAACCGAGACTTTCTCAAGGGAAATCATGGTCTATTTATTCCACGAAACTACAGACGATGAAAGGCATGCATTTCATAAATCTACCCCTTTTTGAAGTATCGTCATATTATTTGTCATAATGTGTTAGGCACTATATGGCTGCTATCAGTAATTTGTTTCTTCAATATATATTTGTAGAAGTTTTTGGAGAATCTTAGTATTTATTGCCTTCTTCTATTGGCAAGTTTACTTTTCTTTTTAAATTAGTTTTTTCTTTTCTCCATTTTTGGTTTTCGTCTAAATTTATATTTTAAAACTCAACCGAAGTCTCAACTAGTTCTTCATTTTTCTTTTTCATTTAAAAAAAACCTGATAAGTTTTTTTTGGATATGCACCATGGCAATTCTAACTGACGTGGATATTTATATATACGAGTTGAAATAAAATGAATTAAGGTAAGGCTCCAGACACAGGAAAGTGCTATACTTGTTCTTATTTATAGACTTGTCACGGACATCTTAATTGCTTTCGTGCAAACTGTCCATAAATTTCTCCGCCAAATTGCTGTTAAAATGTCAGTTGCAATATTCAGTAAGTACAATTATTTGAAAATTGTCTTAAAGTACGGATTTTTAAAGTACATGTGTATAAGTATTCCCAAATATAGTCTCATACGTTTCACGAGTCTCATTCTATTGAAAACACACTTGCTCATAAAAGTACAACTGCTTTTGAAACAGTACAGCTCTAATTTTTGCTCATAAAAGTACAACTGCTTTTGAAACAGTATAGCTTTAATTTTGGGGATATTTTCCCTCAAATGTAATCAAGTAGAAAGCTGTCCTCAATCGGTTTTTAGCTGCACCGATTCATAATTTGACATTTCAATCCGCTCCACTATACATTACATAGGCAAAAAAAGAAAAGAAAAAAAAAACCAAATCCGAAAACAAACACTTTAGGTATGGTGAAATACATCCATACTAAAGAAATATTCTCCTACATATGTTTTACTCATAACCGCTAATTACTGGAATACTGCTTTCATTATTTAAACGACTGCGTATGTTAAGAAACAGAGATATAATGCTTAATCATAAAATAAGTTCTCCACCACCAACGAGTGTGAATATTGTTGATCTCAGTCAAATGTCTAGCATTTTGTATGCTTTTTAGCTCACCTGTCCTAAAAGGACATTTGAGCTTTTGCCATCACTTGGCGTCCGTCGTCCGTCAGTCGTAAACTTTTTCAAAGATCTTCTCTGAAACCACAGACCAATTACAGACATACTTAGTCTGAATGATCCTTAACGTATCTAGAATAAAGTATATGTTTTATTTTCTTGTCCGTCGAGAAACATGGCCGCCATGGCTTAAAATAGAAGATAGGGAGTAAACTGCAGTTTTTGGCTTATATCTCAAAAAGTAAAGCATTTAGAGCAAAACTGACATGGGAGTTAAAATGTTCATCAGGTCAAGTTCTATCTGCTATGAAATTTTCAGACGAATCGTTCAACCCTTTGTTGGGTTATTACCCCTGAATTGTTAATTTTAAGGAAATTTTGCAGTTTTAGGTTGTTATATTGAATATTATTATAGATAAAGACAAACTGTAATCAACAAAAAATGTTCAGCAAAGTCAGATCTTCAAACAAGTCAAGATGACCAAAATCGTCAATTGACCCCTTATAGGAATTTTTGCCCTGTAAAGACAATTTTTCACATTTTTTTTCGTCATCTTTGTAAGTTTTTAAAAATCTCCTTTGAAACTACAGAATTAGTTTCAGCTAAACTTAGGCTGAATGATCCTTAGGGTATCTAGTATAAATTGTATGTTTTATTTCCTTGTCCATCTAGAAACATGGCTGCCCTGGCTGAAAAAAAGAACATAGGTGAAAATGCACTTTTTGTCTCATATCTCGGAAAGTGGAGCAGTCTGGGCAAAATTGACACAAGTAGTAAAAATGTTTATGAGGTCAAGATCTACCTGTCATGAAATTTTCAGACAAATCGGTCAACCCATTTTTGGGTTATTGCCCCAGAATTGTTAATTTTAAGGCAATTTTGCAGTTTTAGGTTATTAGCTTGAATATTATTATGGATAAAGACAAAATGTATACAGCAAAAATGTTTAGCAAAGTAAGATGTACAAATAAGTCAACATGACCAAAATCAGTATGTAATGGTCGGACATTGTCACAGATGTTTAGGGCATTACTTGAAATAAACTAAATGGTAGCTGTACAAGTAAAATGGAGCGTCAAGGGTCAAGGTCATTGAAAAATTCCATAGCGACTGATTAAAAAGTCCCTAGCAACCATATATGTTTGGGTTAAGGACGTTATAATTTACCTGTACAAGTAAAAAAAGAAAGGTCAAGGGTCAATGCCATTGAAAAAGTCCATAGCAACCGAAGAAAAGTCCCTAGCAATCATATCTATTTGGGTTCAGGATTCTATATTTTAGCTGTACAAGTCAATATTAAGGATAAAATTGCGACGGTATACATTAAATAGAAAAAATAATCATTGATGCAAGATCTATCGGTAAACATAAGATAACAGGTGAGCGATTCAGGCTCTTGTTATCTTTTATTGCCAAGGACACTTAGACCTAAAATCATTTTACGGTAAAAAACACTATTATGTTAGTGACCAAACATTGGCCAAAGAAAGAAACAAGAGCTGAAGAATCGTCCTACTCCCCACTAATTTAACTTTTTCTTATAGTGTTTTGTTGACTGCTATGTACATATTGTCAGGTTTTCAGCAAACGTATATCGTAAAATATCAGCCGCGAGACACAATGTGAAGCTTTTTCGGCGAGTGAGCGTAGCATATTGTGTCGAGCGGCTTATATTTTACAATATTTGTTTGAAGAAAACTTGATGATAAATTTATCGTATTGTTAACTAGCAATCTTAATGGAATTTCTTACTTTTCAATGGCCATCTGCCTATAACCGGATGTTTTTCTGATATATTCGGGTCAACGTTAGGTCAAACATTATGACGTCGCTGATATATTCGGGTCAGCTCATATTAGGGTCGGGTCAACTCTTTACGACGTCACAGTGCCGAAATACGGGAAATTCTGAAGGCCTCAGCAGGTCGATATAGCCATAGGGAAATACGATAATTACATATTTATGGCGTAAAAACCTTTGGAGGGAAAAGTATACGGCGTTTAACACCCCTTTAGCATCCGTTAACTATAAGGAGATTTTTTATTTTCTTTGCAGACTTGTTTCTTATATTGAAGATAAAACCCCGGATGATGCATTGATAGTAACACCAGACAAAAAGAAAAATCCATGGAACGAAACCAGAAAATGTATAATTTTATAAGACAAACATACTATGATATGGGATATCCAGCACTGGACATGGTTTTAGTTGATTGTTGTCTATGTTAAATAATCATGCTTTTCCAGGGAATAAAAAATATATAATCTCTGCAACATTTACTGAAAAAGTGTATTGTAGACTTAGATATTTTGTTAGACTGGTGGAAACGAATTTTAAACTTGTAGCGGGGAAAATAAAATATTCCATCAAAGAAAAAACTAATTTCAGGGTCAAAATCAGATCGTTTTATGTAAATACAGATAACTGACATTTATTTCCTACATACCTTTTTTTAAAATTTAATTAAAGGGTTTCTGAAAGTTCAGTAAAGGGTACATATGGAAAATATGGAAATAGATTTCTGTAACTCGGATGATTAATTTATTAATGAAAAATGTAATTTCTCTAACTTTGAATCATGAGTAAATTCAGGAATGAAAGTGAAATTGTTTGTGCTGAAACAAGATAAAGATTTCGTACCCTTTTTTTAAATTGAAGACTATTGTTCATCCAACAACAAGAGACAGATGTGCAATTGAATGTCTTTTAGAACAGATGAACACAATTACAGGGTTTAATTGAATGTCTGTCTGAAATTTTTTAGATGGATATAAAATAAATGTTTCCGTCACTCAAGAAAATTACAAAAATGTGCATCATAAAACGAATTAGGAAAAGCCAGTTCTCCGGGTCACCTATCAAGATAAGCTATAGTCTTAAATAACTTTACAATATATTTGACATGAGAATGTTTCTTGTTTATTGTGTTTTGTTGTGTACATTGTATTTGATAGTATTAAACTATTCTGGAGATGTATAGAACATATTAAATATTTTATATGGAAATAACGTTGATTTTTTTACTTAATGACAATTTAGAGAAATTAATAAGGATTAGAACCAATGTGGTGTTAATACTGTAACATAAATATATTTACAAGAAGCAAGTGAAAGAATTTTTGATCGTTGTTTCTAATCTTCAAAGTTTCTCATTTTAATACTTACGATTTGGTGGACTTTATTTGCCCACTCTATAGTACCCTTTATTATACCCCCCGCAAACGAAGTTTTTTTTTTGGTGGTGGTGGGGTGGGGTGGGTGGGGGTATATAGGTTTCAGTCTGTCTGTCCGTCCGTCCGAAGTAACGTTGTCCGCAACTCCTCCTGCATTACTTGCATGATTTTCATGACACTTTATGGAGTGTTAGATCACTATATGGAGATGTGCATATTGTCAGGAATTTCTGTTTGGACAAGAAATGTAAAAAGATATCGCTGTTTGGACTTAGGCAATTTTTAACAAAACTTCGTTCCATGTGTTGTCCGCAACTCCTCCTACATTACTTGCATGATTCTCATGAAACTTTTTTTGGAGTATTAGATCACATTATTGAGATGTGGATATTTTCTGTTTGGGCGAGTACTTTGAAAAATATGATGATTTGAACTTTGTGTAGGCTTCAAAACAGACATGTTGCTGCAATGGTATTAGTCCCTTTCAGAACAGTTCTAGTTTAACATTTAACGAATTGCTATATATTCATTAAATGTTGTTTTATGCCATTTCAATCAACCCAACACAAAAATAGTCGCAACCAGTTCAAAGGAGTGGGGCCACTTTCCCCTCTATTTGTTTCACTGGTTCATTTGAGAGAACAATTGTATTTAAATCTTAAATATTTACGTAATTTTTATCGTAAGCGATGGTATGCAATGCATTTTTACGTTAACAAACAAAAAATTCGGAACCAAAATCATTCTGTTGTCACGTGAAAAGAGATAGATAAACTACTTACAACAAAAAGCGATATTCAGGTATGTAGAAAAATGTTTAGTAACTAATGTGTTGGTTATTATTAGCAAATTTACAGAGAACACCTACCAGGCTATGCCCAAGAGATTTTGGAAGGCATCAAGTGAAATAAATTCAGGGGAAAAACGGTCCTAATTCTTTTAAACCGCATAGGGGTACTACAGAATTCGACTTTCAGATAAATTTTTCCTATTTGTCTGACAAGATGTATTTCAGTGTACATGTATAAAGGGTAGATAAAAATTTACAATACATATACCAAAAGAGAAGAACTTTCTCCTGTATTTGTTTCGCTCATAATTTATTAGTATTTACCAATTTCTGTCATAAACAACCACAATTTTAACAAACAAAATTTTAATGCTTTTTCAATAATATGTTCAAGTTTTCAATCATGAATAAAGGCGGTTTTGGTCAATTGTTAAGCATTTTGCATTATTTATTGCAATATCGTCATAAGGAAAGTCAGAACCAAAACCATCTTACCATCATATTGAAGGAGATGCATGTACTTACATGCAGCAAAAACATAGGTTTTGAATTTCACAGCTGATTAAGTTATTATATGATTGCTAGGTACATTTCCAAAATATTAAAATTCTGAGTCTTTCAGGATATAACCGAAGACGGAATTGCAATGTTTAAAATTCATTTTTTTTTCCAATCAATTTTTATTTCACAGATGGTTCCTTTAATATATGGTTGATGCGTACTTTTGCAAAAATTAAAGGCTTAGTGATTTTAGATAAGATTTTTTAATGAATTTTCCCATTGGGTCTAACTTCGGCTGTGGCGGCCATCTTTGTTGATCGTCCAGGTCATAAGACACAATTCTGAAAGAGGACCATAGAAGGACCACTGCTGCTAAGTTTGGTTCCAAATGACTCAGTAGTTACAGACGAGTTTTTTAAATGAATTTCCAATAGTATGTTTAACTAATTTTGGCTGTGGCGGCCATCTTGGTTGATTGTCAGGGTCATATGATACAAATCTGAAAGAGGACCATCTAAGGACCATTGATGCCAAGTCTAGTTCCAATTGACCATGTAGTTACATAGAAGATTTTTAAAATTCATCCCCCCTTTTTTCTATTTTTAATCACAGCAACTATGTCAGTTGGAAGTCGGTGATACCAAACACAATTTTGTTTCACTGGTTCATTTGAGAGAACAATTGTTCTATGTTAAACTATGTTCGGCTGTGGCAGCCAAGATGGTTGACAGTCTAGGTCAATGGACACATTTCTAAAAGAGAACCATCTAAGGACCATTGCTACCAAGTCTAGTTCTAACTGGCTTAGTGGTTTCAGACCAGAAGATTTTTGAGTGAATTTTCCATAGGGTACAATGTTAAACTAAGTTCCGCTGTGTCCTCCATCCTGGTTCACAGTCCTCGAAATCAGACAATTCTGAAAGAGGAGCTCCTATGGACCATTGCAGCAAAGTCTGGTTCCAATTGGTCAATAAACTACAGATATTGTCAATTACAGTCGAACTTCGGTAGCTCGAACTTGGATCGCTTGAACACCAACGATGGTTCGAACCGTTTTGAAAGTCCCGTCAATTTTCCCATTATTTTCATATTGAAAAAGCCCCAAAACACCGATTTCTCGAAGTGGAACAAAAATGTTGGTCCCAACAATTACAAAATAATGTATTTTACCAATGAAAACTTGAACTTGATAATTAAATGGACAATCTTGTTGCCTGATACTTATGCTAACAATCACAAGTTTAATACAAATGGATGAATCTAACAAGTAAATATTTACTGTTCAAAGTAATAAAGATGTCAAGATAACTTTTGATTAGTGATTAACCTGTTAAATTTTAATTTAGAAATATTTCGTGGTTATGATTAGCTATGCCAACTCGTATTCAGATGGTTCTGGCAATTTTTCGTAAATGAACAAACTAGAACTACCGATAACTCGAACAGAATTCTAGGGTCCCTTGGAGTCCGAGCCATTGAAGTTCTACTGTATACAAATTTGTGATTTCTGAGTATAAATTAAAGTTTTCCCCAGAACTATACCAGATTGACACCACCTACCTACCCGAGTCAGTCCAAAGGCCTATCCGCCTGACCTTCATCAGATTAATAGCCGAGTGCAAATTTGTTGTGCAAAATGTTAATGCTTTCATTGGTGAGAAATAACTGGTATCTATAAATGTCATACATATCAGTAAATGTAATTTTTGCAAAACATAGGTTTAAAAAATACCCTGTATGCAGTGTTAGGTTTTTTCCTTCTTCTTTTTAGCATGAAATAGACACTATTTCTCTGGGTGATTATATCCATGTTGCACAAGATCAAATGAATCGTTCAGATTGCGAGTTGTACAGCTGAATGAATAGTCTGAAAATCTGGTAATCAGCAATTTCTAAATTCCAATGCCATTGTCAATGAATTTATTTCCAAATATAATTTTCTTGATGAATCTACAATGTGAAATCTTGAAACTTAAAGTTTTAACAAAAAAACCAAAATTCAATTTTACAAAGTTAAATTTTCAGATCTGAAGATATACATTTGAAAATCAAATTTAGCAATATTACAACAAAATATCACAGTTTAACATTAAGTGTTAACATTTTTACTGCAACTGCAACAAGAGATTCTTCAAAATGCGAGCTTCATATGTTACTGTATTTTTCCCCGGGTGCATTGGTTCTGCTTCCAGCGGCTGCTCAATAACTGCTTTAACATCTTTACCATACACTGAAAGTAAACAATAACACAACTTAGGTAAAATACCTTTGTACAAAATAAAGCATTGCAGCTGATATGTTCCAAACATAATTTAAGTCAGACCAATCAGATGCTGGTATCTGTTTTTGTTATCTCCATGTGTAATTTTATAAAATTCAGAGAAGAACAGGAAAGGATTTTGGAGCCTTCTAAGAATCTGATCGGGCTTTTGAATTCCTTACATCAAGAAAGCATTAAAATTCTTATGGAAAGATGAACAGAGCATTAGTTACTTGTTTTTTAAAGTGTCAGAGATTATATTGATCTAAAAGGCAGTTAAATGATAATAAATCATTTTCACTACAGTTAAATTATAATAAATCATTTTCACCACAAGGTACTTAGAATTGTTCTAGATTATGACAATTTTAAATTAGAAATAATTATTCAAATTTAAGAATGATTATCTGAAATGTCTTCATTTACAACTTTATCATGCACACTTTAACCTTCTTGATAAAATTTATTGTTTGTGATGATGAAGAAGAAATACTGCTTAGGGCTGTTAATGTTATATAATGGTATTATGCATGGAGACTAATATGCAATTAATCTGAAAGGAAGAACTGTTTCTGTCATAGGGGAGTGTTTATATCACATCAAGTCTGGTTTGATAGTACAGAAAGGCAAAACAATGTAAATACTATTTAACCACATAGGGAAATAGAGATAAATCAAGAATGTATGAACATTCAAATGTCAACTCTGTGATTATTTTTATTGATTTACTCAATTTTATTAAATATCATCTTATCAGTGACAGATATAGTGCTAGAATGCTAACTAATTTAAGGAAGAAGTGATAAACATCCATCATTTTACTGGAACCCTATGAGCCAGTCATACATTATTTTATAGTTTCTAGCTATGTTCCTTTTTTCTTTAAATGACAAACATAATCCAAATAAGGCCATACAAGAAGAACCTAAAAAGTCATTAGCAATATGACAGTCACTATACTGCAGGAGATTAGATTCCGGTAATGAATTTTATTTCTATTTTTATTGGAACTGCTTTCATGGCTTTGGATCCAAGTGTCAAAAGTGTAATGTAGTGTAAGAGATAAACTTATCTGAAAAACTGGCAAACAAATCTTGACATTTTAACTGAATAAATGTAATTAAAACTAATCATGCAACAAAAAATGTCTATTTCCAGTTAAAATCAAACGATACATTTTGATGGGAGATCTACCAACAGTTCCTGCCATATGATGTCACCAGACATTAATAAGGAGAGGAAATTTAAATACATTTCCTGCTGCTAATTTTCTGTAAAAAATCATACTAAAATAGTAATATAAACGTCAATAACCACAAAATACTATAGATCACCATCTCATTGCCACTGGAAGTGATTATTGATGAAAACTTTGTCAACAAATAAATCACCTACCAGAACTAGGCCATGCAAAAAATAGCTCATCGATAAAACTTACTTTCACAGCACTCCAGAAATCCTATACATTCTTGTATAACCTGGTCCTTCATCATTATCATGTGCTTGGCCATATTTTCTATCAGTGACAAGAAACACCTCTTGGCATAATACCATGTGTCTGTCCCTAACTTTTTATTGTACGGTTCTAAACTTTTAATAACTCTCGATATACCAAATTCATAATTTCCTTTAGCACAGTATAGGGTCCTGAAAAAGAAATATTTGTCCTTATTGTCAATATTTAAGATTTACTGTATATAAACAACAGCTTACAAAGCTACCGCTTACCAGAATACACACCCATTCTTTAATAGTAAGTTACCTAGGGAGCCTGTATTGTTCACCTGGATTTTATTTTCAAGTTAGTACTTAGTGTCAATGGATACAATTATGACAGTCATCTTGGATTTCAATCTTCACCAAAGCAGTACCTTGCAATAATCATTAATGAAAAGTTTTAAATCTATGGGTCAAGTAGTTTCAGAGAAGAAGTTCTTGGAAATTTAACCAATGAGAAAAGTCCAATTTTCTGGACTGGCAGCCATACTTTTAGCAGAATGGCAACAAAATAAAAGTTTGTTTAAATTCTGTTCAGTGTAAAGAAGAAGATCAAAATCACAATTTTTCAGCTGACAGACAACAGACACCAAGTGATAGCAATAGCTTACACCAGCAATGAGAGAAAACACCATTATAAGCAGATATCAAAACATATCACAAGAAAAGGCTCTCAAGAGCCTGTATCCCTCACCTGGATTTAATTTTTTACCTTGAGCTGGACTAAAAATTTAAGTGTTGAAGTCAAATTGGCTGATTTTTCTATAGGACAGTCATCTTGGTTGACAGTCCAGGTTAATGGAAAAATTTCTAAAAGAGAACCATCTAAGGACCATTATTGTTAAGTTTTGTTCCAACTGGCTAAGTGGTTTCAGACAAGAAGATTTTTAAATGAATTTTACCATAGGGTCCAATATTTAAATAAGTTCGGCTTTCAGCCATCTTGTTTGACAATCCGGGTAATCAGACATAATTTTGAAAGAGGACCATCTCAGGACCAATGCTGCCAAGTTTAATTCCAATTGGCTCAGTAGTTTCAGACGAGATTTTTTAGTGAATTTCCCACAGGTTCTTATGATAAACTAAGTTCAGCTGTGGCGGCCCTTTTAGTTCACAGTCCACGAAATTGGGACATATTTCTGAAAGAGGACCTCCTAGGGACTTTTGCTGCCAAGTCTGGTTCCAATATGTCAAGTTGTTTCAGACAAGAAGATTTTCAATGAATTTTCCCATAGGGCCCTATGTTAAACTAAGTTCAGCTGTGGTGGCCATCTTGGTTAACAGTCCCGGTCATCAGACATATTTCTGGAAGAGAACCTCCTAAGGACCATTACCGCCAAGTTTGGTTCCAATTGGCCTTTTAGTTTCATAGAAGATTTTTGCAATTCATCCCCCCTTTTTCTATTTTTAGTAACAGTAGCTGTGTCGGTTGGAAGTCGGGGATGCAGGACATAATTTTGGAAGGGGGCCATCCAAGGACTATTCCACCAAAGTTTGGTCCCAATTGGCCTAGTGGTTTCAGAAAAAAATATCTTTTTTACGCCAGATGCCATCTTTAAAGGGCAAAAACTCCTATAAGGGGTCAATCAATGATTTTGGTCATGTGGACTTATTTGTAGATCTTACTTTGTTGAACATTTTTGCTTTTACAGTTCGTCTTTATCTATAATAATATTCAAGATAATAACCTAAAACTGCAAAATTTCCTTAAAATTAACAATTCAGGGGCAATAACCCAACAAAGGGTTGACCGATTCGTCTGAAAATTTCACTGCAGGTACATCTTGACCTGATGAACATTTTTACCCCCATGTCAGTTTTGCTGTAAATGCTTTAGTTTTTGAGATATAAGACAAAAACTGCAGTTTACCCCTATGTTCTATTTTTAGCAATGGCTGCCATGTTTGATTATGGATCAAAACCTCGGATATAATTTATTATCTAGGTATCCTAAGGAACATTCACTTAAAGTTTTGAAGTATTTGGCCCAGTAGTTTCTGGGGAGAAGATCCTTGAAATAGTTTACGACGACGGACGCCAAGTGATGCATAAGCTCGCATGGCCCTTTGAGACAGGTGAGCTAAAAAGAAGGCCCTATTCTGATCTCGCACCACATAAAACCAACAGTGAACATGTAGGCAGCTTCTTTATCTTATCTTCAATGTATCTAGCCCGTCTAAGGAGCACTGTCTAAAAAATAATTTTGATTTTAGCATACATATAGGTTTCAAAGTGAGATCAAATCAGATTGATATACCAAATAATGATCTCTGTATTTTCTACTACATGTATATTGATTTTCCTAGAAATATGTGTATAAAGATTACATACAAATATCAAAGTGCATAAAGCAATAACAACATATTTCTTCTGAGACTTTTTGTTACGGGCAAGCAAAAGATTCTTGGAAAAATCATTACTTGTAGAGTTTTGATAAGGCAACAAAATGTTTGTAAAATTATTTTAATTGTCACTTTTAATCATATTAGATCTCTTTTGCATTAACAGCTAGTCATTCTGATGCCGTTAAGCATTAATTCCTTTTATTCATATGAAATGAGTTGAGATATTTTCTTTATCCCTACAAATATTTTTCCCATTAATGAAACAGCTTAATTGATTCTGCACCAAATTATCACTCAAAGATTACAATTCTCTATACAAACAAGTAAAAATCCTATAAATCATTAAAAAACTAACACAACATTAAATTATTTGATTAATCCCTCTTGCTTACTCAAGGTTTAAGAAATTAAACAGATTTTAATAATGCATAGTTAATCTACAGCTATTCTCAGATGCATTACAACTAAATCAATATTAGTTTTGTGCTTTATAAACCAAAACAAATGGAGCTGTGAAGATGTCTTCAATGGATCTTTTGTCACTATAAGAAAAGGTTCTATACACGCAGCTAGGAATCACTGTGATTGATATACTTTTAAATAATACTGAAATTCTGTCAGATATGTGACAATCAATAATAATTTAGGATATATCAATCCCTGTGTTAGAAGTATCCATTCTTATGCCTCAATTTCAATAAAAAGCAACTTTTACTTTATTTACGAACTGATTATCCTATATTGTTTTTTTTTATAAATAATTATACAAATGTTTGAAGTTGTCTAAGTATGACCATCAATCTCCTTGTCAAAATAAAAAGATTTCAATTACCAATGAATATATTAACTAAGGAAAACAAATAGCAACAAAACCTTATAGAGGATCCACTGGGAATTTCTAAGTAAATATATGGATATAACATCAAAAATATTATAGTAATGAATTATAGAATCGATGAATATCAAACTTGACTATATGATATAATTGAGATCGACTTGGTGTCAGATATGACAAATGAAATTTGCCCAAAGCTATCAGTACAACACATTACAGACACATTAATAGATCAAATGCTTGTCCACCCTAATGTATACTTAGGATAAAGAGTTCCCAACATCATTTTCATATTATCGCCATTAAAACAGAGAATTTTGATAATAATTTAATAAGACTGTTGTAGAGCTATTTCATGCTGCTTATACACTACTTATAGTGTAAGTCCTCTTGGGATTGGAATACTGAAAATCTAATAACATGTGACCAAACAACAAATTAATCCACAGATATAAATAATGCTTGGGTAAATAACAGTTTCCAGACATAGGTTGTAGGCTTTTAATGTAGATATCAACTCTTTTCTTGTCTCATATGACTAGCAAGAATCCGTACATATAATGAGTTCATCAATTCTCTTTTATTTCATTAGTAAAATATCTTATTTTACTTCACTCAGAAATCACACAGTAATAGTTCTAGCACATCACCTTGCTATTATTAAATATTTGGAATTTTCAAACTCTGTTATTAGTGGGATTAAATGTGATAATCTAACAAAGCTAAGAAGTTTAATTTTTTCTTTCTTTCTTCTTATTTGAACAATCAAATATCCGTAAATTTGCTAAAAAACAAAAAACTCTTTGGAACTCTCTGTCAGCTTTTCACAAATACAAAGTTGTTTGATATTTAAACTATAATAGACACTTAATCAAGACTATGTTAAAGTTTGGAACTGTGATTCAGACTTTAATCAATAACAAATTTAACATATCGAATAATGTTGGATATCTGAGCTATCACACAGACTTTGTCACAATGCTCACACTAGGTTACTTTCTTTGACAATCTGATAATCTTGCAGACTTACCCAATAACAAGGTTGACAATACATAAATGGTAGATCTTTTTGTCAGGATCATCATAAGCTACTTGTTCTTCTTCCTTTTCAATTTTTCTCATTAAATCTTCTGCCTATAGAAAAATAACAAAAAGCATGATCACTATTCCTTTCATTATTCAATGCCAAACATATTTTAAGATACTATAACAGCTAACGAAATCATTAAGTATACCAAATAAAATGGGTTTTTTTTTGTTGTTGTAAAACAAATATTTCACAATAGCTAAAAGTGGGATTATAGTACTATTTCCACATGCAGTAATTTTAATGATCTGAATTATGTTCAGCTGATAAACATTTTGGAATTTTGTTAAAAGTACGGTTTCACCTCCCTCATGATCTTACCTAGATTTTGGCTATTAAAATTTAAAAAAAACTTTGGAATGTTTAATATTATTATGCCCAAATTTTTGGTTTCATTTAATGAATTCAACAAGAAAAAATCTGTCAAACTGGGACCAACCAGATTTTGTTACTGTTTAAAGCTACTTGTCTGAATGACCGCATGCCCACCATACTTCAACTATTTTTTTATTAACAAGAATTTTTCTATTAGAAAATTATGTTAATATTTTTATTACTCACTTCCATATTTACTTTCTTAATGAAGATAAATTTTGAATATTTCTAAGTAAAGTTACTGTTTCAAAATAAAAAAGATTTTCATTTTAGTAATACACATACCTCTTCATTTTGGCTGGTCATGATGTATGATACACACAAGTTAGCAAGGACTATAGCACTCACATTCAATATCTGAAAGAGAGACATCTTTCATCTGACATAATTTGAAGGATATCATCAATATTCCTGTAATTTACCAATACAAAAATACATATGACAATTTGGATGACAATGCCTTTACTGGTAAAATCAGACCTGATTTTGACAACAGGGAAAACAGAGCGGAAATCACACTTCGGCAGCCATTTTACTATGTATAATAAAGGAACCGTAATGGAAAAATCCTGAATTCCAAAAGCGGAAGAAAATCAGGTCTGTAAAATCTGTATTTCATTTGTAAATATATTAAATCTGTGAACATAACGGAAAATTCACCTATTAGGCCTTATTTATACTCCCTAGATAAGTTCTAAGAATTTTACAATTTTGGAGTAATAATGCTTAAAAGTCTTTGAAACTATTCTGTCTACTGGAAATCTGAGGAAAAAAAGGCTTGTTACACCTCCTCTTTAGACAAAATATGCAAATTTACTTACGTTATCATAGTTCTTTTTGACAATTGGTTCATAGAACCCAGCGGCCTCTTTATATTTATTCTCCTGCATGAATAAGACATGAGCAACATTTAACTTCCAAACATCATGTTCATTACAAAATTCTACAGATTTACGGAATATCTTCTCTAGATGTGGATAATTTTCCATGTCCCAGTAAATCTTAGCTTGCTGCATTAAGACAGGGATATACCTTCAATAGAAAATAATGTATACATATAAGGAAATAGTATAAAATTTAACATGCAAGAATTAAATTATTAAAATGCTCATCCTAAATCTGTAAGTCTGATTTTATTTTGTTTGTTTAAAGACATTTTACATTTTTCTGTAACAGTTTTTGCCTTGTTAAAATCGACATGGCTGCCCATATATGATGCCACATATGGTTCACTTCGATTACAGAAATAATGTCCTATTAGAATCAAAATAATTCATTGGTGCTATGCTGTATCGTTATTTTAACATGGTTAGGCCTTATATTTGTTAATATTTTACACTTCACTAATGCTCGGTGTAAAATATAAACAAATATGAAACACGGCAGCCAAGCTGCATATCCCCACGCCACTGTTGTGTTAATCACAAAATTAAGTGCTACGAGTTCAATCAAAGGAATATTTCATAAAAAAGAACAATAACATTTTTTAACTGTTTCACTACCATTTCTTCTTTTTTAAATAATTTAGCCAGTGCTATGAATGCCAAAACACAATTGACCAAAGAAATTATACTCCGATGTGACAATAACTTTAGTAATGAATTGGACAGTTGAAATAGTAGTCCTAATGTTAAATGAAGTGTGACTGATTAGGATATCATACACAGTGATAATGTAAATACTTGTAGTGAACTGTTTTTATGATGACATTTTCTACTAATTAAGTTTAAATTTACCAAAGCTGGAATATCAATTTTGGAAATTAAATGGTTAGCCTAAGTCTTGTGACATTAATAGTTATTAATATGCATGGTTGCTAGATACATTTCCAAAAAAATGAAGATCTTAGAGTCTTTCAGGAAATTTACCAAAATTGGAATTTCATTTTTGGAAATTGAATGGTTCCCTTAACTCTTGTGACATTAATGGTTATTAATATGCATGGTTGCTAGATACATTTCCAAAAAATGAAGGTCTTAGAGTCTTTCAGGAAATTTACCAAAGTTGGAATTATTTTTTTTGAAATCAAAATATTCATTTAACAGCTATTATTCTGCTAGTGTCTGATAGTATGGTTGATTAGTAATTTTCAAGAATTAATAAGTCTGAGACTCTTCCAGAAAATTTTTTCCCACCCCAAGGGCAAATTTCAAAATTCCGAAATCTTCGACACAGACATCTTTTAAAGTGCTAGTGACGCACCAATTTTTATGTTTCTACTGCTTTGGGTGTAAGAAGAGTTCTGTGACAATAGATTTTGGGATTTTTTAACTCTCCAGGGGTTTCAGAAAAATTGTCATGCCACTTTTGAATTTGCCATATGTAATACAAGTCATGGTTTCAGTTTCAGCATTTTAGTCCAAATTGTTTAGAAGATTTCACTATTTACTGGATATCGCGAAATCCGTTTTTTGCTTATAATTATGCCCTAAGGAAAAATTCCAAAATTCAGAGACCTTTGGCACAATCTACATCAACACTGCTAAGAATGATCAAAGTTTCAGTTTTCTATCTCTTATTGTTCATGAGATAATCCTGGACAGTACGTACACACGTACTTATGTACGGCGAACAGCAAAACAATATCCCTGCCACTTCGCTAGCGCAGGGATAATAAGGCCTAAACATCTTAAAATAACCATAGAGCATGGCACCAATGAATTATTTCTTAAGCAAAAACACTGAAGAAAATCAATGTTCAGTATATCACAGAAGACTCCATGGGTTACATTCAATCAACTATTAGATGCTGCCATAAAAACGTAATAAAAATCCAAAACCTGGAAAACATCTACTAATTATATGTAACCATTTGATATTAAAAACATGACAAAAAAAAATCTGATAACCTATGTAAATTACAAAAATCACTTTCAATATTAATAGCTAATATATATTTTAAAACCATAATCATTTTTTGTTCTTCTGTAATGGCATCACGATAACAAACATACAATGGTTGAGTTTAAGAAGACAAGGTATTACGACCATAAAAAAATATTCTGAATTCTCATCTGGAAGGCAAACAGATTGTTACTGTCCTCTTGTATTGTCTCTAACACTTCATCCATAGCAGAAATTAATATCATGAAACATTATTGAAAAAATTTGTCGAAAAGGTGGGGGGGGGGGGGGGGGGGGAGGATGTGTGTAAACGCAGACATGTAGGAATATCTGTGAATTATCTTCATCTGGCTTTTTATTAATCAAGTTTGAGTAATACTTCATTTAAAATATTTTAGAAAACTTTTAATAAATACTGACTTGCTGACAAGCTGAAAAGTATTCTGTTTGAATTAAAAGATCAATCTTGGTTACATCAGGAAGATTATGAACAGACATTCAGGTTACTAATATCTTACTGCTTTGTAAGCAATATACATAGGCCTATAAATATATTCTCCAATGAAATGTGCAGAGAAAAACAAAAAGCAGAAAAGTACACCTTTATATACGTAGTTCATCTGAGTGCACTGATCCACTCATGTACTAGGCTGAGGGTCAAGAATTTAATCATCTAAGTCCCTGTATTAAATTTGCATTAGTTCACAATTTCAATTAACATACCTGGAATACTCTAGTGATATTATATTGTAAGCATCTTTTGTAAAAATTGTGATGATATTTAAGTTGGTCATAAAGAGAAAATCATAAAGAATATGAAAAATATTTGGAGTGAGATAATTTTTAGTGTGTCCCGCTCATAAAATGTCAATCCAGTTAATATGGGCAAAAATATATACTCTCTCAAAAAAGAAACGCAACATACAGAAAATAGGAAATTTACTTCATATATTATTTTCATAATTTATGATATAAATAATTTACACAGGAATGCAAAAATTGGCACACTTCTTGTTCATGAGTTCTTTTACCTTGGAATATCACAGTTTGTCACATATTGTCAATAAATCACTCATAAATTGTCAATATCTGGTATGTCCACCATTTGCTTGTAACACAGCCCCGACTCTTCTTGGCATAGATTGAATTAAACGCTGAGTTCGAACACGCGGTATCCTTTGCCACTCAAACTGAAGTGCCTGCTGTAATTGTTGCAGATTTTGCGGTGGTGGTTGTCGTTGGCGCACGCGCCGATCCACTTCATCCCACAAATGTTCAATTGGATTAAGATCAGGTGATCGTGACGGCCAACGGATCACATTGACATTCTGTTGTTCTAAAAAGTCTACTGTTACACGTGCTGTATGTGGTCGGGCATTGTTGTGCTGAAAAATTTCTCTCCGAATGTCAATTACGGGCAATAAATGAGGTCGTAAAATTTCGTCTCTATACCTAACAGCGTTCAGATTGCCTTGGATATGTATCAGCTGTGTGTTTCTGGCATAAGAAATAGCGGCCCACATCATAACACTGCCTCCGCCAAAATTGTCTCTCTCCACAACACAGTTTTGCGCAAAACGTTCGTTTCGGCGCCTATACACACGTATGTGACCATCTCGCTTTTCCAGTTGAAAACGTGACTCATCGCTGAACCATACTCTTCTCCAGTTCTGTAAATTCCATGCACGAACTGTAGTACACCATCTAACCCTCGCTCGGCGGTGTTGGCGTCTCAGTGTTGCTCCAAAGTAAGGTCTTCTTGCCCTCAATCCATGAGAACGTAACCGATTGCGTACTGTCTGTGCTGATATACGGCGCAACCCAGGGACGTTTACAGCTGTTTCTGTTGCAGCAATAGTCCTATTCCGCAGATGGAAAAGTCTGATGTAACGATCTTGTGCCCTGGTTGTAACACGCGGGCGCCCTGAACGTGGCCGATCTGTCGTAGTACCAAGCTGCAGGTAGCGTCCCCAAAGGCGTGAAATTGTGCTACAATGAACATTGTACGTTACAGCAACAGCATTCTGTGATTCTCCGGCCTCTAGTCGTCCGATAGCGATATTCCGGGTAGCAGCGTCTAACCTTGGCATAGCGTCACCTCATCAGAATTTTATTTTACGAATGCATTCATGAAAAGAAATACCGGGTTTTTATACCGACTGACTGAGCTAAAAAATAACCCATGATTTGCACGTGAAAGTCGACCCAGTTTTTGGCAATGCGTAAATCGTAGGGTGTCCCAGATTGCGACCAACGTCGTTTACGGGTGGATGAATTTAAATGATTGTACCTGGAAACTTTTTATGAAGGTGTAATTATGATCATGTGTACATATATTTTGATATTTATAGGTTATTTGTCCGGAAAAATAATATTTCAAAAAGATAATCTGATGTTGCGTTTCTTTTTTGAGAGAGTATATATTGTTTGTTTGTTTAGTTGGGGTTTTATGCCATTTTCAGCACATTTGGCTATTTCGCGGTGGCCACTTTTTATTTGTGGAGGAAGCCAGAGTACCCGGAGAGAACCACAACCTTTGGTAGGAAAACAGGCAATCCTTGTCAATTTAGATCGGAGTTCAACACACCCCGCCACAGGTGAGATTCGAACTTACAACCTCAGTGTTGACAGGCTATTGATCATTAGTAGTCGTGACGAACAACCTAGACCACTCGGCCACTGAGCCCCCCAAAAATATAAGTAAATTTATTGTTACATTTCAAAAGGATATTCAGGCAGGCTGTATTTACGTTGTGTTGTTCAGAGAAAGAACATAAATAATTCTCAAAATGCAAAATGGTCATAAAAGCATTTAAGACAAGTTTTTTCAGGATATATGTTAAGGAAATTTAAAATACAAGATCATAATTCTGAAGCTCTAATTTTAAAGAAAAATGTCTTCAATTACATCTGGGAGTTACTGGATTGCTTCCTTGTACTTTTCTTTCTTAAAAAATACCCTCTTATTTTGTAAACAATAACAGCAAATTAATTGTAATTATTATGTACATAGAGTACATTATGAACATCTGACAAATATTTATGTAATTATGTTTGAAGCACCTGTTTATAGTACATACACTTGATGAAATTCAGTCAATTGATAAGACTTCCAAAATAATGAATTATAAATAATGCTTTCATACAAATTATTTTCAGCAGAATTGTCATTGGTGGACAAGACGGTTGTGCCATGTCCACACAAACAAATTGAGCTAAGCATCCATTTCTGCAAACTTTGTTACAGAAGAAAGAGATTAATTCTAGGTTTACGCATGATAATCTTCATTTACTTAGAAATCAAATATTACAATCAACTACACGTCATGACCAATTATTCTATCAAAATATGAAAGCCAAGTCAAGTTGCATTAAAAAGGTGTGATTTAAATATTCAGTATCATGAAAAACTGAAAGTCCCATCACTCAGAAAGGTTTTCAAATCAAAATGGCAAGATACAGTAATAATCATCAACTACCAATCGTAACCATCATCCTACCAAATATTTACAACATGTGAATGACGACCTTAGACAAGTTACATTCACATAACGGAGAAAGGATGGACAGACAAACTCAAAAAATATATGCCCATATTTTGTGGCAAGGAAAAAAATCTTGCTTCATAATGAAATGTGATTTTTTAATGTAATGTCCCTCATTGTTAACTCATTATATCCTAGGACACAATTTTAGAAAGACAAACATTATATGGCCATAGTTTCATTCCAAAGAAATTACTACACAGACATGGGTCAACAAGATCTTTTTAGCTTTTGGCAGATCGTCAAAGGCCTTTACAGTAATTTTCAAGATAAAACCACTTGCCACTTCATGTTTGGTAATATTCCACCATTATTTGGCTCCAAATACATTAACCCTTTATAATTCTTGTTCTTATTAGCTATGGTGTTTTCCTCTTTTCTCTAATTCTTGTTCAATTTTCACACATCTCAACCCAAATTGACGTGTGGATCACTTTGTTCTCAGTCACTGATTGGTCAATTACGCAATTATGTAATTGCTGAAACTACTTTTTCTATTTTTGTAACTCTTTGGAATTTTCGATGCTCATCTTAGCAATGTTAATAAAATGTAAATAAATCGTGATCACGTCGACTGCTTACTGAAATATTTAAAAATGTCAGATATCCTCGGAGAGCCGGTTCTGGGGCAAAAAGTACACCTGGCTGGACGTGGATGTGGTGTAATTAAGTCAACAAGTATATATGTGTCCAATGGGCACTACATGCCTCGCCAATGATGCAAGTATTTAGTAAATAGAATTACATTTGTATATTGTTGACTTTGAAGTCCATAACAATAGGGTAGATGAAATACTATCTCTCAGTACTTCATGAAAAACTAACTTCAACCTGAACCTAAACCTGGATTCTAATATTGAAATTCCATAAAGAAATTCAAAGTCAATGACCCATGACCTCAACCATCTGTTTCTCATCACAATGCCGCTGTTCATATCACAAGCTATCAAAGTACAAAGTTTCATGATGATACCGAAACTCCTTCATGAAAAACTACCATAAAATGAACCTTAACCTGGATTCTAATACTGAATTCCAAAAAGAAATTCAAAGTTGATGACCCATGACTTCAAGGTCACAGCATCCATTTTTCATCAAATTGCTGCTGTTTATATCACATGTTATCCATGTACAAGGTTTCAGGATGATACCATAACTCCTTCATGAAAAACTACCTTAAACCTGAACCTTCCACTACGGAAAATCAGGGAAAACTGTCACTGAGGCCCGATACAGAATTGATTTAGCACCAAGTAGTGCTTTCATTATGAAATCCAACAAGATGGAGGCACATTTGGGGAAAGGGCACCTTTGAGGATCACTTGCAAATATTTTTTAGTGGTTCATTAGAGAAACAACCTCTAATATTCTTTTGCATTTATTACGATAATAAACCTCGAACTTTAAGATGTGAAAACAATCTTGATTTTAGAAATTATCGTAATAAACGGGGAACAATGTTAGAGACTATATTTCTATACTCTGCAGTTGTGAAATACATTATGTAGTGACACTGAATAACATAAAACCTACCTTTCAAGAGCCTCATCATACTCATTAACAGCTTTCTTCACTGATTCATCATCATGGTTCTGTCTAGCCTCCTGTACCTGTTATATAAACTAAGTCTGCTACAGATTATCATAAAATTATATAATTAATACACATTACTTTGTAATGAGTTTCAACATACGGAGATCAGAGGATAGGTCAACAATGACACAGGTATCATAAACGGCCAGGACATAGAAAATTAACTCAGACAAGTCTATAAAATGTCATTAGTACAGAATTCAGTAAAGAGGTTTTGTCACCAAAGAAAGGGTGGATAGAATTCATGCATTGAAAACTGAAAGGATGCTGTTATGAATACAATACAATGTCTGTATTCATAAATTAAAAACTTTGAACATAAAACAAGAGGCTCAAGAGATAGCTCACCTGGCAGTCCCACAATCGGTGTCAGACAAGAAAATGTTTGAAATTTGGCATATCAGAAATAAAAATTCACCATGGTGGCCATATTAGTTGTCCGACCAGAACAAAATATGCAAACTTTAAAAACGTTCTTCCACAGATGCTTCAAACCAAGTTACAGTTTATTTGTCTTTGCGGTTTCAGATAAGAAAATTTTTGAAATTTTGACTTATCAGAAATTAGAATTCATCATGGCGGCCATATTAGCTGTCAGACTGGGATGAAATATGCAAACCTTCCATAAACGCTTAATAACATGTTTCAGTTCATTAGATATGTTGTTTTAGAGGAGATTTTCAAAATTTGTCCGATCAGAAATAAGAATTCATCATAGTGGTCCTATAAGTTATCCAAACTTATAAAGGTCCTTCCATAGATGCTCCATACCAAGTTTCAGTTCATTTGGCTTAGGGGTTTCAGGGGAGAAGATCAAAATGTAAAAGTCTACAGACGGACGGATAACAGACAGACAATGGATGCCAAGTGATGACAAAAGCTCATATGGCCCTTAGGGCCAGGTGAGCTAAAAAGGAAAAATAATTAAAGATGTATTAAATTTTAAAGTCATTTCTCTTATCTTATAGGTATTTTATATATAATTCCAGTGAAAAACATATGAGTTGAAGTATCATCACTATCTTACTCTGTCCATTCAGTTATTAAAGAAAAGGAACCAATCCTATATATTACACTTTATTGATTCAGAAATTAATTAAATTTTAGGAATTAAATAATTCAAGTGACAAGAATACAATCTACACCTATCTTCTCTTTATAACAAAGAGTTGGAAACAACAGCCTAAAACTCAAAAACAGTTTACAAAGTATATGTAAAATGTATAAGTAATAATAGGTAACAAGAGTGGGCACACTACATGTCACGCCTGAGTATCCACATGGACAAAGAATAATGATTATCTGATACCAGACATTTTGCAAGTCAAAGGAAAATGCGTTAAAATTAATTGAGGTCAAGGTCAAAAAGCAGGTGTCATACCAACATGTATCCACTAAGAAATATCTATTGACCAAATATGCTGGGTCTAGGTATTAAAGTTGCTGAGAAATGGACCTTATCTCGAAAATGTGACAAAGTCACTCAAACATGCAATTGAGGTCAAAGTCCAGCAACAGGTGTCAGACTTGCATGTACCCACTAAGAACTATCTGTAGACCAAACACAGATGGGTCTAGGTATTACAAGTGCTGAAAAAAGGACTTAAACAAGAAATTTGGATGAAAGTCACTCAACCATGAAACTGAGCTCAAGGTCCAGAGACAAGTGTCAGACTGGCATGTACCCACCAAGAACTGTCAATAGACCAAATACACCTATAGGTATAGGTATAACAGTTGTTGAAAAATGGACTTAATCAAGAAACTCAAGTCACTCAACCATGAAATTAAGGTCAAAGTCCAAAGACAGGTGTCAGACTTGCATGTTCCCACTTAGAACTATCTATAGACTAAATACGGATGGGTCTAGGTTTTGAGAAATGGACACAACCACGAAAAAGTGACAAAGTCACTCAAGCATGAAATTGAGGGCAAGGTCCAAAGCCAGGTGTCAGACTGACATGTACCCCCCAAGAACTATCTATTGACCAAATATGGTAGGTCTAGGTATTCTAAATTCTGAGTAATGGACTTAACCATGAAAATGTGACAAGTCACTCAAGCATGAAATTGAGGTCAAGGTCAAAAGCAGGTGTCAGACTGACATGTACCCACCAAGAACTAACTATTGTCCAAATACGGTGGGTCTAGGTGTTACAGTTTCTGAGAAATGGACTTAACCACAAAAAAGTGACAAAGTCACTCAAGCATGAAATTGAGGTCAAGGTCCCAAGCCAGGTGTCAGACTGGCATGTACCCACTAAGAACTATCTATAGACCAAATATGGTTGGCCTAGGTATTACAGTTGCTGAGAAATGGATTTAACCACGAAACTTGGATGCAGATTTTAAATTCATGTTTATAAAGTCAGTGAACCATGAAAATGAGGTCAGGGTCACAAGACAAAAATAGTGCGGCAAACCTTATATGATAAGCTACCTTGTGGACCATAAATCTTAATTGTAGGTATTACATGTGTAAAGTTATTGAAGTTTTAAAAAAGTTTACGCTGATGTCGCCGTCGGAAAGTAGTACCTATATCTCGAATCTGCGACTATTCGTCGCAGGCGAGACAAAAATGAGCAAATTTTTCTGATATGATAATGACTATATTTAAGACCCTAACAATATGCAGACAATTTCAAGTCACAATCCTAATACGAAAAGAGTAATTTTTTACATTACAGCAGGCTGGACATTGTGTAGAGTAGTACATGTTTAGTACTATGTTGGTAAACAAAGATATGACAAATTGTTGACAACACATGTACATTTGGGTACAAAAGCTGAAACTGGTAAACTTTATTTACATATCCTCTACCAATTAGATTATAACATGACTTTCTACACATAATTAGCAATAAATCTAATACCCAAGTTATCTGAATATCTCTATTTCAAAAATTAGCTTTCAGTACCCATTTCAGGTAAATTATTTTTAAGGAAGCTAAAATGATCACAAGGAAAATTAAAAAGCAAATTAATACGATTTTCCTGAAAGTGTCATTAAGGATCAAACATCGGTAGATTTGCATTAATCAAAATCAGATTATTTGCTTTTCAATGTCAGTAAATCGATATGTAAAAGTAATTTCTATCAAGAAAGTCTATTTTTAAAACAAAAAGTCATAAATATTTCACTTTATTTTTCAAAACAAGCCTTAAAGCTTTAACGAATCCCAACTGGTTTTCCCAGTGTACTTTGTTTAACACATATTTCTTTAACATTGACGTAAGAAAGTAAACATAACACCTAATCTAATTAACGTAAATGAAGTCTTCACAACAGAATATATAAAAAACCTATATTCAATTAATGAAAAAGAATTTCACATAAAAATAGCATTAGCAATTTATTGAACAAGTTAGCTTACAATTTTATTGTTTTTGAACAATAAAAATAATTTTGCAGTGTCATCCAGCAGTGATGTACAGTTAGAAGTGAATTTGAGACTATATAATTCACCTTTCTTCTTTTCTAACATAGAATATCTGTCAATCTTAATTACTATAAATTTCTAACTATAGAAGACATTGTTCAGCTAATGTCTGCAAATTCAAGGAACAGATTATTAAATGATTTCTATGCAAAAATCTATTATATCAAAAAGTATATTTTATAAAGCTAAGGTAGCTTCCCAAAATACCTGTGGGAGGTCAAAGCAGCATTGGGATAATTTGTAAAGAAATATTGCTACTGACCTAACAGTTTCAGATAGGATCTTTAACACATCTCTTTTTGCTATTATTAATAGCAGTTAATGTTGATTAAAGTTAAAATAACTACGCACAATATCGTCAAATGAAATAGCTCATCTGGATTTTAAGTGACCACAAATGACAAAGCACTCTAGATAATATCTGTAAGGAATTGTTGTACAGTAGCCAGCACATCTAGATAAGATATGTAAAGAATACTTCCAGTGTCCAATGTTAAAAATGTTAAACAAAGTCCAGCTGTGGCAGCTAGCTTGGATTCTGATTGCATGAAAACATAACTTTTGTAACAGATATTTATCGAAGGATCTTCATGCAACAAAAACATTTCAATTGACTTAGTATTTTCTGGGTTTAATTCTACACTAAGTCCGGCCATCTTGAATTTCCGACTGGCACAACAAAAATCAGTTTTGTAGAGATTCATCTAATTCTTTTTCGTACATAAAAACATTTAAATTGGCTTCGTAGTTTCTGACAAAAAGACCTTTGTACCAATTTCCCAATATGGTCCAATGTTAAACTAAGTCCGGCTGTGGCAACCATCTTGAATTTCTGATCACCAAAAAAAAAACATAACTTTTGTAGAGGTTTATCCGATGCTTGTTCATACATACAATATTTCAATTGGCTTGGTAGTTTCTGAGAAGACCTTTGTACAAATTTCCCCATAGGGTCCAATGTTAAACTAAGTCAGGCTGTGACGGCCATCTTGAATTTCCAATCAGCACAAAAAACACAAGTTGTGTTGAGGTTCATCCAAAGATCATTCATGCAACAAACCAATTCAACTTACTGAGTAGTTTCTTATAAGAAGAGCTTTAAAGATAAGTCCATTTAGAATGAATTATCTGCCGCTGGTAGCCATATTGAATATCTGATCGGCACAAAAAACATAATTTTTGTACAGAACCATCCCATTAACATTCCTGTGAAAATTGGTTCCATTTGGACCAGTTGTTTCACAGATGAAGATGAAAATGTGAAATGTGGATGGATGGACGGAAAACACAAAGTGATGGCAAAAGCTCACATGGCCTTTTGCCAGGTTAGCTAAAAAAGTATAAAAACTCAGGAGTGTTTCCACTATACATGGCTTTGGCCTTAGTCTTTGGTTCTGTTTTTTTTCTGCTCTACAAATTTTTGTTAATTGTTTAAGATTTCCACACTTTCTGTCTTCAGGACCACTAATGGGACATAAATTAAGATCTGAGAATTGTGATTTTCATTGAATATATCTAAGACAAATTTTCAATGTTTACTAGTAAGTACATTGATGTGTAGAAGTCAAAAGACTGCAATTACAATTTTACTTATTACAATCCAAGCAAGAATTTTAATTCTTAAATTTTTAAACTTCAATGTTTTTAAATGCATTCAGAAATAAGTATAAGTGGCAAGGAAAACAGTATTATGTAATGCCATCATTAATTAATCATTACAGTCCATTTCATTTACTATTGTTAATGACCAAATATATGGCTTGCTGTGGTCAAACAATTGTCATATTGCACTAATCACATAAATGTCACATTAAATCATAAGTTAAATGATAAATTAAATGATCACACATGATCACATTGAGCAAAGTGAAATGTTATTGAAACAAAATGAACAGCTACTATATAAGGAAAAGTGAAGTGGAAAACTGACTGTTATATGAAATAATTCAAACATCAAACAAAATCTGAAACTTATCTTCAATGACTGCTTCAGCAATAATGCTTGTGATACTAGTCACATAAGACAAGTTGTTAAATGGGGAACACACTTTTTAACTAAGGTTTGAGTGTTCCATCGAACACTTGTGTCACCTGCTCCCATCAATCACTGATTAAGGAGGAGTTATAGTTACTATCCCCTAAGTGAATTTTATTGGATAAAAGTCCTAACAATGAAATAACTTTAATTATAATATACCACAAAAACTTTAATTACGACATATGATAAGAAAAAGTTCAATGTAAAACAGATGAAGAGTATATTATTAAGGATGAGAAATAAAGAGTTAATATGGCAAGTTATAATGATTCCTGCAGAAACTAATCTCCGCTCCAGTGCTGTCATTTTCAAACTATCTGGAGTGCTAACAAGTCCATTTTAGATACAGCTTAAGATAATGCTTATGTATTTTGCAAAATTTCTAAGTCATTAAGAGCCATAACTCCTAAAACATTTTTGAAAAGGGCTCCATCTTCAAAATCACTTCAACTATCCCTAAGATAAAGCTTGCATATTAATATATTATCAAAGTCAAATGAATATTAACAATGATTAAATTTGCTAGAGCGCTAAAAAACATTTTACAAATTATCTAAGTCATTAAGGGTCATGACTCCTAAAAAATATTTGAACAGGACTCTCTCATCTTTGAACTTACTTGATCTATCGTTAAGATGAAGCTTGTGTTTAAATATTACTAAAAGCAGATATGAAATAAATAGCTAGATTGCTAACAAGGATTTGTAAAGACAGACAGTCGACAGCAGACTCAGTATTACAATGTACTATGTCTTCAGCACCCATTGCAGTGGGAGACAAAAAGTATGACGAAGACATGGATGCAAGACATCAGATAGTGATCCCTTTGTGTCTACATTGCTATGGAGTCAACAAAGTAATAAACTGTCCCCTTAAATCAAGTGGGTCAATTTAGATTTTTTAAGTAACAAATTTTGTGCCCTGTTCACCAGATAGCTATAAGCAATAATTTTTTTTTCACTTCAAATGACAATCAACAAACAAAATATATTGCCAACATTACAAAATACATACTGCTTCTAACTAAAAAGATTAAATATTAACAGATTTAAATAAATATTCATAAATAATAACATTTTATAGAATTTTTTCATTAACAATTCATAAAGTTAATTTTTAACACTTTAGCATCTACCGATGAACATCCTTAATGCAACGGAAAAGCAAAGGGTTCAAAATGTTTACCTCCATACGTTTGCCAACATGCAAATCAACCTATCAACAAGCAGCAGTTAATTTACATGCAACTTCAACTTATTGTTTGATAAATGAACATTTTCCACAAGCATTTCTTTTAGACTAATGTAGATGGCAGCAGAACTTCATTTGCCTTAATTCTTATGAATGATCACAACAGAGTTACATAATGTACCACATATGTCTGTGAACCTGTTTATGTAACAGTTTTTTGTTATTTCAAAGCTCTGAATGCTGGAGTAATTAGACATCTTTTTGTTGGTTAAATGAATAAATTAATAAAGATACTTCAATTATCAATAATTTATTACATGAACAAGGTTTACACCCAGTATATGAAAGTTCAAATATAATTCCTCCAAAGAAATCTTACTGAAGGGACTTAAGGCCAGACAAATGTAAAACACCTGACCTCTCTTCATATTATTGTTTTGCAACAGGAAAAATGTTAATTAAGTAAAAATGGCCTGGAAATAGCCAAAAAAAAAAAAAAAAAAAACAACAACAGCATAAAAATATCTCAACATATGAAAACTAACATTTGATTTAAAAAAAAGGCCAATAAGGGAATTATATTTTCAGGCCAATTAGTAGTTTAAGGTGGCCAGAGTGTTGAAAAAAAAATTCTGCTTATGTCTATATGAAATCTTACTTCTATGTCAACAATCTGGCCGATAACATTACAAAAGATATGAAATGAACGTGGAAGATTCTGACTGGCATTCAAAGTTGAATGTTGTGATATGTATATTGATGTGCATATATTTACTTAAACTTATCTAAAATAGGCTTATATGATAAATTATTTCTAAAACTCTGCACAAGTTTGAGCAACCTGTTTGCAGGCAATGGATAGGATGTGCAATACCTACCTGTTTAGTTAGTTTACTTAATGTCTCTGTCTGTTGTTTAGCCATATCCTCCAATTTTCTGTATGCTTCCTCAGGAGATGTTTGTCTTGTGATTACAGCTTCCAAGAAATCATACAAATACTGAAATGACAAAAAAATAAATAAAAGACGCTGTTTTTTTGTATCCAATCATGCATCTACTTTATACCAGGGCAAAGTATATGATACAGATTGTGTGTCGTTAAGACACAGATGCCCTGTCCTCCTGCACATAGGGGGCCTAGGTGGCCGAGTGGTCTAGGTAGTTTGTCATGACTACTAATGATCACTAGCCTGTCAACGCTGAGGTTGTGAGTTCGAATCTCACCTGTGGCGGGGTGTGTTCGACTCCGATCTTAATTGACAAGGATTGCCAATTTTCCTACCGAAGGTCGGTGGTTCTCTCCAGGTACTCCGGCTTCCTCCACCAATGAAAACTGGCCACCGCGAAATAGCCAAATGTGTTAAAAACGGCGTAAAACCCCAACTTAACAAACTCCTGCACATAGAATTGACATCTATTATTTATAATTCTTATAATGTTCATTATTATTGAATTATTTTAAACATTTGAAAGTTTCATAATATATAATGCTTACATTAACTTTTACCCCATTAAAAACAATGAATCCATAGTACTAAATTCTGTTTTTGACACAAGTACCCAAACACTAAAATTTAATAGATTCACTCAAGCATGAAATGTAGGTCATGTGAACTCATATGTTGGTGATCTTTGTTGAACTAATGAAGATGTTTATAGTTGTAACATATAGACTACAATGCAAAACTTTAATCAGTCACTATAGCATAAAATGTAGGTAATTACTAATGTGACTAAAATGTAGCTGAGATGCATCATTGATATAACACCATGGATTCCTAGCATATGAAATTAAAAAGGCAAAACTTTATCAGTCACTCAAGCATTAAATATAGGTCAATGTAGCCCAAATGCTGTTCATCTGTGTTAAGTGTTATAAGGTGATTGTAGTGGTATAGTATCATTGATATATCTGAATGGATTTCTGAGAAATGGACCTAAAGCTAAAACTTAACCAAGCCAGACAGACATACGTACATACATTGGACAAGGTATAAAATATGCATGTAACAAAGCTAGATTTTAAATACATGATATCAAGATTTCATAATTTATCTAATATATGCATCAGACTGCAGTACAAAATAAGAACCAATGCAACACCATCCCATAGGACTAAACTAGGGAAAACTGTTTAGATCTGTGGTAATCATTTTAGTTTTAGTCATTTTGTTTTTGTTTAAAATTTAGTCCATAAAAAAATTAAAATTGAATATAAATTGTCTTTATTATATTACATCTGTGAAGGCTTTTGTAAAATTTAATAGTATAATCATGTAAACTTACAAACCATTCTGATAAATATTTGATTAAAACATCTCCTTTAGGGGTTCATTATTGATTAACATGGCTAATTAAATGCAATCATCAGTCAAATCTGTCAGCATAGTAATTATTCTGTTCTATTAAATAAATTTAGATAAGGATTGGATAAGCGTTTTCATCATGTTTTGTCAGTTCTAATCAATAGTTGAGAAAAAAGTAGGTCTTACAGTAACTGATACTTTTTACAGACACAAGAAAAGTTCCAGGCAGAATATCATCTTCTAAATGAGCAGCTTGTGCATAAATATAAAAGACGGTATAATAAAATATGTCGGTAAGGAAGTTTTATGTCCAATTTGCCAATTTATTTTAATTAATTTAACTCATGAATACTTACAGGTGTCAGATACTTATATGTCAGGTGGGCATTTTCTGCTAAAACATCTGCAGCCAGATCGTAATACTGAAAAATATCATAAGAAAATTGTTAACTGGGAGATAATCAAATTACTAATGTCCCCCACCCCCTTCCCTCTGTGGTCAATTCTTCATTAAACAGAAGTTTATGAAGGCATACGTCAGTACATCTGAACATGACAATAAAACAATTTGAACCTCTGAAAAAAATTCCTGTCTTGCACAACTGAACATGGTACTCAGCAATTCTGTCAAGTTTTGTTTCTTTACAGTGTAAATCAAACTGTAGGAGACTTTATATTCTCAAACTTTCACGAATGTGAAAATGGCATTGTCTATGTTTTGCTATTGGAAAGCCCAAAAATTGAACAAATCAGAAAATCCTTTAGTTCTTGCACAACTACACATGGTAAGCAGCAATTATGTGAAGGTTTGTTTCATTCCAATGTAAACTGTGGGAGATTTTGTGGTCACAAACTTCCTCAGATACTTTAATTGAAAAGTCCATGCTTAGCTATGGTAAACCCCAATAATCCATCAAATCAGTAAAATCTTTATCTCTTGTACATCTACATGTATACATGGCAGGCAATTCTGACTGTAAAGTTTCATTTCATTCCAATTTAAACTAATGGAGATTTTTCAAATAATAATTTCCCCATATATTGTAATGAGACAGTCCATGTATTGAAAAAGGGAAACGCATGAAAACAAATCAATTAGGAAATCCTATATTTTCCAGACATTGCAGGAAACGATTCTGTCCAATTTCGTTATATTCCAATGTAAACTTTCTGAGATTTTGATATCACAAACTCCTCTGACAGGCAGCACAACAGACAAAAAGGACAACAACAATATGTCCCCTCCTGAAAAGGGGTTACTATACTTTACAATATGATGTCCTCCTCTTACAACACTTCAACAAAGACATTTACAGTCTAAGACTACCATTTTCAACTAAGTAACTTCTTAGTAAACTTCACTGCCATGAAATTCTACTGAATTCTTTTTGCTTTTCTCCTGTTGTTCTCTAATTTGATCAGTTATATATATAACTTATCACAGATTAAAATTTTTCTGCAGATTTTTGATACTATTGTCTTCATTGCTTTGTCTTTCTTTAGAACAGACTTCAAAGAGCCCACAAAAATAGTCTAAAATTTCACTTTTTATTTTTGATAATATATGCAGTGTACTGAAGGATGATATACTGTTACATGTACATTCTTCATTCATAAAGAATAATGACTGAATGAGGCATAGCTATGTAAGAGTACTGGTCTATGATGAGACTTATCAATATTGTAATGTTACAGAAGACTGAATTAAGTGACTGATTAGAGAAGTTAATACGAAGAGATTTCCATGTCAATGAGTAAGAAAGGTGAATAAATTCTTGACAGTAGTAAAATTCACACATGCACATATACAAGTCCAAACAGAGGAACAGTAACTGTTCTTTATATTGAAGTTGCCATTAACACAGAGAGAAAAAAACATCCGCAACTTCTAGATGAATCTCTAACATTGGTTTAAGTAGAAATCTTAATTAAATGTCAAGCAAAGCAAATTTATTAATCAAAAAACTCCTATAGGGAAATAACTGAAAGTGAAATGATTCTTTTATCTTCTTAAACATACATGAAAATTGTTCTAGGGGAAATAACTCATGTCAAATGAAATATCAGTAATCAAATACAAAAATATTTTAAACAAAAAGCTGTCTAAGAGAAAGCAAACAAGACTTTCTTTCATCGGTGTTTGAAGCCAGATGCCCACCTGCCCACCCAACTGAGCAGCCACTTGTCTGCTGTACTTTACTATAATAATAACTGGATTTTTACATTTGAAAATTGAGTTAAAATTACTAGATGAATTAATTTATAACATCATTCTCTAATGAAAAGTTGTGAAATTAATGGCATTTTGTCATTTTTAAATAAGGTTGAAATTGATTTGATTATAATTTCATTAATGTGTAGATTGTTTGTTACAACTGAAAATAAACCATCAATTTCTTCTAAGTTGTAGATCCTGTAAACCATGAATGACAATAAAATTTATAATTAATGCTTTACAGGGTATGTGGATATGTTGAAAGGCAACTACATGACAATGCTAAATATTGCAGAAGGAAACTAACAAAATATTGGGTTAAACTGCAAATTTCCCAGTCTGATATATATGTAAAGTGTATTTTTGAGAATGAAATGATACTATTTAGTAATTTCATAGGTTGGTAAAAGTATTGACCAAGTACACATTTTTAGTATGAAGTGATTCTGCACTTTATTCAACACTTCTATATCCTAATTAAACAAAATAAAAAACACTCAGTCTCTGAATAAAATTTGTGACTTTATTTTAATTTTTTGTTTATTGTTATATTTCTGACTGAGCCAAAAAATTTTGATATCATAATTTTCAGTATTTTAATAAGGATAGTAATGTATATAAAATTAAACAGAAAATAATTACTACCACAATAACACTAATTATTCGACACTTTTGAAAATTGAAGGAAAATTTCCTTGAAAATTGAAGGAAAATTGGTGACAGTCAGTAATTTTAACTTCTTAGGTAAGTTAATTACTTTCAGTCCTCATTGAGTGTTTATTTCGTCTTTCTAAACCATTTAATCTATCGATCTTAATAAATTTGACTGAAACAAGATCGATTTTTCAGTAAATTTTATTGAATTTTTCCTACCTGGAAGTTTACTTTTGAAAAGAAATCCTAAACAAGTTTGGAATGGAATTGCGTATTCGCATTTCTCAGAGAAACAAATTTTATTTTTCAAATGAAATGAATAATTTTTTACAAAACAAATCCTCTTATCACTGTTTATTAGACACTTAAAAGTTATAATTATAATATATTCTAAAAAGAACGTTGAACATGTGTTGTAAAAATCTTTTGTGAGATGCTCTGAATCCAGATCATTAAAATTATTTGTAATATGCTCTGAATCCAGATCACATGTTGCATATTAGTCAACAAAATGGTGGGTTGTTTGAAGTTTGCTACTGTTTTCGTCTTCAACTTTAAAACAACTATTTATTTGAAGGTACAAAAAGATAAATTCATGAAAGCAAAATGAAATAACAATACCGCAAGTATGACCCATTATTTCAATTGCTATTCTTAAATTACATTGATCAGGTGGATCTGATGGAGTCAAAAAATGACAACGATGTGGGCGGAAAGACAAAAACTCTAATTTTTTGACAATTTTCCAGTTTTCATAAAAAAAAATAGGTGTGTTTTAGTGCTCCATTATTAGAGAAAGTAAGGTACATCAATTTTATCAATTAGCCAAATATGGTTCAAAAAGGATAAATAGGTTCAGACAAAAAAACTCAATGACCTTTTTGGCAAATCTTTTAAATAGTATAGCATTAGTATAATGGACAAAGAATAAGCTCAACGAACAAATACTACCTCGGGTCTTTCAAATTGTCTTACTGGTTTGAAAGGAGAACATAAAATGCTTAGTACACATATTTTTATAAAATTTCACTGATGAATGATTGATTGATTGTTGTTTAAAGCCGGGCTGGCGGTATTTCAGCCAATATCACGGCGACACTGATAAATGACAAAAATTTATTGTTGGTTTTGCTCAATTAAAATTTTCTACAAGATTATTTTAAAATCATGTTCTACATAATTTCCAAGAAAACTTACTTCATACTTGACATACAACAAAAGTAAATTGCCAAATGTTTCAGGAGGAAATGGATTCTGTTGTAAAAGAAACTGCATTTTCTGGAAGCCACCAGTGGCATTAGACTCCATATTCATCAGAGCCTGGTTATGAAGAGAGACAGCATCTAATTCCTCCTCAGCTCTTGGTGGCATGTCTGTCAATGCTTCACATGCAGCTTCATCTGAATAAAATAGGAAAGAGAAATACAAATTGTGGATACCTTCAATATGCTTTTGCAAAAAGTAAACAAAATGTGCCAAAGGCACAATAAGTTGGGTTGCATTAATTTGTATAAAAGGATTACATGCACTATGTGCAACTCAGCCAAAAACTGTTAATTAGTATATACATTAAATAATACTTTCTGCTGTCATAATTCTCCTTCATGTCAATAAGAAATTGTCTCAGAAGTTAAAAAATACAACTCATTTTCATAATAAATAGAAATATACTCTATTTTTATCATAAATACTTACAATTTTTGAGTTGGTACTCTATAGGAGCCTTTAGATTAAATACTTACAATTTTTTAGTTGGTACTCTATAGCAGCCTTTAGATTAAATACTTACAATTTTTGAGTTGGTACTCTATAGCAGCCTTTATATTAAATACTTACAATTTTTGAGTTGGTACTCTATAGCAGCCTTTATATTAAATACTTACAATTTTTGAGTTGGTACTCTATAGCAGCCTTTATATTAAATACTTACAATTTTTTAGTTGGTACTCTATAGCAGCCTTTATATTAAATACTTACAATTTTTGAGTTGGCACTCTATAGCAGCCTTTAGATTAAATACTTACAATTTTTTAGTTGGTACACTATAGCAGCCTTTATATTAAATACTTACAGTTTTTTAGTAGATACTCTATAGGAGCCTTTATATTAAATACTTACAATTTTTGAGTTGGTACTCTATAGCAGCCTTTATCATAAATACTTACAATTTTTGAGTTGGTACTCTATAGCAGCCTTTATATTAAATACTTACAATTTTTGAGTTGGCACTCTATAGCAGCCTTTAGATTAAATACTTACAATTTTTTAGTTGGTACACTATAGCAGCCTTTATATTAAATACTTACAGTTTTTTAGTCGGCACTCTATAGCAGCCTTTAGATTAAATACTTACAATTTTTTAGTAGATACTCTATAGGAGCCTTTAGATTAAATACTTACAATTTTTTAGTAGATACTCTATAGGAGCCTTTAGATTAAATACTTACAATTTTTGAGTTGGCACTCTATAGCAGCCTTTATATTAAATACTTACAATTTTTGAGTTGGCACTCTATAGCAGCCTTTAGATTAAATACTTACAATTTTTGAGTTGGCACTCTATAGCAGCCTTTATATTAAATACTTACAATTTTTTAGTAGATACTCTATAGGAGCCTTTAGATTAAATACTTATTTTTTTTGAGTTGGTACTCTATAGCAGCCTTTATATTAAATACTTACAATTTTTGAGTTGGTACTCTATAGCAGCCTTTAGATTAAATGCTTCTATCAATGCTGTCTCATGGAGTGTGAGTGTATTACCAACACTTCTAACATCTATACCCTCTGTTGTCATTCCAACACTTAATTCTGTAATAATAAAACAATTCTTTTTTTCCTTTTAATTAAAACTTGGATAATATATAAAAAAAAACTTATCACGTGCTAAATTTTTGTTTTATAGGTAAACAGCGAAATCTTGGAGAGGTTCAACAATTTCATTGTTAACATTCAATTATACCTGGTAAAATATGATGAACGTTATTTACATATATCCTTCTCCACAGTAAAGCTGTTTACCTCCTTTATCTTCATCTGACAAAGTATGAACTGGCTAGTAATACTGACTTTCAAAGGTTTTAATCATGTAGAGTTATCTCCCATACTGAATGGATTTTTATTGTATTGCTAAAAAATTAAATTCAGCTGTACTCGAATTAATAAATGTCACATTTTTATGTTGTATTTTTTGTTTTTAGAACATAATTCTAAAAAGTACTTCTATTAGACATCATTCAGAAACCTATATTATGATAGTTTATGTTGAAGTATAACTACAATTATCAACTCAGTATTTATACAAGTAAGCTATTCCTCTGACTGAGGTCTGCTATCATTTGAATACGGCTGTTCATTGATAGATTAACATGGAAACTTTAAGTTGACTTATTCTACAATGGTGACCTATGACCTCTTTTTAAAGTAAACTATTAGAAGCCTTTAGTTTTAAAACATGGCAAAATAATTTTAAAATCCAGATTTGCTCACATGTAACTTTAGATGCAAATTATATAATTATTTTAAACGCTTTGTTAAAAAGCTCCATTTGCACTAAAAATATATATTATACTTTTCTTCTTCAATTTATTTTCACAAAACAAATCTTTTAATTTGCAATGTATATATTTCTAAACCTATATATTTTGAACATTACCTGGGTGTTCCCTTATTCCTCTCTCAATAATATCTGCAATATTTTTCAGTGCAGGAGCATATTGTTTTAACATATAGTGACATAGAGCTATGTTGTATGACAGGTCTGGCTTATAACCTAAAATCTGCATAGCTGTGGTAAATTTATGACAAGCCTCTTCATATCTCCCATCCTATGGCAGTAAAAATAACCAACATTTTAATTATCATCCTATATCCCTTTTGCATATTACATATACTGTGTGTATAAAAACTTTTCGAGATCAAGAGACAAAGTTTGTTTGAAATGAACTTACTTAATATTAATAATAAAAAAAATTCCAGAATTGAATACATTAGGAAAAGTCTTTATAATACAGAAACATACCTTGAAAAGAAGGCAACCTAGGTTTATCTCTGTGTCAGGGTCATCAGCTGGACACTGTTCAACTAAGCTCTGCAAGTAAAAATTAAATCCTTACAATGCTAAATGCCTTGTCTCATATCAATTTTTTCAAAATACTTTATTTATCATTAAAGTTTTGCTATAAGGATCCTCCTTCTGAAAATAAATGAACATGTGTAGCCTCAATGATACAACATCCAATCAGATTTAACATAATTGGGTACATAAAATCTAAAATTCACTGTATGGCCTATAGTCAAGAACACACCCATGCTCTGAATATCGTGTCAAAAATTCAAAAGAGTCAACTTAAATCGTGTCAATAAATACAGTACATGCATTATAATTAGTAAACATGTATCGTTTAGTTTGTACGAGTCAACCACTGAAAATACAGAGTATGCTTATATATACATGTACTAAAATAGCAAGTTGAATTCAGATACTTATCAATTTACAAGTAAGAGAGTTTTCTATGAAGTCCGGTTTTTAAACTGCCTTGTTTTCTGTGATCAATAGGTCAAATACAAGTGACTAACAAAAAAGTTTGAGTAAAGGAGAAATTTTAGAAATATTCTTGTGAATGGACTTAAATAGTAGTTGAAGATACTCATGGTGTTTGAGTTAACCAAGTCTAAGCCACCAAGGTTCTGCTGTGCAGATAATATAATCAATTATCAGTTCCAGTGTATTTGTACTTAAAAGACTAAAATATTGGAAAGCAAGAAGGAAAACAAATGTACAAAAATTTACATTTACAGTCATACCATTTAAAATCAAATTTTTAGGGGCCTCGGTGGCCGAGTGGTCTAGGTAGTTCGTCATGACTACTAATGATCACTAGCCTGTCAACGCTGAGGTTGTGAGTTCGAATCTCACCTGTGGCGGGGTGTGTTCGACTCCGATCTTAATTGACAAGGATTGCCAATTTTCCTACCGAAGGTCGGTGGTTCTCTCCGGGTACTCCGGCTTCCTCCACCAATAAAAACTGGCCGCCGCGAAATAGCCAAGTGTGCTGAAAACGGCGTAAAACCCCAACTAAACAAACAAACAAAATCAAATTTTTAAAACAAAAATATGAAACAATGAATTATAAAGTGTCATCAATTGTCATACAATTTAAAATCAAATTTTTAGAACAAAAATATGTAACAATGAATTATAATGTGTTATTTATAGTTATACAATTTAAAATCACATTTGTAATTCAAAATATTTAATGATGAATGATAGTGTGTCAATTTATAGTCATACAATTTAAAATCACATTTGTAATTCAAAATATTTAATGATGAATGATAATGTGTCAATTTATAGTCATACAATTTAAAATCATATTTTATAAAATTAAACAAATTATATTAATTACTTAGGAATCTCTACATATAATTATCAATCAACATTTGTCATTAACAGTAACAGAAATAGTAACAACTGACCTAATTAGAAATATATACATGTATATAACCAAGTACATAAATAAAGCATCCTATAACATCCAATTCATATTTATGGATTTTGATCAAAATGAAAATGTTTTTAGTCAAAAGTACAATTCTCAAATTATTTACTCTTAAAAAAAATCCTCCAAATATCAAACAGATGAATCCTATCCAAGTAATTCGTGTGTACTGGGGAGTGATCACGGCATACCATAGCCATCCCTTCTTCTATAGTTTTCACTATAAATCCAAAAATTAGATTTATGCCTCACAGGCATTTTGAATTTACTTTTGTTGTACATTTTTGCTAATCTTCAATATCCATTTTATAAATATTATTCATTAAAATTGTTTTACTCTCATTAATTTGGATGTTTTCTTTTTTTCAGCAAGAATTATCTCCCATTTTTAAGCATTTTAACATAAAAATACCAATGAAAATTAAAATCCAGCTTATTAATCTACAAAAATTATAATAAAATATTTCTGATGTATTTTCAGTAACACGGAATTGTAAACAGGTAGAAATACATTAGCCAATTATTTTAATTTAAATATTTTAATTAACTCAATACCTCTTTGCAAATAAACCATTTCTAGTTGGGTATATATATTTCTCCTGAATCCTGATTGGTGAGGTCTGATGCCATTGGAATTTGGTTTACACTGATTTAACTGGATTTAATTTGAGGAAACTTTACAAGTTGACTTACTCTCCAATGGTAACCTTTGACCTCTTTTGTTTAACTTACTGAGATATAAAAATTAAAATATGGAATACCAGTATATCTGCGGTACTTTTGTGACTTGAACTATTTTGAAAGTCCAGTAATTTTTTAAAAAACTAGGTATGTTGCGAAACATCTCATGCAACAATAGATAACAAGAAAAATAAATGGAAATGGTGAGCTGTCAAAAGGGGTGTAAAATGACTAAAATGTATGAAATACAGAAGTCGAACAAAACCAAATATAAAGTCGTAAAAAAACAACAACAAACTAAAAAGTTAAAAATACTTAACGTTTCGACCAATATGGTTTTGATCACGAGAAGGTAAAAAATAAAAGTAAAAAGGTGTTGACTCTTTGAAATCCAGAGCGAGACAGTAATTTTTTATGTTATTTCTATGTATTTAAGATCTCGATTTTTCGAACACTGATTTCTTGAGTTCTTGAACTAATTCAATGGTCCCAACAACATAATCATATACTTCACTCTCAAAAGTTCAATTGGTGTACATGTCTATTAATGCTAAATAAGAACACCAACATGTGTGACAAATAAGGCTGATGAATGCTATTAAAATCAATTAAAGTCAATATGTGTAATGACATAATTGCCTCAAACTAATTTCAAAGGTACCTTCAACTTCAAGTGTACTCTCATGACTCAATTTCTATTTCATCCCTCCACTTTTGCTACATAGATACTGTGAAAGCTAACACAGTTAAAATTCTCAATAATCTAGGGAAATCATGTTCTGTATTTATTTTGATCAATTTTTTTCTCATTGATACAGAAACCAATGTAAAATCACGTGACATGTATATGCTCACATGCAAAATTGCTCCCTGCCTTTGAAAAAAATTACTTTCCACATTGGTTTTTCTTAGAGGAAAGCAAGTGTCTGTGCACTTGCCCCATTAAAAGTGACACAAAAGTTAAACACACACTCTTACAGTTGCTTTCTTACTTGTATAATAAATATGTATTATTCCTTTTTCTCTACTGTTTTTATTTCAAAAATATATTATCACTAATAAAATTCATATACTGCAGAAAAACATGACATTGTTTTGAAGGGTACAGATCTGGTGGGAGTGACTTCAATCAGCCTTAGTGTAAGTGATTCAAGTCTTCTTTATTCAAATCAAATCAAATCAAATTTATTGTCATTAAACTTTTAAACAATGTTTGTGACATTTACATATATATATATACATTCAACATATACAGATCAATACGTGCCCATACTCAACATATACAATTCATTCATATTCATAAGATTACTGTACACATGTATTTGTTCTAATCAATAACAGCTATACTTTGTTGTATATTCTAATGCAGGTAAACTTTATTAACTTAAATGTTATCCTGAGCAAAACCAAAATTGTTGTTTCCTGTTACTTGTATCTAAAACAAACTATGGATGCATGATAGTTTTTCTTAACTTTACCCTATATTATTCAAGATTAAACTTAGGATATAAAAATCTTGTGTCCCCATTCCCCAGGAATTTGGTTGTGTAGAGTTTAATAATGTATATGAACATTTTGTGAAGAGAAAAAAGGGGAATTAACTCCTAAAAAATGTCTTACTGCCATTTTACTGCCAAATATGTAACAAGCATTACGTAAAAAATGTGAAGAGAGGATGAAAGAAGCCAAGAGTCCCAAAATAATTTCTATTTTCATCATCAAATCTGAATTTTTGTCTTCTGTCAATTGTGAATTCTTACAATACCATGCTCTTAAATTGTGGTGAGAAAAAGCCTTGAACAGTGGTTGTTTTGAAATTAACTATTTCTAAATCATGAATCAAATTTAAAAAAAAAAAATACATGTCAATCCATTTCTTTTAAATTCTCTTTTCTTTTAAATGACAATAAATTGCTTCGCTGAGCGCAGCTGGATACGACCGCAGAGGTCCAACCCTGAACAGTTGGGGCAAAAATGGACACAATATTTGCGCTTGATACAGGTCTGAAATTGGATTGTAATTAAATATTTGACACATAATAGGTTTCTGACACAGAATAACTGTAGTCAAAGAGCTTAGAATTGGTCATATGATTTGAATTTATATTCAATTTTTTGCTTTTTGTGCAATACAATATGCTGTTGCAAATTGAACCCCCTCCCCCAAAAAATAAATTAAATCTTACCGCTTTTTTTGCTTTTGTGCAATACACTATGCTATTGCGTATTGACCCCCCCCCCCCCCCCCCCAAAAAAAAAAAAGAAAAAAAAAAAAAAAAAAAACTTATTGTCATAATCCCTATTCAAATTTCTCTTGGAGTTTGCAAACATAATTACCCATTTAAATACTTCATTGAAGTCTTAAAATAGAAAATGACATATGGCTAAAATTAATATTAATTAACAGTAACTTCTAAAAATAAATTGACAGCTATAAATCACCCCAAGACAATCTACATTTCTTTATACACAATTGAATCATACACAATATTTTACTTTAAATGTGTTTGGATTACCTCCCTTATACCAAGATAATATCATAGATTTCTATTTACTTATACTAAAGTTATTGTGCAAAAACCAAGAAAATGCTTATTTGGGCCCTTTTTTAGCCCCTAATTCCTAAACTGTTGGGATTAAAACTCCCAAAAATGGTTATAAACCTTGTGTTAAAATTTCATAGATTTCTATTTACTTATACTAGAGTTATTGTGCAAAAACCAAGAAAAATGCTTATTGGGCCCTTTTTTGGCCCCTAATTCTTAAACTGTTGGGACCAAAACTCCCAAAATCAATCCCAACCTTCCTTTTGTGGTCATAAACCTTGTGTTTAAATTTCATAGATTTCTATTAACTTATACTAAAGTTATAGTGCGAAAACCAAATGTCTTCGGACGACGACGCCGACGCCGGACGACGCCGACGCCAACGTCATACCAATATACGACCGCAAAAATTTTGCGGTCGTATAAAAATTGCTCTGCAGGTGTTTGTTAATTGCATAAAGATGCTCCCAAGAGACTGAATCGGTCATTTGTATTTCTTGGTGTAGATCTTGCATCAATGATTATTTTTGCTATTTAATGTATACTGTCGCATTTTTACCCCATTTCAGTTTTGCTTAAAATGTTTAGTTTTTGAGATATAAGCCAAAAACTGCATTTTTCCCCTATGTTCTAATTTTTATCAATGGCAGCCATGTTTGTTGATCGATCAAATCCCTGGATTTAAACTATATATCCTAAGGAACATCCAGGTTAACTTTGAAAGTATTTGGCCCAGTAGTTTCAGAGGAGAAGATTTTTTAAATAGTTTACGACGAGAGACACCAAGTGATGGCATAAGTTAGCTAAAAATCATACCTTTGCTCCAGGTAAATCCTCTTCGCCATATTTAATTGCTGCTTGTAGTTTTGTTATCTGTAATTTAAGAAGCACACTTATAGCTAAATATCAGTTTATTGAAACAAAATAATCCATCCAAAGGCTGCATATATTATTGTCTTGGCATTTTAAAAAAAAATTATAAATCAAATTCTTCAGAAAAATGATTTTAATGTTACCAGACTCAAACCTTAAATATGATCATAAAATTTCCCAAGAAAATAACTAGATGAAAAACTTAATTTTACAACTAATTTATTCTGAATATCCATAATGTGAACAAAATATTTTCAACTAAAATTACACTTGAAATTTATCTAATAAAGATAGTTTAATATATATTTATCACTCTGGATAAAGCAAAACTTTATGCTTGTTTACTTCAAAAACCAACAAAGAAAATAAGAAAATCCTTTTGTTCCACTGAAAGAAAAAAAAACAACAACAATAAAAACAAACAAAAACATCCATTTAAACAGTTTATCTTACCATCAGTTTTCTCCTTCTAATTAGTTGTTTAGCACCCTTCACAAAAATATTTACATTTTCAATTTTACTATATCTATTAGAATTTCTTCTTCAAAAAGCTACAAACTCAGATTTCATGAATTTTATTTAAAAAATGGCAAAGTGGTAAAAGAGGTACATGTATAGATATTACTATTGTGATAAACCAGTGTATGAAAGTGTATACTACATGGACATCAATCGTTAATATCTTGGTGGACATTAGAATTTCAGTAAAACTGAACAAATTAAATATAGATTTTTTAAAATCATTAAACCCAGAACCACAGAGCTATTTTTCAAATGGTTTCATTTTTAAATAGGGTCATTTAAAATTAGTGAATTCTTTGCAAAATATGTTTTAATCAAAATTATTCCTATATTATGTTGTAACTAGTGTGTTTGTGGTTTAACCACAGGTTAGTGAAATGCGTCTAGTATGGTGCGGATCAACATTGTAGATCTACTGCTGCTGGTGGCTAGCTACAGCAAAAGGGAGCCGAGTGCGTAAACTCTCTTTGCCAGTGCGGTGGGGATCAACATTGTAGATCTACTGGCTAGCTGCAGCAAAAGGAAAAGCATAAATCTCTCCTTGCCAGTACAAAGCCTCTACACCACCGAGCTCCTTCAATGCCTCCTCGTGGCAATGCACTGTAACGGGGATCTAGTATCTCAGACTCAACTGAAGGGGATCTCAGGACAGGAAGGGCCCCAGAGATACAGTGTGTATGCTCACTTGCATTTGGGTTTGCCCTAGCACTCATCAAACTTGCCCCAGCTGGGTAAAATGGTTCCACTACTTTGTGGATTGAGAAGGAAACTCCATTATCATACCTCTGCTGCCTTGCGGCATACCCATTCATGGGAAAGGCTTCAGGAGAAAACCCTGAGGATTAATCCAGATTGGGACCTGCAAAGTCCCTCCTGTGCTTCCAGGGAAGGTCTGATACCATTACCAAACCTCTGCTGCCTTGCAGCATACCCATTCATGGGAAAGGCTTCTGGAGAAAATCCTGAGGATATATATCAAGATTGGGACCTGTAAAGTCACTCTTGTGCTTCTAGGGAAGGTCTGATACCAGAAGCTAAGGGAGAGGTCAATCTAACAGAAATCATGGGTGCTGGGCCATAATTGGCGCACTCTAATGGACCACAACACCAAGTATTTACAGCCGTTATACACTTGGAATCACAACCGATCGATATGGTGCTCGCTATGTGAGGACCCCCAGGCAGGTGCAGTGCCAGGCTCCCTGCCTCAAAGAGAGGAGCCCTACAGAAGACCACCAGGTTTGTAGTGGAGAGTGATACCCAAGTTTAAAGGCGAATGACAAGAAGATGTTGTAACTAATTCAGCAATATATCAATTTTCGATGCATTATCTTACCTTGCCTTGATATTCAGGATTATCAATCTGACAGGCAACTTTCATGGCTTCCTGGTATAAACAGGCTTTATGTAGAGACTGGGCATAGTAAAGCTTGTAATCTTCCACCTCTGGGTGCATTATACTTAGCTGTTCATAACAGTCAGATGCATTGACAAAATCTTGCATTTGGAAATAACAATATCCCAGCAAAGACAGGGCTGCCCTGGACTGAAAATTACAGCACAGATATCTTAAAAAATTCAATAGCAAGTATGTTGTAACAATACATGATAAATATACATTATACCCTTAAAGTAGTCGCTGTTTTACCAAATATAAAATATGACGAAATTTTATAACTTTCCAATTTAATATCTATTACCTCCCCTTATATCATTCAGGCCATATAATTGTGTTACAATAAGCTAAAACTGTGTCCTTTATTATGCCTGTAAACAGCTTTTTCTGTTCCCCCAATACAGAATACCACCTGCCTAAGGCAATATTTACATCATGTCACATCGGGTGAAAAAGTTTTTCTCCGTGATGAACTGACAGGCCTAGCTGTGGAATGAGGATGAACAATGACACATTTTGTTTTTACTACATTAATAATTGTGAACAGCTAATAAAGAAACTTGGTGAAGCATAACATTTTCCTTCCCTTATTATACACAAGTCATTAATTTTGACAATAAGTCAATATTGACACAGTCACTACTCCCAGTGAGTCTCCAATTCTCCCTATTCTGACTTGGAGGGAAAAGTCATTTCTCCTCTGCTGAAGTCTAGAATAGACCCTGATGGTCAGTTTCACATAAAATTGAAAGATACTGACCATGGGTATAAATGCCTGCAACAATACCAAAGCCGATATAACAAGTCAAATACTCAATGCTGTCATACATCAGTGTATGTGGATTGAGAAAATATATTCAGTGGTTCTTAATTGTGTGGATTTTACATTTCAAAATAATGAAACAAGTAAAACTGACTCAAATGACAAGCAAGTATAATAGGTGAAAAATGTTTTAAACTGAAATATGTGAAAGTTAGATGAATATTTTTCTGTTATCCAATAGATTTACTTTAAAGTATAATCAGCAACATGGTTTGTCAGATTTGAACTAATGACTATTTGCACCTTGATCAAAACATATAAAGTGTATTTTAAGAAGTATGTTTGCTACCCCAAAGTAGAAACACAGCCAAAGAAATTAATCAAATTGAATAAAACCTTATAAACAGGTGATAAATGTCAGTGAACTAAATCTTATCTAAAATGAGCCCTTACCGAACTTTTAAATAAATATAAATAGCATGTACATTGTTTGAAGTATTTCAGTAATTCAAAACCAAATTTTATCTGTAGTTTAAGTTAACCAACATCATTCTTCTCTGTCAAAATGGTTATCCACATTCAATCATCCATCTGAATGAATGAACATATTCAAACCAGGTTCTTGGTAGGGACCATAAACGTTGATATTTCCTCTCGATAAAAGTGACTAAGATGCATATTTCATGATTGGGTTGATCTGTCCATGATGGCATGAAATCCACGAAAATTGTTTTACCACATTAAAGATTATAAAAATGTGATTGTTTATTCAATATGGTGACTTGAAGATTAAATTTTGAAGCTATTTTTAAAAAAATCTGCCGCATACATGTAAGTGAACAAAATATTGGAATGACGACCAAAGAATATCATTAATGTTTTATATTTTCTTTGATAATTGAACAATTTACTGTGGGCTAATTAATCCAGGCGTTCGAAAGTAAAAATAAACACATGATAATCAAGAACTTCCACATGGCACTGAGCTCATTTCACACGTGATGGCACAATTGACTGACCATTGCAGTTATATGTGAAGCAAATAATATTTATGTATTAAGTTTGATACGGTAATATATTAGTCATGAAAATAAATACCTGTATGCATGCCTTTAAAACTTGTAACCTGGTGAAATATTTTTGAAACTGATGAAAAAACTATAATTTGATGATTTTTTTGGTGACATATTTTTTTTAATGCCATTGCCACTACCCCTGCTATTTATTGCTGATTCCACAATTTTAAACTGTCTGGTTCCAGTACATAGATGTACATGCAGTTTTAAGCTAAGCTTCCACAATAGTTACCTTCTGGTGGCCTTGAAGTTGATTGTTAAGAATTTGAACAGCGTCATTGTAACGTTGATCTTTAATCTGAAAGTTAAAGAATAATTTTGAAATTTAATAAGAAAGAAATAGTAAATCAAAATGAATTTCAGTATTTGATTGCATGGAATATTTAAATTTTAAAAGACTGCAATTCTATAAATATAAGATCTTTCTTAACACTCTCATTCTTTATTTTTGGTAGTTTTTTTTACCAATTATATACTCCTTGAATTATACATTGTACATGAAAGATCAGTTTAGTCCATAACAATCTGAGAAGTTTTTTGTTTTTATGACAAGAGAGTCTTGAAACCAGTGAAATCTGTAGCTCTATGACTGCACATTTGAAAAACATGAGCAAACATGAAAAATGTCTTCCCTGCCTCCTGTTTAGGCAAACTGTCAGACTGATGTATTAATGACTTGTCGCACAAATATATTTGACCTAATTCATTTATGTATGGTTACTGAGAAACAAAGCTCATTACCAAAATGGCCAAAGTTAGAGAAGCGTGAAATTGGAGTGAAAGTCAGTTTACATACATGTACAATACATATGTCAGACAGACATGCATGTGTACCTAAGAATGATTATTTACACCAAATATATCATAGAGATTTACTGAGAAACTGTGCATATTGCAAAAAAGTTGACCTAAATCAGTAAAACATTAAACTGAGGTCATAATCAGTGACATGTACACCTAAGAATGATTCCAATAATTAAATATATATAGATGAACCATAATTTATGTTTCCTGAAAATATACACAAAACACAAGAACTTGAGGTAAATTCTTTGGTCCAAAGCATATTTAATTCCTATTTTTAAATTTAATGCTGAAATTAAAATTTTAATACGGTAAATTTGCCTCTGAAAATAAATTCTTAATCAATAATATTCCATTCAACAGAAGTTTTAGTAGAATGCGATTTTTCATTCAATCTGGCAACAGAATTTTATACATGGCGATATTTTTGGCAACAACATTTTTCAATCTGTTATATAAAAAAAAAAAAGAATCTGGCACCTAAGTGAAAACATTTTTAAATGATGACTAAGAAAAATCATTTGTAAGTTTTATATAATTATCTATTATAATTGAACAGTTTACTTCAGGATAATTAAACCAGAAGGTGATTAAAAGTAAACAAAGATGAAAATCTATAACTCGCATGTGGCACTTATATCTTTTACACTTGAATGAGAAATTGATTGACCATCTTCTGGGACAATTCAAGTTATACAATAAGGTAATATCAAAATATTTATTAGGTAATTTATTAGTCTTTTAAATAAAAATACACGCTTTTTATCACCTTTAACAGGTGTTTAAAAGCATTAAATAATAAAGTTTCCTATCTGCAAGGATTCTGATGTCACTTACGGATTTAACATAACCAAACACATGCGGAAATAGATGTTTTATTAGGCTTGCTATCAAACTACAGAAGTAATTTCAGATAAAAGTTAATTGTCACTTAAAAATTATTTCATCAAAGATAATTTTCAGGTCATCGTTTATTTTAAATAGTAATGAATAAACCATCAGTTGTTGTGTATTTTAAAAAATTTGTAAGGGTTACACTGATGTATCAGTGTCTTGCCTGCTTTCGCTGTTGTATATGTTTTCACTGTAATAGTTGTATGTACATAATTTTTCTCCACATGTTATTTATTGGTCATGAAGAAGCTTCTGTCAAAGTTTGGTAAAAATCCAGGATGGTTTAACTGCAGACTGAATGTAACATTAACTGGGAGAAAAACTAAGTCTCTTCATAAGTAAAATTTGGAAAAATGGGAAAAACAATATTACAATTTTTTCCTCTGGATACTATCTTTTGACCATGAACAAGCTTCTGTCCAAGTTAGGTAAAAATCCAGGATGGTTTAGGAAATTGATTCATGATCGCCGACAATGGAATGTAGGTTCTGCGGCAAAATTCGCAGTTTGACAGAAAGGGAGAGAAAAACTTGGTGACATAAATTATCACTGGGCAATTTTTCATGACAAGTTTTGAATGCCAGCACCACCCCGGAGTAACACGTATCAATAGGACCACAACTAGTAAATGGAAAACCCAATACATTTCTTTACACCCAGTTTTAATTTTCAATGCATTTTGTAATAAATATTAAAGAGCTTTAATGTTTTATATGGTGCTCTGACTTTTTTCAAAAGTTTATGCTGATGCCACTACCAGGTAAGCAATGAAAGTGTTTCATCTTTACCAAATTTATTGCAGGCAAGACGAAAACAATCAACCATAAGAGTTATGGTTCCACAGATACTAGTAATTCAAACAGTAACTCTGTTTCATTTCAGTTAAAATGGCTATTCTGCATATCATTTCTGTAAAACTTATTTCCTGTTTCCCAGGGCAAGTAAAAAAATCGTCGGGAAAGTAAAAACACAAGTATCAGTTTCCCGTCGGGCAAGTAAATCGCCAGTACATGGTACACTCCAGTGTGTTGTTATATTGTTTGACGAAGTCAGTGATTGGACAAATCTAAATTTTAGAAACTGATTCCCCGAAAGTTAGCTGGTTTTTTCCTTGCATTTAGCAGTAATCAAGTATTACCAGTAAACCAAAATGAAAAGTTTCGAACTTTGACAACAATAAATGTTTAATAAATAAGGCACCAGGCATGAGCTTGCAAAAATATTTCGTTTCCGAATCAATGACATGGAAAGTAGTTGATGTTAAGACCAACTAGTTCTCAGTTGTAACATGGCATTATGAAAGAAATTTTACAAGGAGGCATACATTGTATTTAAATAATCATAAACACTTCAAATAATGTGGTTATATAATGAGTAGCTAGGCATCAACATGATGGTTCAAAACTATGATCAACCTAAAGCATCTTCCTTTGAAAGTTATCCTTCCCTCATCTCTTTATTTTGACCTTTAATTCTAACTCCACTTGACCCCAAGAGGAAGTTGTTTAATAAGCTCCCAAAGGGAGCTATTATGGTAGAAGGGTCAATTTGTGTTACTGTACTGACAAGATTTTTTTCTTCAAAGGAAGTTGAGCCTAATTCCCAGTGTTGCGCAAATACGCTTTTACTAAAAGACAGAACGGGGAGGAACATGAAAAAACAGAAGATTTCCTGATATACCCTTCTAAGGTAACGCCTGCTTCATATTATCCGGATTGGACATTACTGTCAATAGGTGTATTGTTTTCCCATGTCATCCTTGTGGATGTGACCCTGACCTATTTACTATTTTATTTCATTTAATCACAATTCGATTTGACTACAAATTAATAAATCAATGTATTTAATTGTGATTATACTGCCTGAAAGGTCATCTTTGATTAGCAATAAAGCTTCTGTATCTTGTATCTTGTTTAATTCATACTCACTAATTCAAATTGAGTAATTCAGATCAAATTTACTTTTATGCCACTTAAAGTGCAAAAATTTAAATAAAAAAGTTGCTACTCTGTGTTTTTATTTTATAACTTACGTACCAGACTATATATTGTAGATGTGTATTCACCCTCCTTCAACTGAAGATGGGCCATTTCTTTCAATATATTAATTGCAGACTGTGTAACTAATGTAAACCAATTCGAGTTGTAAAGGAATGTCGATCTGCGTAACTCAAACGCTCAGTGAAGGTAAATTGCGCTTTACAAAAAACTTTTTGAAGATGACATAAATTAAAGAAATCGCTATCGTTAAAGCGTTTGAACATTAAGAGTTTATGCCTCTAAAAACGTGTAAAATTGTGAAATATTTTGACCTTGAACTGATGTCGTTTCTTCAAAATCACCATGAAAAATGATAGATATTGATAGCGTTTATGGGAATTATATAATAAGCTGATTCATAATTATATGCCAAATTTGGTAAATTAACCTGGATAGTGTGGAAATGTATATATAAATTTGTCCGAGAGGCGTCAAACTGTCTTTTTCAAACAGTTAAAAGGCCGTTTTAGACGTCAGTGCGTATGTAACGGTTTATTTTTTCCGGTGTGAAATTATTTCCGAACTCGTATATTAATACACTTCTGACGGAATAAAGTTGGAAAATATTTCATTATATAAAAATTAAGATTGCTATAAAATATTATCTGATTCATATTTTACACAAGATCATCATTTGACGGTCGGAAAATATTTCACAGATATATGAATATCACAGCCGGAATAAATTATCTCTTACATTTATGTATTCACACCACTTTCAATTGACAAATAAAGGTCCCTAATCAGGTAGCAATCAGTCTTCTACTTGGATTGTTAAATCAACAATGATATGTGAATTATCTGATTAATTGAATTTAATTAGTGATTAAGCTTTGATTATACATGTTACTATCTACACAAAAAAAGGGGGCGTTTTGGTATTGACTTAATTTCATCAAAAAAATGGGGGCGTTTTGGTTGATGGGGCGTTTTGGTATTGACTTAATTTCATCCGAAAAATGGGGGCGTTTTGACCTGTTTCCATTATAAACATTATATCTGGTACCAAAATCATCTATAGATAGGTGATAAAGATTTATTAACCCAGTTTTCAAATAACTTCCAAAAAAAAAAGCTCCGCCTGGCGTTAGCTGAACATCATAATTTGTGGACAGTCAGTAGTTTTAATACTTAAAATATTTGCTAAGCAATAAGAAATGAGTATGATTATTTAATATAATCATACTTTTTATAATGAGATATATACTTAATAGCATCATTGTTTCTTACAAGAGGTCTTCTTAGTAGTTTATTGAGTAGAAGAAAAAAGTTTTGGCACCGATACTTAAACTTTTTAAAGTGGTCAAGCTGTATGCCTAAATCTATTATTAAAGGACTGGGTTTATATACAGCTGTTTATTGGCATCACTCTGTGAATATCATATTTTTTTCTGTAAATAATGAAACACTCACAATTGTTTTCACCTTTATTTATTCTCTTTATATATTTATATCATCAGGTTGATAACAAGCACATACATAATTAACAACAATTTAAACAAAAGCACTATAACAGTTGAGTTGCACTATTATTATATATATAAGGTATGTTCACTGAGCGTTAGAATCGGAACCACTGTCATTTGAGTCTGGTAGATCTTCTTGGTTTGGTACTGCTGGCTTGCTACAAGATACACATGGAAATGGCATTGTGGATAGCTTTTTTTTGAATGAATACAATTCACATTTCCAAATCCTTTATATAAAGCATGTCAGCAAATATAAACAGTTTTCTCATGGTCTCATTGTTGTTTTAAAATTTTCTCAATAACAAGAAAAGTTTGCATCATCTTGTGGTAAGCTTGGGTCAAGCTTGGGTAAAAATAACTCATATGCAGCCATTTCGTGTGCTTAGCAATCACAAAATGCAGGATATAGTCGGATCAAAGAATAAATAATTGCTAATTATCATGAAGTAATGAACATAATTACATTTTATTTGTCTTGCAATTAATTATGATTGATCTACAATATCTAGTTTATATTGATCATTAATCATATAATAAATAAATAATATTCTGAAATTTCATGATTAATTCCCAAATATTTATTATATATATAAAATTAAACTTCAATTTTGAGCTTAGAACTTGTTAAATATTTGTTAGATTCCGTATAAATATTCCATGGCCGAATCGACTTTAATTCTATGGCCGAACTGGTAGTATGGCCGAAACGACTTGTTTCCAAACAGTTTACATATATATAGGGTATGCAATTACTGACTTTCCACAATTGTCCACTCAAATTTTGAGTGGACACCAATATTTTTAGTGGACAGGAAAAGGAATTTGAGTGGTGTCCACTTGTGGAAAGTGGAAAATCACAGTATCACACTGACCATACTGTATTATTATATTTAAAATTAAATTTTAAATTATTATTATTAAATTTTCTACAATGCATTTCTGAAAAGTGAAAGAGCAAAAATTGGGGACTGATATCTTTGAAAATGAGATCTGAAGAAATTTTATCAAGACTTTAAGTTTCTACTTGGAATTAATGATAAAACATTATTCCTTAGTTTTCATTACTTTCAAACGACTTGGTTTAGAGAAATGTCTTTGACGTATCAAATTTTCAAATGCATTATTTTTTTTTAACGGACAAGTAGGATAGAATTTGAAATAGAAATAAAGGCTCCTACATTTTCAAGGATGCATTTCTGAAAAGCGAAAGGGCAAAAATGGGGGACTGAATACATTAAGGAATAATTATTTTAGATCTTTAATGGGATGCAAGATGTGTTAGCTAAATACAGACGGTAGAAATTAATTTTTTTTATGCAAACTGTTTAAGTAGACATTAATCAATTTAATTTGACTTTTGTTCGGTCTTATTATTTAAAGTTTCTTGACCTGGTGAAAATTTGGACAAAAGATCGATCCATTAGTTGGCAGTTCTTGTTTCTGATTGTCTGATATAAAAAACCTTTTCTCTGAAACTGCTAGGCCAAATGGAAGAAAACTTGAAAGAAAGCATATATGGGAGGTTGTTTACAAAGTTCCCTCATTTCGTCCCGATTGGGCAATAAACATGGCAGTTATGGGCAATTCTTGTTTCTCATTGGTTGATTAAAAAAAATTTTTTTTCTGGAACTGATTTGCCAAATGGAATGAAATCTAAAAGGAAGCATCTATGAGAGGTTCTGTACAAAGTCTCCTCATTTTGTCCCAATCGGATTACAATATGGCCACCATGGGCAGTTCTTGTTGCTGATTGGCTGATATAAAAATATCTTCTCCTGTGAAATCACTGGGCCAAATGGAATAAAACTTGACAAGAAGCATATATGGGAGGTCCTTTATAAAATTTCCTCATTTCGTCCCGATTGGACTGCAAATATGGATGCCATGGGCACTTCTTTTTTTTTGATTGGCTGATATAAAACAATCTTCTCCTCTGAAGTCGCTTGGCCAAATGGAATGAAACTTCACAGCAAACGTGTATTTGAGGTTGTTTACAAAATTTTCTCATTTCATCCCGATAGGGCAACAAACATGGGCATCATGGGCAATTCTTATTTCTCATTGGTTGATTTGAAAAAAAAAAAAAATTCTGGAACTACATGTACTTGGCCAAAACTGTCAGCCAAACTTGACAAGAAGCATCCACAGAAATTCTTTTATGAAATCAATTTTTTTATTCTGATTGGACGACTAGCATGGCTGCCATAATTCTTGTTTCTGATAGGCTGATATAAAGAAATCTTCTCAGAAATGGCTTGGCCAAATGAAACGATACTTGACTAGAAGCATCGGTGGGAGGTTTTTTACAAAATTTTCTCATTTTGTCCAGATCATGCGACAAACATGGCTGCCATGGGCAATTCTTGTTTCTGCCAGTTGAGTGATACAAGCTCAGCCCTCTGAGCCTCTAGTTTAGCTTTTCATGTACATGTACGAGAAAATAATTCGAATTTACTGCTTTCGGTCAATTTGGCATTCATGTACATACAAATCGAACGCAATAAACACAGGTGTCAAAATCCCTATCACTTGTTACCTAAACAAACCAAACAAATCTCCTATTATGTAATATAACAAACAGTTTGCCGTTTCTAATTAAGTGTCAATTAATAAATCTTATAATAATAAGGTGAACAGACTGACATTCTCTGAAACACCAATAATGTAAAAAAAAAAACGAAAAAGCACATGTAGATGATTTGTAGAAAAGCTTAGAAATAAAATTCTGTGATACTAATTTTTATGCACAAAATAAAACAACAATCCCAAAATTGAACAGCAAATTCAAAAATACCAAATTGAAGGAAAGGAGTAAAGCCAAAATAATTTAAGGACAGAGTTATGCATGAGGGAGATGCTCCTTAGTTCTCACAAATTTTAAAATTTTGTAACAGTTAATTTTAGGTATCAATTTCTAGCTAGTATTGAAATAGTAGAAACTGATTCTGGGGATACAATTATGTACGAACAGTCTCTTAAATGACACATTTATTCTCAAATGGAAATATTGGAAAGTATATATGCATGTGCAGAAGTATGGATCACGTACATTGTAAGGTCCTTTTGAAGATACATGTAATACCAATTAGTGAAAAAACAATGTACATGTATGTGGAAATGATTTTGCAATACAAACCATACCTTTAAAATGTGTACATGTTTTTAGCTCACCTGGCGATTGCCAGGGTGAGCTTTTGCCATCACTTGGCGTCCGTCGTCCGTCCGTTGTTTCTGATTGGCTGATTTTCAAAAATCTTCTCCTCTGAAACGGCTGGGCAGATTGGATCAAGGCTTCATAGGAATGATATATGACATGTCCTCCAACAACCTTCCTCATTTTATATTGATCCAATGAAAAACATGGCCACTGTTGCTAAAAATAGAACTTAGGGGTAAATTGCTGTTTTTTGCTAATAACTCAAAAACAGTTACAGATATCGAAAATCTGACAGGGTAAAATTGATCAGCATGACAAGATCTACCACCCTGACATTTTGAAGGAAATTCCAAAACCCATTTAGGAGTAATTGCCCTTTTTCCGTCAAATTTTCAAAATTTTAACATTTTTTGTCAGTTATCTCCAAAACTATTTGAGATAGAAGTGAAATGTAAATTTGAAAAATGTTTGCCATGTTGAGATCTACCTACCCTGAAATTTTAAGGGGAATTCCGAAACCCATTTAGGAGTTGTTGCCCTTTTTTTGTCAAATTTTCAAAATTTTTTCATTAAAAAATCTTCTCCTCTGAAACCGCTGGGCCGATTGGTTTGAAACTTAATAGGAATGATCTATGACATGTCCTCTACAAACGATCCTCAATTTATTTTGATCTGACATAAAACATGGCTGTCATAGCTAAAAATAGAATACATGTATAGGGGTGAATGTGTTGTTTTTGGCTTATAACTTAAAAACCGTTACAGATATAAAAAATCTGACATGGGATAAAATTGATCAGCATGACAAGATCTACCTACCCTGAAATTTTGAAGGAAATCCCAAAACCCATTTAGGAGTTATTGCCCTTTTTTTGTCAAATTTTCAAAATTTAACATTTTTTGTCATTTATCTCCAAAACTATTTGAGATAGAAGTGAAATGTAAATTTGAAAAATGTTTGCCATGTTGAGATCTACCTACCCTGAAATTTTAAAGGAAATGCCAAAACCCATTTAGGAGTTGTTGTCCTTTTTTTGTCAAATTTTCAAAATTTTAACATTTTTACATTTATCTCCAAAACCATTTGAGATAGAAGTGAAATGTAAATTTGAAAAATGTTTGCCATGTTGAGATCTACGTACCCTGAAATTTTGAAGGAAATCCCAAGACCCATTTAGGAGTTATTGCCCTTTTTTCGTCAAATTTTCAAAATTTAACATTTTTCGTCATTTATCTCCAAAACTATTTGAGATTGAAGTAAAATGTACATTTGAAAAATGTTTGCCATGTTGAGATCTACATACCCTGAAATTTTAAAGGAAATCCCAAAACCCATTTAGGAGTTATTGCCCTTTTTTCGTCAAATTTTCAAATTTTCAAAATTTTAACATTTTGACATTTATCTGAAAAACTATTTGAGATAGAAGTGAAATGTAAATTGAAAAATGTTTGGCATGTTGAGGTCTACTTAAGAGTTGGTTTGTGTAGTTTGAGGTCGGGTTCTGTTACATTTATTTAAGGTTCACCCTTATTCCTGGTCAATTTTATCAACTTCCTGCCAGGACTACCACCAACAGGGAACATATTTTAACATTAAACCTTATGAAAAATAAATCTTCAACAAATTTTTCCTGAACAATTGAAACAATTGCAACAAACTTGGTCAAATAGTTGATTAATTGTCCAATGAAAACCAGACTCCAGGTGAGCGATATAGGCTCTGGTTAGCCTCTTGTTTGTAGATGCTAATTACTGGTGAAAATATAGGTGTATCTAAAACACACTAATAAATACCACAAACGTAATAACCATACACATTTATATTATATACATGTATTCTCAACAAACAACTGCAGATTCATGTATTTGAAAGAATAACATGCCCTTGATATATACTTTCAGATAAGATTTGAAAATGTTTTGTTTTCAATTACCAGTCAATTAAGGGCCTGGTTGTATGAACACCTGTGGTGTTTACTCGAGCATATAATAGCGACAAGCCACATCAACATGACATATCTTTGATCTCCATTGCCGAAAATACTCACCTGGTCAGTTTTGAGATGTTTTTATAACAATGATGGATACATATTCACACTGTTTAATTATTACACAAGACTTTGTATGAAAGTGGTCTTTGATACATGAAATAGTCCAAAAAATGCCATTAAATATTTTAAATTTCACATGGGTAAATTTTAATTCTACAAATTTAAAAATCACATTCAGCTAATTAATGTTGAATTTCGTTGTATTTTTAACTTTCACCTGATGTTGATAATACACATCCCACAGTACCTTGTGACCTCAAGAGTCTCACATTGCGACACAATTGTGATTGTCGGCCATCGCACATCACAATTTTTGACGGATCATAGGAATTGGGACAGTTTTCATCACGGGTCAATTCTACTGGAAAAAAATTTCCGTGGCGGATCGCGAGAATTATAAGTTTCCATTGGTATGAACTGTATGGCTATGTTTACACCTAAAAAATTACTCTTGAGCACAGACTTAACCTGTGCAGTAGAAAACATTTTAAGGCCTATTAGTTTTAACCAAATTTGGTTGTAATGATGTATGGAAGGACCTCTACAAACTCTCCACCTTTGGATCAACAACATGGCCATCAGAGGCCTTCTTTGATTTTTATTGGCCAATTTTCAAAACTCTTCTCCTCTGAAACTACATTATGAAATGATTTGGAACTTTGCAGGATTGATGACAGAAATACCCTCAACAATGATCCACTTTTGGTTGAGATTCACCCGCTCATCTGACCGCTGCTTCTGTTCAAAGTTTCCATTGAAACTATATGAGAAAGTACTCTTTTTGTCATTTTCTCAGAAGCTTATGGGAAGATTGTAACCAAAGTTTGCAGGAATCTCATATGGAAGGACAGATGCAAATGATCCACCTTTTTAGGTCAAAGGTCAAATTTCAAGGTCACTTGGACAATTTCTTTAGCAACAGACCTTACGTTTTCATATGGGCTAATAATTACAGCCTTGAACTGTTTTCTGGTCTTTGGTCTCGTTGTTGTCTGTTTGACACATTCCCCGTTTCCATTCTCTATTCTAATAGACAATGAATAGAATCCAGGTGAGTGATACAGGCTCAGGTGAGGCTCTAGTTCTATGAGTTTTCTTCACATTACCAGTTTGTTTTCCATCTCTTTGTTGTCCTGATATGCACCCGGCTGTCACTGGACGTTAAACAACAATTCATCCATCCTTCTCTTTGAAATATGCTTCAAACAAATAAAATTTTGATATGCTTCCAAAAAGTCATATACATATTTTTGGTCAAAGGGGTTCATGAATTTAATTATTGGTATGATTTTTAAAAAAATTGCATACCAACCAATCCTACCATCCATTAATATGGGTCATTGCTACAGCAAACAAAAAATATTGTAACTTATAAGTCTGGCCAAATTCAATTTTCATCTCCACTAGCCCAAAGGGCCATGCTAGCTATTGTCATCACTTTGCATCCATACGTTCTTTGTCTGTTGTCCATCTGTCACAGTTCATCATCTTCTCTGAAACCACTCGGCCTAATTGAACCAAACTTCGCAGGAATGGCGTATGTCTAAAAATGTCCCCATTTTATTCTGATCAGAGAAAAAACTTGGCCACCAGAGACATTTCTTGATTCTGATTGGTCAAATTTTCAAATTTCTTCTCCTCTAAAACTACTATGCCAAATCTTTTCAAATTTATAGTAATGATGATTAGGAGACCCTGTACAAAGATTCTTCATTTGATGATGATCAGATGCCATATATGGCAGCCATGGTGGCACATGTAGGTTTGCATTGAAGACTAAGGGAAATCACAATTTCAACATCTCCAAATTGAACCAAACTTTGCAGGAATGGTGTATGGTAGGGTGTCTATAAAATTTTCTCATTTTATAATCCCATGAAAAACTGCCACCAGAGGCAATTCTTGATTCTGATTGGTCAAATTTCTTCTCGTAAACCTCTATGCCAAATTTCCCCAACTTTATAGGAATGATGATGTGGAGACTCTCTATAAATACAAATATTTGTCACTTGATATTGATCAGGTGGCACACATTGCTGCTACAGTGGCACATAGGTTTGCATTGAAGCCTATGGGAAATCAGAATTCTGTTTCCTCTGAAACTACAAGGTCAGTAATAACCAAAGTTTACAGGATTAATGTATTGAATTTGAATAATTGAAAACATGATACTAGTTCGGAACTATCTTAAAGTTCTGAAAATTATTTTTTTTAATTTTCCTGTAGTGGTCTTCAAGTCAGCACACAATTTTATTAATCATTTATCTTTGCAAGCAGAGTCTACTCTCCAGGTAAAAAAATGAAAGTACATGTAGTCTTGGGAAAATCCCAAAATAATGCACTTAACAAATGAACAAACTGTTAAACAAGATACCGTTATGGGATGACCATTTGATTTTGAGGAAGTGATGGGAACCCATCAGTTTATAGAATGATCCTAAAAAAAAAATATTCTAGCCATAGAAAAGCTAAAAAAAATTATCTTTGCCATTCACTTGATTTCTTGAAGCAGTGAAAATAAATAATCTAGCCTTCTTATACCTGAAAATAAAGAAATTGTGTATTGCTGACTTTCAAAATATATATTCTTACCTCCGCAAAATTGAACTTATATGTACATTGCCTCCTATATTATTAGCTCACCTGGCCATAGGCCATGTGAGCTATTGCCATCACTTGGCGTCCGTCGTCGTCGTCGTCTGTCGTCGTCGTCGTCGTCTGTAAACTTTTTCAAATGTTATCTCGTCCTAAACTACTGGACCGACTTCAACCTAACTTTGCAGAATTGTTCTTTAGGGCATCTGGAAAATTTCTATCGTTTAAAATTTTTGAAATGTCGAAAAACATGGCTGTCGTTACTATAAATAGAACATAGGGGTAAATTGCTGTTTTTTGCTAATAACTCAAAAACTGTTACAGATATCGAAAATCTGACATGGGGTAAAATTGATCAGCATGACAAGATCTACCTACCCTGAAATTTTGAAGGAAATTCCAAAACCCATTTAGGAGTTATTGCCCTTTTTTCACATTTTTGGCTTTTTTTTATGTTATTATTTCAAAAATCTTCTTCTCTGAAACTACTATTCAAAATCATATGAAACTTGGTAAGATTGTTGCTTAGGGTACCCTGCATAGAACTGGTGTGGGGATTTTTGATTCGTCGAAAAACATGGCCGCTGTTACTAAAAATAGAACATAGGGGTAAATTGCTGTTTTTTGCTAATAACTCAAAAACCGTTACAGATATCGAAAATCTGACATGGGGTAAATTTGATCAGCATGACAAGATCTACCTACCCTGAAATTTTGAAGGAAATTCCAAAACCCATTTAGGAGTTACTGTCCTTTTTTCGTCAAATTTTCATAATTTAACATTTTTCGTCATTTATCTCCAAAACTATTTGAGATAGAAGTGAAATGTAAATTTGAAAAATGTTTGCCATGTTGAGATCTACATACCCTGAAATTTTAAAGGAAATCCCAAAACCCATTTAGGAGTTATTGTCCTTTTTTGTCAAATTTTTAAAATTTTAACATTTTTGCATTTATCTCCAAAAGTATTTGAGATAGAAGTGAAATGTAAATTGAAAAATGTTTTCCATGTCGAGATCTACCTACCCTGAAATTTTGAAGGGAATCCCAAATTCTATTTAGGAGTTATTGGTTTGTGTAATTTGAGGTCGGGTTCTGTTACATTTATTTAAGGTTCACCCTTATTCCTGGTCAATTTTGTCAACTTCCTGCCAGGACTACCACCATCAGGGAACATATTTTAACATTAAACCTTATTAAAAATAAATCTTCAACAAATTTTCCCTGAACAATTGAACCAATTGCAACAAACTTGGTCAAATAGTTGATTAATTGTCCAATGAAAACCAGACTCCAGGTGAGCGATACAGGCTCTGGTGAGCCTCTTGTAGTATACTAGTATATATATATATGTTAAGGTTGTGAGCACAAGCCAAAATGGAGGTTATTATTCATTATTTCATGTTTCCCATATAATTTAGAATATTATTAGCTCACCTGGCCATAGGCCATGTGAGCTATTGCCATCACTTGGCGTCCGTCGTCGTCGTCGTCCGTCGTCGTCGTCGTCTGTCGTCGTCGTCGTCGTCGTCTGTAAACTTTTTCAAACGTTAACTCGTCCTAAACTACTGGACCGACTTCAACCTAACTTTGCAGAATTGTTCTTTAGGGCATCTGGAAAATTTCTATCGTTTAAAATTTTTGAAATGTCGAAAAACTTGGCTGTCGTTACTATAAATAGAACATAGGGGTAAATTGCTGTTTTTTGCTAATAACTCAAAAACCGTTACAGATATCGAAAATCTGACAGGGGTAAAATTGATCAGCATGACAAGATCTACCTTCCCTGAAATTTTGAAGGAAATTCCAAAACCCATTTACGAGTTATTGCCCTTTTTTCACATTTTTGGCTTTTTTTATGTTATTATTTCAAAAATCTTCTTCTCTGAAACTACTATTCAAAATCATATGAAACTTGGTAAGATTGTTGCTTAGGGTACCCTGCATAGAACTGATGTGGGGATTTTTGATTCGTCGAAAAACATGGCCGCTGTTACTAAAAATAGAACATAGGGGTAAATTGCTGTTTTTTGCTAATAACTCAAAAACCGTTACAGATATCGAAAATCTGACATGGGGTAAATTTGATCAGCATGACAAGATCTACCTACCCTGAAATTTTGAAGGAAATTCCAAAACCCATTTAGGAGTTATTGTCCTTTTTTCGTCAAATTTTCATAATTTAACATTTTTCGTCATTTATCTCCAAAACTATTTGAGATAGAAGTGAAATGTAAATTTGAAAAATGTTTGCCATGTTGAGATCTACATACCCTGAAATTTTAAAGGAAATCCCAAAACCCATTTAGGAGTTATTGCCCTTTTTTGTCAAATTTTTAAAATTTTAACATTTTTGCATTTATCTCCAAAACTATTTGAGATAGAAGTGAAATGTAAATTGAAAAATATTTGCCATGTTGAGATCTACCTACCCTGAAATTTTGAAGGGAATTCCAAATTCTATTTAGGAGTTATTGGTTTGTGTAATTTGAGGTCGGGTTCTGTTACATTTATTTAAGGTTCACCCTTATTCCTGGTCAATTCCTGCCAGGACTACCACCATCAGGGAACATATTTTAGCATTAAACCTTATGAAAAATAAATCTTCAACAAATTTTCCCTGAACAATTGAACCAATTGCAACAAACTTGGTCAAATAGTTGATTAATTGTCCAATGAAAACCAGACTCCAGGTGAGCGATACAGGCTCTGGTGAGCCTCTTGTTTTATTCCTGTTCACGTGAGGGTAAAGTACAAAACGCATTGACAGAAAAAAAAATAGTGTCAAAACACACAAATAGTAGTCTTACTGTGTTAATGGAATTAAAACACATTGGGTACTTTCAAAAAGCCTTAAGAGTTAATGATGCAACAGTTTAATTGCACCAGAATATGTTTTGGCAGTATTCTAAATAGTTAAATATCTCAGTTATAAAAAAAAATATTGGAAATGGTTGTCAGTTTCATTGGTCTATGCACAATATTTTTCAATTGAAAAAGATCCGGTTAAAAATAGAGAAGAATTACTCGTTCAGCATCAATGTGCTCACCTTGGCGTTTCGTTAGTGAAATTTAGATTTACATGTACCTTCAATGCATGTAGTAAATAACATCTTTTGTCAAAATTCACAAGAAAACTGAGGATAATCATGTTAGATTACATATTTAGTAAATGGTTCAATAAATTATTTCCAAATATTTAAGTCAATAATCAAATTGTTCTCCCTGGGCCCTTTTATCATCTGAGTACCAATACTATCTAAATTTACTAATTTGGTGTAATTACGACCTAATTGCTGCTTATATTATGATTATGAAAATTTGTACCCTTGACTGGTTCCACCTGTAATTAATCCAGATTCTGCATAGAAACATAATTTATGAATAATTTTGTCATTGTAGGAAAAATGTATTTATCATATAATCATCACTCTACTGGAGATGATAGGTTTTATTCTGAAGATGAACACTGCAGAGATTCAGACGATGATTCAACTGAGACAGATCAGGAGGAAATTGAACAAGCGTTATATGCTCAGATTCATTACTGTAATGACGAGGTATATCAGGGAGACGTGAATGACAAACAATCTTTTAAATTTGAATGTACTGAAAATGGAGCTGTTAAACTTAATAAAATTTTGTTGGAAGATAAAACATTTTCTGTTGCATTGATAGAAAAGGGCCTCATATCAGTAACAGATTCAGACATAACATCCATAAACATTAAGAAAGGAAAGAAAAAGAATCAGCTAGTTGAAAGTTCAAAAATTAAATCAATGAAGAAAAAAGATGTTATTATAATTGTAGATTCTCAGACATCTGATGCAATAAGTGTTAGTTCTGATGTTTTAAACCTTAGTTCTGAGCATGCTCAGACATCTGATGCAGTAAGTGTTAGTTCTGATGTTTTAAACCTAAGTTCTGAGTATGATATTGAAAGTGATTGTATGCTGTTAGATGAAACCATAGAAGATATGGGTGATATTGTCTTGAATGTTGATAACAAGACTTTATTAGATAATCTTACTGTCAGGAATATCAAAGAAAAAGATGACGCAGGTAACGATATACTTGAACTAGTACTTACACTTGGAAATAATAAAGTTTATTTTTGTAAAAAAGAAATCAGTAATATTTACTACACTGAATTTTCTTTGTTATTCCTTTGATAATAATATAATTCTTTGCAAATGCCTGTAAGTTTTTCCATTAAAACTAGTAAGACAAGAAACAGTTGTTTTTCTCAGAAAATTGTTACGTATTCAGTCAGTGCAGTGTATATCTAGGATAAATTAGTAGCACAGGCACTCACTAATGGTAATGTTTTATTGTTAATCAAATATAAGATAACAAATATTTTCAGCTCTTCTATAGCTGGTCTTCATCGTATAGTCACACTTAGGTCTTACAGCTGTAAGCACAGAAATAAATCTGGCTGCATTTCATTGCAAACTCAAAAAGCTTCTAGCATTGGTTTAAGTAAATTCTTAATTTGCTCAGTGTTGGTCATGTTTCATCTGTTCAATTGAAGCTTTACTCAGATGAGATAGAATAGAGAATGGAAACATCGAATGTGTCAAAGAGACAACAACCCGACCAAAGAGCAGAAAACAGCCCAAGGCTACCAATGGGTATTTGATGCAGTGAGAAAAATTCCACACCCAGATTGGGCTAAGCTGGCCCCTAAACAATAATGCATACTATTTTATATAAACAAATTTTACAAAATAAGAAGCAAAGAAATGTAACAAATGCCCAAGATATATGTGTTTACCTTTGCATAAATTGGCATTGTGTCATATAAAATACTGAATGGGGCAACAACCAAAAGTACATAATAAGAAATTCTAAATTACATTACATGGATTTTATATCCAAGTGTATTTTGTAAGTTAATGCCTTGTCTTGAGAAATTTATTTCCATACATTCTTTTTATAATTTCAAATTAAAACAATAATTACTATATTTTGCAGAAAATTGGTCTATACTGGACAGAGACAGATTTCAGGGTAATCCATTGCTGGGAAGATATTATAAATCTCCATCCTATAGATGTTATAATTGTAATGAAATTGGTCATTTGTCAAAAGTATGTCCACAGCCAAAGGTATGAACACAACATACGCAATACTAGGAAGTCATCTCCACATTTAATGCAAGTAAAATTACAGTAAATGCAAGAATATGCAAATGTAACATATATTTTACAATCTATTGAATTTGGTTGTTTATTTTTGAAGTGAATGAATTCATATCTCTTTAATATTTGATAGTGGAATCTTCTGCTACTGTACACTTTAGATATATATTTCGGTTGATATTATCAATAGTAACATCATTAAGAAAGTTGAGGAGGAACTATTTCAAGTATCCTCTGTGTCCTTTGTGCCAAGCATGACAGATAAATCCTTGATTTAAATATAGATTCTGGGTCAAGTACGGTATACATGTACATATTTATAGTTCCTGTGTGTTTTCTTCTGTTCAAGAAGTGATTCAGTTTACTATAAACAAAGTATGGCATATGCACTTGTATACTTCCTGTGTATTTTTACTATCCTTTCAAGGATCGATTCTGTTCATTAAATTAAATGTTATACTTATATATTCATAAAATGAATTAAAAAATGTCAGTCAAAATGTCTAAAGAATAACAAAAAGGGTATGTGTACGAATCAATATTTTTTTTTTGCAAGAATATACACCATCATTAAAAGAGTTTCTATTGAGAAAAAAATGAGCGATGACTTGTTTTTTTTTACCAGTAGAACTGTCAACCTTTAAACCAGAAGACTTGTTGACATGTCAACTTATCAACCAGTTAACTCATATATCCATAATATTGTAGAACCGTATACATGTAGAATTGTCGTCCTGTAGGAACATATGCATGTATCAGTGACACGTAGACATGTAGACTTGTAGTTCTGTAAGACTTCCTATGGAATGTTTTGTTTTATTCCAATGTAAACTATTGGAGATATTTCAATCATAAACTTTCATAACAGTTTCATATCATTTGATTGAAACAAACTAAAGTTAGAGAACGGAAACCAATTTCATGACACTGTTTTATACCCCTTTATAAATGGAAAAAGTGGTAAGTTTGCCGTTTCCACACTCTAACTTTACCTTGCCTCAACCAAATGTTATGAATTATATACAAAATGCTTATTACTGCCAATCTCAGATCAAGTTCGAATTTGGGTGGTGTCACTTTCACCATTCTCGACTTATGTCACTTTATAAGTAGAAAAATTGCTGAATTTGCCGTTTCTGCACTCTAACTTTACTTTGCCTCAACCAAATGTAATGAAACTTATACATAATGCTTATTACCACCAAACACTGATCAAGGTCGAATTTGAGTGGCGTCACTTTCATTGTTCTTGGGTTATGCCCCTTTATAAATTGAGAATTGCCAAATTTGCTGATTTGCAGACTCTATGACTTTTACTCAATCAGTTTCAAAGAAAACAAAAGGTCAATAGGTTTGAATTAGTACATTAACTCTTTCATATTTATAACAGGGGCATCCATGTCCCATGGACACATTCTTCATTTATTTCTATGGGAAACCCCAAAAATGAATTCAGTGTATAACTACGCATGGTAGGTAATATTTCTCACACCTCTCATTTTATTCATACTATACTTATGCATATGAATTGTTGTTTCAATTATATATATATTGGTCAGATTATTTCTCTCACCGGAACTACTTAAATCTATACTGTACTTGGGCCTAGATTCTTACATGTAAAAGTGTTATAACCTTTTGTCTTAACCAATCATCAGCAACTGCAAGTTGATTAAAATTTGATGAATAACTGGTTCAGAAATTGACAAAGAATTAGAGAAAAAAATTTAAAACTTGTCATTCTTTAAATTTTGAAATAATGAAGGCAGAAGGGATATAATGGATAAATTCTTGACACCAAAACCATACAGCCATGAGGCAAATGTTCCAGCAAAGAGAAAGTTCTTCTGTAGCTGTTCTTCATCCAAAAGTCACAGTTAGGTCTTCAGCACAGAAGTAAATCTGGCTACACTTCATTGCAAGCTCAAGACAGCTTCTAGCATTGGTGTAAGTGTTGGTCATGTTCATCTGTTCGATTGAAGCTTTACACAGATGAGAGCTTACATGTATATCAACAAAATTCACACAATAACAAGCAAAAAAATCTTAGAAATAGTCATAATTTGCCTGACAATTTCATCTAAGCCACTTATTGGATACCTTCCCTTTGTATAGTATTATAATATGTTATTTTTATTTACAGAAAGTAATTGTGTGTTATTTATGTGGAATGAGTGGTCATAGTGGTAAATCTTGTGTAAATCCTATCTGTTATAACTGTAATAAACCAGGCCATAAAAATGCTGAGTGTACTAGTTCTAGAAGGTCTCGTTATACAGATTGTCACAGGTGTCAGATGTTAGGACATACATCTTATGTAAGTAGCCATATAATTTATTTACAGTGATAATTTGGTGGTTTCCTGATTGGCCACTATATATTGTGGTCGTGACAAAGACTATGGCCACTATTTGCCACGCTATTTTACCGTGGCATGCCATTATATATCGAGTGTCAAAGTTAATCTGTCCATTATCTTAATACAATCCAAGCGAATCTCCTTTAAGTTACGTAACTTGTTGAAAAGTGTATTAACAGATGGATTAATTAATACATTCATGATTCAAAGTATGTCGTTTATCCAATAATTCTTTGTATTTAAAAATCATAATGTTTTTACAAAAATATGCAAATATTGTAAACTTATGCAAGTAAAGAAAAATACAAAATGTATTTTTTGGTTCTTGTATTGCTTTGTATATGGAAATTATCCATTTGTAGTTCTGATGGTTAGGCAATGTTTTGATATTTAAAATATCCACTGTAGACCTTCTATGACTATTTATTCGATAGATGTATATATAAAATTAACTCAATCATTCTTTGAAACTACGGTTTAATCGTAAGCTGACTATTAAAACCCCGTTATTTGGAATAACAGGTGTTTGAAAAGAAAACCGATGTTACCAATTAATATATCACTGGGACATTCATCTGCTACCACATTCCTTGCCACGAAAGCTGCCACGAAAGCTGCCACGATGTGGCCATGATGTTGTCAGCGTGGATGGCTACAATAATACTTGCGTGGCATGGTCAGATTGCCACGGTAAAATCATGTTTTTTCCGAAAACCACTCTGCGAGATCTGTATGTTGAAATCCAATAATCCATTTCAGTTGTTCCTTTGAATTTTATGATTAATAAATCTCTTCGTAAGCTCTTAGTCTGTTACGAGTGACAATTATTTGTAACTTTCGTTGTCAGAAGAATAAAAAAAAAGTTTTTGTTAAACTTTATTATTATACTATTAGATCAACACTTTATTTGTTATAAAAAAAAGAATTTAGAATCTAGTCTTAAACTTACAATTTCATAGAAAAAGATTGTCCATATAAAGTCAAACAAAACAGAGTTGAATGTAACTTCCTTAATAGTAAAAAATATTAGAATTTCACTGGATTATTTTAGACTTCTTTGAGTCAGTTTAGATAAAAATATTGTTGCTGCATTCCATGCCAGTATACCAGTTTTCATATGTGAAATTTTAATGACAGAATTAATTTTTTGTGAAATTTCAGGAATGTTCAGAGATATGGAGACAGTTTCACCTAACAGTAGGTACTTTAATATAATATTATTATATGAATACTTAGTGCTAATCAAACAGACCCAATTGATATTTAGTACACTGTATTTGAAATATGAATTGACCTAATTCCAATTTGCCATTTATTATTTCCCCGATTTCTTACTGTGACAGAGTCTCTGTTAATGTATATTGGGCTATGTAATATATATGCAGAATTTTTGGAAAGATTACAAATCGTTCCTATGGCATCTGCCTCGAAACCGAAAGTGTGACCTCTTAGATACAGTCGGACATTAGTACACAAAATGTAGTTCCAATGATGACAGCATTTTTTAAATTACAAAGTTCTTTATTCTTGTTGATCGTGTTGATAATATCTGAACTAATATTTTTAACTTATATAAAACTTGATTGTTTACCGAAATTACCATGTTATTAAAATGAAGTTAACGCAGAATTTATCTATCATAACAAATCTACAAGAAACAGCTTCCCAATTCGTTGTTGGGAACTTTACTTTTTAAATTAATTCATTGTTAAAACTAATTGCACATTTACAAATCTGACGATTATTACCCATTATTTGAGAAAAAATACTTTAAGATTATCTATTAATATAACTCAGACATCCGCTTTTGGAATCTAAATGTTTTATGCAGGGATCGGAAATTTTCAACAGCCTCTGTCGGGCATTTCTTTGATTGACATGAATTGTTAGTTTTAACTCTCTTTAGCAATTTCAACACACGATCTTATTTCATACAAATGTTGTTATGCATGATTTATTAATGTTTTTGGTAAGACCTGAAATAAATGTCATGTGTATCAACTCTTTAACATTCTGTTCGGCATTGTTTCTGTATTTGTGTATTGATAATTTCGATGTTATAGGTGTCTTCTTTGAGGTCAGTGTTTGGTACATATAAATAGATCAACATGATCAATAGAAAAATGGACCACACAACGACGTAGAATGAATTAAATAAATGAATAAATAAATTCAAGTTTCAATACTTTGAAATCTGTCTATGAAAGTCTCCCTGAAAGATGAAATTTTTATTCCTTTTTCATATTTAACTACAAAGATTCACGGATGCTCAATGGATTATTTACTAAACTACACGTGCAAAAAATGGCAACAATGTGGAAATCTTCAAGTTTTGCCGAGTTAAATATAACAAGGTGTTTCTAATCTTCTCAAGTTTATGATTGTGAACTGTTTGATCGTCCGATACATACCTTGAAATGGATTTTTTTAATTTGAAAGCAGAAAGGTGTGCAAAATGCCTGATCGATTGTTATTGGTGAATGACCTCAATATTGAACTTTGGACATTGTTGACCGGTCATAAGGTGTACAGTAATTATATTTAAGCGTAATAAAAGCACAGACACATTTAATGTAAATTGTCATGCGAAGTAAAATTATGATTTAATAACAGAAAATGTTGGTGACAAGGAAGTTTGAAGGGTTGTCATATCCTTGTGTTGATTTTCTTAAGTTTCTGTTGCGAATTTAGTGTGGATGATATTTGTTTATTCGTACGTTCATTTATAGGATTTGCTAATTTGACTTTATTTTGTTTGTTTACATTCTGTACAATATTGTCAAACTGTAACAGGAATCAACAATTACTCTCAATTATATTTTTTTTTTCAAAATGAAAAAAAAATGTTTATTGAATACAATTTTTGTCACGCCTGTGACGAAAAGTGGAAAAGGCGAGATATAGGTATTACTTTCAGGCGGCGACGGCAGTGTAACCTTTTTAAAAACTTATATGGTCAATAGATAGTTTTTGGTCTGACACCTAACTTTTGACCTTGACCTCAATTTCATGGATGAGTGACCTGCGTCACATTTTCATGGTAAGTCCATTTCTTAGCTATTGTAATACCTAAGCCCACCATATCTGGTCAATAGATAGTTCTTAGTGGGCACATGCCAGCCTGACACTTTTCTTTGGATCTTGACCTAAATTTCATGTATGTGTGACTGTCACATTTTCATGGTTAAATCCATTTCTTAGGAACTATAATACCTAGACCCACCATATTTGGTCAATAGATACTTATTGGTCAGTACATGTCAGTCTGACACCTGCCTTTGACCTTGACCTCAATTTCATGGTTGAGTGACCTGTGTCACATTTTCGTGATTAAGTCCATTTCTTAGCAACTATAGTACCTAAGCCCACCATGCCTTGTCAATAGATAATTCTTAGTAGGCACATTGCTGTCTGAAACCTCTCTGGACCTTGACTTCAATTTCATGCTTGACTGACTTTGTCACATTTTCGAGAAGTCCATTTCTCAGCAATGTAATACCTAGACCCACCATATTTGGTCAATAGTTAGTTCTTAGTGGCTACATGTCGGTATGGCAACGGCCTTTTGATCTTGACCACAATTTCATGCTTGAGTGACTTGTTTTGTGTTTTGGGAATATGCCCATTTCTCAGCAATTGCAATACATAGACCAATTATATTTGGTCTATAGATAGTCCTTGGTGGGTACATGGCTGTCTGAGACCTTCACATGATTTTCACAATTCAGTCACATTCGAACACCTCCACTAAGATTTCGAATATTGACACTAAAACTTTACTATTGCTAAAAGCTAATAGTCCAGTCAAACTAAGTTTTAACCTCAAACTAATTGCAAAAGAAAATGTTTTAGTTCTAATCTATAGCATTAAGCCCCAAATATACACAGAAAAAATTCTCCTAAAATATAACTTGAGGAAAACTAAAAATCAGCATTTTTAATTTCCTATGAAAATTAACATTGGAAAGGGGAGATAACTCCGCAAAAATGAGTCTTTTTTTATCAGGTTTTGGTTGATTTTCTTAAAATTCATGTAAAGTATGATATTTTGATGGGGTTATAAGTTCGTATTTGACTAAATTATATAATCTTCTGCTCATGAAATGTACAAAACCGAAGTGTTATGGGTATTTTTATTTTTTTTTGCACATTTGTCATTAAAGAAATTGCAAATTTGTGGCTTTGTGACCATTTTGAAAAAATAATGTGAAATTTTGGTATTGTTTATATCTGTAAATTATATTTGTTTAGCATCTACCTTGTTTAAAGAAACTTTAAACCACAAAAAGAAGAATGTATGTTTAATCATTTTTATTAAATTTGAGATTCTTTACCTTGACATGTTGAAAAATTTAATAAATGGTCAACTAATGAATTGCAAAATCTAGGTTGTAGCTTGATAAAAGATATGAAAACACCTTTAGAGTTGTTTGTTATACTCTAAAGACGGCTAAAATATCAAGAATCAGTACATTCCGCTCAATAGAAGCGGTAAAGTTATAATTTTGTATCAATTTTTATTGATATTTCTGCCTTTTTTGCAGAGTTATCTCCCATTTTTCAATGCAAATCTCCATAAGAATTTTAAAATCATGATTTTTTAGTCTTCCTCAAGTTAGATTTTGTTGGACTTTTTTCTGTGTATATTTGGGGTATAATGCTAAAGATTAAAACTTAAAAATCTTCTGTTGCAATTACTTTAAGGTTAGGGTCAAATTTATGCTAGCTTGACTGGACTATAAGCCTTTATACACATTGAACTCTTACTGAAAATGATGTCCTAGTTTCCATACCATGGAATGTATTTCGATTTTGAAAAAAACTCAATATTTCAGGAAAAAAAGGAATACATTCAGTGTAATTGATCTCACATAACAAAGAACAAATCTGTGATAAAATTCAATTTGAAATTATACACAACTACAGTTGCAATCTTTCCACCACTGCTTTCCAGCATTTTGATTTCCGTGAAATTATGATTATTAATAATAATGTAAAACTTACAGTATTATGTATGGTAAGTGACATGATATGTAAATACCCCTAGGCAATTAATGTTGTTTTCAATTTTTGAACAGGTTATACGATATAACCTACTTTGAGGCAATTTACGCTTCATAAACTGCAAAGCATTTTATGTGTTAGCGTAAAGTGACAAAAGTAGGTTATTTATAGATTCTCCTTCAGGTACGAATTCTTCCACCCGAGATAGTTAAATTTTCGATTTTCAACACGTGAGCTTTTGCGAGCGAGTTAAAATCAAAAATTTAAATATTGAGGGTAGAGAAATTCCATAACCCATGAGTAAATTGGAGGAGAATCTGTTTCTCCCATGATTTTTGACAAAAGCCTCAAGGAAATGTCTTTGCTATGTAGTTTGTTTACATAGACGTCATATTAGGGCTTTTCTAGTTTATTGTTCCAATAACTGTAGAAAAAACGGCAGTAATTCCCACTTAGAAATTTAATCAGCGGGAAGTGGTTAAAAATATTATGTATTTTTATCCCACCAATTAAACACATCAAGAATATCTCAAACAAGTATTATCTTTTCCAAAATTTATAACAATCCTTATAATTTTTTTTTTTTAATTTTCTGATCCAAAATTACAGGCAGAATCACTTAAATAACTAATGCGAATGTATAACTAAAGAATATTTAAATCGCATACTTCAAAGTAAAACGTTGGTGACGTCATGATACCCAAAGTAGTTATACAATATAATCCAACTTACTCAAACATTAACAACCAATCAAATTGTCCGTTACAATTCAAATTAAATCATTAGATTTGATAGCCATAGTTAATTTCTAAATGAAAATTTCACACAGTTTAACTGAATGAGGTTATGGTATTGTATTTTGATATTTTCCTGGAAAGTTTAATGATTTACGCATCAATGACAGTTTTTATTTATCAGTTTATGCCATAAGTGCATTGCTAATAAAAACTTAGCAGCCATGAACATCACAACTCTGTCCTGCAAATATTGAAGTGTGGTAATGTTATCATTCATTTACTTGCTGCTTTCAGACAAACCATGGTTTATTAGTCAGAGGAAAAAGACATGAGAATACCAGAAAATACTGCCCAAACTGTGCTGGAGATGATCATTTTGATTATGTAAATACATTATAGCGAAAAGAATGTAATAAATCACAAAACATTTTAAGGCCTTTTATTTTTATTTAATTGGTTTACGGATTTTTTTTTTAAAAAATAGGGTCGGTCGGTCGGGAAAAAAAAGAAAAAAAAAGAGGGAAAATCATGTACTTTTGAACAATCTTGGTTATATTGCCAAATGTACAAAGGTTGCAAATGATCAGTTAATTCCCTCTTTTGAAACCCAAATATCAGAACATCTATCTTGAAAGGTGTTGTTCAGTAGACCGTTCCCTTTTTAAGGGACCGACTCATCAACTACAAGTTGTACAACATTAAATGAGTGGATTCGATATCTTACGGAATCAAGATATTCATACAAAACGAACTTAAAAGTGGCATGGATTCTATTAAGAAATTCGTTTCATAAAACGTGTTTCGGAAATTGGCATCAACTAACGTCTATAAATAGATTTTTTTTTTGGGGATCATGTTTACAAGTATTTTATTGATGGATAATCTATTTTTAGACGAATTGGAATATAATCTTTTATGAAATTTTGATGCAAAAGGGATTTTAATTTATTTTTATTTTTGGAATGGCTGATTTCAGAGGGTCGGCGGTAATAAAAAACCAAAATTTTCAATTTTATTTTTTTTCTTCAAATCGGCAAAATCGGGTTGGCGGATCCGTAAACCAACTAATTAAAAATAAATGGCCTAAGGCTATTCCTGAAATAATGTGCTTGGAGGTCAGAATGCAGATTCTGAGAGTTGAGATAAGAAATCCACGTGCACTTTACCACCAAACCATCTACTCAGGCTTTTTACATAATACGCTTAAAATAAAGCTGTACATTCTTTACGAGAAGTATTAGTCTAATATAAAGTTTACATTAAAATGCTATTCCATGTCAAAAGAACCATTAAACTCATTAGAATTGTAATTAAAACAATTCCGCAAAACTTGGGCGCATGTTTCATATATTATGACGTCCCAAAGGGGGAAGTAACTCGTTGATGTAAACGATGGCAACCAACTCATTTTTGGCTTGTTGCTTCGAGTATTTGGGGTGAGAAACAGAATCAAACACCATGGAAAGTACAAGACTGGAAAATCTCAGACACCCTGGGGCAAGATTTCAACGTCTCCAACTTGGCAAGCCTCGTTGGAGGACTGGGAATCTTAGATTTAAGGGTATAGAATTAATATTCTTTGTAATACATGTACTTGTATTTATATATTTGAATTTTTATAGGAATGTGAAGAAGAAAGAATGGACAGACATGTTTTACCATCTTATCCTTTTATCTCGCAATATAGAAAATCTGATGTCCGAGTAAATAAAAGACATCTAGGTATAAGAAATTTATATGCTTTCAATTAAATATTTCTTTAAATCACAATTAGTACAGACAAAAACACTCATGAAGAAAAAGAAAAATATTAGTGGTCTTGTTGGATGTAGAAATTCATTGTACAAACATTTTTGCTGTATATAGAATTGTATATTGTAATATTTCCCAAAGTTTAGGTTAATTACATGTAATATGTATTACTTACACTTTTTGAACTTTGCAGCTAACCAAATTTTGTATTTAAATGGTTTGCAATTGAATGCTTTCAAATTATTACCTCCCCTGATTTCTAACCTAAGATATGCCTTTTTATTAGCTCACCTGGCCTAAAAGGCCATGTGAGCTTTTGCTATCACTTTGCATCTGTCGGTCGTCTAACCTGATTTCTCATTTTCATCTTCTTCTCTAAAATCACAAGTTCAAATGGAACCAAACTTGGCAGGAATGTTAATGGGATGGTTCTATACAAAACTTATGTTTTTTGTGCCGATCGGATATTCAACATGGCTACCAGGAGCAGATAATTTATTCTGATAGGACTTATCTTTAAAGCTCTTCTTGTCAGAAACTACTGAGCCAATTGAATTTGGATGAACCTCTACAAAACTTATGTTTTTTGTGCCAATTGGAAATTCAAGATGGCCGGGCTTAGTTTAACATTGGACCTTATGGGGAAATTTGTACAAAGGTCTTCTTGTAAGAAAGTACCAAGCTAATTGAAATGTGTTTATGTATGAACAAGCATTGGATGAACCTCTACAAAATATATGTTTTTTTTGGTGATCTGAAATTCAAGATGGTCACCACAGCTGGACTTAGTTTAACATTTTTAACATTGGACACTGGAAGAATTCTTTACATATCTTATCTAGAAGTGCTGGACACTGTAGAACAATTCCTTACAGATATTATCTAGAAGTGCTTTGTCATTTGTGGTTACTTAAAATCTAGGTGAGCGGTTAAGGCTCCATGGAGCCTCTGGTTGTATTTCACTATTAATTTACACTGCATTTTATGTTAAAATAAAATTTAATATAAAAATTCACACGTGTGCAAACTTGAAAATCTTACTTATGTGCAAAGTATCCTGACTTTTTGTCATAACATCAAAATTTAAAATGATTCAATCAAATAAAAAATTGACAAAATTTGATTTGTTTGTCAAAAATAGTTGGCCCAAATTTTGACACTTTGCTTCCAACCAAATTACCACTTTTATTTATGTTAACTCATTCAAACTTTTTGAATCATTAAATTAGTATATTCTGTTGAAATTTTAAAACATAAACCGTCTAACAATGTTTTATAAGGAACTAAAAAAAATATGGAAGAAATATAGTAAATTTATGAATAAGATTATATTTGTAGACAACAGAAATTGTGCATTAATTGTGATCTTGATTTGAGATTCACCATTTTATTGTTCAAAAATGTTTGATTTTTTTCATTAAATTATGAAATCTCATCCCTTATGTTCCTTAAATTCTTAAACATACTCTTTTAATCGTCCAAATTGCACCACAAATTTGGGAAGTTTTGACAAAAATTGATCACATGCACAGAATTTTATATGTAGAAAATATGTGACATGATAGCATTTAACCCAGTTCACTGATGAAAAGTTTTTGCAGGAATAAATAACATTGTTTTCATTGATTGTGGTATAATTTATGAGGGGATTTAAGGTTCCACAGTGACCACAATTCCTTGTCAAAATAAGTCTAAACTCTTCTAAGATATGTAAAAATGTTTTGTAAATGAATGACCCCTTAACATCATGTACAGGGTTCTCACTAAGAATTTTTCATGATGAGTCCTGGGACTCATCCTTTTTCAGAATGCTGAGTCCCAGGACTCATCGCCACTTTTTACCGTACATTCCTGCATGAGTTTGACCATGGTAGGACTATTTTACTATTGTTAAAGTTTAATTAAAAACATGTGCTGCCTTAAAATACTGACGAATATAATTTAAAAAAAAAAAATTCAACATATGCAATGGTACTCCAAGCTTGGAAGAAAATTTCTGTTACAGATATGAGCAAAAATCTTTGCACCTTTTGACACAACTTTATTATTTATTATTGCCATTTTATTTTTTAATATTTATTTATCTTATTTTATAATCATTAGTATTATTATAAAAAAGCTATGGCCAATGAAAAATCAAGAGAATTCCGATTGCCGCCATTTTCTAGCTTACTTTTTGTCGTTTCTCTCCCCTTCCCCTTTGATCTTCAAGAAAACGAAAAATGGCGGCTCAAGATTTTTTATGAAAATAGCGGTCTTCGGACGCAGCTGATTAGATCTACATGCGTCCCAGGGACGCATGAGTTTGAAGGATGAAGCGTCGTCCAATTTTAGCGCGTCCAGGACGCATATATGCGCCTTAACGAGAACCCTGATGTATAAAATATGTGTGATGCTAATGTCTAAAGTTTCTATTTTTCCAGAAAAACAGCAAGAAGCATGGGAGGTTCCAGTGAAAAGAAGAAAATTAGATGAGGATTTTAATAGAAATATATCACTTAATGTACAGAATAATAAATCAGACAGGAAAAAAACCAAAGATAATGAGAAATTAATTTCTGGTGTGAAAAATAATCATAACAAAAGAAAGAAAACAAAGAGTAAAGAAAAGACAAAGAAGGAAGAGACTTTTCGTAAAATGATGGAAAATGATTCATACACTTTTGAAAAAAATACTAAGAAACACTTTAAAGATAGAAATATGAAAAATGGCAATAAGAAGAAAAAGGAAAAGAAGATTAAAGATAGTTTGCAAAGGAATAATAAGAAGAAAAAGGAAAAGAAGATTACAGATAGTTTGCAGAGGAATAAAAGTATATTTTTATTTGAAAATTATGTTTGATCACATCCAATCATATGCAAAATTTAAATGTTCAAGTGGAATTTTCTAAATTATTTGCATGATCTTGACTTTTTGTCAAATTTAAGGAAGTAAGATTTCCATCTTCAAGCCACATTTTTTCATATTTTGATAAATTTACTTTGATACATTACCAAGTTGGGAGTTTTTTTTTGTAAAAATTTATAAATATAAATCTGACTTATCTTTCTCCATGAGTAAAATTTAAAAACTTTACTGCGAAAGTATTAACCCCCACCCCTGAAAAAGTTTTTTATAAAACCATAATCACCCTTATCAATTGAAACCATTGTCTGCTAAAATTTTTTAGTGTCTTGAAACTGAGAAACAACTTGTAGTTTGTACAGTTAAGAATTTTATCCTAGGTTGGTTTATGGTCATATTTTGTTAATCAGCAGTGTCTATTTTGTTTTAGTTTTATGGAAATTTAGTAAAAAATTTTTAATACTGTGGATTCATTTATTTTCGTGGATAGAGAATAAAGGGCAATTTTTTGGGATATGTAAATCGTGGATTGCTGGCTTAGGGCTGTTCCAGAAAACATACATGGGAGGGGGGAAGGCACTTGAAAATTGGAGTAATCATCCATAGAAGTGATTTTATTTCACTTATACCCACCCATAGAAGCTTTATAGGCACCAACAGAATCAAATTAAATAGTTAAAAAAGCATGATTTTGAAAATTCTGCAAATCTGGATTATTAATTATGCTGATTTTTAAAAATAAAAACAAAAGAATGCTTTTTAAAATCATTTTAATATCAACTTAGTTTTTATTTTAGCAAATTTGTCATGTAACTTTGTGTTTATATATTCACATCCTTGTGTTTGTATCAAATTATTTGAAAAAGAAAACAGATACCCCCACTTGCACATAATTTCTGAATGGGCAAAAAACTGGTATAGTAAAATTTACAATAACCAAATTCGAACTTAATCTGTATTATAAATGATAAAAAGCATGGTGTATAAGTTTTAAATGATCATGATCAATAAGGCAAACTAAAGGTAAAAACTTTAAAAAACACTTTCATTTTTCATATAAGCACCCACAGAAGCATATTTTGAGGTTCAGCAATGGACCATATATGCACTTTCCACTCACTAACAACCAAGTAGATAATTTTTATATTTTGCCTTCCCCCCATCCCATGTATGTTTCGCTGGAACAGCCCTTAGAAAAAAATTTAAAAGTTGTTTAAACTTAAATTCGTTGTTTGGCACATCAGATATCATGAATATACTTTGACAAAATTTGCTGATCAGACTTTGATATTGTACAGTAAAGTACTGATTTTAAGTGCTTTTTGATTATATGTTAAGAGTATACCCAGGGATCACCACAGAATGAAAATCAAGGGTGGGGGAGAGATGTTGTGTCGTGTTCGTTCGCATCCCTCCTTCGGCATAAATGTGTCCTAAGAAAGAAAAAAAACTTAACATACATCTTGATTATATTACTATATATATATATATATATATATATCAAGGATAAAACATAACAGCACAGTAAGCACAATTGTCATGTTGAGCACTAACAAATGTTTGTAACTCATGTCTTGTTCAGTTGTCCCTGCTGTCTTCTTCATTCAGTTCACCAAGGCCTATGCTTCTGTTCCACAAAGTAGCTACTCTTTGGTAGTTAAAAGTCTATTACAGTGGTACATTCGTGGTCTGTTTCTACCCTCCGTACTTTCGCACTGAAGAAAGTGGTAATGTCTTGCTTTGAAGATCTCTTCATGATTACTGTATTGTTTAGTAACTGTCCATTATTTATTCCAAATCATAATTTTGATTAAAATAATTAACAGTTTTTGATATTTCTGAAATTAATGTTCAGGAATGTCAGCTTGGACGATTCAACGTCAGCTTGGTAAGTTCAGATTTGGTGTACAGTTGTTACAATTAATTTTTCAATCAGCTGATATGGAAATCATTAGGATAACAATGTGTAGTCATCACTTAATCACATTGATTGTAGATTGATAACTTTTCTTTCCCTGGATGAAGGAAAAAAACAGTTCAACTTTTTGGATTTTTCGCATTTTGTTTACTTCGTAGTTTTTACGCGATGTTCAACATACAATATTTTTATCAGAAATATATAAATCTGTTTAAAAATTACTTTTAATTATCTAAAACGACGATATTTATTCATTTCAATTACATTTAAAGCCTGTTTTATTTATTTTTCATCTAAATTGCCAACATTATTTTTCCGTGTATGTTGTACAAGTCGTCTGTTCAACCACGTGTAACAATGTAACTATTTACAATCAGCTGTTGTACACATCCCGGAGGCACTGCCACTGTTCACACTATTAAATGTTAATTAGATTGTCTAATTGCCACTGACATGATAATTGGTTTAGAGGTTTCGGTATTTAACTACAATCTATTGATTTTTGAAGCGTGGCGGACAACAAATTAAGCGTGGCGCATGCAAATCAAAGGTGGCGGAGAAAAATCCAAGCGTGGCGCACCGCCATGCTAGAATACGTCATGGTGATCCCTGATACCATTCATACATATTTTTTTAAATTTTTTTCTTGAATTTATTGCAAATATTTGTTACAACAATTTTAAACAATGATGAGAGAAATAAATATGATAGAAAGTACATTTTTATACGACCGCAAAATTTTTGCGGTCGTATATTGGTATGACGTTGGTGTCGTCGTCGTCGTCGTCGTCGGCATCGTCGTCGTCGGCGTCGTCGTCTGAAGACATTTGGTTTTCGCACTATAACTTTAGTATAAGTTAATAGAAATCTATGAAATTTAAACTCAAGGTTTATGACCACAAAAGGAAGGTTGGGATTGATTTTGGGAGTTTTGGTCCCAACAGTTTAAGAATTAGGGGCCAAAAAAGGGCCCAATAAGCATTTTTCTTGGTTTTCGCACAATAACTCTAGTATAAGTAAATAGAAATCTATGAAATTTTAACACAAGGTTTATGACCATTTTTTTTTGAGTTTTGATCCCAACAGTTTAGGAATTAGGGGCTAAAAAATGGCCCAAATAAGCATTTTTCTTGGTTTTTGCACAATAACTTTAGTATAAGTAAATAGAAATCTATGATATTAATTTGTTGTAAGGGAGGTAATCCAAACACATTTAAAGTAAAATATTGTGTATGATTCAATTATGTATAAAGAAATGTAGATTGTCTTGGGGTGATTTATAGCTGTCAATTTATTTTTAGAAGTTACTATTAATTAATATTAATTTTAGCCATATGTCATTTTCTATTTTAAGACTTCAATGATGTATTTAAATGGGTAATTATGTTTGCAAACTCCATGAGAAATTTGAATAGGGATTATGACCTTATCTTGAGGGAAAGAATTTTTTTTTTGGAAAAAGGGAAAGGTCGGGGGGGTTGAAAATTTAGGGGGTAAATAAGAAATTGTGGGGTGGGGACAATTTTTTCTCATTTCAGATTTCAGAAATTAAAAAGAAAATTTCTTCAAACATTTTTTTTTTTGCAAAAAAGGGTTGGGGGGGGGGGGGGGGGGTACAATAAGTTTTTTTTTTGTTTTTTTTTTGGGGGGGGGGGGGGGTCAATACGCAATAGCATAGTGTATTTTTTTTCTCATTTCATATTTCATAAATGAAAATGAAGATTTCAAATTTTTTTTAGGAAGAAAAGGGTGGGGGGGGGGGGGGGTTACAATAAATTTTATTGTTTTTGGGGGGGGTTTTTTGGGATGGGGGTTAATGTGCAACTTCATAGTTTATTGCACAAAAGCTAAAAAAGTGTTAAATTATTTTTTTTGGGGGGGGAGGGGGGCAATTCTCCACAGCATATTGTATTGCACAAGAAGCAAAAAATTGAATATAAATTCAAATCATATGACCAATTCTAAGTTCTTTGATTTCAGTTATTGTGTCAGAAACCTATTATGTGTCAAATATTTAAAGAAATTTTCAATTGCACAGTATTGCGCAATAGCAAGAAATTGATATGTGTGCCCTGTTATCAAAACTTTATTATTAACAAATTCCATTGGAAATTTGCCAATAACTTTAGTTTAATGAACTTCATTTGAAATTTGCCAATATAAAATGTGCTGATGAAGCTTTTTTGTTTATCTCATCTAAACTGCTTTTAAATTATGTATATTTAAAATTTGCCATCCATGACTATGATGTCATTTTCTATTTTAATACGTTTATGGTGTATTTAAATGGGCTGTTATGGTTGCAAAGTATAAAGAAATTGTTGGGGGTAGGGGATTTGAAAACAAAATTTAGCGGGTGTAAATGAGAAATTGGGAATGGGGTTAATTTTTTTCTCATTTCATATTGCATAAATTTAAAAAGATAATTTCAAATTTTTTTTAGCGAAAAAAATGGGGGGGGGGGGGGTTTACAATAAATTTTATTGTTTTTTGGGGGGTTTTTTTTGGGAGGGGTTGGTCAATGCGCAACTTCATAGTGTATTGCACAAAAGCTAAAAAAGGGGTAAATTATTTTTTTGGGGGGGGAGGGGGGCTATTCAGGGCTCAACATCTGCGGTTGTATCTAGCTGCGCCTTGCGGAGCATTTTATTTTTTTAAATTTTATTAAATATATCGTATTACGGTTACCCATGGCATGTAGAATGAACACTTCAGCACAACACAATACAAAAATAAAATGGGCAGTGAATACCGCAACAATTTACACAGTAACAATATTTAAAAAAAAAAACTGTTTGAGCAATTAAAAGACAAAATTAAATGAAACACTGTATCCTTTGTGGATATAGCTAACTCATCATATGTCTGTATCCATGTACATGATGTAAAAACACAATTGTTCAATGTTGTCTCAGATAGGTACATCAAAACTTCAGTGCATTTAAGCTAAAGTAAAAATATTATTTGTCATTGGATATCTAAATTCGTGCTTTACTGGACCCATGTAAATTGGAATATAACGAATAATAATGACTTCGCGGTAATGAAATTTATTAATACTTATAAATATAAAAATCTATAAAATTTGCTATGAGAATATTTCAGTAAAATGTTGTTTTTTTTTTATTTTAGAAAAAACAAAGAAAACAAAGAAGGTAGAAAAGTCTAAAAAACAGAAAAAGTCAAGTCATGATAACAGTAACAGAGGATTTAAAGTGCATCATAATAAATTTGAGATCACATTCCAGAACAGATAATGCTTTTCATTGTTAGGCATTGATATCTGTGATAAAATAAAAAATGTTTATTATCATCATTTCTTCAATTTTCAAAGAAAAGGCCTTTATTCGTGTACAAGAATATTTGTTCTTCATCACACATTTTTAATAGGAAATAATTTTATTTCTTCCTCTAAAAATTTCAAAGTTGTTCACATATTGTTATAGGCAACTTCTTGGTTGGATAAGTAAATTTTGAAGTAAAACAGGGTCTTGAGCACTATATGATGAGACTTTATTTTTGAAATGTACATATACTGTGTATCGAGACTGGCAGTAAAGATTGTATTTTGTTTGTCCTTCTTTTTTGCAACAGGACATCTGTTGAAGTTTCCATTTTTAGACAACTTTACCCTCAGTTGGCTTACAACCTATAGGATCAAATGAGCTTAACATTTATTCACATGTAATGAAGTTTATCTCAAAGGGTTTCTTATAAAAGTTTCTGATTATTCCCTGTAGATGGAATAATTTTTTGGAGTTCCTGCTTTATAAAAGATTGCAAACCCAAGCCATTAATAAATAACAAAAACAAGACTAGATCAAGAGTTACTGCCCCCAGCATACTGTAATTGTCTTAACATTTTAGTTGGAAAAAATGCTTATTTCACTAGATACTCATGGTACTCAAAATATATGAGTATTAAATCATTAGAATTTCTGTTTAAATACTGTCAAAAGTGATCATATGGAACAATTACAAATTTTGATGTTAAACTCATCATAATTACCATAACATGAGCTCCATATTTGCAGATATATGAAGTCTGGACAAGTAAAACTTTTCTAACTTCAAAAAGTCAGAATTCCATCAGAAGTACATATACCAGAGCAAAGTGCAATTCAAACTTCTCATCTATATTACTAAATAAAAGACCCAAATTTGTGTGTCACTTCTTCTTTCAAGTAAAATCCTTGAATAAGCTTTTAAAACATAAATGATCAACGCACAGTGTAGTTTGTCATCGCTGAGTCTGAAGATCTGTTTTGGGGTATTTTTAGGGTTAGGTTGCTAAGCAACCAAAACCCTTATGCCGTCGGTCGTTTGGTTAGACAATGAAGGAAACTTTGGAAATCTGGTGTTTTGTGGAAAAAGTTGGACCAGAAGTTTTTGAAACTATGTTTTTATGAGTAAATATGCAAGCTTATCTAGGATTGAAGCTTAAGCAAGGCTAGTTAAGCAGCTTTTTATCTCGATTTTGAGATGACACATGCGCAAAGCAACCTCCATATTTTTCGAATTACGACTATGTTTATATTGGAATATCATATAAGAAAATAAACATTCCGCGGTAAAATAGTCCTAATATTTGTTGTTGCTGGTGCAGTTGTTTTTTAATAGAAATGTAACTGAAACACACCGAGAAGTGTAATTGTCCAGTTATTTAATAAAAGATGTGTGTTTTATTGACGATTTCCTTTTTGTTTTGAAAGCCGTGTAAAGTATTCGCACCTTTTAAAGTGTACAATGCTATCGGCGTAAGGATTTTGCACGGATATATTGGGAAGGATTACAATCAGGTTTATTTTCAAAAGATTTCAAAGGTAAGTTCCATTTTTGTTGTGAACGTGATTGTTAACTTATACAGAACATATTTTGCACATTATTTGCTTATTCTTCTTGTAATTCTGATGGTATTTTGTGTATTTGATTAACCTTTTGACCTGATCATCGTGACTTCATTTTGTCAAACCTGTTGGTCAGTGATAGAATTGCATACAGGTTATTTGAAATGCCGACAACTTGCACATTAAGATTGAAAAACACTGTGTTTATCATTAATTTAGAAAACGGTATTATCGAAGGTATAATGGGTTTATTTTAATTGAAAGCTTGAATGTTTACGTTCTTTTTGTGTATTTGATTAACCTTTTGACCTGATCATCGTGACTTCATTTTGTCAAACCTGTTGGTCAGTGATAGAATTGCATACAGGTTATTTGAAATTCCGACAACTTGCACATTAAGATTGAAAAACACTGTGTTTATCATTAATTTAGAAAACTGTATTATCGAAGGTATAATGGGTTTATTTTAATTGAAAGCTTGAATGTTTACGTTCTGATCTACCTGCACATGAATTCTATAGTCAAATCGGCACCTAGTCAAATTGGCACCTGGTTAAATCGGCACCCATGATAAATATGTTTAATTTATATATATTTTTTTCAGTATTTTAAGCAAAAAGATTATAATAAAGAAGGTGTTGTCCAGAAATATTGAGTTATTAACATTTTTGGGGGTATCTGTATGTTTTTTTCCGTTCAACTTAATGTGTTCGAAGTATTGGATATGCACTTGTATATACATTTGTATACGAGTCCTAGAAATATCCTATTATAACCCTGTGACATATCCCGATAGTATTATATGATCCCTGTCAGGGCATATAAGCAAGCCCCCTTACTGTACCCCTTCATAACCACTAAAACAACAATATTTAATTATGTGATATTAAGAATGTTGGCAGTCATGCAGAGAACACACCGTGTCGTCTGACATTGTGATAGTGATGAAAGGGACTCATAGTTTTCCCTTTTATTGCTTCTAATTTTCTCATGATTAAACAACAGCTTGGGTCATGGCTTCATTGTTTTTATTTAAGTTTTTTATTTAATTGATAAAAGTTATTAATTAATTAATTGAAAAGAAAACTTATCAAAACATCATTCTAGAATGTTGAGAAAACTTCAAACAATTAACTTATGTATTCTAATTGCTTAATAACATGTGATGATTTTAAACGATGTAATGAATGATAAAATCCAACCCCAAAATTTAGAATTATTTATATATATTATATCAAATATCTATACATATTTATACATATTTAGAATTATTTATATATATTATTTCAAATATTATTGGATGCCGAATTGACCAAGTAAATGCCGAATTGACTATTAATAGGTGCCGATTTGACCAGGTGCCGATTTGACTTTTTCTATAGGTGCCGATTTAACCAGGTGCCGATTTGACTTGTACCCCCTGCACATGCGCAATGTAGTGTAAATAGAAATGACCCCCTTCTACAATTGTCCAAACTTTGTCTTTTTATATAACCTTAATAACTTGAAGACCTTTGATTTCTGTTTATTTTAATTCATCAAATCATTATTATGCGTTTGACTTTTTAAAAAAATTCAATTTAGAGTGATAATTCAAGAAACGTTAGCCGACTCGTGCTTTCTTTGATTGATTAGTGCATATTTATGTACAGACATGGCTTTCGAGACGTTTCGGCCATAAACCAGTTCGTCCATATACCGTTTCGTCCATAGACCGATTCGGCCATAGTCGTTTCGGCCATACTTTTTATAATGAAATATATACTTAATAGCATCGTTGTTTCTTACGAGAGGTATTCTTGGTAGGGAAGAAAAAAGTTTTGAAACACTCACAATCATTGTTTTCAACTTTATTTAATCTCTTTATATATTTATATCATCAGGTTGATAACAAGCAAATACATAATTAACAACAATTTAAAAAAAAGCGCTATAACAGGTGAGTTGCACTATAATTATATATATAAGATATGTTCACTAAGCATCAGAATCGGAACCACTGTCATCGGAGTCTGGTAGGTCTTCTTGGTTTGGTACTGCTGGCGAGTAAGGTTACCCACAGCACGCAGGAAGTCTGATGTTCTGATGGACTTGCTGTCATACTGCCCCCACAGGGACTCCAGGCGACCTTGCATCTTCTTGTAAGTATCACGCTGGTATCTTGTCAGTTGCTGTTCCCAGACCAGTCTGTAGGTGATGTTGACAGTCTTGGCTTCCTTCTGGAATGCAGGCACTATTCTGTAGAATTGGAGTTGGGTGCGGGCTGCTTTACCATTAAAACGTCTGTGCCAGCCTACAAAAGTAATAATTGAATTAATACAACATACTTCACAGGAAATATGATTTGTTCAACCTTCAAAATTATTATACAGTGATTGTAATTTAACCCAGCGGTATAATATAATAGATTTAATTTACATTATTGGAAGTGTTCTGAAAAAAATATTTATTTTATTAATAATGTGCACTTTTTTAATTCTTCTTTTCTAATTTTCTAAAATGTGAACTTTAACATTGAAACTATTAAGTGAATGAATCAATAAATAAAAGCGTTATGTTTTGATAATTAATTATAGGCAATGAAGCCATTAAGAAAGATCAATCAAGTGATTGAGATAATACGCTACTGCCACACGTTGTTGATTACTAACAATACCTGTAAACTGTAGCGTACACAAAGCAAAATTTCTATAGTCAAACAATATCAATCATAAAAAAAAATATGCAATATACCTCATCTTGAACTTCTGCAAAGAATCAATTTATACTCAAGAGCCGATGCTGCCAACGGAAACAAGACTCGCACTCAAGAGCATGCTGGCGTGGACGAACTGGCTTGCTACAAGATACACATCAATCTAATTAAAAAACCGATCTCTCATCGCTCCCGTTTTCTGATATGTCGCGTGGGAGATCTCCCACGCGACATATCAGAAAACGGGAGCGATGAGAGATCAGTTTTTAATTAGATTGGATACACATGGAAACGGCAATGTGGAAAGTTTTTTTTTATGAATACAATTCACATTTTCAAATCCTTTATATAAAGCATGTCGGCAAATATAAAAAGTTTTCTCATGGTCTCATTGTTGTTTTAAAATTTTCTCCATAACAAGAAAAGTTTAATTGCATCATCTTGTGGTAAGCTTGGGTCAAGCTTGGATAAAAATAACCCATATGCAGCCATTTCGTGTGCTTAACAATCACAAAATGCAGGATATAGTCAGATCAAAGAATAAATAATTGATAATTATCATGAAGTAATGAACATAATTACATTTTATTTGTCTTGCAATTAATTACGATTGATCTACAATAGCTGGTTTATATTGATCATTAATCATCTAGTAAATAAATAATATTCTGAAATTTCATGATTAATTTCCAAATATTTATTATATATATAAAATAAAACTTAAATTTTGAGCTTAGAACTTGTTAAATATTTGTTAGATTCCGTATAAATATTCCATGGCCGAATCGACTTTAATTCTATGGCCGAAAAACAACAATCATTGAAAAGAAATCCACAAACTTAGTGATTGATAAAGTGAATGTATCAACAACACGCATATAACACAGACGGGCAAAACGTAAATATGGCATTATACCATTATATAGTAAACCCCTGGAAGGGGCAAGGTGTCAAACCAGACGGAGCTCTACCGTAACAAGTATATGTTCTCAGCTGTATAATGATAACTTGAATTTTGTATGTCAACAAGGCAAAGCCCACCATACGGTGATGTCGAGGTTGCTTAAAACATGTAAAAATAACCATCAAAATAGCAAGAACTAAACTATCATATATACTAAACAAGAGTGGACACACTGCATGTCTCACCTGAGTATGCACATGGACACAAAATAATTATTATCTGATACCCGACATTGCAAGTCAAAGGAAAATGTGTTAAAAGAAATAGTTATGGCCAGGCGATAATTTGTCTGAAAAATCTCATGCTTGTTATTCAAGCCTCAAACTGTGCCCAAGGCGAGCTGACAGGTCTGAAATTCAAGTCAAGGTCCCAGACAGTCATGTAACCACCAAGCACTATCTATTGACCAAATATGGTTGGTCTATGTATTGCAGTTGCTGATTTTTGGATATTATCTCAAAACGTGAAGCAAGTCAGTCAAAGCATGAAATAGAGGTCAAAGGTGAGGTGTCAGATGTTAAAGTTGTATATACTAAGAACTTCTATCAACCAAATAGTGGGTCTCGTTACAAATGTAGTACAGTTACTGAGAAATAGAGTAAATCATGAAAAAGTATATAAAGTGACTCAAGCATGAAATTCAGGTCAAGTTCAGCTGACAGTGGATACATGTCAGTCTAACACCTAGGAACTACCTACAGACCAAATATGATGGGGCCTAGGTAATACAGTTGCTGAGAAATGGACTTAATCTCAAAAATGTAACAAGTCACTCAAGCAGGAAATTGAGGTCCGAGTCCAGAGACAGGTGTCAGACTGGCACGTGTCCACTAAGAACTATCTATTGACTCAATATGGTGGGTCTAGGTATTTTATGTTGCTGAGAAATGGACCTAAGAGTGCACACAATAGTTTTTCTTAGTACTTTTCATGACGTCATGAATTGAAGGAACAGATTGATAGCTGGACAATTGGCTGTATCATATACCCATAGACAACCATATATCAAATAAAACATATTTCTTCAAGCTTACACTGTATATAAGTATTTTTAAGGAATTCCTTTCCAAATTCTTACCATTAAAGAAAGATAACTGACAAAAAATAGACCTCCCTCCTTCAAATATTTCAAAAACAGACCAACCTCAGAGCATCCTAGCAAGGATTCCTGCGTAATTTAGAGAACTGAGTATATGTGTTTTCCAAAGTACACATTAAACTGATTTCAACACATGTAGTTTCAGGGTACATTCGCCGCCTTTTAAAATTGTTGTGTTTTTTTACCCTATTTTTGGATGTTTTCAGAGTAGTCTCCCATTAATAAAACTTTTCTGAAAAAAATTACTTTTTTACATTTCATGCATTTTTTTAAACTTAAAATAAATCCAAGACTCTAATTTAAATAATGAAACCAAAAAACAATCAGAAATCAATACCTAGAACTTATAAATAGAGGGAATTCCATACCTATGACATAATATATTTAGGGAAAATCACTGGAATTTTATACGAAACTGTTGTTTGCATTCTAATCTCAAAAACTTTACAAAGTCACTCAAGCATGCAATTGAGGTCAGAGTCCAGAGATAAGTATCAGACTGGTATGTACCCACTAAGAACTATCTATAGACCAAATATGGTTGGCCTAGGTATTACAGTTGCTGAGAAATGGATTTAACCTTGAAACTTGGACGCAGATTTTACATTTATGTTTATGAAGTCAGGGTCACAAGAAACCTTATACGATAAGCTATCTGTGGACCATATATCTTAATTGTAGGTGTTATATGTGCAAAGTTATTAAAGTTTTAAAAAAGTTTACGCTGTCGCCGCTGGAAAGTAACACCTATATCTTATCTTCACGACTTCGACGCAGGCGAGACAAAAATGTGTCATAAGACGAGTCATAACACTCACCTACAATTTCCTGATTTGGACAGATGCATGTAAAACCAGTTTTGTCTTTGCAGAACCCTCCACCTTAATGGGTCAATATAGAAATAAATACACACACCAATACCATTTAAAATCATTCTGTAGAGATCCAATTCAAATCTCATATGTCTTATGCATACACATAGGCAATATACCCAATCGTGAATGCCTGCAGTTAACTGGAGAAGCTCCAGATTCAATATAGAATGACCAAAACCATCAAGTTTACATAAAAAGATATATTAGCCACTGCACCCACAAATTTACAGTTTATTAATTAAAGACCAAATGGTGCAGGTTTTATATGATGAGATACAGATCGAGTTTATGTTTCGTTGCACTCCACTGATTTGTCGAAATTACAGCCTTTGGACTTTGCAAATTTCGTGAAAATACCACCTTTCCGGACTTTTTTTCTAGATGCCTTCGTTTCAACACATTTGGTTTTTCTAGTAATTCATAGATTTCAACTTGCTTAAATTCAATATGTATATAAAGGCATAACAATTTTCTTGTAATTCTTTACTTGAAAGGTACTTTTTGAACAGTATGTCAATCGGAAAACAAAAAGCAGTCCTGACTGTCTATCTAGGGATAAAAATCCCTATCTGCAACTTCATAACCAGTGATTGATGGGAGCAGGCTACACATGTACTCCATTATAGATGTGAACCCACTCTCAGCAACAGCAAGGATTGCCAATTTTCCTACCGAAGGTCGGTGGTTCTCTCTGGGTACTCTGGCTTCCTCCTACAATAAAAACTGGCTGCGCGAAATGGCCAAAATGTGCAGAAAACGGCGTTAAACCCCAACTAAACAAACAAACAAACTCAGCAACAGCAGCTTATCTGCAGTTTTATATCAAATCAGAGATATTTTTAGATAGCCAAACAAAAACAACAAGAAACACGAAAAAATTTCTGAATTTATTAGTCAGTTGTTCAATTCTACTACAAAGATAAGATTGTTCTATTTGATATGTGTAAAATACAAATATTTGGTCCACATTTATGCACTAAATCTCTCATTCATCACTACTTCATAGCTTGTATAATTATAGAAAATGTAAAAATTAAAACTATATGAATTGTTGTTTTACATGTATGACTAAGCAAAATTCTAATCAATGTACATCTACATTAAACATTTCAGTTATACTGTGCCTTTCTATGGACAGTAATTATGATTTCAATAATTTATTTCATTTAAACTAAATTTCAAAAAATAATGTCTTAATTTGGAAGTATCCAAAAATCTCAAAAGAATGAAATTTTGGACACAAGGCACAACAATGGTCCATATAACTATAAACATAACAACAACCTGAGTATTTATACATGTATATCAACATATAAATCTCACTATTATTATGCTCACTATGCCCTCAAAATCTCAAATATCTATAGACAGCAATGAAAAGTGATTGCTAATGATTGTTTTATAAATGTAAACAATCATTTTAATTAAACTAAATATAATGGGAAATGTTTAAGTAAATATCGGTTGTCATAGAGGAGGTCTTAATACCAATATGAGAACGGTATAAATTTTAGATAACTTGGTAAATGGAAACAGTTGGCTTAATAATTTTTTATTCACTCAAAAAAGTTATTTTTTCAAAAACAAAGAATAGAAATCTTTATAAAGTTACCTTTTTTTGTATTGCCTCTCTCTTCCAACCCCCCACCACCCAAAAAAGAATCAATACAGGTCTAGAATTTTATTTACAATTAATTTTTGGCTGTTTTTTTCAATTAAAAATTATTAGCTGCATAAAAATTTTGATATGATATTGTACATTTACAAATTAAGGCTTAAACAAGTTAGATCTTTATTCATACTGAAATTATTTTGATTTTCTGCTCAAAACTTCATACAAAAGATATTAATATATGTGTTTCATTTATTTACTTTATCATAATTGTTATATTTTGTGATGCTCCCTGTCGGCCCCATCCTCCCAAGTCAGGGTTTTGTATCCATGTTCATTCCTACAAACCCCTGACATCACACTAAAATATTGAACATATCGCCACCTGGTGTGTGAATTAGAAAATTCTACCTACGACGCAAATGGATTCCCTTTTGACCTTGAGAAGAACCAATGAAAATGAATGTGTAATGTTAGGGGTTTGTACAAACGAACGTGCATACAAAACTCTGACTTGGCAGGATGGTTGGCCCTTGATTGGCCAATAAAGTATTCTATTCTTTCTTACTCTATAGAAGATTTTATGGTCTACTAGTAATATTCTGAATTTTTTGTGATAATGCTTAAAAATTGGGGGAAAAATTCCAACGTACACAAGTCCAAAGAACCATGTTTGAAAATTTTTTTAAAATGCAAAAAAAAAAAAATCAGGATGTTTTTTGTCTTTCTTGTCAACAACTGTAAGGGACGAGATCAAAAGTTCAATGTAGGATAAAAACTTAATTCACATAGTTTTTTCACTGACCCCACCCCCCCCCCCCCCCCCCCCTTAACATAATTTGGGAAAAATTGATGGACCAATATGGGCATATGCTTTGAGAGTATACTTTCTGTATCATGGGTCCTGTTTTTCCTCAACAATGTATGTTTGTTCTGTATATTGACTTGGAATTCACTTGAATCCATATTTTTCAATCCGAAAATCGAATATTTTTCAATCCAAAAATCGATGTCAGATAACAAAACTTGCAGCAATTTTTACACCCCCACCCCCAAACTATTTGAATTAAGTTTTTTATCCTACACTGAACTTTTGATCTCGTCCCTAATGTATAAGAATTAAAGAAAATTGTCTAATTTATTGGGGTTTTATACAAATTTCAATGCAATTGGCTATATTGTGGAGGCCAGTTTTTTGGGAGTACTCTGAGAACCATGACTCTTTGGCAGAAAAACTTCCAATTTTGTTGTCAATCAAGACTGAAGTTAAACACATCTCAAAATTAATCTTGACAGGCTAGTAATAATTATTAGTCATAAACTACCTCAACCACTTCACCAACCTGATCCCTTAAAAGATGATTAAGAAAACATAATGGATAAATCTACAAGATCAATGGTTAAATCTTTACTGATATGTATTATAATAAGCACTATTTCTAAAGTCCAATAAAAAATACATGCAGACTGTATTGTATGATAGAAACCGGTATCTGTACAAGATTAGAACCTTAATGTGTTAAAATAACACTTTTGATGGAATGCATAAAAACAGTCTGTTTCTCAAGTAAGTGTATCCATGAATATTTTGGGATATATAAACACAGGAAACCAAGATAAATGTCATTATTTTACTTCCCTAGAACTATACTGTTCATGCTCATATCTTTGGCATTGGTTTTCTTCACAAAGACAATTAAATAGATTCTAGAAGTCAATATGGTTCAAATATTTGGAAAAGAACTAGTCAGTCCAATAATATCATATTTATGCATTAATAAATAAATAATGCAAACAAAAAATCATAGAAAAATGCCTCTTGTGGAAAATAGAGACATCTTCACACTTGAAAAGGATTACAACCAAAGTAAACAAAAAGATGGGTAACAGTTTTAGTGAAATATAAGACATTTGAGATTATTCCCAAATAATAAGTTTCCAAAATTTGGCGCATGCAGTCAATTTCCTGGTTTTATTAAATGAAGAAAACCACAAAAAATAATTATTTCACAGAAAATTAATAAAATTGATTTCATAGGGTAAAGTTAACAAGAAATAAAAAGCATACTGATTGGCAACCAATAAGACAACATCCTATTAGATCAAACACGATTAAAATCGGGGGTTTGTCATATTTTTTTAAATAATGAGCATCAGACCCCACTATAAATTAAGCAAAAAATCCCTTACCAAAACTAATGGTATCTTAAAGGAGTAGTTTCAATAATTCCCAAATTGGCCACATCATTTCAGCTATCTAGAAAGTTTTTTGAATGGTCCTGCATGTATCACTAGCTCTGGGACCTAAAATCCACTTTAACATAAAAAATTTTATTCCTGATACTGGGTCATTTTAAATTTGTTCTATCTAACAAAGTTGTCAATAATCAACCAAAAATTTTATTCCTGAAAACTGGGTCATTTTACATTTGTTCTATTTAACAAAGCTGTCAATAATCAAAATATGTTGATGAAATAATTACTGGTATAATGATAAATCTTGAATTCCACACAGTATTTGTTATCTTTGACTCTGCTCTTTGCTACCTTTGCCTAAATAGGTTTGTGATAAATAAGTCTGTTTTCAATTTACCTTTTGACAGTTTACATGTTCCTTTGTACGACACAATCGTACAATAATGTAAGTGTATTTGAAAACTGTAAGGATTAAACTTATTATATACATGTATAAATACAATTTTTTAAAAAAGATGCTTTAATTTTCATCAAAATGTGGGGCCAAAATAAAATCTTACTGAACATCTCCTTAAAAAATATTAATAACAAGAGTGGACACGCTAAATGTTTTGCCTGAGTATGCACATGGACACAGAATAAAGATTATCTTACTGGACATGGCAAGTCAAAGGAAAATGCATTAAAAGAAATAGTAATGGGCAGGCAACATTTGTCTGAAAATCTCATGCATGCCAATCAAGCCTAAAAATGTGTCCAAGGTCTCAGACTGGTATGTACCAGCCAAAAAGTATCAATAGACCAAAAATGTCAGGTAAGACCAAATATGATCGGCCTAGGTATTAAAGTTGTTTAGAAATGGACTTAATCTCGAAAATGTAACCCAAGTTACTCAAGCATGAATTAGAGGTCAAGGTCAAGAGATGGGGTTTGACTGCCATGTATCCACTAAGAAATATATAGACCAAAATAGCAATAGCCAGGTGAGCTAAAAAGTTTATGCCATCACTGCCAGCGAAAAGTTATACCTATATGTCACCATTCACGACTTTTCGTCGCAGGCGAGACAAAAAATTAAACAAACACAGTATTCTATATACAAAAACATTTAAGAATGTTCCCAATACACAGCTGCCATGAAAAATGCTCTCAGATTAATGTCTGCATGTATTTTACCCTGAACAAATCTACTCTTACATATATTATTTAAAAGACAAAAAAATACAAAAGTGAATGTATAACGACAAATTTTAATATCACAGATAGATTGTAAGTGAACAGATTACAAAAATACTCAATATTCACATAAAGAAGTACAAAAATCTTCGATTTCTATGTTATTTTTAAAGTTATAAAAAAAATTTGAGCATAAAAAATTCAAAACAGATGAACATTTTATCTTACATAAAAATGTTCATAGTATGTATTAATGAAATATCTTTTATGATTTACATATAAAATGTTAATAAATACGTGTATATAAAATGAGAAACTACATGTATTCTGATGAGATGCATTTTTTGTGAATTTCAAATCAGAGAACATGTAATTTTTAGTTTTATTTAATCATTATACTAAAGTATTATACAATAAGGCATAAATATTGAAATATTTATACAGTGCAATTTTATTTTACTAAAATTTTTTATCCTCCTATTTTGCTATTGCAGGAACACTTGAAAAAGTGGAATCTGAAGAATGTAAATCTGCACTTTCATAAATCTCCCATATTATAATTTATTAACACCAAAAGTATTTTAGAATATGAACAGTGCTAATTGTTAACAAGTAAATGAATAATTGAGGATTTCAAGATTTTAAATACAAAAATTTCTAAAAAAAATCGATTAAAGGCAGTATAAGAGATAAACTACTGTCTATAAGTAAGCCGAGTACGTTGAGTCTCTACTGATCTCTACTTCCATATTCTTACAGAAATCATCTGTGATTGGAATACAATTAAAGTACTGACACCCTGGACAGTTATAAATGGGAGACACATAAAACAAAACCACTAACATAACAAACAAAATGGTGGCACCACCTAGGCCGAATAAAATCATCACACACTTCCTGGTCTTGTCAAATTTTCCAAATGTGATGTATGGAAGGATTGCAAATGCCAATAGGAATCCAAAAACAAATCCCGTTAAGTGTGCCCAGTTGTCTATCCATGGCAATAATCCCAGTAAAAACAGGAAAATGATGAAAAACAGCACCTTACATACTTCAAAACATGGTCGTTTTAACATCTGTATACTTTGTATAGCTTCAACCAATAAACAGGCCAATATACCAAACTGTGCACCAGCAGGACCAACCTAAAATTTTAAATTAAAACTTTTCAACCATGTGAACTAAATGAAAATCAAGTCAAAAAAACTTCTCTGACATAGGGAGATCATATTGTGACAAAATTAGAATGACCTCCGCTTAATATGACCTATTTTCCTAAATCAACTTTTATTAAATCATAAAATAATTTGGAGTATTTTTTTCTACTGAATTTTTAATACTACATGTACATGATATCTTACTTTAATCATCTGAATCATTTTTGTCTATGATAAATCATTGTAAAGTATAATGTTTTGCACTTCATGACGAATTCAAGTTTTGTATTGCAATTTAATACATGTATATACAAATTTTTAACCAACCTCCACATGATATGGAAGGAAAGTAGAACTGGCTAAGTTTCCAGATATGCCAGCACCAACATATATAATGGTCATACGTATGCATCCTGTCAATTTCTCCACATCCCGCATAATTAACATCTGGAAACCTATTGTTATAAGCAAATGGAATAACCTGAAATGAAATATAATATAATACAATGAAGATTATCAATGTTTTTGTCCTAGATTGTCTTAAAATATCTTTTATTGTTTAAAAATCTGAATTCACCAAAATTTGATGAGTTAAATACATGAATTGAAAATGGCAGTCATATTAGTTTTCAGATTAGAAAGAAATACACGAACTATAAGTTAAAACTCAGTAATGTTTCATTTCATTTAGTCATTAGATATCTATAATCATTTTGAAACTCCACCAATCAGATAATTATTGAGGATGGTGACTATATTACTTGTCATAAAAACATGAAAATTTAGAATTATTGAAAATATTTAACCCTTTCAACACCGTAGACCCGTTTACCGGTCTGCCATTTTGGTACCTTACAACACCACAGACCGCTTTTCTGGTCTGAAAACGTAAACAAACACTCATGGTTTATTGAATATTTATATTGGTGTTGTTTGCGCATATTCCATTCTTCTGACAAAGACAAAAGATGCAAATTTGTCCAACGCCTTCAAATTTTAACTAAGGCCAAGTTGTTTAAAAAAAAACTAAATTCTATTAATCATACAAAATAATGGTCTATGACAGCCATTTTAGTATTATCCAACTGAAGTAAAATATATAAAACCTTTCAGGAACATTCCACAGATTTCAGTTTGGCAAAGCAATTACAGTGATAAATTTTTAAATTTGACCAATAACTATAATAAAACAAGAATTGACACAGTGCACCGCTTTCACACCCACCCTTTGACCTAAAGTTTGAATAGATACCTACTTAAGGTATTTTGTGACAAAGTTTCATGTTGATGTGACATCTACTTCCCATTAAACTAAACTTTAACCTAAAGCAGGATCTACAGTCAAACCTGCTTTTAACAGCACAATTTGACCTAAAGTTTGAATAGGTATTTTGTGACAAAGTTTCATGTTGATGTGACGTCTACTTCCCATTAAACTAAACTTTAACCTAAAGCAGGATCTACAGTCAAACCTGCTTTTAACAGCACAATTTGACCTAAAGTTTGAATAGATACCTACTTAAGGTATTTTGTGACAAAGTTTCATGTTGATGTGACATCTACTTCCCATTAAACTAAACTTTAACCTAAAGCAGGATCTACAGTCAAACCTGCTTTTAACAGCACAATTTGACCTAAAGTTTGAATAGGTATTTTGTGACAAAGCTTCATGTTGATGTGACGTCTACTTCCCATTAAACTAAACTTTAACCTAAAGCAGGATATACAGTCAAACCTGCTTTTAACAGCACAATTGGGACAAAAGTAAAGTGGCCGCATAAGACAGGTGACCAGTTAATCAAGTAATACACTGAGCGGCAAATCCGGATTTTGCTTTCCGGTCCGGAACGATCAAGAAATTATCATTGTCTATCATACAAAACAAGGCGGTTTAACTGAGTGAAACGATGTTTTTTTTCCACAATCGAATCTAAATAAACGATGAGATTGATAATTTGAATGATAATTAAGCTCTGTCATTAATTAAAGATGATTTGAAAGTCAATCAATGATGATTTTAACATGTATAGAAAGGTAAATGACCGCTGAATTTAGGTAAATTTCAAGCTTGGATACCATTTGTTGTGACCGCTGGCCACGTAAGACAGGTGACCACTTATTCAAGTTAAATTAACACGTTAAACTCTTTGGGCGGACTCCAGGACGACCGCTGAAGGCAGGTGGCTGCTTAATAAAGGTGACCATTAGGGCAGGTTTGACTGTACATACTCGGGTAGACACAGACCAAAACACTATATGCTTGGCTGCTATCGCTGGCGGTGCATAAAAATGTTCATGACAGTCTAACTCTTATAAACTGTGTTAATTAATACAGATTTACAAACAATGTACTTATAACAAAGTTTCAGGACTTTCAATTTAAATGTAAATATTAACCAAAGGGTGTTAGGAGTCATGAAAAAGCTTGAAGTATCATTTCAACAAAATCCTGAAAAAAATTAATACATGTACATGTATTACCCTCCATGTAAAAATAATGAGGTCCAAAGTCTGTAAAATTGATCAGGAATATCATCATCAGTAAAAGGAATCATACCACATATCTGTTTTAAGCATTTAACCTAAAATAAAATTTATATTTTATCATATTATACTTTTAAATTTTTACTACTCTATTTATCTATGTTATCTAAGCCGGTCCATATAATGTTATATGGACAGGCTTTACATTATATGGAACGCCTCGTTTTGGCAAGATCGATTAAATTCGATTAAATCCCAGAGAATTATAATATTACAAATAGTTCATGACACTTCGCTTCGGTCCATATAATTTTTGTCGGGCGACCAACCAGTCCATGTACTGCCATATGACCCTCAGTGTCATGAACTATTTGTTAAATATATTGATTCATATCGTAATATTTTTATTACTGACATTTTGAAGTTATTTGCATTAGATTTCAAGACTATTTGTATTGATTGGTCACAGTATCCCCAGCCTTCACCTCTGTAGTTACAAGAAACTTGAAACAGTATTTCTGCATTATCATGTGGTAAAATTTGAGATCATTTTGAATAAAAACTGTCAATTTATGTAATATAATGTATGACATTATTATAAAATCTTAAATTATATAGTCAAATAATGAAAGTTATTAAGATACAGATAACTACCTGTGAGCAAAGAAATTCATCTTCATGATAATATCCTCTCCTAAAATTACAATGTTCTCTTGTTGTAATCATACATTCTCCCTGTATCCCATGGCAACATGGTCTCCCTGAAATTTCACATGTCATATGACGATCACCTCCTGCCACAAAGCTAGTATTACTAGTTGGCTGACTGGTATCTTCACAAAACTGTAAATGTAATATTTCAGTTAACTTAAAAACAATTATATAAATCGATTAGAAATGGTCTGCAATCATTCAAACCAGTAGATAAGGTTTGTCCCTATCAAAGGATTCTATGTTTTTATTGGTTGATGAATAAAATACAAATGTATATAATATTCTGGGTGGTTTTTCAGTTTCTACTAAACATAAAAAGAAGGCATGATAAACATGCCTCACTCTGAGTTGCATTTTAATACACAAACTCAACAATGACTTCTCTGGACTACAGCCACTCTTATATATTTACATTTATTATTCAGCAGAAAGTTGTGGCCAAAAATTATTTTAGATAACTTTATTGCATTTCCGCCAATTAAAAGTCTTTAACCAAAGCTATACTTACAGGCCAATTGGTTATATCATTTTTATCCCATTCAAAAGGTGCAACTGATGCTGGATTCTTACAGTACCTGTTACATACAAAGGGAAAAATCAGTTAATTGTCCAATTCTAAATTTTTATATTCTAATTCTTTTCCTTACAAACTGCTACTTGGTGGATAAACAGATATCAATTTATTTGTGGATACACAGATATCAATTCGTTTTTGGATAACCAGATATCTGTTTGTGGATACACAGATATCAATTTGTTTGTGGATACACAGATATTAATTTGTTTTTGGATACACAGATATCAATTTATTTTGAAATTGAAATTGAAATATTTGCTAGTGTATTTGTTTCTATATAAAATATATCAAAAATGTAAACATCAAGGAAAGTGAAACACATTTAAAATTACTGTATAAAAATATGAAAAAGGATATGGAATATAAATCAATGAAACAATATTCCTCTTCACAAGCTGATTTTACTTTTTGTAGACAAAATTTTTCATTCATCATTGTAAGAAAGTCAATTTGAATAACACAGAAACACAGTATCTACCCAATAATGACAACAAGAAATGAAAGTAATAGAAAACTATAATTGTCAGTGTTACGGAGAAAGTTGTTGACTTACTTTGGATCTTGACCACACACTGCTCCTGTCAGAAAGCCATCAGGACTTGGATTAGTACTGTTATATTTTTTAAAGTCTGATATTGTTGTCTACAATGAGATAACACCAACTACAGTATATTCTAACAATTAAAAATATCTGAACTATCACAAAACAAAACACAGCAAATTATGCAGTATGACAATTAATTGTCAAAACAGAGACGGGATCAATGTACACGAGAAACTAAACCATGCTATGCTGGAGCACAATTAAACATGTTAGCCTGAATTTTTTTTTTGCAATATTACCAATTTCAAGTCAGCATACATACATTTATTGTCTGATCTAAATTCTTAAATTTAAATTGATTTTATTTATTAATATTGATAAAACAGAAAAAACTTTTAAAAATAATTCAATAAATCTTCTCATATGCTAATCATCATTGTAAAAAATGAAGATTTAGAATACAGCTGAAAACTGGAATAACTCAAACAAACTTTGCATCTAAAACTACTTTTAAGTCCCATCATCTAAAACTACTTTTATCATCATCAAACTTTCTATTTATTAGACTTCAATTACTGCCATCTCATAATTTTCTTTATAAGATATCTAATAAACTATATGACATATCTTATAAACTATATAAGATATCTTATAAAATATATGAGATATCTTATAAAGTATATAAGATATCTTATAAACTTTATAAGATATATTATATATTATATGATATATCTTATATATTATATGAGATATCGTGAAGTTAAAATAAATAGTAAAATGGCTTGACATAAAAAGGGGTCACATAAAGCAGATAATTAGCAAAGTGTTACAAAAATTATAGTTTGAGACAGTTACTATATAGAAACCCTACTGTCTAAGTGATGTACTTATAGTATAAGTGATGTATTTATAAAATAAATTTTGACCTACCATACCGTATAAGTGATGTACTTCCACTACATTATGACCTACCCTACTGTATAAGTGATGTACTTACACTACATTTTGACCTACCCTACTGTATATATGATGTACTTACACTACATTTTGAACTACCCTACTGTATAAGTGATGTACTTACACTACATTTTGACCTACCCTACTGTATATATGATGTACTTACACTACATTATGACCTACCCTACTGTATAAGTGATGTACTTACACTACATTTTGACCTACCCTACTGTATATATGATGTACTTACACTACATTTTGACCTACCCTACTGTATAAGTGATGTACTTACACTACATTTTGACCTACCCTATTGTATAAGTGATGTACTTACACTACATTTTGACCTACCCTACTGTATAAGTGATGTACTTACACTACATTTTGACCTACCCTATTGTATAAGTGATGTACTTACACTACATTTTGACCTACCCTACTGTATAAGTGATGTACTTACACTACATTTTGACCTACCCTACTGTATAAGTGATGTACTTTACATTTTGACCTACCCTATTGTATAAGTGATGTACTTACACTACATTTTGATCTACCCTACTGTATAAGTGATGTACTTACACTACATTTTGATCTACCCTACTGTATAAGTGATGTACTTACACTACATTTTGACCTACCCTACTGTATATGTGATGTACTTACACTACATTTTGACATACCCTACTGTATAAGTGATGTACTTACACTACATTTTGACCTACCCTATTGTATAAGTGATGTACTTACACTACATTTTGATCTACCCTACTGTATAAGTGATGTACTTACACTACATTTTGATCTACCCTACTGTATAAGTGATGTACTTACACTACATTTTGACCTACCCTACTGTATAAGTGATGTACTTACACTACATTTTGACCTACCCTATTGTATAAGTGATGTACTTACACTACATTTTGATCTACCCTACTGTATAAGTGATTTACTTACACTACATTTTGACCTACCCTATTGTATAAGTGATGTACTTACACTACATTTTGATCTACCCTACTGTATAAGTGATGTACTTACACTACATTTTGATCTACCCTATTGTGTAAGTGATGTACTTACACTACATTTTGACCTACCCTATTGTATAAGTGATGTACTTACACTACATTTTGATCTACCCTACTGTATAAGTGATGTACTTACACTACATTTTGACCTACCCTATTGTATAAGTGATGTACTTACACTACATTTTGACCTACCCTATTGTATAAGTGATGTACTTACACTACATTTTGATTGAACAGTTTGTACGCATCCAGATCCATCATTCCTGATACAACAACCTGATTCTTTTTCTTCTGCTCTGTCCTTAGTTATACCATTATATATATTTTCATCATTCCTCATACAAGGAGAATATTTAGCACCTAAATGTATCAGGTCTGACTGAAATGAATTTTTTTTAAAAACTACAGTTCTCAACACTCTGATTATTCCAATTTTTTTCAATAAAATAAGTTTTTAAAGACATTAAGTATAAAATTTAAAATAAGTTGCAAAACATCATTACTGATGCTCATTACAAGATTTTTTTTCACTGTGATTTGGGAGTTGATTGAATTTGAATTGGACATGATAAAGCAAAGCTAAAGTATTTACTATACATGTACATCTTAATGCTTTTTAGGATTTTTTCTAGTCTTCACATCAAACTTTCAAATTTAATTTCTTCTATCTGGAAGTTATAAATATAAATGTCTGGCAGAAGTATCTAGTTTAACATACATGTATATATAAGCTAATGCAATCATTTTAAACAACTCTAAAAAGTGATACACTATTTCAAGAGCAGTTTTTTAAACAACAAATGTGAATAAATTTAAAACTGAACTCATATCATACCTGTCTTGGACCAATCCATAAATTTTCACTCTCTGTAAACCTAACTTTTTCAAATGCAAGGTTTGGCATCATTACCTGCATTAAATGAATTTATATATCAACTTTATGACATTACAATTGTCAACAATTTATGTTGTTAATGACATCCTATATGACTCTGCAAAAGATCCATAAATAATTTACCTATTTATCCATTAGTATACATGAACTGCTTAAATACAACAAAATGTAGAATGGTAGGACATTCATTTGTCATACTTACAAATCACACAGTACTAATTAATTGACATTTTTTATAAAGAATTATTTAAAAAAAACAAATTAATGCTGGCAAAGTATATGTAAGTGGCTGCTTGGAGAAAATTGTTCACTTGGTCAATCTTCAAGTACTTTTAAAGAGACTATACAATACTCAATCATTCAAGGTTCCATCTCAACTTGGATGTAAATATTTTTTTTATTTTTTATTGTATATTTTTCAAAGTTAGCCTGTTAACAAATATCTCGGTAAGCCAGGCTATTACCGAGATTTACAACAGATATTCATGTTCTCAATACACAAGTCATTACAACAAATACTAAGTTCAGATGGAAAAAAAAAAAATACATATATTGCATTGAAAAAATCTACATTTTATATATTTTCACAGAAAAACCATCTATATATAGTAAAAAATGAATTTTGGATTTGGCATATTTGATTTATACTTGGTAAAATTATATTATGAAAATTGATCAAAAGTTTTAGAAATGAAAGAAATCAAATCGGTCTTTTTGTTTTGTTTTTTGTTGCTTAAAACTAGTCTGAAATTTTCCCTTATTTCTGCCTGAAATAAACTTACTAATTTGTTTTGACAGACCATTTGTTTTTCATACTTAATTATATTTCTGAACTTCCATATTGCAAATTTTGCTGTAAAAATTATGGTGTTGCAAAAGGATAGAACTTCTTTTCTAGATATTTCATCTGAAAATCCTAGTATCATTACTTTTCTATTTATAAGCACATTTTCTGTTTCTTCAATTTGGTGAAATAACAACTTAATATAATCAATAAATGTTGTTACAAATTCACAATCATAAAAAAGATGCTGTAATGTTTCATAGTAACTTTTACAGAACGAACATTTACCTGTTGATAAACCCATTCTATTTAACTTAATTTCAGTGTAAATTGCATTATGGATACATTTCCATTGAAAATCTTTAATCTTATTTTTAACCACTGTTTTATAAATATTCGACCACACAATTTCCCATAGAATATTTTGTTCTTCCAGTTCAGTTTCCCATTTAGTTTGTGATTTTGGTTCTGCTTTTGGATTTAGGACAATTTGTATGCTCTTTAATTTGAGCTCGTAAGGATTAATGATCTTGTTTTTTCTATTTAATATTTCTAAACTGGAGTTTATGCTTATATCAAAATTTTGACTATCATTTATTACAACTTCGTCCTTCAAAATTTTCAAATAATCTTCAGGGATTGCCTTTTTTATTCGTAACAGTTCGGAGATCCAATTTCTTTTGTCTACTAGTGAATTGTAAATTGTAATATCATTTTTGAATTTTTTGTTATTTACGTCATAAATGTCATTTATTGTTTTAATATTACTTTTCGAAAAGGACAGGAAAAACAGGGGTTTCCTATTAAACTTAATGGTACTATTGCCAAACAAATTTTCTTTTAATATATCATCTTTGGTAGTTCTGGGGAAAGCAGAACGAAATTCGCTGAAGGCATATATACCATTACGATAAAAAAGTGGTATATTTTCTAAATTTAGTCCTTGAAAAACAGAACATTTACACAGAAAAAAATTATCGAAAAATTTATGTTGTTAATGACATCCTATATGAATCTGCAACAGATCCATAAATAATTTACCTATTTATCCATTAGTATACATGAACTGCTTAAATACAACAAAATGTAGAATGGTAGGACATTCATTTGTCATACTTACAAATCACACAGTACTAATTAATTAACATTTTTCATAAAGAATTATTTTTAAAAAAATACCAAATTAATGCTGGCAAAGTATATGTAAGTGGCTGCTTGGAGACAATTGTTCACTCGGTCAATCTTCAAGTACTTTTAAAGAGACTATACAATACTCAAACATTCAAGGTTCCATCTCAACTTGGATGTAAATATTCAACATCTTGAAAAGGCCAATATGAGTACTATTTTACTAAACTATTTAAAAGATTTGAATTATTTGAAGATATAATGTCAAATATTTGATCACTTTGGCTACTATTTTAAACTTACAGATTCTTCATGCACTGTTTCCGAGACTCCAATCGGAGCAAGACCATACACAGCTAATGAGACAATAAAGACCAAAATCTGTACAAATGTCACCCAGTATGTAAAGTATGGTCTGTAAAGAACAAAACATTTACTAATTTTCCATTCTTACATGAACATTAACAGAACTCATTAAACTATAAATCAATCTCTCAGATTGAGAATACAATTTGATAGCCTGGAATTAGTATATAGACAAGTAATAGACAATGTTGGGAATTTTTTAGCATATGAAGTAAAAATAAACTGATTTAAAATCCTGATCAATCTATCGAAACTGCTTAAAAATAGATACCCAATAGTCGTTAACAGGAAACATAAGATCTACATGTATGTGTAGTATGTTTATAAAATATTAACTTAATATTTAGTACTTGTCAAAAAAGTAAAATTTCTAAAAAATTGTTTTGAACTTTTGATTTATTTTTATTTGATTAGTTATTGACCACACGTGCAGTTGTCTTCAACTTGCACTAAATTGTCAGTGGTTTGCTTGTTGAGTTCATTCAAATGAGTGAGTACCATATTATAACAGCCTTTCCAGAGTTTGCATTGTAAAGTTTAAATTAAAATGTAAACTTTACACTGCAAATTCTGGTAGTGTAGTTGTTATAATATGGTACTTATTATAATGCATATTTTTTTCATTGCAACATGTAAAAATTCCACAATAATGCCAGAGTAATTTGTGTGTATTTTGTAAAAGAATATTACAAGGTAAAATTAATATGCCTGTACCGTATTTTCCTGCCTATAGGTCGAGACTTCTTAAGTTTAAAATGACCATTTTACCATTATAAGTCTATGGAGAAAGTATCAACTAGACCTATAGTCCACATAGACTTATAGTCCAGAAAATACAGTAGCTTTAATATTTGGATGCTCATTCGACATGCTACCTATTTCATGTTCTATTCACCTGTGGTCATCTATATTTGCAATTTGATTTTTGACAGTTGAGTTCATCCTGTCACTCCTAAAGCTTCTGTTAAACAGTCTACCCACAAATCCCATTCCAACTTGTCTTTTATCTGGTCCAACTTCATTATTCATAATAGTTTGATTAATTCTTCTCATGCTAAATTCTGGCATATCTAACTCCTCATAAGGTGTCGAGGGCAAACCTCTGGGAGGCTGCCTTCTCCATCCACCTGCAGGTCTGAAAATATAAGAATGTTTTTTTCACTGTCTACCAAGTAGTTATATTTTCCTGTGCTGTTAATTCTTTACATGAAATACTGGTGTGATTAAAGGTTGACATTTCAAAACTAGTTTATGATCCCAAAATAAATTGTCACTTCTTGGGTATTTCAATCTTAAAAGATTTTTCACATGTTGTAAAGAGACATCGAATCTTACAAAGAGTATTGTGACAAAACAGAATTGTTTTAAGTAACATAGCAAGTTCAACAAATGTATTAATCAATTTATTTATTTATTACTGATGTTTCTACCACTTATAGCAAAACTGTCTTTGTTGTGACTGTCTGATTTTATTGTTGGAGAAACCTGGAGAACTTGGAGAGATCCATAACCACAGCAGGAAAACTGACAATCCTTTGTCAATTAAGACCAGTGTAAAACACCCTTTTTTTAATTCAAAATCCGAGTGCTGAGAGGCAGATAGTCATTAATAGTTTTGACTAACTACCTAGACCATGCTTACACATGTTTCTCTAAAAACAATATAGTCAGATATCCACTCCTTCATGCTCTTAACAATCATTTTCAAGGCATATGATATTTATATATAAATGATTAAATTTTGCACTTGACATTCGTTTTTCAATTATAGAATGTCATAAATAAATCAATTAACAGTTTTAATGAACAGGTATTATCCAATTAAGACTTACAACTCAAAATCTCCTCCCATACCAGACAATTTATGGGATGGTGGAGCAATGGGCTCATCATAAAAAACATCATCTACAAGACTAATTTGGTCATCATGTATCTACAAAAAAATTACACAATGACAGATATTGTAAAACATACCCTGTAATGATTTTTTTTCTAAATTATCAGACTAGACATACTGTCTGAATATAAAGACAATCTGATAATGTAAGATTCTTATTTAAGTTTTCTATCGGACAATGGAGAAAGAAAATTTTTCACATTTGTAAAACCTTAATATGTTTCTCTATATCAACAGGAATTAAGCAATAAAATTTGCTCTGAATACAGCTTTCAGCATGGGCCATGCACGGGGGGCCATGTTCTTGTACAATTTTAAAAAAAACTTTCTACCATATGTAACATTATAAAATAATAAAACAAAAATACAAAATATGAGACATATGAACAGTAGTATCAGCTACACATCATATATAATACCTGATTATAACTTGCAGACAGGTCATCTGGATACTCGTCAGCCAATCGGGACGGATCATAACTAGCACTGTGTTTAAAAGACTTTCCACGTAACTTCTTCCTAGCACCCTGAAATTGTTTGACAAAAATAATGTCATGCAACTCTATATAAATAGAAAACAAAAGCTTCAACTTCAAGATGCTATGTCTTGAACAATATAGAACATAACATGAAATGTACTGTCACAATAATGTTATCACCAAAAATAGCTGTAATTGTAAGAAAATCTTTTACCTTTGTACAAAATCTAATTAAAAAAGCTTGACAAAAGATGACTAAGGCAATCTTTCATTATAAATTTATTTTTAGTAAAGTACAGTAAACCAGAATCCACTTCCAGAAGAAAACCGACAGTTCTTTTTAATTAGTCAACACACAACAAGAAGATTAAGCCATTTACATTATATTCACAAATATTTAGACTTTTTTATCCCCTTTTGACCTCAGTTAAAATTATCATCAGTTGTACATGTATAATACACATTGATTTGGACTAATATTTTTTTCAAGACAGACATTCTTACAGTAGATACTTACAGTTATCGTTCGAAGTCCTTTCCAGGTCATTTGAAGGACAGAATCCTTGCGTAATCTCTTAACACCAGGCTTACTTCTGGCATAGGTACTAGTACTGGATAACGGTGTCGTACGACGGGATGAAATTTCACTATGACGACCATGCTTCCTGTATGGATCGTGAATATACTTGATGTTCGATGTCTCCAGTACATCATCAGAATCGGCTTTTGATAAATATTCATCTCTTATTCTTCCTTTGTGTAATCTCATTCGTCTGTTGTTCCATCTGTTTGTTTTTTCCTCATTTTCATCATCTAAGTCCAATCCAAAAAATCCTGACAAGCTTTTTTTAAATTTCCTGAAAAAAAAAAATCATTTATTGCTGAGTACCGGTATGTAAAGCAGATAATCTGACAACATTGAATACCAGACTTGTATATTTCTAAATTTATCACAATCCTGAGATTTTCCAAAAAAAATCAATAAAAAAACATATACATTTGTAAATTTATATATGCATTTAGAACTATTAATATCCTAAATTAGCAAGTAACTGAATTTATTGGATATAGCCATGAGATATAGGACTCTTTTAACAGTTATCCATATACATGTATGCAGTATCTATGGGAACATATGGGTCATTTAGGAAAGTCTTTGTTTAATGGGGGCAGCCATTATGCAATCCGAAGTGAATTTATTTGTTAAAGTGAATATGGCCATATTGTGCTACATACTTAGGCTAGAAAAAGTTTCATTCACTGGAAACGGAAGTAAGTGAAGTAAAAGGAAATAACTTGCTTTGAATTATAATTTTAGATGACTATTGCTGTGCTCTCTTCATTGGCCATGCCAACAGCATATTATTTCAATCACTAAATAAAATAAATGTACATTCAAATAGGTGGTGCAGATTTTTCATTTCCACCTCTCCCCCATTTCAAATATAAGGATGATGAAATCAGCTGTCAAATGGACAGAAAACTGAATTTTCCTTGATCTTTCACTCTTTGGAGCCACATGTCTGTCCTCCCATCATACATTTCCTTATAACATGACTTTTCTGTTGGATATCTGGTTCATAAAACTACCAAAAATTCTAGAGATTTAAGATATTTTTCAATGATTTGCCAAAAAAAAGGATTAACTTTTTAAAAAAAATTTAAAACATTGTAAATTGTGGTTTGTATGATACATCAGGGATGGGGTAATTAAAAATGTAATGCATTACAATTTTCAATGTAATTGAATGTAATGTGTAATTGAGCCTTTTTTAAATTACATAGAAAAAAGCATGTAATGCTGAATTACTTTTCAATTACATTTTAAAAATGATATTGGAAATTTAGGTATTTTCAAAATTAGCAAGAAATCATCTTGCCATTCTTGCGACATCAGTTCCTATGGAAAGACTGTTCAGTATTGCAGGGAAACTCTTTAAACCAGAAAGATGAAGGCTACATGATAGAACCTTTGAACAACTCATGATAAGCTGCAATACCAAAACTGTGTTGTTAGCTAACTTTGCACATGCTTTATATACATTGTACATACTACATAACATTGTTTAATAAAAAAAATTCGTAAGGGTTCCGCGGAACCCAGTGTCTCGCCTACTTTTGATGTTGTCTATATTTTCAGTGTGATAGGTGAATGCACATAATAGTAAAATTCCTGGATAGTTTAAGAAAGTTATTAAAATTTTAAAAACTTTAACCACAGAGTGAATGTAATGTTTCCTGGCAGAAAAACTAAGTCCATTTATAAGTAAAATACGGAAAAATTTTTTTTTTTTTTACTAAATTTACTTCTGGATACTATATTATGATCATAAACAAGCTTCTGTCCAAGTTTGGTACAAATCCAGGATAGTTTAAGAAAGTTATTAAAATTTTGAAAACTTTAACCACAGAATGAATGTAATGTTTCCTGGCAGAAAAACTAAGTCCATTTATAAGTAATATACAGAAAAACTGGAATTTTTATTTTACAAAATTTACTTCTGGATACTATCTTATGACCATAAACAAGCTTCTGTCCAAGTTTGGTACAAATCCAGGATATTTTAAGAAAGTTATTAAAATTTTAAAAACTTTAACCACAGAGTGAATGTAATGTTTCCTGGCAGAAAAACTAAGTCCATTTATAAGTAAAATACGGAAAAACTGGAATTTTTTTTTACAAAATTTCCTTCTGGATACTATCTTATGATCATAAACAAGCCTCTGTCCAAGTTTGGTAGAAATCCAGGATAGTTTAAGAAAGTTATTAAAATTTCAAAAACTTTAACCACAGGGTGAATATTTGTGGACGCCGCCGACAACGACGACGACGGAATGTAGGATCGCTATGTCTCGCTTTTTCGACAAAAGTCGAAGGCTCGACAATGATATTCAAATGTAATGTGTAATTTAATTAATTATATTCCAATGTAATTTGCCCCAACCCTGTGATACATTTACACATGTAATTCAATGGCTACTTAATGATGATATGATGGTAGATAGTGGATTACCCAAATTGAGTAATTTTATTATAAAATTCTTAGCTTTTGTGGGAAAGTGGCATTTAATATCTAAAATATTGATCTCTCTTAATAAATTGGTTTTTTTCTAACTTTGTTCTTTCAACCTTGGATTTATTTAAAATTTTATATAATTCTATATCATTCAATATAAAAGTGTCTATTATATTCCAAATATATTTTCCAAACAACAAATATTTAAATTTAATGTTTACAAAGAATAAATAAACTCCTACAAAGACACCTTGAATTTTACAGTAGTATCTTATAACTATACTGATTCTTTTAAATGTTCAGTAATCCATGTGTCAATTAAATTCATGTACCAAAAATTGTTAATATCTGCTAAGTTCTTTCAGCTATATAGTACAAGAGTAGACACACAAAAATGTCTCACCTGTCGTGTATTTCTAATGAAAGTAAATGCTATCAGACATATTGCATACAGTATTTGAAAAACAGGCCAAAACACAAAAACTTAACTATAATCACTGAACCATGAAAATGAGGTCAAGGTCAGATGACACCTGCCAGTTGGACATGTACACCTTACAATTCTTCCATACACCAAATATAGTAGACCTATTGCATACAGTATTCGAAAAACAGGCCAAAACACAAAAACTTAACTATAACCACTGAACCATGAAAATGAGGTCAAGGTCAGATGACACCTGCCAGTTGGACATGTACACCTTACAATCCTTCCATACACCAAATATAGTAGACCTATTGCATACAGTATTCGAAAAACAGGCCAAAATGAGGTCAAGGACAATGTACATATGACAGACAGAAACTTTGTAACATAAGATATCTATATACAAAGTATAAAGCATCCAGGTCTTCCACCTTCTAAAATATAAAGCTTTGAAGATGTTAGTTAATGCCGCCACTGGATCACTATCCCTGTCGAGCTTTCTGCAACTTAAGTAGCAGGCTCAACAAAAATGCCTTATATCATTCTTAAATGCAAATTAGTCATTAACTGTTACACATAGTTCATTTCTTAATTTCATCATTTCGAAGTTATAAAACAGGACTCAGTGTTCCAGCTAGCTTAAAATAGAGGGGCACAGCACCATGCCCCTTTTCCAATGCACCCCTCTGTCCTCTGCAATAAGCATAATATAAAATACAACAAATCACTTTTTTAAATGCACATAGGCAATACTGAATCATTGTGAATTAATTGAAACTGAATTAAATAATGCAGATAAACTAATACAAATGTAGAATTATTAAAATTGCAATAGATCAGTGAACAATTAATATTTCTTAAAAGTTGACTTGAACTTGTTTGCCCTTTTCAGATCTGGAAACACGTTAAAATGCCCCTTATCCTCAATAAATGCCCCTCTGCCCTTAAATCTTAGCTGGAACACTGAAGCTGGTAACAAAACACTTACATTGAACTAAGAGATGGGACAGATCAGGTTCCATCATTTAATGTTACAATGTTAACATATGAAATACTTCCTTTTACCTTGATGCTTTAGAGAATTTGCCTTCTGATGTACTAGAATGCCGAGTTCCTGGAGCACTGGCTGTTGTTGCTCTAGAGTACTGCCGATCCATTATCTCCAGATTTGATGGCCTAAGTATAAATAAAATAAAACTGAGCAAACTATTTTTCTGTGATGCTCATCTTTAAAGGCCACATAATGACCCCTGGATTGCATCAATCTAATTTGAATTCAACATTTATCATAGCCCATCAGATTTTAAAGTTCCAGCCAGTTTAAAATAGAAGGGTGCAGCACCCTGCCCCTTTTCCAATGCACCCCTCTGCCCTTTCAGTGCTCCCCTCTGCCCTCTACACTAAGGTTTATATAAAATATAACAATTTACTTTTTAAATGCATATAAACAATACTGAATTGATTGAAACTGAATTAAAGGATGCGAAGAAACTAACAGAACTATTAAAAGGGTATTAGATTAGTGAATAATTGATATTTCTTAAAAGTTGACTTGATCCTGTTTGCCCTTTAAGGATCTGGAAACGCGTTAAAGTGCCCCGTATCCTCAATAAATGCCCCTCTGCCCTTAAATCCTAGCTGGAACACTGTAACTGACAGTCGACTATCATATCTTGTGATAATTAATAATTATCACAAGATATGATAGTCGACTGTCAGTTAACAAACAACACTAGCAACTAGGCATCAAGACAGTGCTATTTTCAACCCCTGCCCTGCATTATTTATATTACATCATTATACAGACAAGACAAAAACATTGTAATGACAAAAAATTATGCCATTCAATTTTAAGTAGATCTCAATACTACCTTTCAAATTAGTTCTTGTGTCATACTAACAATGTATGTAAAATTTTCACCTATATCATACTTGAATGTATCTAATTATATTATTAAGGAAGAAATGTTAATAACTACTATGATACAGTTTACTGACACACCTATTGCTCAGTAGAAGGTTGTGTAAAAGTGACTCATGATCTGAAAATCCTGGCTAAATCACTGGATACAAAATTCCAGATACAAAGTTACACATGTTCAATTTCTTAATTTAAATAGCAGGTTATATTTGTTTTCTTCTGATAAATATTTTTTAGTAATTTTAGTTACAACGTATATATGTATAAGACCCTCAATTTAAAACAATATTATTCATACATGTACAATTATAATTAAGTCAAAACATATAGTTAATAACTTCAAAACACAACATATTGTAGAGAGGGTACCAGGTCGTTTCGCTCCGATTACCTGTTCGCCCCGGGTCGTTTCGCCCCGGAAAGTGAGTCGTTTCGCTCCGATATAAATACAGGTAAATTAAAATAATTAATGTGTTGAATTCTTCTTAAATTTTTTGTTTATAATATAATTCTTCTTAAATTTGTTGTTTATAATATAATTCTTCTTAAATTTGTTGTTTATAATATAATTATAGATTATAAATTTAATAATTAAAACATAATGGATAAAAAAAGAAGTTAATTAATTAGTTACAAACATATATGAATTAATTAAAAGTTATTCTTTGATCTATCAGATACTCATTAAATCTTTTCACTATAAATTCATAAGAATGCCTAAAGTCCAAGCTCTTCCAAACTTATGCTCCTTGAGAAATTTGTTATAAAACTATACCTAGTTTTGAGAAATTCTTTGATCTTTCGGCAATTATGTATAAAATTGCGGTGCTAACTTTCAAAAATCATAAATGAAAATGCCTTTTCCATGTGTAGTTTGTGACCGGAATGTTCGACCTCGACAGCACGCGTTGGAATGTGAATCCTGCTTCCAGTGGCAGCATCGTGTGTGTAATACAGGTAATTATTTTACCAATATATTATTTCTATTAATGAAATTAATGAATTAAATTCAAGTTAACTATACGAAATATATTGAATCGAAATTATTTATCAAAAGATATTTAGGTTTATATATAAAACTGTACGATGTACTTTCGATGTAAATATTGTAGCAAAATAATTTATTGAATAAACGTGCGTAAAAGGATATGTTTAAAATGAATGTAGAACTTATTGAAATTCTTTCTTTCAGGTGTGTCTGCAGAGGACTACAGGAGACTTAACAATGGTGACATTGAACTGATTTTCCATTGCATCAACTGCATACAAGTAAATGAAGTAGTAGAAGATGAGGTATTGACATTTCTGTTATTAATGTATCTTATTTTTGTTCTCAGTTGAGATTTTTAATTTACTTATTTGTCTTATTGCTTATCAACACTTAATTATATTGTATTCAGTCCATTGTAGCAAAATAAATCTAATTATCGAAGGCACGCGTCAATATAAATTTAATCATTCAACTTATCGAATGCACTAGCAGTAAGAATGTATTTGTTTGTAAAAGACCAAGAGTAAATTGAAAGATAATACCTTTGTTGTTAAATAATTACGCTTTTTCAATAGTTTCATATCCACATTCTTATTTTGTATTTTATGGCGCATATATATATATTTATTTGTTGACCATGCACATCGAGATTATTATTATGTTTTTGTTATCGACGGGATATGGAGTAAATATACACAAGACACAATCTTTACATATACAGTACACACAGTAAGAAATATTGCTTTTATATGAATACTGTATAATTGACACACATGACTATGATCTATATTATTTTGCAGGCTGGCACAATAGATTGAACAAGAAAGCCACACCAGAGGGAGTCGGTGTATATAAACTCATACCAAGGCTACGTCGTGAAGCGCAGTTGGTGTTTGCCAGTGTTGCTGCAGAGGACCTGAACAGAGATATTGACCCGAAGTATGTCGCTTTACAACAACGACTGACGGATGCCTGGACCAAGTATGAAGCAGACGAGATGAGTACAACACATTTCCTGAAGACAGTCAGCAATATGTACGGCGTCCCAGATGAGGAGTAGTGTTTTAAATATTAACTTTTGCAAATTTTATAATATTAGTGCTTTTTGTATTTTTGTATGTAATCTCTAGTGCTTGGTGTGTGTGTGTGTGAGTTTAAAGTGTTTAAATGCTTGTCTAATAATTTACAAATGCTAAGTGTGCTTTCTGACTAGTGCTTGATTGTGTGATCTTTGTGTGTGTGTGTGTATGTATGTATGTATTATTAAGTTAATAATTATTTATTGTTCTCTAGTATGAATAAAATATAAAATAAAAATGTGGTTTTTTTTCTTTGAATGGAATCACATCAATAACCAGGAACAGTAGAAAATGACTTCCGTATATATACTTTATTGTAATAATTACTATATATAATAGAGGGGCGAAACGACCCAGGGCGAACGGGAATCGGGGCGAACGCACCTGGGGCGAATGGGAATAGGAGCGAAACAACTCACGGGGCGAACGGGATTCGGCGCGAAACGACCCAGAATCGTAGAGAGGATTGAATAACTTTTATTCTACAATAGTACATATATATTTATAAATTATCATTTCTTTGAACTTATTAATGAGAAGATATTTCAATAATTTTCAACCATTGGCAAATGATGGAGCATGAACTGAAAACCAAGGTTTTATGCAAGTCATTTTTTATTTTTTTAGAATACCACAAAAACTTCTTAAATTGGAAGTAAAAAATACCATTCTACATTTTGTGTCCAATAATTACTGCCTTTTACAACAATGAAAAGCTGATTTTCCATTTTTCTTATATTTATGAAAAACAAGATGTCACATAAGAAACTGTGGCATTGTTGCATGAGTGCAAGTTTTGTTGTCAAGAGTTAACCATGTTGGCTTTTAGAACATACATATACATTTGTACCTGGTGTATGTGAGACACACAGTAGAGGAAAGTCTTTTTTTTTTAGTAAGTTCTTGATAATTTAAATTAAGATAAAAAATCATCATAAAATGCATAACAGGTGCTGAAATTATTAGATACATGAATGATGCCAAATAATTTAAATAACTACTGAATTATCAGGTTCAGATTTCAAAACAAGTGCAACCTAGGTATTTTATGTTGTAATGTCCAGAAAATGGGATCAGACATGAACCTATAACACGTTAGTATGCATCACTGCTACCTGTAATGTATGGAATTCACAGAATCTATAATTACATCAATGTGATTAAAATACAGATCCTGTGTCAATGCTATGCTACAAGGATCTAAAGAAACCCTGTAAGGGGTCATGTCCAGACAACCTTTGTTTATCCAATCAAATCCCAGCTTACCAGAATTTGGAAGTGATTTTTGCACTTCTAATTCATCTTTGATCCATTTGTCGGAAAAGAACTCATTTTCCCGGACCCATAAGAATTACACTGTCCGGAAACGTGTACCGATGTTGGTTTTATTAATAGAATCGACCTGAGTGAAGCAAAGTGTACCTCCTTTCGAATCAATTATTCCAATAAAGTCCAGTATGTAAAGCTGATACTGCTCAATGTATTGTACAAAACATCAAGGTTTGAAACACCGTTTACAGTCAAAAGAGTGCTACTACATTTTGTAAGCTTAAAATAAGGACAAAAATCCTCAGGTATTTTGTCGCGATCTTGACGTAACACATCTTATGATTGGTCAATCTAAGTTTATCATCAGAGGTCATCTGAACATGACCCCTAATGGGATGTTTTCAGATCCTTGTAGCATAGCGATGACTCAGGATCTGTATTTTAATTAGATTGTAATTACGTTATTTTTCTACCGACAGGTTCGACATCGCTGACACTGTAATGAAATGTGATACATGTGAATAAAGAGTGCTGAGCTATTGAAATATCTTATAGACCTAATAAAATTACATTTAATATATGAATTAGCGAACTAACGTTATAATATGAACAACATATCATATCATCAGTTTTTCAAAAACAAACCTGTGTTTACGGTTGATAAGCAGGAAATGGGTTTCTTACATGCGCATTATACCGGAAACAGAAATTAAAGTTATAAATCGTGCTTTCGAAGACGTCCGCGTTTTGATGTAGAATGATTAAGTGTTGCATCACCCCTTTTTCCTAAATTTTTGCTAAATACTGTATACTAATTAATAAAAAGAGGGGTTGTTCAGAATTTTTATTGAGAATTAAATTCAATATCATTAAACAACAAGATATATATGTATATATATTAAGCAAATATTGCAGCATCATACATTAATTAAAGCACTAAAGCAGTAAACAAGGAAAACATAAAGTACCTATTAATCACTAAAATATTATACATAAAGATAATGTTGAAGTCAATCACTAGTCCAACTGAAGAAGATTATGAAATCAAAAAATTCAAGATGGCTATATACATTTCTGCGGATTTTGTCGCATGGAATTTTTGGTTGTTGATTGTGCTGATTGTAGTATTCGGTTTTATGCGATTAACTGTAAAGAATTTCTATTCAGTCGGAATTTGTTAAAAAGGCTGTATTTTAACCTTTTATTCACCCCAGAAACTGACAGAAATTAGGAGTGCTTGCATTGTGATATAGCAATTTGTTGAATTTGGAGGTCCAATTTTTCAACAACAGGCATTCCAATCGGAACCAACTATGTTCCTCTCTTCGCCGATCTGTTTCTGTACTCATATGAAGCGGACTTTATTCAAGGCCTACTACGTGAAAACAAAAAGAAACTAGCCCAATCCTTTATTTTTACTTTTCGTTATATAGATGACGTGTTGTCGTTAAATAACGACAAATTCCAAGACTTTCTACATCTCATCTACCCCAGTGAGCTTGAAATTATGGATACTAGAGATACACCAAAGTCCGCTTCATACTGGGATTTGTTTCTTGAAATAGACAATGAGGGACATTTGAAGATAAAACTTTCTGACAAACGTGATGACTTCCACTTTCCTATTGTTAACTTTCCCTTCTTGAATAGCAATATACCAGCATCGCCTGCATTTGGCGTCTAAGTTTTTCAGCTTATCCGATTTTCAAGGGCATCCGTGAGTTACCCTGACTTTTGACAAACCGGGTTTCTGCTGTCACAAAAGCTTCTTAACCAGGGTTCTATCAGGGATAAGTTGATTTCATCACGTAGGAAATGTTACGGTCGTCATCACGAATTGATTGACCGTTACAGTGTTCCAATATCTAAGATGATGTTGGGCCTGTTCCCGCTGTCGTAACATTTCATGTGCCTCCACCTCTTCTATCCCACACCCTTCATTACAATAACTATTAGCAACGAGCAAATATGGTGTGGAATAACTCTTATGACACAAACATTTACAAGTTACAACTGATGAAAGTTTGTAATAGGCATAAACATACATCGACGACTATATGTTACACTAAATTGTCATATAATATATGTAACTGTATGTTTCGCAATTTATTAGACTTTTGATAATCAAAATAACCCACACGGTTGAATCTAACAAAAACTTGAATTTAAGCTTGTAATTGAACTCCTCTTTCATTTTTCAAAGTGTTTGAATTCTATTATTTAAATAAAAGTGATGTTTCATATTTTTCCTGTCCTAAAAATGAAGGCATCTCACTTTCAAAAGAACCCAAATTTAAAATATTAGATTTAGGTTTGTAGCATTCTAGTAAGATTTTTCATATTTCCATTCATTCCGGCGTTGAAACGAGAACTAAAATATCCATCGTTTAGAAAATTAAATGTACTTGAATGAACCTTTTAATTTTTGTGAATTCTTTTACACAATATTTAATTTTTTGCCACGAAACTTTTATTCATTTGAGGACACCTAATCATTTGAAGGACTATTCCCATTTATCGGGATGTTCCCAATCCTTATCCAGCCTGTTCGACATAGAAAACATTTCGATCTACGTCCCATGACGATGACAGCCAGTCGGTTTTGAAAGTCACCTTAAAACTGTAATTCTATTAACAACGGAATCTCGTTCCAAATGTTGTTTGGACCCTACATGTATAAGGGACTGAAATAGTTATGTTTAATCAATTTAAGAAATCAGTTTTATATTTTTACACTCACCTCTTTACATACTGTCTTATTACTCTTTTGCCGTATTCCTTTCTATTATCTAATTTGATATAACCATTATTGCATGATAAAATACACAGTGGTTGCGTATAAAGCGATTTTCTAGACTTTGATCTGACTCCAACATTTTTGTGTCGCTGTACGTATACTACCCGAATTAAATTTTCCTTTACAAAGAATTCACGCATCGTACACTATACTTCCCAATGTTCAATACTCCTTGAAAGTAGTGATTACATCTCAGTGATCACTCGCTGTATTTTTCTTTCAAGAGATACCTGGACTGTCCCACTTTTTCTTAAACTAGAATTGTGTTATTACACTTACCTATATTCTTCAGAGAAAGGTATATACCATAAGTTTACATTGTTAAATATTCTGTTAATTCCCACTAGGACAGTACCTCCAGAGAATCGTTGAAAAGGAATACTCTAACCTCTGTTGTTGTAAGTCCTCATTTGTTCCGGGCACAAGAACTTCTGGGTCGAACAAATAACTGATCGAAACGTTCCACCAAGTCAAAAAGTGTCAGCTACTTGAACTTACTGACTAGTCAGAGCAGTCCATCAGAACTCTTTAGCAAACAAAAAGGGACCTCATTCATTATTTTGAGGCAATTTTGTAACTAATCTTTACCAGAACATTTTAATTAGTCAAACATTCTGTAACATTAAAAAATTCCAGTAACTGATGTTACTAAATTGTATGTTGTTTTTGTATTTAATATCTCACCTGTAATTAAAATATATTTTATGTCAAAATATCATTTAAAAAAGACAACCAGTAGCTGGAGCAGTCGTAAACGACAGCTTATTCCCTCTACCGTATTTTGACTTGTTTTCAACATAAGGCTTAGACATTTTACAATATAAGTTAATATTTTGATACAAAAGAGTTTACCTTTGGTTGTTTTATTTCCCAAGACGGATCCACTTGTGAAATATAATGCCTATATGACTTACAGTGTCTTAGAACTGCACCTTAACGCAAAACTTAACTAGAGTCACCCATGCATAAAATGTAGGTCAGACGGACGATTCAAACGCATAGTTATATATATTCCCTCCCCAATACCGTTGGTCGAGGGGATAAAAAATATTTAAGATCATTTATTTGAAATACATATACTAATAATTATGTCGTTTTGCCGTCTCCTATGGGTATCGCTGAAAAAAAAAACGTTAAATTGTGATTTCTTAATAAACTACTGTGCCTCTATTTTGTTTTAAAGATATATTATTGCCAGATTCGTTTTTTTAGTATATTGAATTGATTACTATATGTACAGTTTTTATTTGAAATCCGAAACTAGTAATTAAAATACCTTCATTTTAAGGATTTCCAATTAAACCTTTTTGAAGAAATATAAAAGTAAAATATGAATATTCTATCTGCATGTAAAACTTCATAAAATCCGTAATTAAGCGATTTTCGGTACCCCCTACCTCAAAGCATGTTCAGTGATCTTTTTCATTTGGCTGTTTTTGAATTTCGGCTGTTGTTGTTGTTTGGTCGACGTTTTATTTACCAAATAGGAATTTCCGCGGTGACGTCAAGTTTTACTACAATCGACAGGGTACTATGGAATCGAAACGAAACGAAACGAAATTAAAAATAGATAAACGAAATATAACGAAACGGAACAAAAGATAACGAAAAGGAGTCTTGTATAGTCTGATAAAAAGGTTCAGCTGCATAAAAGCGGAGCAGATTTACTCAATTTCTGCGGTCAAAAGGTCAATTAGTCAATGTCGATTTATAAAATTTACCCTTTTGCGCCCAATTTTCTGCATCGGGGTCCACAGTCTGTAAAATGATTAAATTTGACATGTATATTCAACAGTTCGGTTACCTTCAAAATAATATATACTGTAGACTTTATTTTAAGCAATGTTGAATTTTGGACCTTAACAATTATTTTTTTATAACACCAAAGCTTTAGTGTATATTACAGGTACTGTCCGTCATCATGGAGTACTAAACTTAATTTGCGAACATAATTAAAGTATCCATAATTTAGCGATTTTTAATAGAACGGAACACATATCGATTAATATCGCTACTGTCTTTGAATGTTACAACAGAGGCCGGAAAATTTAAAAGCTCCAAGCCAATACGCAATATGAGCTGTATGCGCGGGTAGGGTTCATTTTGAACATTTTCAAATGTCTTATATAAAAACACTGGGAGTTTACATGAAAATCATAGTAAAAATTCGAGTTTGTAGTTGCCGCTGAAAATTCAAGTTAAAAAATCGGAAAAAAATGCCTTGAATAAAAAACAAAGCGATCATTAATTAAGAGAACATACATGACGTAGGGGTATTTCCTTTCATCTTAAATATTAAGATAAGATATTTTATTTCCTAATCATAGGGCTCATAACAAGCATGTAATCACATAAAGCAAAAATAAAAAGCCTTTCTCTCCCACTCGCATACACTCACACATACAACTATCGTTCTGATTAAGGATGATTGATTTAACAATACAACATGTAAATGAAAAATAAAATACAGATAAAAATACAGACACAAATGTATTTTTATTTATTTATTTTTTTTATGCGGAGAGTCAGTCGCCTACATTGTATATATGGAACGAAGGATAACTCTTACTGCCCAGAAAAGAGAGAGAAAGAAAAAAAAAATTCAAGTATAATGTGACAATGAACTGGTGAAGACTATAAATAAATTTTATAAGTTTCAGTTAAGCAAATATTTAGTTTCTCAATGTGTAAAATGAGGATAGCAATTCACATAATTTCCTTTTAAACAATGATTATTATCAAGAGCATCGCCAAAATTGCCATTTAGACGATCAAAACTACGCCAAACCCACAGGCGTATGTAAGGTTTTTTTTTTAACAGAAACAAGTGCCTGTGGCCAAACGATTATCTTTTCAAGAATTATTTCGTTTCGTTTCGTTTCGCTATATTTCGTTTCGTTTAGTTGTATTTCGTTTCGTTATATTTCGTTTCGATTGTGTTTCTCACTTATAGCATATTTATTAGCTTTTGATTATCAACTAGATTGAGATCCCCAGTGATAACATGACCCACCGGACTATAATTGAATGGAGATATCGAACCGGAGCAATCAGGTGGTTTAGACTTGAGGTCATCGGAAGTAAGGTCCCGCAATGCCCGTTTGTAACATATATAGTGGCCCGACTTCTGGAAATTTATTTCTTTTTTATTTTATTTTTTTGTTGTCTTATTTCATGAGTACTTTTAATAAATATTCACTGTAACAACGAATATTCTGCGTTTATTATCAATGTGCTATACACTATCCACGTCCTTATACTAAAAAATCCTAGGATTGATAATTGATAATCTTGGTTGCAATGGGTTTTGTATAAGAATAAATTGAACAGTTTGGTCTTTGAAATATGGAGGAATTTTAGATTTTACTGTTTTGTTGTGAAGACCCCTTTTCGTTATATTTCGTTTGTTTCGTTACATTTCGTTTCGTTTCATTTCGATTCCGTTTCTCGCTTTATCAGTACCCAAATATTCGGCATTATCTTTTAAAAATAAGAACATTAAACCTCTCGATTTTTTTTATTATTTGACGAAATTTGACGAAATTTTTTTTCTGGTCTGTAAATCTTCTAACACACTCATGTTCGAGATTTTTAATTGATGTGTGAAACCGGAAATTGCCAAAAAACGGTCTTGCCCGTCATTAGTTTTTTTACAGGTGCACAGAAGGGAGATAATCGATGAGAGACAAAAGAGCTGATCAGATTGTCAATTTTAAGCAGGTAAAAGGTATTATTTCTGGCAACTTTGGGATAGGCCTACTTGTGCAACTTTTTAAAGGTTCAACATCTTTGAACAAAGGTCCAAAATAAACAAACATGTCAGTTGAAGTCCTTTTATTGTGTCATTACCGGTATCTGTACAATTGTAATCATTAAATGTAATTTATGATCTCTCTTATGGGATCGTGGTCCGAAAATGTCTGATATCTTTGTCAGGGGTCGCGCTGGCATTCAAAAACTTGTCACCAAAAAAATCGCCAATGCATCATTTTTGTCGCCAGTTTAAAAATTTGTTTGCCAAGTCACCCTCCCCCTTTTAGAAGCATTCTGCCATACATGATTGTTCTTTTATTCATTACTATTTGAAATAACATGTCCTGAAAAACGTTTTTGATGAAATAGTTTTAAAAAATTTAATGACAGTTAACTTTCATCTGAAATGACCTTTTTTTGATGGCAGAACTAATAAAACATCGGTTGTTCAACATGTGTTTGTTGATGTTATTTTTTGGAAGTTAAAAAATTTTCAAAATCACGAAACAGAAATGTTATGGTTGGTCAGGTAACCGGAAACACACAAATTTTTTTTTTTTGGCCTAAATGACTATAGTGTTTACATCATCTTTGATGAGCTTGATTATTGTTTACATTGCTTTAAAAATACAAATTTGAAATGGATCCTGATGAATACAGTAGTTTACATGTATATCAATACATTAATAAATTAGATTTTTAGTTAATACACATAAAATATTATTTAATTTATCAACAAATATAAAATTGAAAGGTCTTATGGTTGAAGTGTACTACAATGTATACTATCATATTTATATAACAAACCGATATATATATTATGCATATAAATAATTAATTAAGTGGTGTGATTATCAATAAAACAGCTATTGACTAACACAAGTTTACGGTAACTCTAAATCAATACACAAGAATTAAAAATATGAATCCCCCTTAGTCTTAACAAACCATGAATGAATTTATGTCAACTTATGTTGTCCCATGTTGTCAAAGACCCTAGAGTTGTAAAAAATTTATGATCTATATAAAATTACAGAGCCAACTTACAGTTCCGTATTAAAAATTACCTTAGAGGAGTTGCGTGACAAAGGAATAATGTACCCTTAGGCTGCTTGTGTAGCCCAGCTCCCAGGGGCACTATTCGAATTCCGAAACCTTTGGCACAATCTACATTGGCAGGGAAATTATTGAGCCAACTTTCAGTTCCGTATTCCAAATAACATGAGATGAGTTGCGTGACAAAGGTATAATGTACCTTTAGCCCACCCCCAGGGGCACTATTCAAATTCCGAAACCTTTGGAACAGTGCAATCAATGACCCAAGTTTCATCTTTCTACATCCAGTGGTTACTTAGATTATCCTGGACATTACTAACGTACGTATGTACGCCGAACAGCAAAACGTAATTCTTGCTCTGCGCTGAAGCGCAGGGATAATGAACAACATGAACTCCTTTAAAAACCAGGAGTGAACCCAGGTGCGCTGGAAGGATAAGCAGTTCCTGCTACGTATACAGTATCTGTCGTGATGTTCAACAAAGTCAATCCGGTGGAAGTCATGTTACGACAGTGGGAACAGGTCCAACATCATCTTAGATATTGGAACACTGTAACGGTCAATCAATTCTTGATGACAACCGTAAAATTTCCTAAGTGATGACATCAACTTATCCGTTATAAAACCCTGATTAAGAAGCTTTTTTGACAGAGTAATGGTCCATTTTGAAACTATTAAAATTGAAGGTGAGGGGTATTAGTCAGTTCCAGTTTCCATTGGTATTAAGTTTTTGGTTTTGTGCACATTTATTGTTTTCCAAGTATACCAAATTTTAACATTTGTATCGTTAATAAATAATAAAAGTGGAACTAAAACGCTTATAGCAAGTTATTTTCATTTTATAGTACTAAATAAACGTATAAAAACGCAAAAAACCCGATGAAATTTGGTCAAGTAATAACGGAGAAAATAGCGAGTGAAGTTGGATTATTTTTACCTGTGGGAAATCCAATCAGCGCTATTTCCGGAAACAGGGTTTCCTCGCTGAGTGACTCCGATTGACCGCAAATGACGTACAGTGCGGGCTACTCTTGAACTTGTTTACATTGACCAGAAGGAATATATTATGGATGAAGACAGCAATGCTAGTGATTTATAATAGTATAGCCAATAAATTTCAATAAATGCCCCCATATACATATATATAAAAAGAATGAAAGTGAAAGATATTTTGAAAGGTGTGTATAACATAAATACAAATGGAAGACCATCTTATAGGAATAAAAAACAAACACTATTTTTTTAAACAAGCAAATATAAGACACAATATTAATTGATAATTTTAAAACAGATGTTTTACAAATAGTGATATAAGTTACTGAATAGTAATATAGATTTTGATGTAGAATTGTAATGTGTTTTTTTTATTGAATTGACAGATTCATAAAATTTCAGAATTTTCTTATAAAAATATAATAAATTTCTTAGTTTAATCAGAGACATATATGTAGAGAGGGATAAGTAATTTCTTACAATCCTTGTTGTAATAATAAAAATATGTAGAGAATCATTGGAGAACCTGCACTGTACACCTAAAACTTTAATAAAAGATTTTGATGGATTTTAATAAAAAAAAAATTATTCAACTTATAAAATAATTCCCACATTTGTAGAGTTATAATTTGGTTAATATTGGTTATGGGACTTTATGCTCTTTGCGTAATTTGAATTATAATACCAGTCAAAACTGGTTTTCATAACACCTTTCTAATGACTTTGTTACTGGTATATTGATTTACTCCACAGGTGGTAGGTGCATGGCCAAGTTGTTATTTACCTGATTGGAGGGATTAAAACTTTTGTTTGGTCTTTATGACTAGATAACAGGATGTTAATTAATAGGTGCTAAAACTTTAACTGTTTTAATTACCAGGATTAAAGGTGATAAATATCCATCCACATGTTTACTAATTTGTTTTATATCATGAACTAGTTTTAATTTTCACAGGTGTTTAATACTATTTAGGGGGAAATTAAAATTTCTTGCACGATTGGAAGTGTCATATATATATATTTTTTTTATAAATAATGAATAAATAAATACATATTCTTTTAATAAATAATTAGACATTCAAACTTTGCTTTAGCTTTACATTGCTAATGAAATAGAATGTCTTTAAAAAAAGCTACATTTTTACCCAAATTATTTTCTGCATTATCAGGATTATGATCATGAACATGTTATATAAATAGAGAGGTAGTTATATCATGGAAGTACATGTATTGTTCTATATTGTATTATTTTACCATAGTCAGCAGACTCTTAATATTTGAAATTATTATAGTTACAAATGTATAACTTTTATGCTCATAGAAAGAGAAAAAAATTCAGAGGGACATGGGACCAGAATAACTTTTTATGGAGCTACACATTTCGCTATAATAGCCTCTTATTGTACTACAACTTATGTTAGCTTGTTGGCTACATCTTTTCAAAGTCATGCCTGTCAAGGCTGTGCAATTGATATAAGCGGCCTTACATGTACCTTCTACTTACTCCATTAATAATATTTTTAAATAGCCCTATGTTCAGGATGTTGGTAACTGTGGTGGTTTGAAAAGAAGGGGTGTAAATCAAACACAATAGCTCTAAATAAATATACCCTATGTATGATGTAAAGGTACAATATAGTTATACATAAAAAATTTTGATTCAACAGGAGAGGCTACATAGGCTTAATGTAGGCTTATTCTCACAATGACATTATGATAATGCATTCATTTTCAAACATGTGCATATATACACATAAATTTGATGTATATATAAAGACATATGCATGGTATATAAAAACAAATAAGATCAGACATGTTAGAATTATTTTTTCAAAAGTATTTTGGTGCAGACCGTCACTATACCATGTATACTGGTTATGCTGGTTGGGATAAATGCTTGGCACTGAACCTGGCAATAGTCTCTTGCCGTTATGAACAGATAAACCAAATAACTCCTTGAATCTCAACCTGTCAACCTCATAGCATTCTTCTGAGAAGTGTTATGAACATATGGCTGAGTGTTTAGTTGGCACAGTAAAATCCACACGGGTTAGTTTTACAAAACGAACCCACAAGTTACGTTGTCGGTCATCTTTTGGAAAAGCGTGTTGAGTATATCCCGTTTTTGCAGAGTTGCTGCATCCACAGGCGCTTGTCTCAGAAAAAAAAAATTACTATATATGCCAAGTGAAAAGAAAAGGTCCCCAACTCGGGCAATACAATTTTACGCGCCTGCTTCGATTTCCAACGAATTATCGCTTTCACCTTTCGGTCTCGCTCAAAACTTTTGGATCAATAAAAAATATATTAATTTATCAACACAATGATGTATGACACGCCTACCTTACTTGCCAATCAACAGCGCTTTAGGCATATGAAGTCGGTCAAAAGTGAATTATTTAACATTACTACAATAAACTGCAAATTTGAAGACAAGGAGCAAATAAAAAAAATTAAAATAAAGAAAATGAAGTGTTTAAAAAATTTATTTCTTTGTTCTTTTGTCATGATTAATTAATTGATAAACAATGGTATGAAGAAGTAATAATAAATCGCTGCTGGTAAATAAATTGACAAGTTGATGGTGTTCTATTTATAAATTAATACTCTAGTTTCCAGGTTTTAATTATAGAATACTGAGTTAGCCAATCAGAAGGCAGCAATTCATTTGATCCTTTTCTTCAAATTTGCAGATTATTGTAGTAATGATAAATAATTCATTTTTGACCGACTTCATATGCCTAAAGCGCTGTTGATTGGCAAGTAAGGTAGGCGTGTCATACATCATTGTGTTGATAAATTAAAATATTTTTTATTGATCCAAAAGTTTTGAGCGAGACCGAAAGGTGAAAGCGATAATTCTTTGGAAATCGAAGCAGGTGCGTAAAATTGTATTGCCCGAGTTGGGGACCTTTTCTTTTCACTTGGCATATATAGTAATTTTTTTTTCTGAGACAAGCGCCTGTGGCTGCATCCCGCAACTGCACAATTCCTTCCCATTGTTGAATTGTAGATTTAAATTAAGTACAATGTTTCATCATAGATTTAAATTAAGTACAATGTTTCATCAAACAAGTATCGGTGAATATATAAGAAGCACTGTCAATCGATAGTTGTCACCAATAACGTATAAACAATCAACTGAATCTGCTTTCACTTTGCAAATGACCTGTACCTATTTATGTACAAGATCTGAACCGCACAGTACGTCACTTCCGGCGACTAGTAATATTCGAGTTTTTTAACAAATCGTTCAGGTGTGCAAATGACGATCGGCCAGTATTTTGCTAATATCTCGAAAACTAAGTTACCGAATTTCATCGGGTTTTTTGCGTTTTTATACGTTTTTTTAGTACTATAAAATGAAAATAACTTTCTATAAGCGTTTTAGTTCCACTTTAAATTTGTGGCTTTGCTGCAACAGTCAGAACAACAAAAATTGGTATCCATGGAAATATAATGAATCTATGGTAAAATAAATATGCTACTAATCCACTTTTACAATATTTTATCAACTTAATTCCTTTAGTATTTCTACAGGTTTTTCTATTAGCTTTTGAATTTTCAGCATAACCAACTGGATTATCAACCATAAATATGTAAGAAAGTACTCTAATCAGTCTTTCAATTTTTTTCCAGAATTTCCGCATGTAATGACTTGACAATGTACTGCTGGTTTAAATGGCAAGGAATGAAATTGTGTGTGGTTGGACACCAAGAAAATTTATTTTTACTACACTGATTGTCACTGTTCTTCTAAATGAGTGTGTGATATATATAATTCAGGGTTTTAGATGGCCAGATATTGATGTGGCAGACAAGAGGTAAAAATGAAGGCATTTATATACAATCGACTCTCGTTATCTCAAAGTCATTTGGACTGCCAAAAAAATTCAACATAGACGAAATTCAACTACATGTAAAAGAAAGCTGACAAATTTTCCTTGTTACGAAGGGAGGTAATTTATTAATTTTGGTAATCTAAAATCTCTGTAGGTGCCAGAGTAAAATGATACGTACAATCAAGACCTCAATTAATTTATCTGTGTTCAGGTACTTATATAATTAATATTCAACATTTTATATTTATAAAAATAATAAATAGTTTGAAGAAAATTGATTAAAATAGGACCAAAAATTTGACCATCTGTACTGTGTATGCACTAAGAGCAAGACAACAAATAATAGTGAATTATTAAATTTTTTAAGTTGTTAATTAAACGTCTTTGTAGATAAATTGACACTAATTAATCTATTCAAATTGGATTTTTTTACAAATTTATGTGAATTCTCAATAAATCAATAGCACAAAAAATCAATCGATTGTCAATTACTGGAGGATTCTGTAAAGATTCAATCTGCAAGGATGATAAATATTCGACATAACGAATAAAATTTTCTTTGTGTTTATAATTTGGGACTTACATATATTTGCACAGTAAAATATTTGGGACCACAAGAAAAATTTGACTCATCCGAATATTCAGTTTAAACAAGTTTGAAATCACGAGAGTCGACTGTATATAGTATTATTTTCAAGGCTGACATAGTCTGTAAGATTATAAGTTGTTTTCTTCAGTTGAGTTGAGGAAGAAATATCAGGGATTGGCATCCTTATATGCTTTTGTAATGACAAATACTATTTGATTTAGTAAGCTACAAAATGTACTTTAAAAAAATTGTACCATATTGCATTTGTTAATAATTTGGATTAGGATATTTATACACCTGAGGGCTATTCCAGAAAAAAATGTATGGGGGGGTTGGAAGGCACTTTATATAAAATTGTATGGGTGGTCGGGGGTCTGGAAAAAAATTCTAAAGGAAGCATAAGGAAATTTTATTTTAAATCGTATGGGTAGTGGGTGCTGAAAAAAAATGCCTTCCAACCCCCCCATACCATTTTTTCTGGAATAGCCCTGATGAATTTTCACGAGTAACAGTAGATTATTACATTATCTCAAAATTCGGCTCTTTGTTCAAATTTGCAAATTTTTGGAAAGTTGATCAAATGGTCCTTCACATATCCAACAAATTCCAAGGTAGAAAGCTAGGCAGTTTGATCTTGAAAAATTAATGAAATATAAAAAAATGGCAAAATATCAGGTTTTATCCCTCAAAAATGAAACTATATAACACTTTGCAAACTTGGGGCATTCATCAGTAAAAAGCTAAAACTAAATTTTTTGTACTTTTGTTATCAGTGTTTATAGCAGTTTTTGAACAAAAACTGAGCATTTCAGTTAAATTTGTCTAATTTCAATGACCTTCGACCATTTAGCAATTGTCCCTTTGAAAGTCACAACCAGGCAAAAACTGGATTCAAAGTTTGTACTAAACATGTACAGGCATTTTTCTGAATGATGCTTCTATTTTTACCTAAAATAGTTTCTTACCAACTCTACCCCTTTAAAATGCAAAATTATGTACATGTACATGTATATAGAATATGTAAAATAAATTATATTAGAAGTGACAATATAGAAGGAAGATTGTTTTATTCTGTAAATTTTATATTTTTGTAAATAAAAAATACTGCCAAATTAACAAAAATGTGAGATATTGAAGTCTTTATTTCATTTGCAGGAATTATGAAGAAGAACAGGTATTACTCTTGGTATCAGATCCACAGATACAGGGATATCAGACAGAACTACCATTTCCTATAGGTTCTCTAGCTAGATGGGATATTGATAGGTAATAGTCAACATTATTGATGACATCTGAATTTTCTGTCTTGTCTGGATTTAAGAAATGGTAGCACAAATGGAATGGGGGCCTCAGTGGCCGAGTGATCTAGGTAGTTCATCATGACTACCAATGGTAACTAGCCTGTCAACGCTGAGGTTGTGAGTTCAAATCTCACCTGTGGCTGGGTGTGTTCGACTCCGGTCTTAATTGACAAGGATTGCAAATTTTGCTACCGAGGATCGGTGGTTCTGTCCTGGTACAAACCGGTAAAACCCCAACTATACAAACTAAACAAACACAAATGGAATGAAAATATACATAGTTTTATTAAACCAAATTCAATAAAAACCGAAAACATAATGAAACATTGATAAGAATATAATATTTTTTGTTGCATATTCACTTTTATCAAACTTACTTTGAAATTTTTTTCATGAATGTTTTTTTTCACTGTAGATATTTAACAAGAACTTTTGGCCTTGTCTATCACCATGTAAAACCAGATATCATACTGTTCCTTGGTGATCTAATGGATGAGGGGAGCACTGCTACAGCAGATGAATACCAATATGCTTATGAAAGATTTATGGATATATTTTCTGTGGCCAAGTATACAAAAGTAAATACATTTACATGCATTTATTTCATTCATTTCTACAACATTAAATAAAAAAACCAAATTTATATATTGCTATATATTTTATACAGAATGCTGAGAAGGAATTGGTGACTTCTGTTTATTTTTTTACAAAATTATATTTGGAGATGATTTAATGTTTGTGTTGTGTTTCTTGTTATTGCTTATTGTTGAAAGCCACACAACAGTCCTTAGATATCATAAATCTTTTGTCTTAGCTGATGTCTGTCTGTCCGTCACAGTTTGTATTTGGTGTCACATCTGCATGCAGGGACTGCGCATGGCTTCGCCAATGTTGCCAAATACAATTTTTTATTCAATCTGGCGACAGAATTTTTCGATCTTTTTTTTTTTTAAATCTGTCACTTATGTGAAAATATTTTTAAATGGTGACTAAGAAACATCATTTGTAAGTTTTATATGATAATTGAACACGTTACATCAGGCAAATAAACACAGCAGGTGTTTCAACAGTAAACAAACACAATCAGTAACTCGCACATGCTGAGACCGTTTACACATGTTACACTTGACTGCTCAATTGATTGACCACTCTGAGGACAATTCAATTTATAAACTCAGATAGTATTTATATTATCCAAATTTTTATTAGCTAATTTTATTAGTCATGAAATTAAATGGGCATTCTTTTTAATACCTTTAAAAGGTGTTTAAAAGCACTATATCATAAAATTTCCAATCTGCAAAGAGTAAGATGTCACTTCCGGTTTAACATCAACAAACACGTGTAACAATCGATGTTTTATTAGGCTTGCCATCAAAATAAAGGTAATTTCAGATGAAAGTTAACTGTCATTAAAACGATTTCATCAAAAATACTTTTCAGCCTATGTTATTTCAAATAGTAATGAATAAAAGAACAATCACATATGGCAGAATGCTTCCAAAAGGGGGAGGGTGTCAAAGGTTTAGATCAATATTGTCTCAGCATATTTGAAAGTAAACTTCGAAGGCTTAATATTCTTTTAGTTATTGCCCTTTGTACTATAAAAATATGGAAAATTGACTTTTTAAGCACACTCGTGTCTATGTTTAATGAAATTTAGTTCAAAGGTTTATATTGGCATTCTCAGACAAGTTTAAAAATCAGCACTTCTTGAGAGTTATTCCCCTTGGAACAGTAAAAATGTTGAAAATTGACTTTGTAAATGCTTCCGTATCTACATGTCTCGACAGATTTTAAGGAAATTTGTGTCTTTTTGAGGTAATGTGCACATGTACACCGGTATTTGAATTACTGAGTCTCGTTACTATGGAAACAGCAACATAAAATACAAAAAAAAAATCGACTGTCATTTGAAGATTCATCAGGATTAACAGAAGATTGTTCCCATACAATTTTGATTTTTTTTTTATCATTATTGAGTTATGAGATAAATTATCAAAAATTTAGATATTTTCGAATGTCATAAGATAAATTGATAATGCTGTCAAAAATTGGCATTAAATTTTGTGAGAATATCATCATAAATAGAAGTGAGCTTTATTTTGATGTTTATTATTTTCTGATTTGTTGAAAAAATTTTTACAATTGATTGTTTTTACATAAAGTTGATCTGAATCATTTGTACTTTTTTAGTGATCATCACGCCAGAGGAATTTTTAACCAGATTTTTCAATGTTATAAGTCTGCTTATTAGTTGATGATCTAGGGCGGGTGACAGTGATGTCTGAAAAACTGTCAATCAGATAGCTTAATTTAATTTCATTGTTAGCAGAAATTCATGCAAAAATTCATTAAAATGACAACTTTCATGCCTTGTATTTTATTTCTCTATTTACTGTTGTAATATATGTAGTAAATATAAGAATTTTATTTTCAGAAAATGTACATTGCTGGTGACAATGATGTAGGAGGTGAATACAGAGATTTTAGATCACAAAAGAAAATTGACAGATTCGTTAGACATTTTGAGAATTTAACAGGAGTGACAACTTTTGGTTTTATCGATTATATAAAGGTATAATTTATATTCGTTAATGCATTATAATATCAAGGCTGTAAAATGCAGTAATTTGCAAACGAATTGATTTCAGATATTCCTTGTCATTTGCTATTAATGGAAAAAACTTTTGAATTCTTCAAACTACACAAAAAAACAATATATATGTTATGGTCAAGTGCAGTCAACTCCACTAAATTTGGAAACTGTAAATGTTTACTGCATATTCTTCTTATATTTTTACTTGCATGTTATTTCACAAACAATTTACTGTATAAATCTGTGTAAATTATTTCTGTTAGTTTATTAACTGTGTATAAAATCATCTTAAAAATTTGATCCATTGTATAGAATTACAACAACCCATTTATTCACAGATTTGCTTAGCATGTTTGAATCTTTGGTGCTGTTTGGAATTTGAATTTCAAAGTTAGGTATTCTGCTCATTATACCCCTGCTCCAAAGGAGTTTTACCCTTGAATTTCCATCCGTCCGTAACAAAAGCTTCATGTCCATATTTATACCCCTGCTCCAAAGGAGAGGGGGGTATACTGTTTTACCCTTGTGGTTATGTCAGTGCATGCGTGCATTTGTCTGTCCATGACAAAATATTTCATCACACTTTTCTCTGCAACTACTCATCACAGCCACTGGATATTTTGTCACAAGCCTTCTGTAGGTATGCTATATGATACGTTTTTGGATCAAGGTGACATCAACATCCTGTTTGACAATTTCTTTTATTTTCGACCTTGTCAAGAGGGCTGGGGGGAGGGGGTATCACAAGTGAGCAATGGCTCACAGTACATCTTGTTACTTTGAAAAATTGAGAAGGTTTTACGAGGATGTATGAGGGATTATGTTTTGTTTATTGGACTACATATTGACATTTTATGATTTGGTTAGGGATTTTGTTAGATCACTTCTGTCTTCTTGAATAATTATGAGTAATTAGCAACGGATTCTTTTAAATAAAAAATGTATTGTTTCTTACAGTTGGACATGCAGTTTCCAGAACCCAGATTTCTGGATAAAAGAATGTTAGCTAAGTCATATGGTGATAAACTTAGCTCAGATATTTATATTCTTGCCTCCCACAACAGTATATTATCACAAGATAAAGCATTTGTAATATCTGTATGTATTTTGGGAGTGCTGTTGATTAATGTAGATCATATGTAGCAAAACCTGTTCTCACAGATTAATCAATATACCATAGTGTCAATTTTAAAATTATTCAATACTACCATTGAAGCAAAGGAGTATGGACATTAAGTTCAGATTTTGGCCTACAAATATGGACATTTAGGGAATTGAATCAAAATTAGCCTGAAGTTGGTAAAATATTTAATATGCTTGAAAATTAATTCAATTCAGCATAATTCCCAGCATTGTGACATCAAAATGATGTCATAATATTGCTTCATTGACCAAATATCTTGAAATTAGCTGATTTTTAACAGTGTTCCATGGCCATTTTGCTTGAGAAAACATTGTGCGCATTCGAGAAACAAAGTTTTTTTTCTATAGGAGATGTATACTATCCGAATACATATATTCATGCTTAATATAAATTTGTTTCTTGCATGCACAGGCAATTTCCCGTTGCAAACTTTATGTAAAAATTGGCCAGAATCATCACAAACTAGAGATTTTTATGCAATTGCATCATTTTGGTGATGGTTTATTGACATATTAATGTAAGAAATATGGTACTTATCTTTATTTTTGGCAAAGTAGATACTTCAAGGTTATTTTTACAAATTATTTTTTAGCTTGCTTGGGGTTTTATTTTTTGCATTATTTTAGGCCAAATATGGGCTTTAATGCCCCTTGTCCTTTTCTTAGGTTCATGTAACAAATTGTTTAATTTACTGTAGTTAAGGTTTAAACTGCTTTAGACCATTTTTATTTTTTAGACACATTTAAGTAAAAATCCTATAACTTTTTTGTATAGCCTGCGATGGCAGATGATAGAGTTATTGCTTTTCCAGCAGTGGTGACAGCATTAACAAGGATATCTAAGAAACTACTTTACCGATAACCAAATAGGTGTAGTTGTTGATAAGGAGCTCAGCATCTCAGCTTTTCATTGTCATCTAACTTTGACCTCATTTTTACACACCAGTGATCAGGTCAAAGTTCTTTTATTACTATCAGGACTCCTCAGTTTGTAAAATGGATTTTTTGCATTTGAAAGTCTAAATGTTAGAATTATTAGACAATCTATTGTTTGTTAATTAGCCTTATTGAGTTGTCCAAGAAAATTTTAAAGTTGTGTATAAAGGCTATGTTTGTACCTCACACATGATTCTGAATAGGGATCCAAAGAAAAATTGATGCACTTGTAAATTTCAAAAAATTAATACTTTGAATTTATCAACTAAGACTTATCCTGAAATTTGTATAACTGTTATTTTAAATATTTTTAATGTGCTGTGTGGGGTTGTAATACATAATTTTATAAAATCTTAGAGGAAGAGTTATCTCCCTTTTATATTGAAAATTCCATAGGTGGAATTGTTTTGTTTCACTGGAAGACATGATTGAAAAACTCAGCTCAGCTTAGCTCATTGCATCCTTTCACCTAAGTGACTAGAAAATTCACAAACTGAGGTGTCCAGACAGTAGGCCTTTTCCTCACCAATTATACATTGTAGGTCAACTAAATTTGATATTTAGATTTTTGACAAGGGGTATATTTTATTTTACCCCCCTCAAACATAGTTTGGGGGGGTATATAGGAATCAGCCTGTCTGTCCAGATTTTTTTGTAACCGCAGTTTCTCAAACATGCCTTATCAGAGGTTAATGAAACTTTTCATATTGTTAGAACCTAGTACATAGATGTGGGGATACGAAGTATATCATGTTCCAATACTTTTTTCCATTTTATACCCTTTTGGACTTAGAAATTCTGTCTATCCCCCAAATTGGGGATAGACAGAATTTTTTGTACCCACAGTTTCTCAAACATGCCTTATCAGAGGTTAATGACATACTGTTAGGTCTGTTTCTCAGTAATTTGATTTGGTGTGTAGATATGTGCAAGAATTGTATGTCTCACATTTCCTTGACATCATTTTCATACTCCAGTGATTCACATACAGTTTTTATGATTAGGTACATATCCCATTAACTTTACGTCCTATCTTAAGTGGTCTGTATATTACTTACAAGGTGTACATGAGTGTCTGACATATGTCACCTGACCTTGATGTCATTTCAACTAAACAGGAGGCAGGCAAGACATTTTTTAGTTTACTTAAAATTGTTAAACATGCTTATACATTTGACACCTGTTATCTCAACTCTTTTAAATCAAAATTCATAATATCTCTTAGTAATTTGTTTTTCACTAATAGTATATTTACTTCGGTTAACCCAAATTCTTGTTATCTTGAGGTAGTTTCATAGAACTGTCCATATAATTTATATATTTATTGATATTCTGTGAGAACTGGATTTAACTTAACAAAAGGCAATAAAAGCTTAGGTATCATACTGTAATCTGGGACTTATGTAAATATGTTTGATGTAAACCTTCATCAGCGTTCTTTTATTAATCATTTACATATTTTTTCATAGTCTTAACTCACATTACCTATAATGAAGCAGCAAAAATGACTCTAATTACTTGATTCTATCCGTATTATACCACCTGTAAACAATCTCTGGATGTATAGGAATCAGGGTATCTGTCCATCTACCCATGAATCTTGCAAGGAGCTTGCTAAACTGTCTGGCAGAATTCACTGAAATTTTACACAAAGTTAATACCGCAAATGAAGATCCACAAGTCTTGTCTGACATCTTAAAGGGGAGATAATTTGACTTAAGTATAATTTATTTCATATGGTATTAATTTGGAATTGACATTATCTTAACCCATTTTAACCCAAATGAAGCAAATAAAGAAATATACAAAGCAACATAATTCTGATGCAGGTAATGTGGCAATTTTAGCCCATCTGAACCAAAGAGCCAATGGAGCTTTTGCTATCATTTGGTTTCAATTTTCATAAACTTTCCTTCAGAAATTTTCTTCACTGAATCTGCTTGGCCAATTGTTACCAAAGTTTGGTTGAATGGTCCTTAAGTGATCCTATTTTAGAATTATGCGTGGGGCCTAAACTTGTGCTAATATAACCTCTATCATTGAATAAATAAATCAGTATAAATCCATTAGTAAGACCTTGCTTTCATGATCTTATTTAGTCCCCCTTTATGGCTATTGAATGGCAAATTAAATCCAGATGAGCAACACAAGCTATTGGGTGCCTCTAGGTTGATAAATAATCTCCTTTTTTATATATTTAATATAATTTTTTTTTGCTGATTCTTACAGTTTACCAAAAGTTGTCATATGTTGAAACTTCATTACATAGTTAATTGTTATTAAAGTAATTGAATACTGCTTTAGATTAAAAAGACCTGGTTGTCAGTTTAAATCTCCTGCCCACAGTTCATTTCCATTCTGTAATTACGCAATACCCACTCCTCGAAATGAACCACCATGATCTGTTTGTAATGTTCAGTTTCAAAAGAGCAAAATTATAAATTTAATGGTTATATTTACTTAGGATTTTATTTTTTATTTATGGTAATCTTTTTGTGAACTGTTTAGTGTTTATTGGTTACCATGCCTTTGTTTAGAGATTACAGATTAACCACATATTTGGAAGATTTTGGCAAAATGTGATCATGGTTTTGCTGAGGATTTTTAGTTCGCCTCAATGTTGTCCACAGCCAGTTCTTATTTACTACTTGACATAGGGTCATATATTTTTGTGTGCAGGTGCACATTGAAGAGACTGACCATATGACATAAGATGAAGGTCACGTGACCCATATTACATGGTTGACTGGCTTTTAAGTTGTATGTCAAAATTCAGTTTTAACATACAAAGTGACCTACACTAAAAAGCCTGCCACCAAAATTTGGTCACTCTGACCGATTTATCACACTTCATTGACATAGCTTAAGTTGTACATCTGAGTTCAGTTTTCAGATACCAAGGGACCTACAGTCATATAACTTGCTGTGAGGATGCATATCAAGGGGGGAGTGTAACACAGTCTCCAACCAAAATTAGGTCACTCCGACTTATTGCGCTTCATTGACTTAGGTTAAGTTTTACGTCCTAATTCAGTTCTCCGATACCAAGGAACTTACAATCATATTACTTGCTTTCAGGGTGCATCTCGGGGAGCTACACGGCCACACACCAAAAACAGTGGGGGAATGAGGCGAACTTTGTAATCATAGATTTCTGGTTCTAATATGTAGGAGTCTACAAAACAATTCTGGGATGAAAGCATTTCTGTGATGGAGATTTGGTCAGTGGATCTCAGACACTTATTGTAATATTCTAATAGTTTAATAACTTCAAACATATAATTACAGAACCCAGAAGACATGATGTGGGTAATACAACCAAGACAGGCAGCTCCTGTACATGTTCTAGTCAGCCATTTCTCTGTTCTTGTGAAAGACAAAATGAGAGTTAACCCTGTAGGTGTTAGCATGATTTAACTTTATTCACCAGATTGTTTGTTAAACATGAATATAATCATATTTCAGTTGAATAAATATGATTGCTTTCATAGTAGGCGATCACTGACACTTTTAGTAAGTCATGATAGAGAACACTGGTTCTGATAGTACTGTGGCAGATTATTTATTTGAAAGAAAGTTTTGTGAATTTTCACTTATTTTTTTGTACTGCATAAGTTATTTAATTACACGCTTTTAGTGGTATTTTGTTGAATTTTGCACACTTTTTGAATTTTTCTTACAGTGATACTTTTACCAGAAGAATTAACTCCAAGTGAACATACTTGTTTGATCACTCCAACTTTGTATTCCTATTAAGTTTTATGGTAGATTCATCATTTTTGCTGCTTTATATAATTTACTTACTCTCCATATTTATCTGTTTTGCATGTAGCATTAGCTTCATTGTATAATTTGTCTGCTTATTGTTTTGTTTGTAATAACATTGATTTCACATTTACATATTTCATGAATTTTAACTTTTGAAGTACTGCTGGCAGTATCAGTTGGGATGATTCATTTTTACTTTTTAAATTTTGTTAAATTGACTGCATACTTGTTGAACATTTGATAAACTGTATTAAGGAGTTACCCATACTTAGTAATTGTCCAATTATGCAATGGAATAAAAAGATACATAATGTTATACTTGTGTGTAAAAAAATTTCTAAGCATTTATTTTTGTCAAAATTTTATTTTTACAGATTCTTCAGCAAGTACGTCCACATTTGATTTTATCAGGACATTGGCATAAGGTAGGACTAAACACTTTTATAGCAATTATATTGTCATTTTAGATATACCAATATCCAATGGTGCTATCTGAAGTAATAATTAAGAATTTTAATATATACTCTGCGATAAACTATTGATATCATTTCATGTCCTGCATCTTTAAAAAACTTTTCCATCTGAAACCACTGGGTCAATTTGGTCCTTGGGTGGCCTGCTTCCAATAATGTGTTCAGCATCCCTGAATTCCAACAGACATGGCTGATGATACTAAAAGTATGAAAAAGGGGGGATGAAATTTACTTTATCTTTGAAACAACTTGGCCAGATGGAACCAAACTTGGCAGCAATGGTCAGATGGTCCTCTTTTAGAATTGCTTCTGATGTCTGATGTCAACTGATATAGCAGTATCATCTGAACTTAGTTTAACATAGGACCCTACAGAAAAATGTATTGAAAAATTAATATATTAAAACCAATGGAACATTTGAAACCAGAATTGGCAGCAATAGGTCTTAGATGGACCTCTCTCAGAATTGTGTTAAGTGGCCGAGACTGTCAACCAAGATGCCCACCAAACCCAAACTTAGTTTTACATAAGACACAATGGGAAAATTAATTCTCAAAATGTCTTCATTCAGAAGTGCTTCTGATAACATGAAATGATAATTCTGAAGAGAGCCGTCCTTGGCACTTTTGACCAAGACTGTCAACAAAGATGGCCACCAATGCCTAACATAGGATTGAATGGGAAAATTCAGTTCATAAAGTCTGTTCTGAAACTTGATTCAGTTTAAAGAAAGCTTTTTAATAATAGTACATATGTATTTACATGTAGATGATTTATCAATCTAATTAAAAACCGATCTCTCATCGCTCCCGTTTTCTGATATGTCGTGTGGGAGATCTAACGAAATCCGCTTTGAGGTCACATGTGAGTGAACTGGAACTTATGAATTTATAATGACATGCAAATGAGTTGACTTCCTATCAGCCTATCAGTAAGCCAATCAAAAAAGTTTATGAATTCTGGGGACTGACGATTTCTTCGTAATCAACTTACAAGATCCTGTAAGCCGCAATTTCATTGGTCGAACAGGACACACCTACGAGGTCACTCACATGTGACCTCAAAGCGGGTTTCGTTAGATCTCCCACGCGACATATCAGAAAACGGGAGCGATGAGAGATCGGTTTTTAATTAGATTGATGATTTATATGAAAAAATGTTCATTGAAACCAATCACCAACCATGTAGCCTTTCACGTTATACTGCTTTTATGGCTTTTGACTGGCAAATTTAATTCAGGTGAGCAATACAAGCTCCTGGTAACCTCTAGTTTATTTTATTGTTTGTGAATAGTTTTGTAATTCATGGAGCCTCACTTCATTAGTAACTGAATAAGGCAGGCTTAAGATGATATATACCCTTGTTATGGGATAATTAAATAATGCATAGTATTTATATTTTTAGGCAACTGTATTCCTATGTCATGACTGTATGAAAGATGATGATGTTTCATGGAGTGTAAAACAGAGGAATATAGAAGATATGGAAGGATGGATGGTGACAAATCTGACAGATAAACAGTTCTCTATTACAGAAATCATGGTGCCTACATGTAGTTATAGAATGGGGGTGTCTAATATTGGCTATGGTGTTGCTATTATTAGTAAGTATTACCTTTTTGGAATGCTCTGTTGAATTTGAAGATTTGTCCCAAATTAAAAGTAAAGAAAATAAAGATAATACAATCAACCTGTAACATTGAAGTTAAAAAATTTTCTTTTTGTTGACAAAGGTAGGTCAAAGTTAGAGCAGTGTTCTCGGCCTGAACAATTTAGAATACATGTAACACGAAGTAAATGGAAAAAATCTATTTTAGGGTGGTTTTACTATATTCAATTGTGTATGGTCTATTTTGATGTAATGTTAGTATTTTATAATATATTTGTACATTTATTCTACTCTGTTTGTCTTTGTTATCTAAGTCAGTCAATGTACTATACAAATGTATTATATTTCACTAAAATTATTCTTTAACAAACTGATACAATAGACTATTTTCTCCTGTTTCCTAATTGCAGAAAAAAATGGTGAATTGATGTATACAGTGTTATGGACTCCAGAGAGATATAAGATGTTATATGGATATATTGTTATAATTGTCACATGTTTTCTAGTCTTTTTAACCTCTAAAATATACAGAAAAAGATAATTATACCCCTGCTCCAAAGGAGAGGGGGGTATTCTTTTACCCTTGTGGTTTCATGTGTGCATCTGTCTGTGCGTGCATCCGTCTGTCTGTAACAAAATTTTTCATCACACTTTTATCTGTAACTAGTCATCACAGCCGCTTGATATATTGTCACAAGCCTTCTATAGGTATTGTGGAATACATTTTCGGACCAAGGCAACTTCCTGTTTGACGACATCATTTATTTTTTTACCTTATCAAAAAGCGGTGGTATCACTAGTGAATATTGGCTCACATGACATTTTGTTTTATTCTCATTCATCGGTTGTGTAAATCCTACTGTGATAAGTGTAAATATTCCTTTTATTCAGGTTATTTTTACCACAGATACCAAATTCAATGCAAAAATTACCAAAAAAGTAAAGCCGAAACCATCTTAGGAATTGCTATGCAGCAGGGAGATACTCCTTAGTTTTCACAAAATTTAACTTTTTTAAAACAGAAAAATTTATAACTTTAACAAATCGAATCGAATATACATTTCTCTACTCAGAATAGATAAAATTTCATATGGCAATAATGGAACAGTTTTAAATATTTGAAATATAAAGAGTGGAGACTGCATATCTGACATGATGCCATGACAGAAAATTTTTTCTTAATGAAAGTAGAGACTAAGTAGATGTTTTTTACATTACTGTTTCTTTATATAGATTCAGTAAAAAAAAATTAATTACATTTACACTTACCTTGATACCATAAACAGTGACCTGTATTATTAAATAAAGATAAAACAACAAAAAAAATTATTCAGAGGAAAATTCAAAATGTATTACCACAGAAATTTAAATGCCTTATTATAAGGGTTTATCATCTTTTCTTAATTTATCTCAAAGAAAAGTGTCTTAATATTTAGATAATAGACACATCACAATTGGTGACGATGATTTTTTTAACAGTTGTTTTTACAATTAGAGAAATTAATCACGTTAATTCATCAATGATGCATTATAACTTGTTCTTTGGGCTTAAACGCCAACCCGGGTGACAAATTTAGTAAAAATATAATAGGTGGTACATACACAAATCTGTTTTGTATTTATTTTTTACTGTATGGTTTAAGTATGATTGTAACATAAGTATTGAATGGGGTTTTATAATATTATATAGGACCAGTTTGTATTTACTGCTCGATCTTTAATTAGACATGAATCTATATTTACTTGTGAACAACATTCCAATGAAGTATTTTGTATAATATTTCATATATGTTTTATTGTTATATTTTTATATACATGTTTTTTAAATAATTGTCATTCCATAATATAATTGAGTTAAAATCTGTTTTTGTTGATTAATCTGTGCATATGTTCTTTAACAGTGCGAAGATAATGCTGCAGTCATTAAACCTTTTTCATTTTGGCCAAATACTACAAATGCTCAATATATTTGAAATCATATACTGAAAGTATTATAAACAGTTTCTCTTGAAATAGTTTTCCAATGGGGAACATACATTGTAAGTGACTTTTTCACTCTCAACCAAATTACCTATGGGAGATAATCCAAATTTTTTCCATTTTGCTTTCATGGCTATTAAAAGGTAGGCTTTTTTATCGCCCTGGAAGGATAAGGGCAGATAACTGACTAATGTATCTCTACTGTTTTCTACTGAAAACAGATTTATGAAGCATTCTCCTCATAGGTAGTCCATAATAAATAGTGATTTGATCTCAAAGGGGATACTATAACTATCTTTTATACAGAGAGAATATGTAGGATAGGGGAATTCCATCCAAGAGGTCACATTTTTCTGACAATAAAAAATGTGATCCCAAGGGTGGAATTCAATTATCCTAAATCTTTCTGTATGAATGATAAATTTTCTCTCATTACAGAATGAAAAAGTGCAAAAAAATAGAAAGGAAGTGAGAATGGCCACCATGACAGTAAAATATTCCTACAAAACGAAGGATTCTAGAGAAAAACAATAAAGATAATTGGGAAGGTCATACTTAATTTGGTTTTATACTAAAACTATAAAATTTGAAATGAAATTCTAAATGAGAATCATGTAGTAGTTTTCTATTTATAAGCAATGTCATTTTGCAATTTTTTGTCCAAATCTGGGAAAGTTGATGTTTTCTTGACATCATGATATCGACGAATATGATGTTTGATGTCACGTGATGTAAGACAAGGATATTTCACATGGGTATCTTACACTGGCAAATGTTGTCTTCAACCATTTGTAATGAGAGAAATATATATATATATATACTTTAAATTATTGTGTTCACTTATTGCAAATTTTTAACTATGAACAACAACTTGAGTATTTAATAATGTTATGTTCTCCTTCGCTTTGCTCCACCAAACATAAAATATTTCTAGACTAAATAAAGACTAAAAAAAAATTGAAGGATGAGTTCCAAACTGACCAGCTTATTTTTAAATTACACAAATACAGAAAAGTTCGCTTAAACAGTGGTAGTGGTGGGACAGAACATCGTTTTATTTCAAAACGAAAGGAAAAATACAAATATATATTTTATATTCATAATTTTTAAATTAACCTGTCGAAGTGGTTATGTATGCAGTGTGGAAATCTTGACAGTAAAAAACCTGCTAACTTTCCTTAATATACACTAACCAATTTACTCCTGTATCAATCCGCACATCGTAATAATGAATGTAAATTACTAATAATGAATATTCTTTAGTCGTAAAGAAATGGCAATGATTCCTATATATATATATATATACATATATATTTTAAATAAGCATTATGTCCATATTACTGAAACATAACTTGACATTGCAATACTGATCATCATAAATTCAGAAATTTACTGGTTCATTTATTCAGTAAATCTTAATAAATTAATGAGACTTGTGTACATTTTGTGATAAAAATTTGATAGAAAATTGATATGCTTTCACACAGATTAAAATATCCAGGTAATTTACAGATTTGCATTATTTTAATTCAATCATTTCCACTTAAATATTTGTAAACAAAAGCAAAAAAGAAAATTATATAGTTTAGTTGATTAAACAATTTATGGTAAAAGTATTAAATACATACTTCGTTATGTTCTGCCTTGTACCTAGTAATACACTTGATCTGTGTGCAAACTTAAATTAAAATGTCAAAACATGAATTAAATGTTCAGGAAACAGATAAAATATATTGAATACATAAATTCATTTAGTCATTAAATAGCCTTTTATTTTTTTCACACCTGAATGAGGTTATTTTCAGATAAATAATATTGGAGTATGTTATATATGAAGATAAACCCTGAGGGCATTAGGTATCTCTGATTTTTACCATGACACTTTGCAAATGACAGCTTTCAGAAATTTTACTTTATGATATGATAAAGTATGATAAACGCAAAAATTCTGGTTACTCGTACATTTTATGGCATTATGGTATAAATAGTTTTATTACAGGATGGTATTTTTTCTTGATCCTGATTGGCAAAAAATATCATAAGAGGTTGTGAGTCCCTGCGATAGCAACCTAAAATTCATAAAAAATTATGAATTCATGGTTATGATCTAAAAATAAATGACGTAAGTTACATGGAATTTAATAGCAAGCAAATATGATCTAAAAATAGAATGGGGACTTTACTAAAATTTACATTTGTTGAATTCTGTTGAATAAAATTGACCTGTTGGTTATTTGTTTTGTCTATGCCATAATCATGTAATAAAACACTTATTGCTTTGAAATAGGTTGCTCTCGATTTATCAACCCGCAAAATGAATATTCACCTCGCTTATGGCTAGTTATGGTAAAACTGTAAACCAAATAATAAAATCAATATCTTCAAGCATGACGAAAAAAGTGCGTAAAACTGATTATTTGCATGAATTTTCTTAATCCAAGGACCTCTGCAAAAAATCTTAAAGACCTGAACAAAATTCAAACTTGATCTGTAACTGATCATGATAAAACTATATTCCAAATATCAAGTCAATATCTTCAAGCACAACTGAAAAAGGTGCGGAAAACTGATTTGCCAGACAGACGGACAGAGTGCAAACCTAAAGTCCCCTTTGGCTCTGCCGGTAAGGGACTAATAAATGTATATTATTTAATGATATTAGTCCCCTACCAGCAATGCTGAAGAGGACTAAAAGTTTGTACTCTGTCTGTCAGTCACACTACAGTTTTCCAAACTTTTTTTTAGAAACCAATTAACCAACTAATCATATTTTTGGTATGGGAGCGTATAATGATGACTTACAGATCAAGAATGAGTTTCACGTTGATTGGATAATTATTGTTATTGCCCTTTGAAATTGGAATTATTATCAAAATATTAGCTTTCTGGACTTTTTCTGCAAGCCCTTTTACCAATTGATCTTATTTTTGGTATGTTAGCTTCTAATAATGAGCTAAAGATCATGTTTGAATTATTGTACCCCCTGCAAACATTCTTTCACGATTTTTAGGAATCACCCTTAGTCCATACATCTGTGTGTGATTCACATAGTCAAGGAGAATCTGGAATGTTTTCTCACAGCTCAAGCTGGTAGGGACAAGATTGTATTGCTCAGCAACACTCTCAGAATGCTTGTTTTCTTTTTAAAGTAATGTACTTTTTATTGGTGAAGAGAGTAATATGATTTATAAGAAAGTAAGTCAATACACGTAGCTTGTTTCCATATATATTTTTTATATTTTTATGTATTTCAGTTTATGATAAAAGAAAGTATACAGATAACAAAATCAATATAACTGGCATTATATTTTCCTATGTTGTCTATACCGTTTTTATTTCAAATTATGTTAACAAAAGAGCATTAATGTTTTTATATCTATAAGAAAAGTCTAATAACACCAATTATTACTATCACAAGAAGTGGTTAATGTACTACAATCAAAAGTGCAATGTCATTTTCTAAAGAATATCATACATTCAAATGACGCCCGATTAATATTAAAAAATCTCACTAAATTGTCTGATTTTATTTTGTTTGTTTTAAAACATCTTTTGTTTTTCAGCAAAGGTTCTTGCTTTATTAAAATTGGTATGGCTGCCATAGAATATGCTTATTAGGGTTGATTTTGACTACAAAAATGATGCATATTGTTCTATTCAAATCAAAAGAATTCTCTGTGCTTATTTTAATGTGGATAGGCATTATATTTGTTCATATTTTACACATGGCTGTCGCTCAGTAAAATAAGAAAAACTAGTACAATGTATAACTATATTAGCATAGAACTAGCGTCAGTGAAGTATTTCTGAGTACACGACAACATTGTATAAAATGTGATGTAATAATTTAAATGAACTAGACATTAAATAATTTATTTGTGATGTTCTTCATAAATTTAAAATCAAGTTGAAATCTGATGTGAAAATTATACTGTATTATGTGGCTGCACTGCAGAGGATACTCAGGTACTGTTTGCTTTCAAGAGTAATTCATGTTAGTAAGTTAAGAAATACAGAAATAACTGTAAATGGACTTACTATATGTCCCTGATATACCAGAAACCTTTTCCATGCCGAAAATGTGCTAGCTTTACATACAATTCTTTGCATTATTTGTAACAATAAGATATGTCCCTAGCAGTTTTTTTTTTAAAACAAAACTTCCTATATATCCAATTATGTAACATTTGTCATCATTTGTCATATAGCATGGAAGACAACAAATTGCACACTCAAAATTAAATAGATGCAATTGTGAAAAATGTTATTCAAAAGTTCAGGCATTTCTGATAGCCATACCAGAAACAAATACCGGTAGTACACTGATTTTTTAACTTGAGAATCGAGAGAAGAGTTTCAACTATACACCACTAAACAAAATGCAATATTTTTTTTTCAAGTCATGTTATATTTAATGTCCCATTAATTGAATAGCTTTTTGATTAAAGGGTTATGTGTGTTTATAAAAGGTTTCTTAGCATTTATATGTATACATTTCGGATGTTGATATTTAAACCAATAAAAATTTATTTATAATATTACATTTTATTCTAACAGGAAATGATTATTATTAATATATATATTGTACTTAATGAATATTCTGTACAAATAATTTATAAAGGTATTCATGGTTGTTTTTACACTTTATTTTTTTGCATAATGCCATGACACAATAATATACATAATTCTAATAACTACTATATGCCAGATGAACATCAAATGTATAAAAAAAAATATTCATATGCATTGTTTTAATACCTGTTTATCATTCTGTACATTATTTTTAACTTTTTGTGTCACTTAAATGGAAAAAAATATGACATGAACAATAAATTTTGATTTATCTATTTTTATAAAGAGTTTAGATTGTTTAATTTCACTTTAAAAATTGAGACAAATGCTCAATTTTCAGATTAATTTCAGTAGATTATTTTATACTTTAAAAAGTAGGGTCAAAGTCTAAACTATCTGCATTTTGTTCTTATATTCCATCAGATATGGATGGTCTTTATATTTATACCCCCTGCAAATGAAAGGGGGGGTATATAGGTTTCAGTGTGTCTGTCCGTCTATCCGAAATAACGTTGTCCACAACTCCTTCTACATTACTTGCATGATTCTCATGAAATTTAATGGAATGTTAGATCACTATATGAAGATATGTGCCTATTGTCAGGAATTTCTGTTTGGACAAGAAATGTAAAAGGTATGGCTGTTTGGACTTTAGCAATTTTTAACAAAACTTTGTTCCACATGTTGTCCGCAACTCCTCCTATATTACTTGCATGATCCTCATGACACTTTATGGGGTGTTAGATCACTATATGGAGATGTATATTTTGTCAGGAATTTCTGTTTGGACAAGAAATGTAAAAGATATGGCTGTTTGGACTTAGGAAGCTCTCATGAAACTTTATATGATGCAAATATTTTCTTGAATGAAAGAAATTCAGATTTTTATTAATCAAGAATTATGTTCTTGCAATACATAGTTATAAAATAAGATCCTCTGTTTTTAATGACTTTTCTACTGGAATACTGTTTTGGATTTTCGGTGACAATTGAAGAATTCAATTCAATTCATTGTTTTATTAAGGTCTCACCTCATGTGTAAAAACAATTAAGACATTTGTTGGGTTGTTGACACCAGTATTTTTACCATATTGTGCTTGTCCAGTTTTGTTGGCCTAATTTTGGCTACATAATGACCCCTAGATGTCATGTTATTGAAGCATACTCATATCTAAACAGTACCGGTAAACATGTCATGCATACATGCAACATTCTATTGTTTTTAGACAGAAACTACATTTACTTCTGGATGAAAGGCAATGATGAGAATTTTGTTTTCAAACATCTTTAGATCTTATTGAAAAACTTTTCAAATTTAGAAACTTATAAATTGAAAAGTTTGCTATTGATCTTTCCTGCCATTTTCCAATCATCCTTGTTTTGTTAAACTATTGTTTTCTGGTAATATTTTTGGCAGACTTTAATGTCCTATCTGAGACAGCAATACATTGTTTCACAGTTATTCTTATTCAGAAATCACAAAATTATACTATCTTGACAACTGTTAATAGTTAATGTAACCCCAATTTTTATGACTGAGTTAATGAATGATATTTTTAGCTCACCTGGCCCAAAGGATTAAGTGAGCTTTTCTCATCACTGGGCATCCATCGTCATTATACGTTAACTTTTACAAAACTCTTCTCCGCTGAAACTACTGGGCAAAATGGAACTAAACATGGCCACAAGTATCATTAGGGTATTTAGTTTAAAAAATGTGTCCGATGACCCCGTCTGCCAACCAACATGGCCGACATGGTTAAAAATAGAACATAGGGGTAAACTGCAGTTTTTGTCTTTTATCTCAAAAACTAAAGCATTAAGAGCAAAACTGTCAAAAAAAATGTTCATCAGGGCCCAGTTGTTCAACTTATTTAACTCATGGTTAAATTTAACTGAGGGTTAAATCATAAAGAAAATCACTACGTTTAACCTGTGGTTAAGTTTAACCCTCGGTTAAATGAGTTGAACAACCGGGCCCAGGTCAAGATCTACCTGCCATAAAATGTTCAGACGAATCAGTCATCCCTTTGTTGGGTTATTGCCCCTGAATTATTAATTTTAATGAAATTTTGCAGTTTTAGGTTAATATTATCTTGAATATTGGTATAGATAAACAGCAAACAGCAAAAATGTATAACAAAGTAAGATCTACAAATAAGTCAACATGACCAAAATCATTGATTGACCCCTTATAGGAGGTTTTGCCCTTTAAAGACGGCATCCGGCGTAAACTTTCCTTTAAAGATCTTTTCTTCTGAAACAACCGGACCAATTGGGACCAAACTTTGGTGGAATAGTCCTTGGCTGGCCCCCTTCCAAATTAATGTCCGGCATCCCCGACTTCCAACTGACATGGCTGCTGTTACTTAAAAATAGAAAAAAGGGGGGAGATTTCAAAAATCTTCTTCTATGACACTACAAGGCCAATTGGAACCCAACTTGGCAGTAATGGTCCTTAGGAGGTTCTCTTTAAAATTATGTTTGACTGTTTACCAAGTTGGCCACCAGAGCTGAACTTAGTTTAACAAAGGGCCCTATGGGAAAATTCATTTAAAAATCTTCGTCTGAAACAAATTGACCAATTTGAACCAGAGTAGGCAGCAATGGTCGTTAGGAGGTCCTCTCTAAGAAATATGTCTGATTTTTTGGGCTGTGAACCAAGATGGCCGTCACAGCCGAACTTAGTTTAGCATAGGACCCTATGGGAAATTCACTCAAAAATTTTCTTGTTTGAAACCCCTAAGCCAATTAGAACTATACTTGGTAGCAATGGTCTTTAGACGGTCCTCTTTCACAAGTTCGTCTGATGACCCGGACTGTCAACCAAGGTGGCCGCCACAGCTGAACTTAGTTTAACATAGGGTCCTATGGGAAAGTTCATTGAAAAATCTTCTTGTCTGAAGCCACTTGACATATTTGAACCAGACTTGGCAGCAATGGTCCTTAGGAGATCCTCTTTCAGAAATTTGTCCAATTTCATGGACTGTGAAGCAAGATGGCTTCCACAGTCGAACTTAGTTTAGCATAGGACCCTGTGGGAAATTAACTCACAAATCTTCTCGTCTGAAACTACTGGGCCAGTTGGGAAATTAACTCACAAATCTTCTCGTCTGAAACTACTGGGCCAATTGGAACTAAACTTGGCAGCATTGGTCCTAAGATGGTCCTCTTTCAGAAATGTGTCCGATCACCCGGATTGTCAACCAAGTTGGCTGCCACGGCCAAACTTTGTTAAGTATTGAATTAACCCTGTGGGAAAATTCATTTAAAAAATCTTCTTGTCTGAAACCACGTAGCCAATTGGAACAAAACTTAGCAGTAATGGTCCTAGATGGTTCTCTTTTAGAAATGTTTCCATTGACCTGGACTGTCAACCAAGATGACTGCCATAGCTGAACTTAGTTTAACATAGAACCATATGGAAAAAAAACAGCCAAATTGACTGCAACACTTAAAAAATTAGTCCTGCTCAAGGTGAAAAGTTAAATCCAGGTGAGCGATACAGGCTCTTGAGAGCTCTAGTGTCTTGTCAAACCAGTTATAATACAATATAATACTAATTTTAAGTGTCAGATTCCAGGGCCAGTTTAGACATATAAGGTTTCAATGCAAATGGTATTTCATTTGACTTTTAGCAATATAGTTAGCCTTAAGATGCAAAGGGGTGCTTCTTTGAAATTTTCTGATTGAAATTTATTTTTATCCACTTGCAATACCCACCCCTTTTGTAATCCGTTCTATCGCTACAATAAACGTGTTTGTTTTTGTTACTTATTAATGAGTTCATCGTTATGACATGTTTAATTATGTAACAATGAATTTGGTAATTAAAAACTATTGTATATAATAAAGCCCAGTCATGCTCATACTAGTTAGGTGACATACATTATGGACTATATTATATACTCCATATCCATTCATATTTATGCTGTTGAACATTAATATTTTCCTGTGTATGCCTCTTGTCAAACATTGTGCACTATAAACAGATAAAAAAAAATACAAATGAATCGCCACTGTGAGATATGGGGAAATAATTTTTTAAAAATCGAATGAATATCTATTAGACAAATCCCACCACATAATAAATCATTGGGTTGTTTTATAATGTCTTCACGAGAAGTTGTATCACATATATTAATAACATATTTTCGTTTCGAAATCTTTTATTGTTGAGGTTAAATGTGTGCCAATTTACATGTGATAGTTTACTTCAATCATTAAAATAACTCAAAGATTATCGGGTGGAAAATCGTTCCGGGGATTCACACTTCTATAACAGTCATTCTATCTACCCCCTTTAAGTTGTGCACACTTATTGCAAGATCGATATTACAAAATTTGACAAGTATTCTAATAAAAAGAAGGAAAACGGTAGCCATTTTATTCCAATTTGATTCGTGAATTAAACAATCTAGGGATTAAATACTTGTATATTACTCGGTATTCATTGTTAATAGTTAGGTATTAATCAACCAACTATTGACTATTTAGTAATAAGCCAGTGTGGGGCGTCCTTGGTTACCAAGGTACGGTAACTCGACCGTGTTTTCATTTTAAAGACAAAACCATAGAGGAACGAATTTTTTCAGAACTTTTTCAACAGTTTTGGAATACTTCAACTAAAGTTTAAACAGGTAAGCTTTAAAAAAATATATTGATGTTTATTTAAAAATGTATTGTTCATTTTGATTTGTATTTAACATTGAATTTTAAAATGAATTGAATATGACACCAAAATTTATATTTCAATCTTCGTACACAAATATAATTACAGGGTTTGTATTGGATATTTCAATAGACATTGATAATATTCATTTTTGTTTACTTTAAAACTACAGTTGAAGAATTGAAATGATCAAATGATATTTCATGTTACACCAATATACGTTATGTCTCTGGTTATATTAAGAGCCGACTCGGTGTCAGTATAATGTGTCCGAGTGGGGTGATATGTCTTCCTACGGATATTTACCTCGTGAGCTAGCACCTTAAAAATCCGACCCAGCGGGTCGGTCTAGTACAAAGCACGGATCATATTGATATCATATTAACACGTTCTCGTCCTGATATGCACCTGGTTGCCATTGGACGTTAAAAAATAATTCACCCATCTATATTAAGGGCCAGGAACAAAACATTATTTTTTTGCTGTCCCGGAAACTTTTTTTCATTCCACCAAATATCTAGAGTATAGCAGACCTTTAGATATTAATCATACTTCGTGTAAAGAGAGAAAATGGTAAATAGATTAAAGTCCGTTAAAATTAATCTGGATAAAACTAAAAATTGGAATCGGGAAAATTTGTCCGATTGAACGGAATGAAAACACTGAAAAGTTGGTATAAAAATGTGTTTATTTGTTGTAATTTTTCCTAGCATGACAAAATTAGTCTGGTAGCAAACTCCAACCTATTATCTATAAACCCAGAACAGACAGATCTAAGATCCAAATCTTGCCTATGTAATCGGTATATTTATATGTCTCACATAATTTGATAAATAGCAGAGATAAGAATCGTGTAATTTAAATTTGATTGAAACCATTAAAATTAACCACGGGCATGCAGAATCAAGTTTAATTAACATATCAATTGTTGAAAATTATATTAACGTCATCCTCCGATCAACTTGTCGAAGATTTCATATTGTATGTCGTTATTAGTTTTAATAATACGAACCAAATGTACTATAATAAAAAATAAATGAACTAAACTTAAGGTAATTCTGAGCAATATCCATATATATATCAGTCCACGTGTCATTTAATGGGTTATACCATGAATTTATGGTGTTAAATTTAACTTACCACGTGCCAGACAATATATGGTGTAGCCTAGGCATTTTGGTAAGCTCAGCCGAGATCCATAATATCTCACCATAGAGATTATAGAAATATATTATCTGAATATATATCCTTTAATTGGGTCCATTAGACAAGACATCTCGTTTGAATAGTGTTTGCACTACTCCATTCGAAGTCTCGTTTAAATAGTGTTTGCATACGTATAATCAGCGGAAACTTAGAAGCAGTAAAATTGTAGATAGACACTTCATAATAGTATGTCAATTACAAAAACACCGAAGAAGACACAAGTACAAACAAGGTTGGAGGCGTCAATGGCCGAATGAAATACGTTTTATACACCAGAGTTTCTGGATAGGTAAGGGGAAGGTTTGCGTACACTTAAAGCCGGTTTGACCCCACCACTGTTCAGTGTATGTATCAAGTCGGACGATCCTGACCCTCTGTTGTGTTTATGTTTGAGTTTTGTGCTCTCTTGTGTCGTTTTTACCTGTGTCACTAACGGTGAAAGCAGGTCTAGTAGCCCCCCGACTCCGTTCGCCCGTCCGTCGTAACGCTTAGGGGTACATACTTTGTGTAATCTGCAACACGAACTGTATTTAACCAATATTTTTAAAATAACAATCCAAAGATACTAATATTAGATATAGTAAATTTATACTATGCTGTATACGACGCATTTCAAGGAGTTACCTCTCATCAGCAGCATTTAAACCGAAACATTTGGAAGACTAAAAACCAAACTTATATTAAACAAGAAGTAATCAACCAAAAATACCGAAATAGGAAGCCAAATTTCGGCTAAGGAGATCTACCATGTGCAATACAAGGAATAAACCCTTAGTATTTCTATTATTTTTGAATTTTTCTAAATACTGGTAATTTCTGTAACAAATCAATGAATAATCATGTCAGAAAAGTTTGACGACTGGGTTGGCGAATACCCTCGGGGACCTAGGGTCCACCAGCAGAGGCATCATCCCAGGAGTTTCAAAATAACAATCCAAAGATACCAATATTAGATATAGTAAATTTATACTATGCTGTATACGACGCATTTCAAGGAGTTACCTCTCATCAGCAGCATTAAAACCGAAACATTTGGAAGACCAAAAACCAAACTTATATTAAACAAGAAGTAATCAACCAAAAATACCGAAATAGGAAGCCAAATTTCAGCTAAGGAGCTCTGCATAGTGTTTATATACACATTGAAGATGTGCACCTGCTATTTGGGAACAAATTTGACAATTTTTTACTATGAACTTTTGCATGTTGAACTTAGCCATTTTTCAGCAATACATGCTATGAACGGTGCATAATATGTGTAATCTGTAACTCAGGCTGTATTGAACCAATATTTTTCATATTTTGCATAGTGATTTATATACATAATAGCATTATGTCCTCAAACTTTTCAAAAGTGTTGCGTGATTATAGTCTTTCAGTATACTAAAGTGTTGAAGTTAAGGGTTATAAGATAAAGAAGGGATATGGTGTATAAATTCATGACACAAAATCCCTATAAGGTCCATATCCTGAATCATATAAAGGCAATCATGACCTGAATAATACTAGGTGAATGGAAGCATCTTTTTATCTAAACCACTTACATATTAGAGTAATAATAACTTTGCCCTGACAAACATATGACGGTGACGCAGGTCCAGACATACATGTAACCGGTCTTGTTGTCCGGTGTTCTGTCTGTTGTGTTACATTGATTAGTTGATCTTTCCTCTTATCTATTTTGTTTTTATGTAATAGTATAGTTCATTATAACTACTATGATCACCGAAGTTGTAATTTGAATGCAGCTCTTGGCGAACTGTGTCCGATATCGCCACTTTTCCTGCCGCAGATCGGTATTTATCTCTCATCAGTTCCTGTACCAATGAAAACTGGTTGATTCTAAATAGTTAATGACACTGAAAATGGTGTAAAATTTCCAGAAACCAAACTTACATGTATCAGACATTGTTATATCTCGTATTAAAAAATGTCATATACTATTAGATTGCCTAGCGAAATGTAAAAATATGATTTCAATATACAATATAGAACTTAAAAGGACTGCTAATTAAACATAAAAATTAATTCTTCAATTTTTGTCATTCCAAGTCAGCACAACTTGTCAAACTGTGCATTCTGAAGCATTGATTATTCAAATGAAAACGGATATTGCATTTTTAAAGAGCTTTGTTATTACAAAAATTGATTTTTAGAAATATATTTCTATGCAGAATAGAAAAATGAACAGAAAATGTGTAATTCCAGTCTTTTTAAGTAGCGTGTTTATCAGAAGCACTTGCCAGGTATTTGCGACATTTAGCCAATTTCAATATTTTAGATTTTGAGCAAAATAGCCATCAGCCAAAGAGAACCGTTCAAAAACATTAAACCAATGGCGCATATTTTTTTTATCAAATGGTGAAAAACTATTTTACGTATCCTTTACTTGAATATCTATTCAGACCTTGAATGAGTTCACTTTATCTGTGCAAAGGATAACTGACATGAAATTTCCCCCTTGTTCTCACATCCAGTAAGGTTGTCGTACTAAATATCTTTCACACTTCTGATTTACATCGATACGAAAGAAAAATGAAAATCGTGTATTCTTCTGTGGAATTATATATGTTTTTGTGCTTTCCACTACAAAATCCCTCATTAAAATTATTGAACCAAAACTGAACCCACTTCATTCATCTTGCATCAAAAGAAAGCCTTGTGCTTCAGTGTGTCCCTTCCACGGCCATTCACTTTTCAAGGTTCTCTTCATACCAAACAAAATAATTCAATTTATTTTACATAAAATATATGGATTTGTAAAGTTCAGTTACATCATTGCAGACAAAACTCTTTTTGATATATCAAAATCATAAGGTAAACATATTGTACAAAAGCTATTCAACTTTTAATGAGTGGCCTCACACTCGAATTGAAAGTTAATTTATCTGGAATAATTCGTTTAAGAAGTGTTTATTAAGATATTGGGATTTTTGCCAATAGCAAAATCGGGTTTTTATGAATTAAAATTGCGGAATGAATAAGAAGAGAGATATTTTATGATTCAATTTTCATAGCAGTGAAATCTTCACTGTGTCAGACTATTGAAATATAGTCATATCAACATACCAAGAGAACCTGTAAAGAGTGCACACAATCGGTAGATTGAACTGTTATCTCCAAGTGAAAACTATGGGTTTTGTTGGTTCCATTTGCTCATTAACTAAAAGATATTTTATGTTTACAGCATTATCGACTAGCTTATGTTTTTTAATTTGTTGTTTTCCAGTTTCTACAGTAAAAAACGTTGATTCAGAGTTTAAATTATGCGAATAATTTAACGTTTTGGCCTTTTCACCGAATGCTGTTTTTTACATATTCAAACATTACATTAATATCTGTAACAGTTGTTGTCCAGTCAGTGTCAAATACCAAGATTTTCTATCACAATAGTTCTAGGTTAACCATGGCAACCTTCACGCAAAAATCAAAGATTTTGACCTTTTGTGGTAAGTTTTAATGTAGTCATGGTAGTGGTGTAGGTTAAAACTAGGAAAGCATATAAGTTAACTTTACGTTTTAGCTTAAAGCAAAATAGAATGGGAAATGGATTCTTTAGTAATGGAACCAGGTAGATTTATCAGATAGGACAATTCTACTAAACACATTATCTATAAATTTACTTGAAATATTTTGTTTTGAAACGGTAAATATGTTATATCGATATGAGGAAAAATACATGTAAATAAAAGATGAATAAAAAAGAATATAAATTAAAAGTTTTAAGATGAAATTTTGTGCATGTTAGTACAAATTCTAATTTGAATTCTGAACAAAGCTAGATAAGCCTCAGAAAGTATAATGCCATACTTCATAGATACTTCTTATATAGAAAACTATTCATCTTATCAAAAGATAATTTATTACCCGGCTTTGATAATAGTTTTCTAAACCTTTAAAATTTACACTTTCAGTGACATAACTTTTATATTGATATATTTATTTACTGTATTTGTTTAACGGCTTTTGTAAATTCTTTTTAACAAAACCAAGAGCGGTAGACTGGGCGTATTTGGCAGTAACCTCCATAATTTGTCTAAATATTTCCTATTGGAATAATTTAACAAAATATGTTTTTAGATACAATGTAAAGTTGATATTAAGTAAAATGACACAATACCTATGACATGTGTAACTAAGGTTAAATTTCTCACGTCTCAATAATGCATCTTCAATTTGTTACAAAAAATGTATGTTCAACTGTTTAGAACTTCAAACTGTTTACGGTTACTGTCGAATTGCAGGTAGCTCTGGACGAAGGTTAAATGTTTTTAAAATCCTCATGTGATCTACAGACTTAATTTTAAATTAAGTTTATGTGAATATACTATTTGTAAAATAGTACACCTAGTGCAACTGGCTACACATATTTTTAAATATTTCTAATACTTTTAAAACCTATGTTTTTTTTAAAATAAATTTCGTTTTAAATTTTTTGACCACTTAATTTTATCCAGGGTAATATGATAATGAAATATGTTTTTTATCAGCTTAACCAACATATAATTAACACAGTAAAGACAATATGTTCATTACAACAGTGTTACGTACAGGGAATTAATATAGGTAAACATTAAAACAATGAAATATTGAATGCGGTCATCATACAGACAATTACGGTATTAGGTAGATGACAATCTGTACTCCCAGAACTTGCTAGGTGTTAATCGCGTTTGCTTTAACACCGATGTAAATGAAACAAGATCAGCAAAATCTCTGATCTTTTGATGGTGACAGATTCTTTGTTTAATTAAACCTGTATTTTAACTATTGGTAGATTTCGATCTGTCATTGCCTACTTTATGCCTAGTCAAGCATGAGAGACCTTGCATGTTATTCAAAATGACTTATACGATTAACATATCGGAAGAAGTTGTACTGTCAAACGAAACGGAAAACCATACTTTAGAAATCAAATAAAAATCAACATTTACCTATAATTAACACCTTATTATTAGCAAAATCCAATATACTAGGGTGGTAAGACCAGGAAATGCTTTGTTTGGCTTTACTAAGCAGTATGAATGAAGACTGTTTGTTCAGCAATAAATGTAAGCGTGAGCAGGAAACGTATTGTTGCTTATAGTTATAAGGTCGATATAAATATTTCTACATGAAATTATATATAGGCAGTCTTTTTTTAAAAGTATATTATCTAAAAATAAACTGATCATAACAATACAAACAAAAGAGTTTTTTGTAATATGAGTGAAACGGGAACTGGAGGATTAAATTGTTTCGTGGTATATATTTTCTCCCATGTGTATAAGTTTTGCAAATGTATTTATCACTCGGCTGGAAAAAAGTAAGCCTGATAGTTCGTTGCACTGAGAATGCATCATCACTAGTATTGGGGAATGTCAGCCTTTTTACCATTTATTGGATGCCTCTGCTTGGTATCCAAAGGTGACATGGCAACTACGTCGCTAGTATTCAGTGATAATGAAACTGAAAATAAAAATTTTTAATTTATATATAAAAGGAAATTTGTCTGAAATTAAGTAGTACCCCAATCTCATGCATAGCTCTAACCTTGGGTGGTTTTTGGTTCTAGTTCTCTTTTCAATTCAACATGAATCCGATCTAAAATATTTGAGTTAATTGTTTATAATTTTTACCACACCATTAGCCTTAATCCTGTTGTTAAATATAAATTGTTGGAAGTTTTACATGCAAAGATTCAAAAGAAGTATCGAAGAATACATATTCCTATCATATAGGAGAAAGCTGATAGTCAGTGGAATATCACTAGCGCCCCCGCTAGCGCCTCTAAACATGAACCTAATCATGAAACCAGAATATTGTCATGATCTATACAGCAACGGCCAAAAAATGATAAGGTTTATCGTGAAATGTTTCATATTGAAAAAACTGAATTACATATTTACAGTCGGGCACTTCTGCTGAAACTTTTGTTTAACTTGATAAAAGACTAGAAAACTATAAACTGCAAAAATTGAATAAGGAAACTGTCTAACTCAATGAAGAAATGTCATTTGCTTTTTATTAGTTCATTTTCTCAGAGTCTGAATGAATATTATTTAACATTAACCGAGAATTATTGTGCTGTCTCGTAGCTTGATTGAAAATTGTTAACAAGGACATAAAAAAAGACATTATCATCGGTTTAAAAACTTTTTATTCTTTATGCAGTGGATATTAATCACAATCGAAAGGCACTACAATTAAATTATCTAAAATCGTTATCCCCACGTCGTGAAATTAAAAATCCATTTAATTCTTTATGATAGATAAAATGACACTGTATGAAGAAGCAGTTATTTTTTCTTAATTTAATTTTTTATTAAAAAACTTTATTGTAAAAAGGAAATGACATAATTAGTCATTAGAAGGTGTTATTTTGAGAAATGATGCTAAAAGCTAATTTTGCCCCCTCTCAGACCAGATAAGTGCCTTTCTATTCGTTCATATGAGATTGTAAATTATCGGTCTCATCTTCACTAAGCGAATACAGATTTTATTTTAACTTTTGATTTATTTTATTGTTTTTGTTTTATTTTTGTTCTTTTTGTGGAAGTTTATAAAAAAAAAATATCTGAAGTTGGAAATAGTTTTGGACCATATACACATAGTCGATTCATATTTTGGGAACTTAAGGAATTGATACACCCTAATTTAATCCATTATTATATACTGACTTGATAATTCCCCGCTTGTACTGGTTATTTATATATATATTTAACGTCATCAGATTTCACAAAAATATATGTTAAATATTTAAACCCCGACACATAATTTATTTGTGAAATATTATTTAATTTTAAACATTCATTTTTGCATAAACAATGTTAAGATCGCATCCAGTTGGGTATTTAAATCATTTAAGTATCCATGGAACCTTTTATCTTTGAATCTTTGTAATTTGATTTATAAATTCAGCGAAGTTTAATCTTTGAAGATTGTCAGAATAAAACATTTTCTCCAATAGACACTTTAAGTAGCAGTCTAGTCGAAAAAAACGATGTTTAGATAAATAAATGATTTAATATTTTTGGTTAACCCTGTTGTTGGTGTACGGGTTTATTAATATAGTTTTATTACAGGGCTAATTACTGCGTGAGAAAACTGTCGGGTACACATCCTAATCATTTACAGCAGTAAAAGGTTCAGAAACCTCAAAATTCGTTTTTGTCCAAAGTATTAATATTATAATAGAAAATGACCAGTTACTTATTTCACAAGATTCCAAGACATATTTAACAAATGTTCTGGTAAAGGAACTTTTCTTCATCTAATCGCTACACTAATGTACAAGCAGAACTCACCAAGAAAAAGTTGTAGAGCAGTAAAATAAAGTGACACTTCACAGTGTACACTTTAAGGGTGTATATCGTCGGTTTCCCTGATAAATAAGAGAGTTCTACAGACAAGTGTTTGATGTTAGGTTTATAGTTTATATCTTATTTACCTTCACACTTCATTGGTATATTAAACTAAAATATTAAAGTTTTAAACAGTCTGAATATACCGTAAAATATTACAGAACAATCGTTCAACTACATAGTTTATTGTTGTTCATGGTCCTAAAACATTCAGAATTTATGTCAAACGTATTTAAGGTCTATTGAAGTTTTTGTGAAATATTGGAGATATTGATCTGAATATATGGCAATGAATTTGTTAATATTTTCCTGTAAGTGACATTTATCATTGATTAGATAGTTTTAAATATTTAGTAACTTACATTTTCTGAAGTTAGATTACAAATCAGTATTTTTAATATGGACAAAAGAGCTTGCACTTCAACTAAAAACATGTATATTTCCTTCCTTTTAAATATGAGTATATTCATTAGTTGAATTGAAAATTCAAAGGTTTCCAAAAATTTGTTAAATTCTAATTTGAAACTTTATTTCAGCCAATTTTAGGCATTCAAGATAACATTGCTTGCAATCTTTTCAACTTATTTAAACGATATTTTCGAAAAATATGGCCACTGCTATTGTTAAAAGATAGTAATAATGAATATCTATATAAAACGGTCTGAAGGACAGAGCTAAGGAAATACTTTCTGTACTCGGTTTCTAAAAGAAACAAATGCAGGTTCGAAATAATAACTAACAGTAAATGTTCAGTAATCCCGGGGTCAGTAATACAATGAATACAAATTACATATTAATAAAAACAAAGAGAGGAAAAAATCATATAAAACTGTGTTCGGTTCTAATAAAACCTTCGTAAGTCCAATGGATTACGTATTTCAATTTGCAATTTGCAATAATTCTGACATATATAACTAACCGTCGATAATTATTTTTTAACAAAGCCATGCATCATGAGTATCTATTATGATTTTTCCCATTATTTTTACACCTATATAACAAACATGTATAATGTACATATTCGAAGAGGTCGTTCAGAACTAAGGCCCAAAATGATAGTAAATGTATAACCAGATAAAAAAACACCTAGCTAACTAGAAAGGGTATGATACGTACATGACATATTTTGGTAACTCAGTCGTATGATTCCTTGCGTTTTAGTTGTTGATTTAAGTTTTATCAACTGTTTACAGAACATCGATATCTCATATTAATATTTGACAATGAGATTCCCAAAAAGAAATCGCACTAGAGCGAGAACTATTCATAATTATCAGGCAGGCCACACTTATACACTACATTAAATTTTATCCGAGTTAAATGATCTTAAATGATTCTTGAATACATTTAAATTCTGTGTATCGTGGAATATATTTAGCTCAGTAAATGTCGGTATTAGAAAAGGATTAAACCTGGATTGAATTCTAATCTGTAGAGGACATTTATTACCAAGAATTTGATAATCCAGTGTCATTGGTAATATCAATACTGGCGACATTGTTATATCATCATGTTACAAAGGTAATGTAACATTTGATTTTTATTTTATTTCTTAAATATAATTTAAAGTTATTGTTTAGTCACTCAGTGAATGGGTTATGAAGAAAAATACTACTAGTATTCAAAGTCTTTGTTGGATGTCGTTTACAGCACAATTATCATCTACCAATTTGGTTATATTTTATATTCAATCAGATAAATTGTATAAAATAGTTAAAAACTGTTACCCCGGCATAATCATATGCCTTTCCAACAAGAATATCATGTGCTTACTGTGCTGGTTTTATCTCCAACTGACCTTGAGATAAAAAGTACGTCTCACGATTTTTTAAGACCTTCTAAAGAATACAGTTTAACTGACTACTCACAAACTGCTTGTCACTTTTGTCATGCAATCTATAATTTGATTTGATACCCAAAATTCAATTACCCCTTTCTGGTGCATTTCATGTAGTTGGTATGCAACGCGTTATATTATGTGGTATGACAACGTCAAGTAGAAATACCAATGACTTTGTTTTCTTTCTTTCAGTATGAGTCAGTCTGAAGTGTTTCGACCATCCAATGGTGAACTGATAACTCGTCCCGGACCTGTCCACGAAGGCTACCTTGGGTCCATGGATGCCTTCAGAAAACCTCGACCTTCAACTCAAAGCGGTTCAAGATTTGGTGCACTAAGTCAAAATTCTTTTTTCACACGACACAATCCACACCCTGGTAGAGTCAGACATATCAAAGGTATTATATTATGAACATTTCGACAGAACCACATGAACGGATTTGCAATTTCTAAAAAAGGGGATATCATATGCATGTGTATAATAATAAGAAAATTCTTTAAAATAAAGTTATTATATTTGCTAAAAATTAGATGAAAAACAACAGTTCTGATCAAAGACCATTATTTCTTTACTTAACTTCTGACACGTGGCCTGTAGTGATTTTGTGTGAATTCACCAACCATTATTCTTACACTTGGTAGTAACCGTGTAAACTTTTGATGTAAAATAACAGTCGAAACGAAGATTTTTTTCAATCTCTTTAAATAAAATATGTCATTATTTGGCTGATCCTTTGAGGGAAAATAAAAGCTCCTGTTCATCCTGTTTATATATCTGGATAGAATTACAAAAACTGTGTAATTAAAGCCAAAGTTTGTGTCTGATGGTGTTATATTGAAAAAGTAAAGTTTATCTACATTTAAACAAGAAAATATAAGAATGTAAACAAATAAACAAAACTGGTTCATGTTGGTATGGTAAATGTTTCTATAGAAACAGACCGTTTCAAGCGTTACACGATAATGGAGGAAGTCTACAATAATGTATTTATTTTATAGGAATATTTATAGCTTGAAATAGCTTAAATTGTTTAATATATCATTTAAATGTAATTTAATTTTAAGTAAATTTATACGCGTGATTACAATCCCAAGAAGTTTTAAATTTTCGAACATGTATGAATAGGTAGATACGATTTAATGGAAACCTTAAGTGATGATATATGTGTCAGATCAGAGTTTATTTTTTTGTATTATATTTATATGCATATTTATTTTAAAAAATGTATCTTTGAGCACTGATATGTATACCCTTACGACCACCCTTATATTACAAACTGTATTTTGAAAACAATATTTATTGCAACATTTTATTCTGACCCTAGGTTTATTAGATGTTCCAATCTGTGCCGTGAACGACGATGGTTACTTCGCCAATCCTAAATATTCCTTACAGTTTCCACCAAATAGTTTCAATAAAGAAAAGTTAGCTAACCAAAGAATACCTGTAAACGCAATTAACGTGAACTCACAGCTTCATCCAATCAACACAGTCACTGGTCTTCAGTACTTTACTGGTTTAAACAGTTATCCATGGAGAGAAAAGGCTATTCCAAAAGTCGGTCTTGGTAAGTCAAATTTACTATTTAATATGGTTTTACAAATATGACAGCCTTTACTTGGTCTTGAACATGATCAGAAGTCTTTATATCTAAAGTTTACTAATGTACGCATTTCTTTCAAAAGGGGTTCACTGTGAATCCTTTTTAACAAAATAAGGGACGAAAAATTGTTTGGAATAATGGACAAATTAAATAAAAAATTGAAAAAATGTCAACTATTTACTTTTTTATAAACAGAGCCTCGGACTCGCCTTCCACCAGTTCGAAGTGGCTCCAGACTGACTTCTTCTATGAAAATTCCTTACTTCCGATAAAGGTCGGTAGCGGCGCATTGTTTGCAGTTTATGTCGTGCAAATTGCTATTGAACACATCCCAGCGAGTCTATAATAATGATTATGTAATGCATGCCAGTTTTGCCATAAAGACTTCACAAACTTATCTAATCTTTTTTGTTTTATTTTTTCACCATATTTTTAAAACATGAAATAAAGTTATTTCTTTCAATGTTGTTATACACTTAATGCTTCTGGCTTAGTTTGTTAACAGTATTGGAGCTTCACTGTAGTAATGTTTATACTGAATACGGGAGGAGTGTGGGGGAGATCAATTCTTCTCCATAGTTTTGACATTTGATGACACCCGCAGTTACGAAATTAACATTTTTTTTATCTCTTTAATACTTCGTTTTACTTTTGAGACACATGGAAATTATTTCCGTTAGTATGAAATAATTCCTGCATCCCATTATAGGGTAGTTACTGTATTTATTCGCATCGAAGATGCGTAGCGTTTTATCATCTGCTTTATACGTTAGTTTATCTATTTTCATCAACATTTTACCGGTATATTATCCGAATGACAAAAAAGACCATTTTTACGGGTTCTGTTAACTAAGCAGAACTTGCTTATTCTTCTGGAAACTTATGTCACTCCCAGTTTTTTTCTGTGGGGAATTCAGATTAAAAGAGATTTGTTTTGTATTTTCTGTTTCTGGTGCAATGCTTTTCTGTACTTGTAGGTTTGCATTGCAGTGTTTGTCTTCTGTGTTGCTGTATACATTGTTCCCAAGTATGAAATCATTGATGCCTATAAATTCGTCCCTTTCAAACTATTAAAATCATATTTCAAATATGTGATTACCTAATATTACTTGTTAACATGTATGAAACATCTAGGTGCGACAAATCAGTCATAGGGAATAACTAAACATGTCAATTCTGGGTTATCAAATGGCTTTAATCAATAATTACTATAATGATTCCTCACAAAAATGAAATTGATTACGACAACCGTAACTAACCATTACATTAAGTTATACAAATAATCACCCGAATAAACATTTAAAACCCATCTGTACGTCAATAATGTAGATTCCAATGACATAAATTGACGTTCTGGTGCTCGCTGTGGATAGTAACCGGAATATGTAGTTTGATTTTAATTTTTATCGAATTGAGTCTTGTTATACATTCTGGTATCACATTACGTATTACATCAATATTCTTCCATTTGAACAACACTCGTAAACTTGTTATATTGAATTTACATTGAACAGGGTGCAAACGATAATTAAAAATATGAGATTCAAATTATTTTTTTATTTATATTTAAATAACCTGATTTAAAATCACTTTATATATGTTTATCTATTTTTTTACTCACAAAATGAGTACTCTGGTGTTTTGTTATAACAACCAGATATATGTATATTAGAAAAAAACGAATTTGTTTAAAGAAGATTATTGTGCACTTCTTATATGTTGTATGACTTATATAAACGATGAAATTGGCAAAAAAAATCTTTCATAGTTGAAAAGTACTTTTGATAAATATTAAGTATTAAAATTGTTTTTTCTATTCAGTTTAAAAAAATCTACATCTAAAGGCAACCTCCCCATATTCAAAGTTAGATTAAGCTGCTTTATCTTTGACCTTAGACTGAATTGCCTTTCACAGTTTTGGGATTTGAGATTTCCATTCTTTTTTTTTGGAAACTGTTGAAAAGAAATAAATGTTTGCCATATGTTAGGCTTTTTACTTGACGTTTTTCATTAAGCCAAGGGTAAACTTCGTTAAATTAAAACACAAAATAGGAGTTGAAGCTATATGTTTAGCATTGATTAGCAGTTGACCATTGAAAGATACTTATCTCAACAAACTATGTTTCAAATTTTAACAAGATATATTGAGCCCATCTAAGTCGACACGTTTTTTAATTTACCCGAAAATTGCTAATTTTGTGATTTTTCGTGCATATTTGATTTTTTTATGGACAAGGCGACTTAACTCCAGAACAACATCTGACTTTCATCAGGTAACAGTAAATGAGTCTAAGGAAATGTCACTAGATAAGTCTAGTGAGTTTTGTACCAGTCTTTTTAGCAACTTTAAAACTCTGATCACAGATACAAAGAACTTGGCAATATTTCGAAACCATTTTTCACCATTTAAGTAACGATGATTAAAGTTTTTTAGAATAATTATGAATATTTACACTGGAACAATAAGAAAAATTGTTTTCATATACTTATTAATAAAGTTTCATTTTTTAAGTAGAAAGGCTACATATGTATATCGGACATTGACTTAGTACCATCTACTTACGTGAAGGACAAAGACCATAGATTTAACAAAAAATCACCATATTTTATGTATAAAAGTAAAATAATATAAAGTATCATAATAGTAAGGAAATATTACGGATCTCCATCAGGTGGCAGTAGAAACAAATTTTACGCACTGAATGGACACATTTCGACAATTTATATATAGTAAGAAACCAATTATTAAAATACAGGGTTAAACAAGTATGCTAACTGCTTTAAATTGTTTTTAAAAAGCGTATTGAATATGATTCCCTAAAGATCTTTTCAACATTTTCAAGATTTCTGTCATAAATATTATTACTTTAAATTGGATCTTTTTGTTTCTTGAGAAGCATGGACACATCCATGGGTCTTGTTGTTGCTATCGTCGCCTTTTTAATTAATACATTGAATTGGTGGGTGTTTCAAGATTATACATCTAAGTCTTTGAACCAATAGTTTTTTTCCATAATATCATATAACTTTTTATTGTATTGAAAATTATATGCCATCAAAAATATATATATATTGTATTTCTCTTATTGAAATTGAAATTTATATTCGTTTCGAAGTACGCCTATTTCCTTAATGTTTATAATGTACTTTAAATACTAAGTAATTTGTATGAATTTAGAACACCTACAAATACTCTAATTTTGATGTTAGTTCGTTTGCACTTTCCATGTCCATTATTGTGTAAAATTTTCAATTCAACCACAGTAAGTATAGAAATAATAAAAAAAAAACTTCGTCTGATATTTTGCAGTAAAGGTTCTGTGTTTCTGTTCTTGGTTTTGTTTTTTGTCTTTTTTTGTTTCGGTACTTCTTTCATTGTTTAGAATGTTGAGTTACAAGTTGAATACTGTTTAAAATGTAAATATACTTTTTTCATTAGTTCCAGTTACTGAACGATGGAGGGATGAATTAAAGCATTTAACTGATGCTATCGGTATATCGGACCAACCGGAAAGACCTCTACAGCCAAAAGAGTTAGAACGGCCGCGAACACAGTATTCTGAAAAGACGGGTAGATTAATTCCCCCACCATCTAGAGCCATGTCACGTGGTCAGTCCAGAGGACAGTCGCGTGGAGGAGTCCGACCAATGGCAAATTTACAACACATTGCCCCTGAACCAGATACAGAAGCTATGGTATGTTAAGAATGCTAGGATGCTATTGTATTTCTATTTAATTTCCGGCAATAACACGGTATTGGACGTTTATACTATATCATATAAATGAATTTCAAATTTTAATAAATCATTTTTAAATATTTATTTTCGAAATTGCTCACTTGAACACATTGAATTCTTTTCTGCAGTTTTGTGATATTTAAATCACTTCTTTTTTAATTCGTGATATATTGTCCTTTTTATAATATAAAATGACCTAGTTTGATTAAAACAAATATGAATATAACCTATTCTCTCAGGTGATGTCCATGCTGTGTCAGATCCTACAAACAGAAGACATGAATGCTGTACAAGCTTGGCTATGTTCAGCTTCAGATAGAGGTATGTCACTTGTAATTTGCAATATCATCTGGTTGCTTCATGCTCATTGTGGTCCTGTTCAACAGAATGATGTTTGAGAAAAAAAATCATTATCATCATTCGTTTTAATTAAAGCACATTTGACTCTCGTTGTCATTTTATTTCAAAAGACCTGATTTTTCAGTATTTCAATTTTGGTCCCAAAATTATACTTTGCTTCTTATTATATGATAAGGAATTTTTCTTTACACTGATTGGTCTGGACAGCTTTTTCTGAGTCGTACGTCAGAGTGAGTACAGCTTGTCATCTTGTTGATATTTGAAATTTGTTGAATATATTATAAAAAAACCAGTAAAATTCCTTATTATGTAATATAAACTGTTATCACAGAGATATGTCTCGCCTTTTTGTAATTTTGATTATACAAATGTTGAAATCATAATAGCAATACCTTAACATCTTACACAAGTTATGCAAATATTCAAAGTCAATGAACCATGACTGAGTTACATGGTTAAACAATCTCCATTTAAATGAGATGTGTGAATGCTAATACAACTGGATACCAAATACCATTGACTTATTATAAGTCGTTCCCAAATCTAAATACAAAAATTTTGTGGGAAAAATTTGGTTGATTATATAGGGAATCACTGATGCGTGACTGGAGTGGGCCCCCCTTAGGTCAGTCAGTGCCCCCCCTCCTTTACAAAAAGTTCTGGATCCACCACTGATAGCAATACTTTAACATGTAAGTTATGCAAATATTCAGTCAATGAATATGCACGAATTAGCATACCTATGTGTAGCTTTTCAACCCAACCTCATCATGGCGAGACAAAAATCTTTTTGCTTGGCTTTGTGTCCAATAAAATATAATTTTGTTTGTTTACTTATAGTTATTACTTATAGTTGATTTCCAGTACAGGATCCCTCAAGGTTCCTCTTCACCAGACTCATAATATATGTAAAGTAAGCAAACCATTCAAAGTCAATAGACCATGACTGAGGGGGTGGAGCCAAATAATCTCCATGGCAATGAGATGTGGCAATGATAATACATCTGCATACCAATTATCATTGACCTACCACTAGTGGATCCCCATAAACTGACCTAATCACAAACTAATACATGTAAAGTAAGCAAACCATTCAAAGTCAATAGACCATGACTGAGGGGGCGGAGCCAAATAATCTCCATGGCAATGAGATGTGGCAATGGGAATACATCTGCATACCAATTATCATTGACATACCACTAGTGGATCCCCATAAAACTGAGCTAATCACAAACTAATACATTGTTGACGCCATCGCCGCCGCCGCCGCCGCCGCCGCCGACGCCGGAAACAGCATACCTATGTCTCGCCTTTTGACTCCGTCAAGGCGAGACAAAAACGGACCTGGTCAACCTCGGCCGTTGGCCTCAGTCGACCAGTGTCTGACCAGGTCAGTATAATCATGAGTAGACCTTTGATGGTTCACTCAGCTTTGAGATAGCAAATGTCAATGTCCAATAATATACTCAAGAATTTTTTTTATAGTAAAGCATAATATACATGTATTTTCATTCTTGTTTCATTCGTACTAATTTTATGGCATTTGTCTTTCAGAGAAGGCTCTGGTGCAAGACTTTATAAAAGCAGCCGTAACGAGTAAAGATGACTATTATAAAAGAGATGTTCCTGTAGAATTTGTAGAAAATGGAAACATAGAAAATAAAACAAAACTTCCTCCAATAAATGAAAATGGTCAATTGATACAACAGGCTTCGGGTGATGTAGACAGGTATGTGATATAATTTACAAGTATTACTGAAAAATTCCTTTTTTTTGTCTAGTGTTGTTTTGATGAGCGATGAGACCCAATAAATATCCGGTAACTTATCTTACACACCAGTTCATAGCTAAACATACCAGTAAAACGGTATCAATGTACGAATAAATGTTAATAAATAAGAAACAAATATAGAATGTATTTTCCTTTGAACGGGAAGTTTAATCTGTTTGCATCATATAAAAGCTACTGGCATAGCCACGTTCGCTGACTGAGATTCTCCCTTTTTATATAGTTTATAAACATAAGTCTGTTTTTTTATCTGGATTTTTGCATTTTAGATTAGTTTTAGAAGAAAATAAAGCACCAGTTATATCTGGAACCGTGCCTGATGGTGAGTAGAATTTACACCGGTTACATGCAAAATTCTTTGCATGCCTCTTTACTCTCTCTTTATAATATAACATCTGCAGAATTGGTATTAAGTATGTTCTTCCGTGGCTATTCCGTTTAAGTCTGCCATAACTTTATCTACTTCAACTGTTTATTCTTCCTCGAAGAATTACATATAACATGTATATATTTGAAGAGTTCAACTGCCAGAATGACCAAAACGGTAAAACTAAACCATCACAAAGGAGAAACTCCTTCGTTTCCACAAAATGTAACAATTCTATGACAATAAATTTGCAAATATCAATTTCAGGCTGATAATACCCAGTATGTCCTATTTATTACTCCTATTTTCAGATTTCACCCCAGACTCATTCGGTGTACTAGACGAATTCTACCGTATGTATACATTTATTGGCCTCCTTCTTCATCACTTTTTTTTATATGCATATATTCACTTTCTGTCACAGTTAAGTCTTATAGTCAGTTTAATTAACAGTAACAGTTTTATTATTAGCTTTAACCGATACCTGACACCACAAGGAATAACACGGTTAGAATTAATCGCATAAAACAGCTTATACTTAATTTGTCATGAATTTTATTCTTTTTCACGCACCAAATATTTCACCATGATTAAATTTATATTTCATACTTACATATTTTTTAAGTCTTAAGACTTTATACATCTCGGTAGTAGCTCTGGGTCCTATTAGATATAATTGTTTTTCTCTGCTTTCTGATATTTGATATTACACTTCTGAAGTTTATCCTTTAAAAAAAACCTGTGAATTTTGAATTTTCCCAGTTTAGTATAGAAATAATTCTGTTTTATCACAATAGTACATAAATTTCCCGTATTTGATTAGTATTTTTAGGGTTAGGTTGCTAAGCAACCAAAACCCTTATGCCGTCGGTCGTTTGGTTAGACAATGAAGGAAACTTTGGAAATCTGGTGTTTTGTGGAAAAAGTTGGACCAGAAGTTTTTGAAACTATGTTTTTATGAGTAAATATGCAAGCTTATCTAGGATTGAAGCTTAAGCAAGGCTAGTTAAGCAGCTTTTTATCTCGATTTTGGGATATGACACATGCGCAAAGAAACGAATTTCTTTCCGAATTACGACTATGTTTATATTGGAATATCATATAAGAAAATAAACATTCCGCGGTAAAATAGTCCTAATATTTGTTGTTGCTGTTGTAGTTGTTTTTTAATAGAAATGTAACTGAAACACACCGAGAAGTGTAATTGTCCAGTTATTTAATAAAAGATGTGTGTTTTATTGACGATTTCCTTTTTGTTTTGAAAGCCGTGTAAAGTATTCGCGCCTTTTAAAATGTACCAGATATCGGCGTAAGGATTTTGAATGTTTACTGTGACATTTGCACGGATATTTTCGACTCCGATCTTATTTTCAAAAGATTTCAAAGGTAAGTTCCATTTTTGTTGTGAACGTGATTGTTAACTTATACAGAACATATTTTGCACATTATTTGCTTATTCTTCTTGTAATTCTGATGGTATTTTGTGTATTTAATTAACCTTTTGACCTGATCATCGTGACTTCATTTTGTCAAACCTGTTGGTCAGTGATAGAATTGCATACAGGTTATTTGAAATGCCGACAACTTGCACATTAAGATTGAAAAACAATGTGTTTATCATTAATTTAGAAAACGGTATTATCGAAAGTATAATGGGTTTATTTTAATTGAAAGCTTGAATGTTTACGTTCTGATCTACCTGCACATGCGCAAGGTAGTGTAAATATATTGTAGAAATGACCCCCTTCTACAATTGTCCAAACTTTGTCTTTTTATATAACCTTAATAACTTGAAGACCTTTGATTTCTGTTTATTTTAATTCATCAAATCATTATTATGCGTTTGTCTTTTTAAAAAAATTCAATTTAGAGTGATAATTCAAGAAGCGTTAGCCGACTCGTGCTTTCTTTGATTGATTAGTGCATATTTATTGAAATAATCATCAGCAATGTTTGTACAAATAAAAGTCAAATGCTAGCAACCTAACCCTAGCAGTGCCTATGCACTTTGATTTTATATCTTCACCTTACTTACCAATAATATATATATTAATAAATATATAAATGAAAGATGAATAAATTGCAATTTAAAACATTTCTTAGAAAATAAAAAAAGTATTACTATAAGAGGATCTGCATCTTATTCTTTTATCATTCACCAGTTACAAGCGTATGTTTTTCCGTAGGGCGATGTAACTATCCCCTTTTAAAAATTGTTTGACATTTTAGATTAGTGGTTTGAAATGAATCTTTTCCTATTGCAGTGATTTTAAGCTTTAGATCTTCGGTGTAGGGTCATTAGAAATAACTGCATATGCTGAAGATAATGTGTCCGTGTCCGATGTCTGCCAGAGAGTGTTTTATTTTGAAAACAAAGATTATCTGCAAAATTATGTAATGGCATAATGATAAAAAATATATATAATCAGTAATACACCTACCCGTCATTCATATCATTAGTCCTGTGTCGGACATAAACAACGCTATGTGGAGATAGAAATATCGAAAACCGCATGAACTACAAATTTAGTGAAACCATTTCAGCATATGCTTTGCTTGCATCATCCGTAATACAACCCCGCATTCGCGTTCAGTAACAAGAATTATGTGAATAAGGATACATACCAACGCCATGCCAAAGCCCTTACTTAGAACGATTCTGACCATTTTCAAAGCATTATATTCTGTATAACCTAAAGGAGCCAACTAAAAATCACTAAAAGTAGATGAGTTTTTGGCGACCAAATCACGGAGTAGTTTTATGCTATCATCAGAGAATTTTCATTGGTATCCCTGACCATGCAGGTAGATGCAGGAATTTAACAGCTTGGTTGCTAGTATTTCAAGTCGAACATATAGGAATTCACACTTTTAAAAAATTGCCATAATAAAACATTATGTAGGAACTTGGATAAATCTTTTAATTGGTATCAAAGAATTTATTTCACGAATACATTGATCTTTACATGATTATTTGTTTTACAGTTGGTAGTTTTGCTATATAAAACTTCTGGTTATTATTTTTGCTTTATGTTTTGGTCGCAAGCTACATGTAGTTACGATAACGTAACCGTCCGTCCAATACTTTCCCGTGAGGGGAAAGTTAATGGAAAGGGGGGGGGGGGGGTAACCTTATCGCAACTAGTCGCAAGCATGATAGTTTTTGTCAGAGTACCTGGTACATGTACATCTAAACTGGTGTCATAGAATGTTTATACAATGGAAGTTATTCATAAATGCAGGGCAAATGATTTTTACACACAGTCGAGTCCAAGTATAAGGCGACATCATTTTGTCCTTATATTTGAACAGCTTTAAGTATATTCCAATCGTCCATCTGCACTTAAATGTAAAAGACATATACTAGTATTTGAAAAATAAAAATTGAGTTTAAATAGTATAAAGAATTCAAAATTTTGACAATTTTGTGTCGAGAAAATATCACAAAGTTTCCCGGCTTTATCGGCCATAGGTAATCATATGCAAATACTTTCTGTTTAAAATTTACAAGTTCGGGCTACTTAAAATTTGAAAGATATAATGAGAAGACATTATATCTTTATGACGTTACTACCTAAAGGATTATGTTGTTTATATTTATAAAGATAAAAAAGTGTGAAATAGCAAATAAATATTCTTTGTACGCACGAATACATTTTTTAAAACCATTGCAGGAGGGCTTACTATATGATAAGCGGCTTATTAACTAGTACTTATAGTTTTCTGCACATGTAAACACATTTAAATACTAGTAGTCATCTAGAAAATTTCGTTATTAGTTTATAGAATCGAGATTGGAAACGGGGAATGTGTCATTGAGACAACAATGGTACCAATGGGTATTCAACGCACCTGACTGAAAAATTATATTTCCTTATGCCTGTAATAGATTAATTAGTAACATTTTCTTCTGTATTTTTGCAGAATACAATAGTTCCATAAGTAAACAATTTGTTTTGGTGTATATTGTCCTTCCGTATACATCAGACATACATTAAAATGTCTTGGTTCCTATTCACCATATATTTGCAAAAGAAAAAATACCGAAGCAACAAAAATTGGAAAATTCTATAAGATCGAAATCCAAAGCAAGATAAACTTATGAGAATAGAACATAATAAACAAATCCCACAAGGATACATGTATAACTACAAAAAAATTAAATAGAATTAGAACATGACAGCACAGAAACTAAAGCACTGGCAATGTGAACTCCCAGTAAAAACCTGGAGTGACATCAGGTTTTGAGGAAGGGTAAGCATGTCCTGTAGGAAGAGGTTATATAAAAGATGTTTCCATCTTAAGTTACTGGAAACTGGTTATACAAGATCCGAACATAACACATAATATAAGATTATTTTTTTAATCTTTTCAGCTGCTGATCCGGTGAAACCACCAATAACAGAACCATTTAAGAAACCCCCGACACGAAGCGGATCAAGAATGCGTACCCCTTTGAAGACAACGGGACCTCAAACAAATGGTCTCACACAGGAGACCGTTACCCTTAGATATACAAGCTCTGCAAAAGGAAAACGGGAAAACCAAATCGAAAATAAACAACAAGAACCTATAGTTGAACCCACGTACCAAGTCGCAAGTCCTAATACATTTTAAGAGTTATTTCAGCTGTAGCAAAGACTAATGTTATCGGATTACTTCTCTGTTGCTTAAAGTAATCCCATTATTACAAAGACTCATAAAAATGCTATAAAAAAACGGAATGTACGACTGTTGGCTAAATAAAAGACACACACGAGTATTTCTACCACGAATAAATATTCCGTTCGAAAATTTTAATTTTATTTGAATTTTGATAGATGTCTTTCCGGCCTTTCCTTTGCCTTGTTTGTGTATTGTTTAAATTAATATATATTTGATGTTTTCTAAGAAGTTGTTACTTTCAAGTGCTCCGTTATCAGTATTATATATATAGTTCAGTAAATGTACATACTGTTGTTGATAGAAATACCACTGGACAGTATATATTGTTTTCTCTATCTATATATTTGAATAATAAGTATCTCATTTCAATAATTCTTGTCATTTCCCAGCATTTTACATATAATTTTGAATAATCAACATTAAACCTTTTATTGTCATATTTTACATTCAACTTGGTCAGACCGAAAATACATGAAAACACATTTTCTTTCGCAACACTCACAAATGCCCGAATTTAATTTATGAAAATAGTTTTTCCCTTTTATGCATGTGTTAAAATATGTTATTGTTCAATTGTTTTAAAGTTTATCTATGTATAAATTTAGTTAGTTGTAAATAAGAGTGTTTATGACGTCATAATGCTCATTGTAAAGGAACTGATTTTTAATTTTGCTCAAACTTCATACATTGTATATTTATTTCCTTCAATAAAATCTGCTGTGATATCTTCATATGGTTTTTTTTCATTAAGTTAAAGATAAACATTCTTTTCATACCAGTTTTTTGCTATTTCTAACACATCGGCATTCCTCAAGGTCCAAAATATTTAAACCCTAAAAAGATAAAGATAATAACCGGATTCATAAGCTAAAAAGAGCACAAATATTTTTAAGTCATATTTAAGTTAACTTATATGAAAGTAAACCAAAGTAATGGCTGGTGTAACAATACATCACCGACTCTTTGTATTTCAAATACATATGGCTGCTAACAGTGTAAAACTTACATTTGTGCATTCCATTGCCATACTTTCATTGATGCGTTTTGAATTGAACCATAATATAAGAATTTTAAATAGGTCAAAATGTATGATTGATTCATGTATGTAGACATTTTTACTATAATTTTTTTGTAATATGTAAGGACACGTATATTTTAACTGCTGTTTTTCATTTCATTTCATTGCTTGAAAAACTTATTTTGTTTTACACATCGTTTCAGTTTCTTCCGTTTCCGTTTTCCTGGAAAATCCAGAGATCAAAAGTATTCATAAAGGAAATGATAAAACATCCTGTGAAAATATATGTTAGATCGTACGCTAACAAAAAAAAACAAAAAAAGTAAGAATATTAAAATTTCAGGTTCGTGGTTAAGTTTAGGAAGGGTGTGACTAAACTCGGCCGTTATCTAAGATTGCCGTCACGGCCAGACATATAATTAATTAGACATTAATTAAAGATCTTCTATGAAACTGCTGAGCCAACTGGAACCAACCTTAGGTAGATAGTCCTTGGGCGGTCCCCTTCTAAAATGTGTCCTTTGTCCCCGAACTTCAACCAAGATAGTTGCCGTAGCTAATTATAGAAAAGGGGGAGGAATTTTTTTTAATCTTTTCCTCTGAAACTGCAATATCAACCAAACTTTCCTTAAATGCCTTCATATGGTCCCCTTCCAGAACGGTATCCGGTAATTCCGACCTCCTCGACCATGATGGCCACCGCCGCCGAACTCAGTTTTAAACTATAGATCCTATGTGAATGCACTTTTAATTCATTTAAATCATCCTTAGGGGTGTCCAGTTTCAAAATTGTGTCGAAGGATGCACCGAACCAATAATGTTTACATGCGAGCTTATATATGCTCCTTGCAGCCTCTAGTTTGTTTGAAATCTTGTTTGCAGTATAGAGTACTTGTAAGCTTGATATGTCGTGTTCTAATTTTTCTAAAAGTTTGTGTATATACCTCCGACTACATGGTAGTCTGCTAGGATTGATGGTCTACACCCGGAATAAAAGAACGCTTATATTCTCATTGACATTTTATTAAAACATTAATAATCTGAAATTATTAGCAGATTAAGCACTCTAAAGTCCCACGTAGCAGGATTTTATCATGTGATGTCTGTTGAACACTTCCAATTCATCACTGATTTCCGTATTAGAAAAAAAGTTTATACGAATACCGGCATCGCCTATCGTGGCTATTTGTATAAAAAGTTTATACCAGGAACAATGCAACTCGATAAATGACATTAGAAATTAATATCTCGAGTTCAGTCGAAGTTCAACTCGAACTCTAACTTTAACTCGAATTCGATGTTTAGTCACACCCATTTACGAATGGATCAATTTATTACTTAGAACTTAAATCTTCGATTAAGCGTGTACATAATAAATGGAAGTGTCCAGAGTATTCATTTTCAATCTTTTGCGACATTTATTAATCACAAAGTAGAGCTTGTTGATAACAGAAAAATGTCCGTTATCATTACCATAAACAAACAAACCTGTCTGCAAAAATCAGGAATTCATATAAAATTATAATACTGAAGGTTATAAGTTGCTATCATCACGCATCTTAAAGAACACGCAAATAATACGTTACTAAAATATATAAATGGCATCCACGGTCATTAATTTTTTTTCTTTATATATTGCTAGTGATTGATTGATTGATTGATTGTTGCTTAACGTCCAGTGGCAGATATTTCATGCTTCTTCAGGACAAGAACCAGCTCAATTTATCAAACAATTCAAATAGGGGTGGGTCAGGACACAAAGGGGAACCAATTTTGACTGCCACTGTAAAAGGAGGATGATTGGGTAGGGTCGGATAATTTAGCCTTCTATAGCGGCATTAGCCTACTCTTTTTCGAAAACTACAGAAGAGGTCTTTAGGAGGGAGTGTTGCATTCTCCAAACACTATGGACTATGGTCCGCGGTCACGTTTTCCGTATTATGACCTGACAACCCGCTAACGAGAGGGCCTCCCATATCCGCCACTCGGGGACGCGGTAGGCAGTTCTATCGGTTGAGCCCCGTGATCCATTATTGCTAGTGATTTGTTCATGATGTATATATGAAGGGTATCTTTCAAATTATGGAAAACGTTCAAATGACTCTGACTCAAACAGAGACGGACTAGTCATAAAAAATCGGAAAAAACCACAACTAAAACACAAAAAAATGAGTCACACAAACTCCATAATACCGTGAGAGTAACAGGAGGTAGATGCCCCTTCAGTATGAGTTAAATCTGTGAGGTCACTTATTCAAATCAATATTAGTAGAATTGTCGAATTAAGAGTGTCATTGAGTTCAAAGATCCCGATTTTGATAAAACCTTGGCCACCATTCACCGCAAATATGTTGTCCTTCCCGCAGAAAATTCCCCTTCGTTGCATTTTTTTGTCTGAAAAAGACAATAAAAGGATTTCTTAATGACAGAATTTAGCGTGGATAGCTCACTCAGCAATAAAAAAAAACATCGCAACTACGGTTTCTAAAGAGGAGATCATTGGTTATCACATCTCAGTATGCTTTTTTCACCAATAATAAAATAATAAAAAATTTGATTTGTCAAATTTTCATGTGTGTGTAATGGCGTCTTCGTGTCTGAATACTTATGTTGTGGCGTTTCAGGATGTCGTATGAAACTTTCCTATTAGAATAGAAATAATTCGAGGTCGGTTAAAAATATCCTGATTTTACCAGGGGCAAAATATTTAGCATAAATGGCCTACCCGTGGTAAAATCAGGATATTTTGAAGCCACCGTGAATATTTCTCAAATACTAGTACACAGAAACCAGATGGATTGGTTCAGCAGACGTATTTCAATGGGTACATATTGTGCTTCTCTCTTTCATTCATTCAGGACAGACCTTTTTCACATCTGCTCAAGATAGTAGGATTAAAAACTTACTCAAATCTTAAATATCACTAAAAACTCACAATTTGGTGATTATCATCATATCATCGATATAAAAATTAAGGATAGTGCGACACTGATTATTCTAGAAGAGGTGTAAATGAAATGTGCATATTAAAAACTCAAAAGGATCAATGGATAATTTAAATTCCAAAAACCTTTCCGTTTGTAACAGCTTCAAAACATTCAATAACTTTGCTCTATTTATACAAAAATTAAACATGACAAACTAAAACGTAGACTTAAACTAGAGGCTCCAAAGAGCTTGTGTCGCTCAACAGATAGTCATGGACTATATCAGAATGCAGGGGTATCAACATATCAAATATAATTGACCTACTGTGTACAGCTAAATGTTATATTCTGGTATTTGAATTGTCAGACAAAGGGTACTGCAAAGCAGGAGATCACCTTGCAATCAATCCCACATCATTTGATTAGTGCCTTTGTTGTATGCTATATTAAAAGCCATAAACGGACTTTTCACTCTTCAAAGCAAATTGAACCATACTAGGTTCGACCCAGAACACTGACTTCATGTTGATGTTGAAAATCAAAAGAGGTCATCCTCCCTTCAAGATGTTAAATTGTACCAAGTTAGGTGAAGATATGCGGAGGTATTTGGCCTGTATTGTGTTGACAAGGTTTTGACCTGGACCTTTGATCTCAACATGGCCTTCAATAGATTTTTCTAGCATTCCTCTGGATCCGGTAAAAGGGCCCATTCCTTGTGGTCTTGGGCTGAATGGACAGATAGATACACAACGTATAGCGGTGTTACTTTATCTCCTTCCACAATTTCGTTATGAGGCTGTAATAACAGTATCAGAATTCACTTGGTATAAAGGAAAGTTCTGCATTTGGAACAAAATGTTTCATAATGTACGAAGCATGAAATTTGACGTCATAGTGTTGTTATTTAGCATGAGGTAATATCACTCTTTTAGGTGTAGCCTTATGTTCAGTTATGTTTTTTCATTTTTAAAAAATACATTCTAAGGCGTTTGGCCTGTATTGGACTGACAAGGTTCAATTTTAAGGTTAATCTTGAAATTCAATATGGTTATTTCATTGACTATTGCTGCCCACTTTTGTTCCAAAAGGCCCTGTGGTTTCAGACAAGAAGATCTTAAAGTAAATTTCCCATAGGGTCCAATGTTAAACTATGATCGGCTCTGGCGGCCATCCTGGATGACAGGCCAAGTCACTCGTTAGGGAAAGACTTTCCGCGGGAGCTACTCAAATTCTAAGACTTTCTACATCCCATCTACCCCAGTGAGCTTGAAATTAAGGATACTACAGATACACCAAAGTCCGCTTCATATTTGGATTTGTTTCTTAAAATAGACAATGAGGGACATTTGAAGACAAAACTTTATGACAAACGTGATGACTTTCCTATTGTTAACTTTCCCTTCTTGAGTAGCAATATACCAGCATCGCCTGCATATGGCGTTTACGTTTCTCAGCTTATCCGATTTTCAAGGGCATGCATGAGTTACCCTGACTTTCGACAAATAGGATTACTGCTGTCACAAAAGCTTCTTAACCAGGGTTTTATCAGGAATAAGTTGATGGTATCACTTAGGAAATTTTACGATCGTCATCACGAATTGATTGACCGTTATAGTGTTCCAATATCTAAGATGATGTTGGACCTATTCCCACTGTCGTAACATTTCATGCGACTCCACCGATTTGTAACTTCCACTGGATTGACTTTGTTGAAATTCACGACGGGTGCAGATTACGGAGCAGGAACTGCTTACCCTTCCGGAGCACCTGGGTTCACTCCTGGTTTTTATAGGAGTTCGTTTGTTCATTGTTTTTTAGTTTTCTGTGTTTATTTGTTGTGGTTGTGGTTGTTCATTTGTCTTCCCGGGTTTATCAGTCCAATGGATTACGTTTTTTTATTGCTCCTTAGGATTATTTGTCCTTTTTATTGTTACATTAATAAAATACAAAATTTGTTGGATTCAAAGGGCATGATTTATTGGAGGCACTGCGTTGCCCTAGAATTATAGCTGCATTCGCAGGCCCATACTGTTCTAAAGTTGGGTTTGTTCTGGCACCATTCCGTATTCCTCTTTGCTGGCCAAATAAATTTTCGACTAAGTTTTAATTCATATATCCAGGATTGATTTTATTGCCATTCTTTAGCATAATTTCACAAAGAGATATAAACCCCATTACTGACGAATTAATGTCTTCTCTGGTTTCTCCGGTTATTAAGTTTTTGGGGTCGAACAGCATAACAGATTAACAGTCTCTTCCCAGGAATTAAAAAATTTAAGAATGTTCATTAGTTTTCCACGGGTGAAATTGTTTGATTTTGGGTACATAAATATTCCTACCAACTGGGAGGTATGTTAGTTGATGCCAACATTTCAGGATTGGGTAACGTTGCCTGAGAGATAAAGCATGTTTTTGTTTAATACATGGCAATTGATTGCGCATTTTAGATGCAGGTGTCAGATTAATGTGTTCATCTGAAAGCCTGTTATGTATAATTGTATCACAAAGCCATTTTGAAAATTAAATTAAAATGCTTCCATCCAGTGCTCCAACATTATTGGTTTCCAGCTTTGGTTTTGTGTTCTTTCCTGCTAGATTCTATATTATTTCTTATATTTTATGACATGCATTATATCCTGAATAGCATACATATGTGACTTTTGAAAAAAAACAACATATTTATGAAGGTGCGATTTGTTGAAGCTCCTTCAGCCATTACATAGTATATTGTAAAGCCATGCTCAGCCATTAGATCAGAACATGTCCAGTTGGTGTGCTGCAGCTGGATAAGAACAAAAATATGCAACAGGCCATCTGAAGCCAGTTAGTCCATGAAAAATAAACTAGAGAGCATGAGTGGCAAGCTCCACTCTTTCTCCTTTTACAAATGATATGATATCAATGTTATTGTTGGTGGTGTCCATATCAATAAATCCGACAATATTCCATGAATTACCAGATTTCGTAATTATTAAGTCATCCTGAATAGACATTTTGTCTATAATAAAACCTCCATGTCTTCCAAATTCAGATGCGTTTGGTTTTTCCATTTCTTTCAAATTAAAAATAACATTTCCTTGGTTGAAACCAGGAGTTTGTTTTACTGAATTGTTGTAATACTGCAGTAAACGTTTTGTTGACAATTCAAGAAATCCAGATTTATTTAGGTCATTATATGCCTAAGACCTTATAAAAAGAGTAAGACACAAACTAATTTTTTTTTTGGTCCCACCTTTTCTGATGAATATATCTCATCATTTCTTGTAGTTATTCAGCTGGGATTTTAAGTGAATTACAAAATTGTCCGGGACATCCATTTTTAAAACCAACCCAAGAATTGAAGATCATCATGATGCTCTTCTGAAAGTTGGATTGGATTTTCCGGCGGGGGTTCATCAGGAATAGTAATAGCTTGTTCTTCATTAGAGTGAACAGTAACGGTTGGTTTTTTTCAGCGGAAAGTTTCGCAGATTCTTGTTTTATTAGTTTTTATTCGTTCAATGCTGGTCTTTCTTCCACACATTTTGTCTTTGAGTTTAGGTGTGATTGCTTTTCATCTTCATTAACCCGTTTCTTGCTTTTATTCTTGAAGTGTTTTTATGTTCACATGTGTCACAGGTAATATTTTTGACTACCAAATTTTACAGGATTTTGCCAGGTATCATCTTTGCCAAAGTTAACAACAGTTGGTAAAGAACATCTTATTTTATAGAATTTGCTTCCTCAAAAGCTGTACAGTGAGCAGGAATAACTGCGTGACTGTCATTACGAGGCCTCAATTTCAGATTTTTGCATAGAACAAATCTTTTGTAATTACTAGTATCAAATTTACTAGTAGAACTGACTTAAACAATTCTTGTTATCAGCTTAACAATTAGATCTTTACTGGGCGGAGCTTGTTTCCTCAAGTAATTGTAGAATTCCAAGCAAGCTTGATATATATCCATCAGTTTCAATATACACTGATCCTCCCCTGCAGTGACATGATTAAGTAAAGTCAAGAAATATCAAAGGGATATTCGAAGGAGAGGAAAATCGAAACAACTGACAAACTCCGGAGAACAACGAAGACAAGACCAAAATAATACATGCACTACAATTAACAACTAAAAACAAATGAACAACAAAAAACCGGGGTAGATTCAGGTACTCCGGAAGAGTAAGCAGTCTCTGCTTCCTGTAGGCTGCTCATGTCAAATCCGGTATGAGGAAGGACTTCTGCAATATAAAAAAAACTCAATTTAAATGGTCATTTTAACATCTACCCTGAGAAAAGCAAGTGGAAAGGTGTGTGTTGCTGTATTACTAACTGTAAAATGTACAAAAGGTATAAGACATATTGTCATAAAGAACAACCAAACCTGTTACAGTCAGGGGTTTAGAGAAAATATCATACATTATTATTGAGTTATCTACTCTTTTGAAAAATCATTATTGTCATATCACATGTCAGGGTTTTTGTCTCGCCTACAGCGAAAGTCGCAATAGACAAGACATGGGTGTGTTAAACACTGTCCCATATATAGCCGCTTCCACTGCCTATGGAAAGTAGAAATACTTTAGGGAGGAACCATTTGAAAATCTGCAGGGCATGGATATAAGTAGTTTGCTTCCCTATAAACATGTATAAATGGGAAAAAAATAAACCTTATCCAGTTTTAATTTTTCTAAGCGCGATTTCAGTGTTGACAATGAAATTTTGTACATGTAGTTCAATCCTGAAGAAAAAATGCGGATTTGAAGAATGGGTTTGCGAACACCAATTCCACCTACAGAAAAAAAACACAGTTCTTATAGTTTATAATCATATGAAGTTTAGGGGCGAACATTTGAAAATCGGGGGGGGGGGGGGTGTTCTTGGTCAAACAATTGTTTTTCATACGCGAAGCAACAAAATACTTGTATCTTTTTCAATACAATGCATTAATCATTATTTAAATGATCAATTACCTTGAATCAAACTTTTTTTCTAACCTTGGGACAGTGTTTTCCTATAATATAATTTATTTTGGAGCTGAATTCAAAAGCACATGTCACTTGTTTATTATCAATATCAGTCAATGAATGACTCAATTTGTTAGAAAAAATTAGCAGAGTTCGGTATTTGGTTATTACAAGGGCTATATAATTCCATATTCATAACCGGCGGAATAGGAGAACACAAAGGTAATTTTTTTGCGTCCTCCGGCCCACTTTCGATCCCTTTCAATTTCGTTCCACCGCCTATGCCATATATTATACTTATAGTTCATTGGTTATCGCAGTTTGTAGCACGGACTTTGGGCTTGATGTATTATTGCTTTAAAGCAAGGAATGTTATATTGTGTTATTTTATTCTAAAACATCTCGTTCCGGGCCTTTTCAGGCCTGAATTCGTTATCCTTAAAGTCGTCACAAAAAAGCATCTTGTCCCCTGGATCACAGGGGCTCGTTACAATTGACACAGTATGTCATCTGTGGCCCCGATCTATAACGATCTATATTATAGATCGGGCCGGATCATTCACAGATGACATACTCTGTCAATTGTAACGAGCCCCTGTGCCTGGATCTTGCCTAAAATAATTTAAAAATTGCACAATAAAAATATTCGCCTGGAAAATAGCTGATATTCTCTGGGTTGTCAGGTCATTGTCCGCAATGAATATTAAGATGCTTAGCATCTTTTTGCAACATAAAGCTCTTTGCAATGTTGAAAGCCATGATCCTGTCGTCTGCTGAAATTAGAGCATAACCGTGAAAGTCCCGCGAAAAAGTGTCAAACGCAATAATGATGTAGATGAGCCTTTTTAGTCAATTTTCGATTCTTAATTTTTAATCAATTTTTTTCAAAAAGCGAAATTATCAAAACTGTAAATTCAGTTTAGTATATTTTCAAAGTGTAATAAAAATATAAAATATTAAATTTTAAAACGAGTTTTAGAATTTTAATTATTTTATGAAATGTTGATATTTTAAACCTTGCCGGATAAAAATTAAAAAAATAAAATGTGAAAATTTTGAATTTTTAAGTGTTACACGGACCCATTTACCATAAAGAAGACAACTATACCTAAGGGGCAAATAAAAAAACGAATCCATTGGACAGACAAACCCAGGAAGACAAATGAACAACCACAAGCATAACAAATAAACACTGAAAACTAAAAAAAGAACTATGAACAATACGAACTCCTATAAAACCCAGGAGTGAACTCAGGTGCTCCGGAAGGATAAACAGTTCTGGCTCCGTATACGGCACCCGTCTTGAAATTCAAGTCAATCCGGTGGAAGTCTCAAATCCATGGAGGTACACTAAATGTTACGACAGTGGGAACAGGTCCAACATTATCTTAGATATTGGAACACTGTAAGGGTCAATCAATTCGTGATGACGACCATCACATTTCCTGAGTGATGTAGGCTTTTTACTTGACTTTTTTCATTAAGCCAAGGGTAAACTTCGTTAAATTAAAACACAAAATAGGAGTTGAAGCTATATGTTTAGCATTGATTAGCAGTTGACCATTGAAAGATACTTATCTCAACAAACTATGTTTCAAATTTTAACAAGATATATTGAGCCCATCTAAGTCGACACGTTTTTTAATTTACCCGAAAATTGCTAATTTTGTGATTTTTCGTGCATATTTGATTTTTTTATGGACAAGGCGACTTAACTCCAGAACAACATCTGACTTTCATCAGGTAACAGTAAATGAGTCTAAGGAAATGTCACTAGATAAGTCTAGTGAGTCTTGTACCAGTCTTTTTAGCAACTTTAAAACTCTGATCACAGATACAAAGAACTTGGCAATATTTCGAAACCATTTTTCACCATTTAAGTAACGATGATTAAAGTTTTTTAGAATAATTATGAATATTTACACTGGAACAATAAGAAAAATTGTTTTCATATACTTATTAATAAAGTTTCATTTTTTAAGTAGAAAAGCTAAGTGATGACATCAACCTATCATTGATAAAACCCTGGTTAAGAAGCTTTTGTGACAGCAGTACGATTGGTAATGTGAAATCATATTTACATGTATATATTACAGTGTTTGTATTTTATGTAACAAAAAAAAAAAAAAACAACAAAAAAACAGAATTTTATTCAAACAAGACCTCTGTATATCAAAAAATGTAAATTTAGAAATATATAAATAAAAATGGTATTACTAACAACTTGAAGAGGTCTTATATAGTTGTTGGTAATGCTTTATTTTTTTTTTCATTTTCTATCCATGAATTTAAAACCTAAAAATCCCTCTCCAATTGAAAAAAAAGAGTTTATAATGAATGTATTATCATGCTTAGAGAAGGTGCTGAAGACCACAATTATTTTCATTTGTTTTTCGTTTAAACGTAACGGTATATTTACATTTTGAAATAATTTAGTTTATGTTTTATCAAAGAATTCAAAGTATTTGCAATCCAAAATGTTGTTAAAATTTCAGAACATTTGATTATTGCTACTTTAATACATATCTCTATGTAGAGACATTTCAAACCCAATAAATTAAAACAGTTACTCTTGTATGTGACAACCCGGCGTGGTACATGGTTTACAAATAGGATGCTATTCATACTGAATGTGTAAGGCGTAATAAAAAATATCATTTGTTTCCTGTAATGATTGAACAAATTAGGGTCGGTCGGTAATTTTTTTTATTTTTCCAAAACTTTTTACAAAGGCTATGTAGGGGATTCATCTTGACTTAACAGTGCTTGTTCAAAAATAGTCAAGAAAATTTATGGTATGCACCAAAAATAAGGGTCGGTCGAGTTACCGGAAACACAGGATTATTTTTATTTGGCCTAAATATAAATGAGAAGTCAAACAAACAAAACAGACTGAGTTATGTCTTTATAAGGGAAAAACCATTTGATTTTTAGGAGACAAGCCTAAGTGATCTTTCCTAGATTTTTTGGAGTTGATGATCCATGAACCTGTCTGTTTTCGAATCGACTTTTTCAAAATATATAATTACCCTATCAAAATCTATTGAATCGTGTTTTTTTTTCATCGAATAAAAAAAAAACAGATTATCTGGAGAACTGCAGCTGTTGACGAAGGTCCTATCTTAGAGGCGGGGATGAGGGGTACCCCGAATCACCTGTACATATATATAGGCTCGTCCCCTAAAAAATTAAACCCCGCCAAAAATAGAACTTTTTTCAAAACATTAAAAAAAATGTCTAAATAAGTGACCCCCATAAAATATATAGACCCCCCCCCCATCCCAAGGTATAATTCATTACACCTGAAAATACCTACTGAAATTTTCAAAACCTCAAATTAATACTTACACCAATTTAAACTCGAAACACTATCATTTTCACAGTACATTACTTCATAAAAATCAGATGTGAGGGTAATAAAAATAAAATATATCACAAAATACCTCAATAAATTTGATGCACTGTATGGCCACTTCAATGACTGACAACTCATCAGCCTCAATGCTTATATTAGTTAGATCTATGTGATCATGCAGTATCATGCTGACCGTGGCAATCCATGAATTAAATAATTTGTGTAAATACAAATACTTCATTGGCACAAACTCGTTTACAATAAATGGCAAAGGCCAATTATTGCAATATGATGTAACACAATAATTCCAGAAATCAAATCAAATTATATATAATATACTGTACTTCAAATGAACATAATTCTTCATAAAATTTTTGCACCCCAAAAAAAATAGCTCAGAAATATTTAACCCACTCCCCCAAAATACTTTGAAATTCTCAGAACCCCCAAAAATAGCAAAATTAAGAAACACAGGTAGGCCTACAGGAAAATTTTCAGAGTACCACCTCTGAGAGTCCGATATGAGCCAATGGGAATGGGAAATAAAAAAAAATTCACAATGAATGGAAACAAAAATTGTTTACATGTTGCATTTAAATCAATTCGTACAAAACCAAATGAAATAAAATCTACAAAAATGTTTTACGAATAGTTGTTTTATTCCGGAAATTGAATACTATAAACGATTCAGAAATTAAAATTAACTGCATCTGGTTTCTGTTAAGATGTTTATTACTCCCTAGCTCATCATTTGGTAATATAATAACTGAAACCAGATTTCACACAACAGAGAAAACTATATCGCATTGTTCTTTACAGTTCATTCCATTTTATTCATTGGTAACTACTAGAAAATAATCAGTTTAGTAATACATAAAGAAACACTGGCAATTTTTAAAAAAATGATATCAATAATGGTAGTTTACCTGGTACACCAACATTGGCAACAGCCTGAACAGGGGCTTGTGGAACCACAGGCACCGTCACAGACAAAAAAAAAAAAACAAAACAAAGGAATGATCTGAATTTTTGTATCTACAATTTTTAAACTGACATTTATATCTATCTAGTACATCTCAGTTTGACAACCATTTCAACAGCTGTTCAAGGCCCTGCCACCTAGGTCATGGTCCAGTTACTTTGAATTAATTAGCAATGTTGCTGTCCATCCACAGGGGCTCGTTACAATTGACACAGTATGTCATCTGTGACTGATCCAGCCCCGATCTATAATACCATAACAAAAGGGAGGAATCAATTCCGAGAGCGCCAAATTTCAAATCGTCAGAATTTTTTTTCTGTTCTCCATCCAGTCTGCTTTTTTGCTTATTTCTGCAGTAAAATGATTATATTTTAACAAAATGCCTACCTTTTAGCTCTAATTTCCCACCAATCGGTTGTATTGGCTCATTTTAGTCCCATTTCTGATGAAATCAGACATTCACTGTCCGGAAGTGACCCACATTTGTATAATTTCCGCAAATTTGACATATCCATTCCGGAGATAATTTTGAACTTACCAGAGTTTTCCTATCCTCACATACTTGACCCCAAAGGTATTCCGATAAAAAAAGTTAGTTCCAAATTATCTCGTGCTTAATCAGGAAGAAAGGGATTATCATTTTCTTACATATATATACATAGACGCCAGTTGTCAGTTAAAAAAATAAAACTTACCTGTGAAGACAATTACGCAAGGTGATGTTTTGACAGATAATTACTTCAACGAAAATAAAAATTTGCCTTGTTTTCATAATTTGGGAATCAAAATCTAGTTTGACAAATTTTACTAAACAGGAGTCAAAATACATATATGTGTATTTGCACTGTAAAAAATTTGGGACCACATAAAAAATTCAACTCAAGCCAGTTTGAGTCAACTGCACATGGTACATTTATATTATATTCACAAGTGTACAGATGATATCAAGAAAATATATATGTTATTGCACAGCTTTATGTATTAGACAGTATTTAATATCTTAAAGTATATGCTAATTGGTTTGGATTTTATTTAGATTTAATTTTATGATAGCAATTTGTTTCAATTTTTTTTTCTTCAGATGATACAATTAAAGGATAAATATGAGAATGGGTCCTGATTTGAAGGATGACATGAGGACTCTTGAACATTGGGATTTATTAAATGTTGAACAGCGTGTACAAGGTTTGGAAACAAATACCATAAAACTAACAGAAAACAGAAAAGAAAATCTGAGAAGATTACAAGAGCAAAAGGACAATTGTTATACAGAAGTAAGGGCTTTTAGAGATGACTTAAACAAATATTTAGATGAATTAGAACAAGATTTCTTTGGAGAACTGTCTATATTAGAATGTGAACACAGAAAAGAAATTCAAGATGTTGTATCAGAACTGAGGTATCTCAGTAAGACTGTTAAAGACTTGAAAACAAAACTGGATGAGATTAAGTACAAATTGTCAAATGACAAGTCACTTCAAAGTTTAGAATTAATTAAAACATCTATATTAGAAAATGAAACATACTTATATAGTACAATGATCAACAAAACAGGAGGCAAAGAAGTAGATCTCAATATGTCACTAAATCCAGAAGTACAAACATTGACAAGTAGAATCAAAACATTAGGAGAGGTATATATAGCTTTAGAACCAGTAGATATTGATTTTGATGAAAAGAAACCAGTTTTAGATGATTCTGAAATGGATGATGTATCTGAAGATAAAAACAGTGGAAAAGATGATGAAGGTAGGTTCAGTTTGTTAATTTTGCTTTAATTTTTCATTTTTATGCCCTGCCTGCGAATGTGGATGGGGTAGATAGAGTTACTTTTGTCTGTCTGTACGTCGATACCTATGGCCGAACTATTTGGTTACATTTTGTGTTTAGGTTCATTTCTTTTGAACTAAGCATAGTCAATGTATCAATGAAACTTCATCAGTGGATGTGCCATGGGTAGTACTGAACAGTCATACAATAATTTGGTCATTATGACCTAAATTTTATGCTTGAGCAACTCTGATTAAGTATTGCATTTAGGTTCATTTCTTAGCGCAGGGCATCCATGTATTACACACACAGTTTCTAGTTTAATACAAAAATGAATTGATTCCTACATTAGCTACATCCCTACACAGATACCATCACTTTGCATCCATCGTTGGTAAACAGTTCTTTTCACATTTTGATCTTCTCCTCTGAAACTACTTGGCAGATTGACACCAAATTTGGAAGGAATAATGTATTGAAGGACCTCTACAACTTTCCACCATTGGTTCCGTTTGGAGGAACAACATGGCCACCAGAGGCCATCTTTGATTGTTATTGGCAGGTTTTCAAAAATTTCTCCTCTGAAACTACATAATAAAATGTTTTGAACCTTTGCAGGATTGATTACAACAATATCCTCTACAAACAGTCCAATTTTGGGTGAGGTTCTTCTGCTCAACCAACAGCTAGAGTTCAACGTTTCCATTGAAACCATATGGGAAAAGACTTTTTATTCAATTGCTCAGGAACTAATTTAATAAATGGACAGATTAATATTGTAACAAAAGTTGGCAGAAATGATGTATGGAAGGACCTGTATTAAAGATCTGCCTTTGGTTCCAGATGTATGAACAACATGGCTGCCAGAGGCCATCTTTGATTTTTATTGGCCAATTTTCAAAAATCTTCTCCTCTGAAACTACGTTATGAAATGTTTTGAAACTTTGGAGGATTGATGACAACAAAACCCTCTACAAATTTTGACAAACTATCCACTTTTTGTTGCGATTTATCCCCTCAACATACGGCTGTGGCTGTTCAAAGTTTCCATTTAATCCATATGGGAAATGGTTTGTTTTGCCATTTGCCCAGGAATTAATGGGCAGATTGTAACAAATTTTGGCAGGAATGATTTATGGAAGGACCTCTATAGCTACCAACTATGTAGTTTACTTTCTGGTTGGATGAACTCGATGGCTGCCAGAGGCCATCTTTGCTTTTGATTGGCCAATTTTCAAAAATCTTCTCCTCTGAAACTGCATTATGAAATGTTTTGAAACTCTGCAGGATTGATGAAATCAGTGGGCCAATTGGGACCAAACTTTGGTGGAATGATTCTTAGGGTATCTAGAATAAAATGTATATTTTATTTTCTTAACCATCGAGAAACAGGGCCGCTATGGCTAAAAATATAACATAGGGGGTTAACTGCAGTTTTTGGCTTATATCTAAAAAACTAAAGCATTTAGAGCAAAACTGACAGGGTAAAAAAGTCCATCAGGTCAAGATCTACCTGCCATGAAATTTTAAGGACGAATTAGTCAACCCTTTGTTGGGTTGTTGCCCCTGAATTGTTAATTTTAAGGAAATTTTGCAGTTATAGGTTATTATCTTGAATATTATTATTTAAAACAAACTGTAAACAGCAAAAATGTTCAACATAGTAAGATCTACAAATAAGTCAACATGACCAAAATCGTTAATTGACCCCTTATAGGAGGTTTTGCCCTTTAAAGAAAATTTTTCACATTTTTTTTCGAAATCTTTGTAAACTTTCAAAAATATTCTCCTCTGAAATTACAAGATCAATTGCAGCCAAGTTTAGGCTTAAAAGTTTGTTTTATTATCTTGTCCACTGAGAAACATGGCTGCCATGGCTAAAAATAGAACATAGGTGAAAAATGCACTTTTTGGCTCATATCTCAAAAACTAAAGCAGTTGGAGCAAAAATGACAAAAAGTAAAAAGGTTTTATGAGGTCAAGATTTTTACCTCTTGTCAGTTTCATAAGACAGTTTTATTATAGATAAAGACAATCTGTATACAGCAAAATGTTCAGCAAAGTAAGATATAATGAACTACATGTATGGGCAGGGCATCTGTATCTGACAGATACACAATCTCTAGTTTTATTACTCCCCACTTTTAGTACATGTAATTTGTCTCCCATTTACAGAGTTATCTGCTCTTTGGGGGTGTCTTCCATTGATATGAATGGACAAATTTTCATTTTTCCACAAAATGTTTTTCCTTCCAAACAATATTCTCCACACACATTTATGATATGTTCTTGGATATATTTCCCCATATTTTTCATTGACAGCGATGAAGGACTTCCCCATTTTTATAAAAAATTGAAAGTACTTTTTGCCCTTTATGTTTAATACAAGACACCTTCTGTCAGGAAAGATAACTCAAATATCTGCAAGTGGGGAATATTATAGTGGTGAACATAAAACAAAATGGAGTTTTCATGTACACACAATTTTGGTAACCTTGAAGGGATATAACTAAGATACATGTGACTTATTCAGTATGTCAGAATTGGTAGAATATCATTTGTCCATAAAATAGCCATCAAAATTACATGTAATAAGATGAAATATGTTATTTTTGTAGGATCAATGGTGATGTATCTTAAGCAGCAGCAAGAAGAAATGAACTCAATACTTGTACCAAAACGAGAACCAATAGATGAGGATTATAATCAGACAGAAATAAAACATCACACAATATATTCACCTCAGCAGGGTACTTCTCAGTCACAAGCCCTAAATGGAAAGCCGTCATTGATTACAGTAAAACAGTCACCAGTAATCCAACTGAACTGTGTAACTTCTATGCCATCAACATTAATCAGACCTCCATCACAACCATCGATTCCTCTGCAGCTAGTGACTATGAATAACAGGCCAGTTTTGGTGCCAATGTTACAAAAGAATCAAAGGTTATCATTACCTAAAGGCATAACACTGCAACAGATGTTGCCTGTTTCACAACCGTCATCTGCTCCTATGGTAAATTTAGCTACTTCTCAGCCACTCATTCAAAACCAGACATCATTATCTACACTGAAAATCAACAACCAACTCCAAGGAACCTTGACTCTATCAACTCTGACAAAACCAAAGTCTCGTGTTGTTCCTATTTTAATTAAACCAGCAACCTCATCTTCAGATCAACAGAAGGCTACAGAATCAGAAAATTCGAAAAAAGGATCAAACCAGATATCGGAAGTGAACAGTAAGTTGTTAGATTTTCAAAGAAAGCAAAAAGAGGAACAACCAACAGTTGATGAAGTTTTATCAGAATGTAAAAAAAATTTATATGGTGAAAGTCAGACATCATCAAGTCATCAACCTCTGTCATTACATCCAGGGAAGAGATTCAGTAGAGTGTCAGAAGAAGAAATAATAGAATTACAGGAAACTAATCTACAATCCAAGGCAACTATAAAAAATACTAAATGGGGTGTCAAAATATTTCAGGGTAAGTTTTAATTAAGAATCTGCATATGAATCACAACTGTTTTGAAAAGTGGGACATTGTTAACATGGATATGAATTGCAGACAAGCCTTTTAAGTCAGTATAGTAAATTTATCAGAAAATTGTTAATGAAACTTTTTGGGTCGGATGACCTATTACCATCACATTTCGTCTGTCGTCTGTCAACATTTCACATTCTGAACTTGTTCTAGAGAACCACTTATTGGATTGGAACAAAGCATGACGCTAATGTTCCTTACAAGCTGCTGATCATGACCAAGTGTTGTTACTTTGGTGCCGATCCGTCATCCAACATGGCTGCCAGCGGGAGACTTAGTTTAACATAGAACCAAGATGGATGCTAGCAGGTTTCTAATTTAACATAGGACCCAAGGGAAATACATACAAAAATCTTCTAGAGAACTGCTGAATGGATTGTAATAAAACATGACATGAATTTTTCTTATGAGGTGCTGACCAAGTGTTGTTACTTTGTTGATGATCTGTCATCCAAGAAGGCTGCCAGTAGGGGACTTAGTTTAACATAGAACCCTATATAGGATATACATACAAAAATCTTCCTCAAGAGAACCCCTATGGATTGAAATGAAACATGATATGAATGTGAGGTGCTGACCAAGTGTTGTTACTTTGATTTCAATCTGTCATCCAAGATGGACACCATGGGAAAAACATAAAAAAATATTCTTCTTGAGAGCCGCTGAATTGATCAAAACCAAACATGGCATGAATGTTCCTTAAAGATACTGACCAAGTGTTCTTTCTTTGGTTATGATATGTCATCCAATTCATTTCTGGCGAGGTTGCAAGTAGCGCAAATCTGGCTTATACATATGTAGTCGGCAAAGATTGGGTACCTATTTTGTGTAAGCAACTCTCCTTACAGCTTCTAACCCAGGCCTTTGAAACTTTGCAGAATGTTTATGGACATATTGAAGATGGGTATGAAGGAATATGATATCATTTGAAGAATTTTTTCCAGATTTTCCATGTTGTGGAATTTGGGCATTATTTTTGCAACCATTGTGTATGGAGGGTAGTCTACTTTTAACCTAGATCTTTGAAACTTTGCAGAATGTTTATATTTGACATTATGGAGTTATGCATGCAGGGGTAGTATGCCATTTGAGGAAAATTTTCCTGATTTTTTATTTTATACAATATACAATTCTTAATCTGTTATGGTTACTTGTAGGCAATTGTTATAAATTAATACTACAGCTAAATATTTTTAATTCATTTTCAGAATGGAGTGTGGAGACTACAGGATCAAAAGTGGATTTGCAAGATATTTCAAAAGACGATTTAAATGAAAAATTGAAATATTTTTATATGGAAATAAAACCCAAGCCCATTGACAAAACGGATTCTCTGAAACCGAAAAAATATCAGTCCATTATATACAACAAAAATACAATGAAAAATGTAAGATCAGCAATCAATCGTCACCTGCAAAATTTAGATAGAGATTTTGACATTGTAAGAGACTTTGCCTTCAGGGAGAGTAATGCTTTGTTAGATACTAAGATGAAATTATTAGCAAAAAGAGGGTTGTTACCAGAACCTCAAAAGAGGTTACAAGAATATATTGACCTTGAAGATTTAAAATTAATAAATCATTATGTGTACCAGCAATATTTTGATCCAAAATCTTTACGTTTTCGTGTCTGGTATTTTATAGCCATTCATTTTACTTCCTTGGGTGTCGATTTCCAGAATCAGCTAACTTTAAATTCATTTGATTTTCTAACTGACCAAGATGGCAAAAAATATGTTATGATCAACCATGAAACAATCAACCATCTGAAAGGTGGACATTTTGAAAAAGAGAGAATGTATGCCAAACCAGACAAGGATTTATGTCCATTGACTGCACTTTTTGTAATGATTCAAAAAACAAAACCTAAGGCAACAGCATTATTTAATCGTCTCATCAAAGAAGCCGAACTTACATGCACGTTATCTACATTAGATACAGATTTATGGTACAACCAGCAACCATTATTTAAACGGTCATATTCAAGATTTATGACTGACCTCTGTATGCATGCAGGATGTTTTAAATCATACTCAGCCTACTGTCTGCATGAAACAGCCTTGCAAGCAAAAAGGGACCCAGATATAAGACAGATTATGTATGATTCTTAGTTAAATTTTCTTCCTTACTAAGATTGAATTTATTTTTTCATAAGAAAACTTTTTTTTGCAGCAGCTATTTCATTTCAGGGTTGATTTACGATTTCATCCTTATATAGTTAGATTTAATGTATATATGTTATTTCAAAAACTAATAGTTTTAACTGAACTTAAACCTTTCTATCTGATTTTCATTAGTGAATTTAAAACTGTTTTTTTTTAGGTTTAAGCACTTTTTTAATTGATTTTCAAATGGAAAAGTTTGGTTATTGGTTTGGTGTATAGTATGGTATTTGCAAATCCAGAGGATCAATGAGTGAGGGTCATATTTATTCAGAATTTTACTCCCCCCACTGTGATTTATTACCATCCCATATACTTGACAGTTCTTTGTTAACAGATTGTAGAAAGTTAAATACTACTAAATATTTTATAAACTTGGTATTAATCAACCATTACAAGAGATCTGTTGTAATGATCACATAAATGTTGTGTTTGGTGCTATGGATCAAGCAGTTTTACACATGAAAAAATTTTTGGTTGGGTTGTGGGGGCATGTGCCCACCCCCACCCCCCATATCCCAGATAAATTGTCCAGAGAGCAGCTCCAAACAGTCATGAGATTTGTTGTGGGTTGTTGGGGCATCTGCCCCCTTTGTCCTAGGTAAATTGGCCAGTGCACGGCTCCATTGACGAAGGGATTTTTGGTGGGGTTGTAGATGCATGTACCCCCTGTGTCCCTGGTAAATTAGCCAGTGAGCAGCTCCAAACAGGGATGAAGGGACTTTTATCCAGGTTATATGGGCCTGTGTCCCAGGTTAATTGGCCAGTGAGAGGCTCCAAACAGTGATGATGGGATATTTGGTGGGGCTGTGAAGGCATGTGCCCCGTGTGTCCCAGGTAAGTTGGCCACTGAGCAGTTCCAAACAGTGACAAAGGGAAAGCCAATTTGTTGTTAGTTTAAAAACTCATTTCTTGTTTGTATTTTTTAAATTTTATTTAATTGACAAACATCCAGGAGGAATGTTTACAACAGTATAATTGAAGAAAAAAGACATTTTTGCATGATAAATTGTTGATAATTGTTAGTTTAAAATAAACATAATATGATGTATCTATGGGAGGAAGTTTGTATTTTTTGTCCTAGTAAGATAACTAACATGTCTTCCTATACATTCCTAATTTCTGATTGGTACAACTTTTAAGATCACATGGGGAAAATACCTGAACTGATATGAAACATTGGATATTAGATATTATTCCACTATATAAATTTAAATGGTGTCTTCAAGAAATGCCAACATTTTAAAAATATCTATTCAAGGAATGCCAACTAACAAAAAACAATGGGTGTTTTGATAGTAATTAAGTGCTTAATTACAGGAAAATATCAGAAATTTACGGTGGGATCTAAATAAATCGAAATTGTAATTTTAATCAACAAATTCTAGATAGATTTATATCTATTTTTCAGATGTTGGCATAGGTTGAATGAACCATTTAAATCTAGTAATGAGATCATTTGATTGGTATAGAGCAGCCCACGTGACATGTAACAATTCATTTTATTCCAATATATATATTTATTCATAGCTATGTACGTATTTTATTTGTTGAGACTCTCCCACGTGATATTGAACAAAACATCGTGTTTCCCTCTCAGATTCGTGTTTCACCATCATATCCTAGTTATTTGAAATGCTCAGGATTTAAATCGAGTTAGTGGAATAAATCATTAATTTCCCTTGCATTAGTGAAATATGAAGATTTGTTCACCCTTGAAAAGTCAGGTTTCCCTCGAGCAAGCCCTCGGGAAACATGACTTTCCTCGGGTGAACAAATCTTCATATTTCACTAATGCCGGGGAAATAAATGTATAGTGTCACCCTCTCGATTTTTTTTAACACTAATGTTACAAATCAACAGCCGGAGTAAAAATGTGAAACATTTCCATGTGTTATTCATGTTATTTCATTATTGTTTATTTTTCATAAAATTTGTTCTTGTTGAAATATAATTTTTTTCCTTTCAGACACTTCACTAGGGATAGTGGAATAAATCATTAATTTCCCTTGCATTAGTGAAATATGAAGATTTGTTCACCTGAGGAAAGTCATGTTTCCACTGGGAAACATGACTTTTCAAGGGTGAACAAATCTTCCTATTTCACTAATTCAAGGGAAATAAATGTATAGTATCTTCTATATTTTGTTTCAATGAGTCAAAATACATGGTTGGCATTGACAGTTCTTGTTCATGATTGGTTGAGTTTAAAAAAATATGAAACTACATTAAAAAATGAATTCATACTACAATTACTATGAGACATTTGTGAAAGAATCTTAAAAAGGTTGCATATTTCATTACCGCCATTCATTTAATATAGCGAACATTAGTACTTGTTTTTTTCTGATAAGTCAAATTCCTTTTTGAAACCGCTTCACTAGATGAACCAAGACTTTATGAATTTCCAATTAAAATGCATGTGTTGGGGAACTGCCATACTAATGATTCTAGCACAAGTCTTATGTCTATTTGGTATTTGTTGTAGTATTTCATATTTTCAGACCACAGTAATTTGACGTTTAATAGCAGAATATGGTGAAAAAAATGTTAATTGAAAATATGTAATTATTAATATATAATCACCATATGTTGCCATTAAAAGTCGAGTTACTGTGTTCAGACCAAGAAAATTAATGGACATAGTTTACACGTCTAATACACCACAGTTGACAGTACAGTGGATACCATTGAATGTATGCTTTTGTTGTTTAAAGGGAACAATAAAATATGATTGTTTAGAATGTTTGATTGTTAATGACATGCATTTATTTGTTGATGGTTAAAAATTAAAAAAAATAAAAAGATTTGTTTTTCGAATAAGTAAGCCCATGTTTTAAAGTCATTCACAATAGTTACAAGCATATTTTTGTCGTAGTGCGATGTAACTTGATCCTTTTCTAAAAATTGTCAGACAGGCGTATTTAGTACTTGCAGGCATATTTAAGTAGGACCGTTTTAGATTAGTGGTTTGGGATTTGAAATGAATCTTTGACTATTGCAGTGATTTTAAGTTTCAGATGTTCAGTGTAGATTCAATGGAAATAACTGCATATGCTTAAAGTAATTTGAAGTGGTTTTGTTGACCTGTTGTTGTCTGTCAGATAGTGCTGTGCCTAAAAAAATAGGATTATCAGCATGTGTAATGGCATAAAGACAAATACATTGTACATGTAATTTAGTAATATAGCTAAGTGATTACTAGCCTAGTGTCATTAAGTAACTTTAGAGGTACAAATATAGAAAAACGTGTGAACACCAAATTTAGTTCAGTTCAGCATCTGCTGTGCTTGTACTACATTCAAAATTGGTGTTACAAGAATTACAAGAATAAGAATACGTACCAACGCTATGCGAAATAACTCCAAGGAGCCAACTGAAAATAACCAATTTAAAGGAGATAAACTTTTGGCTATCAAATCACGGAGTATTTAATGCTATCAGACACTTTTCATTTGTATCCCTGATTTTATGGGTGCAGGAATCCAGGCCAGATCCAGGATATTTGAAAAGGGGGGTGTAAAATTTAGAATTGAAAAATTAATGCCATGCGGAGTGAGGCAAAACAATTTTTTGACGATTTTATGCTAAAAAATATATCGATAAAAAAAACATTTTTTAGCGATCAAAGGCGAGGGGTGATGTATGCCCTCTACGCCCCCTCTGGATCCACCACTGGGAATTTAACAGCTTGGTTGTGAGTATTTCACGCAGCACATCTAGGAATTCACACTTTTAAGAAAGATAGTAAAAAGCATTATTTTGAAACTTGGACAAATGCTCTTACATGTTTTGTTTTGTTTTACATTTTAGTAGTTTTGCAGTATAACATTTGGGTTATTGCTTTTACTTTATATTTTGGTCTCAAGCATGATAGTTTTTGTTAAGAGTACTAAGTACCTAGTACATCTAAACTGGTGTCAGAATGTTAACACAGAAGAGTTTCACACACAATAGAAGTCCAAGTAGACATCATTTTGGACTAATATTTATAATTAAAAAGTTTTAATTGTATATTTATAGTCTGTCCAGGTGAGCGATACATGCTCCTGGGAGCCATACTGGTCCAAAGGGCCAGGTGAGCTATTGTCATCATTTTGTGTCCAACGTCTGTCGTTGTCGTAAACTTTCCTTTATGATCTTCTCTGAAACCACTGGGCCAAGTGGAACAAAACTTGGCAGCATATGTCCTTAGGTGGTCCTGTTTCAGAATTTTATCTGATGATCATGCCCATCATCCAAGATGGCCACCAGAGCCTAACTTAGTTTAACATAGCACTTAATGGGAAAGTTCACTGAATGAACTTGTTTGAAACCAGTGAGCAAATTGGAACTTGACAGCATTTTTCAAGATGAACATAGCCCAGGTGAGCAATACAATTTTGTATTTGGTTTTTTTCGCCTTGTGTATTTTGTACATTTAAGTTCTTTTGTACCCCTTTTAACAGCTCACTGTTTCTATTTATTTTTTCTTCTTGGCAATTACTGAATAGATTGAAACCAAACATGGCATGAATGTTAATCTCAACGTCCGTTAGCAATGAACAAATGGAAAATTCAGGGGAACCTCTGGTTGTCATTTTCAACCTCTTATTGCAGGAAATAAATTTTTGATTTATTACAAATCTTCTCCCAAGTTCCCCATTTCAGACCATTTCAGACTATTCTGATAAAACCTATCCAAGGTTGTGGTAAATGGAAAGCTTCATTTTTTTAAGCTTAATGTCAGTGAGGTGTAAAACAACAATCAATTAGTTTTTAAAGAAGATGCAACAAAATCCAGGCAACAAGAATTAATATGTGATAAGTTTTTTCCCACAAAAAGGTTTCACTGTTTCTGAATCTTTTTTATATTAAAATTCATACTTGGATCTGATAAGATGAAATATGTATTCAATAATCCATCAGAAGCTTCTGGAGCTATCCAGGCAACAAGAATTTTGTGATATTTTTGCAAGTCCTTCTCTCAAGAAGCTGCTTCCTGTTTTTTTTCCTGGTTATCTGAGGTATTGATGAATGGAAAGCTTCATTCAATTATAAAGGGGATCGAACAAAAAAAAAAAAGGTGCTATTCAGGCTACAAGAATTAATATATGATAATGGTATTATTTTTAAAGTCTCCCTCCTGAGAAAAAAAATGGTTCCCCATTTCAGATTTCTTAAAAATTTAACTCATCTGAGGTATTGAGTGTAACCTTCATTCAAATTTGAAGATGGTCCAACTAAAATGAAGGTGCTATCCAGATGACAGACGGACAGAGAGAATGGTCAAAAACATTATATCCCCAGTATAAAAGAGGCATTAATTGGAGCTATTCATCAATGAGAACATTTCAGAATCAAAAGATGGAAACAGCAAGGGGAATATTGTTGCTTTCAATAATAAAGCCAAATATGTGGAATAGGATAAATAAAATTGGTAAAGATGTCATATTTTGGATGTGGTCAGATAACCAAAAATAATATGAGCATTGCTAATAATCAGCAGTCAGCCTAAAAACAAAATATTATAACTTATAAAAACATGTATTCCACATAAAACTTTATTTTACAAATGTATAAATATATAAATATACTAACAATAAAATAAAACTACAGTAAATGAGAATTAAAATACATGTATATCACAGAATCACTTCTTTCACATTCGAATAAATTAAGAGAATTTGTAATATTTCCTTACATTTTTAGGAAAGAAAATTTCATGCAGAATCTTAATTTGTGAGGACTTAATTATCATTTTTCTATAGTCAAGATATTTAAACCTTTAAATTTGAGCCTTGGCAAGAAATTTGAATGTTTAACTATCAAGAATAACACAACTCATGAAAATTATCACACCTGAACTTCCTAAAACAAACCTTATTAATATTTTTTCAACAAAATAAATTTAAACAACATTTTTTTACACCATAATGACAGTGTCCTGTATGAGATAAAAAAAAACAAACTATATTTTATATAAAAAATTGCAGATGATAAACTGTTAGCAATAGTTTACCTGTTGGTATGGAAAGTGTGAAAAGCATCTAGAAATTTGAAGGGGTATAAGAAAGTGAAAGTTTCAACACTGAAAACTTGAAAATGACTAACTGATCAGATAAGCTGCGAAAAAAAATAGTTCTTTTAACATAATTGCACAACAGAACCTAAAATTATATTCTGATTACCAATGAAGTCCAATGCATATTCGACACATCTAAGATACATGAGTATCTTTTTGGTAAAAGGTTCTGTTTTAATAATTCACAGTTAATATTTTATTTTAAGATCAACCTTTTTTTAAACTTATATCAATCTGATATCTTAATTTGTATGAATCATACATTATTTGGGAAATATATATGACTACCATCATAAACAAAAATCTACCAATGATGTATGTTCAATTTAGTTATCATTCATATTTGCATAGTAAGTTATTATATCCCGTCTTTTTTATTCTTCACATCAGGATGCATCAGCTGAAGACTGTGGTATATTTTGGCAATAGTTCAAGACAGCCATCTGTAACATTCTGGCCCTCTGAGACTCTTCCTCCCGCACATGGGACACCTCTAATTCACGAGACTTCAATTTTCTCTTTAAACTATCTATTTCTGAATCTTTTTCTTCACAAGCTTCTCTGTATCTTAAAATTTGTTCTGTAAAATGTATATTTAAAATTAATAAATTTTTAATAAAAACTATATTTCATTGTTAAAGAAGACAGAGCATACATGCATACATTTGTAAATTAAAAATGGAAACATAAATTTGATAAAAATGTGATAACTATTGCTGCTCTTCCATGGTATGTGAATGTTAATAAATCCTATTATATCGTCTTGAAATTGAAGTTTTAATTTTTCAGAATTTTCCCATTAGGTCCTATGTTAAACTATTTTCCGCTTCAATTTTGAAAAAGGACCACTTAAGGACCGTTGCTGCCAATTTTTTTCCAACTGGCCTAGTGGTTTGAGACAAGAAGATCTTCATGTAAATTCCCCATAGGGTCCTATGTTAAACCATGTTTGGCTCTGGTGCCCATCCCAGATGACAGGGTCATCGAATATTAATCTGAAAGAGGATCACCTAAGGACCATTGCTGCCAAGTTTTGTTCCAATTGGCCTAGTGGTTTCAGACAAGAAGATCTTTAAGTAAATTCCCCATAGGGTCCTATGTAAAACTAAAATCGACAATCCTGGATGACAGGCCGGGTCATTGGATAAATTTCTGAAAGAGGACCACCTAAGGACCATTGCTGCCAAGTTTTGTTCCAATTGGCCTAGTGGTTTCAGACAAGAAGATCTTTAAATAATAATTTCTTATAGGGTCCTATGATAAACTATCTTCGGCTCTGGTGGCCATCTTGGATGACAGGCAGGGTCATCGTATATAAATCTGGAACAGGACCATCTAAGGACCATTGCTGCCAACTTTTGTTCCAATTGCCCTAGTGGTTTGAGACAAGATCTTTAAGTAAATTTCCCATAGGGTCCTATGTTAAACTATGTTCGGCTCTGGCAGCAAACTTGGATTGCAGATGGGTTCATTAGATATAATTCTAAAAGAGAACCACCTAAGAACCATTGCAGCCAAGTTTTAATCAATTGGCCCATTGGTTTCAGATGAGAAGATCTTTAAAAGAAACTTTACTATGACGACGGACGCCAAGTGATGGCAACAGGTCACATGGCCCTCACGGCCAGGTGAGCTAAAAGTGGTCACAGACATACATCAGGATTATTATATATTCTCTCATCATCGTAGGATCTATAAAATAGTATCAACAATACCTGATGTCTTCCTGTCTGAATCTGATAGCTGGTCCCTTAGTTCTGCTTGCACCTTTCTCTCTGCCTCTAATTTGGTGAGGGCTTGATTCAGTCCTAGTTTTACTTTACCAACTTCTGCAAAAGTTACTGCATTCTTTTCAGCTAGTTCCTGAAAGCATATCAAGCATAAATATTTTGGTTATTAATTTATAACTTAAGAGCATTCTGACATAAAAACAAATTTTCCTTCATAATTATTTGGAGTTGTTCACCCAATGTACGTCGCCAAACTGAAAACCAGATTTTTCTGTTGAAAAATCCAGTTAAAAATTAATGTGTAATGTTCACAGTAACTTTATAGAACCTTACAAATGATGTATATGGTATATTCAAGTAGTCTTTTTGTTTACTTAAAAAGATGAAATTTTCAATTTATTCACTCAAAACAGTGCCAAACATAAATCTTTATGAGCCGACTTTTACTGAAAAACCTTGTAAAATTGTAATATTATTGTTGTAATTTGTTTTACTGAGTAAATTTGACTTGCATGAATTGTCTGTCTTGAGAATCAACAATGTAGAGTTATTGCCTCCATATTGAAGAATACTATACCTAGAAGACTTCTGCATTCAGATGCACTGCAAAGGATATTACTACATTTCCTACTATTTAGAAACAGTATGTTTCAAAGTAGTCCGTAATATTGTAATATTGCACGGTGAACTATTTTCAGAAACCGGTGATTTCCAGTTACGAAGACGGTGAATTCATGGTCTTTAAAATGAAAGGTAAAACAATTATAGCACTTCACTGGACCACTTAAAGCAATATTGCCGGCAGCCTTTGCTGTTAATTGGTCCATAATATATATATATATATTCACCAATATTCATGCAATAACCATTTTATTATACAGTAATAAATATTTTCTTCTATTTTCATATTTCTATCAAGAGAATAAAGCTACAAATTAAAGTAAATAAATTATTGAATTAGTACTTATACATGTATGAACGATAAAACTCTTATTTGCAAGAGTCGATTCGAAACATTGGGAATATCTCATTGGTTCTTGCAACTAAAATCCTCAAATTTGTTCTCTTTTACATTAAACTTATTAGTAGCTAAAATCAGCTCTTTTCGCATGTGTTTGTTTCTTTGGAAAATCATTTTCAACAACGGACAATTTTCAAGTCGATCTCATTTCCACCATTTTAACTTCTGTAAACAGTCGAAGATGCAATAAGTTACAAATCAATTTTGGAAGGCATCTGTTCTTCATCAAAAATGAACATCCTTTGCATGCAAATACAAGGATTTATTGCACGATCGTTTTCTACTGAAATTAATAGGGAAATATTTATTACTATATAATAATATACAATTACTGTCTTTTGATGAGGTAAATGTGTGGAGTTATTGACTTTTGAAAAACTGTCAGTTTTTCAAAAGTCAATAACTCCACACATTTACAGAATCAAAAAACAGTTATTGTTTTATTCAATAATGCAAATAAACATTTTAGTTTGTTGTCATATTGGCAATATCCAATTTTCATTATTTTTCTCTTTCCTGCAGTCGTTGTTTACAAGTAGCCATGATGAAGCAAAGTCCGGACAGGGATTCACTTCCGCTCCGGTACACATATGCTTATTAATTTCCATTGAATGATAAAAATACGGGATTTCCATGATTCTAAAAATAATGGTTTCCCCATTTTCGAGAGGTGAATATCTCTTTTGCCCGGTGAATATACTATTTTATTCAATATTTCGTCTATACAATTTTCCTATCAAATTATATATAAATTACTGAATAATACATGATATTGCACTGATAAGTAAAGTGTTATAATTGTATAATATTCACCACCATTTATGCAATATGCCAATAACTGTTTTATTATATAATAATGAATATTTTCTGTTTTATATTTAACTCAGAACATTATATATTTCATCCAAATTAGTTATATATCTAACCAGTGCAAATACAAACAATAAAATATCTATTTGTAAGTGTCAACACTTCTTAATATGCAAGAACTCAGCTGTGGGGCACATAGTAGTTCTTTTGGTGACCAAATATGACAGATCTTTAGTAAAAGAAATTTTCTACTGACCTGTTGCATTTCCTCTATTCTCTTCTTCATAGTCTCTGTTTCTAATGTTAATGTACTATTTCTGGACTGGAGATCACTGATAGTAGAAGTCTGTTGATTACATCGTGACTGTACTTCATCCTTCAGTAACTGAGTCACTCGTAATTTTTCTTCTAACTGATTATATCTAGATTCCTATAGAATTGATTAAAGATTTACTTCTACATGTATAACAATTTACATAAAATATTTGCATCAAGTTTTATGGGGTTAAGAATTAAATCTGAGATCAAACATCTCTTTGATAAAATTTTAAACTAAATGAAACAATTATACAACTACATTCCAAAGCTATCTGCTAGACATGGATGACAAATTACAAACAGATTCAATATTATGTAAAGGTGAATATAATAGATTTGTTTGTTTAGTTGGGATTTCAGCACATTTGGCTGTTTCGCAACGGCCAGTTTTTATTGATGGAGGAAGCCGGAGAGAACCACCGACCTTCGGTAGGAAAATTGGCAATCCTTGTCAATGTAGATCGGAGTCAAACACACCCCACCACAGGTGAGATTCAAACTCACAACCTAAGTGAGATTCAAACTCACAACCTAAGTGTTGACAGGCTAGTGATCATTAGCAGTCAGGACGAACTACCTAGACCACATGGCCACCGAGGCCCCTGATTATAATAGATGCAATACATGCAATGCAAGTACTTTACAGATAGCAATAAAATCACTGTTTACTTGTACTTTGTATTATGTTCCAGTGTTACATAGTTAGTTTCTCAGTAAATAAACCCCGCTTCCATATTTTACCTTTTAAGCCATGGAGTCTCAAATATTACCTGGAGATAAAAACTTACTTCTTCAGACTGGAATTTTTGTTTAACAATATTAAGTTGTTCCTCATGATGCAATTTATTTGACATATTTATATTTTTCTGTCTGCTTATTTCTTCCTCCAATTCTAGTCTTGTCATTTCTAACTGTTGAATTCTCTCTCTTAGATTGGCTTCCACTTCCTCTGCATCATGTCTTACTCTAGAAATCTGTTGGTTGAAACAATAAAATAATATTTGTAACTATCAAAAGAGACTGTTTATACTGTACATTTTGTATCAAAATTAGATAACAATAAAAATAATATATTTTATCTAAAACTTTTGGACTGTGCTGCCCATTTGTTTTAAAATCAATTTAGTGAGTTTACCAAAAAACTACACAATTGGCTGAAAGTTCAAATGTTTTTAAAACAGGTTCTCATCTGAAATTACTAATAAAATAAAAAATGCTTTCAACAGTCCCTTAAAAATATAACTTTTTGAAGTTGCAATAGGCTAAAATCCTTCCAGTCTTCCAATCCTCAAACCTTCTGCAATTTTAAACAAATAATACCTCTTTCTGTCTGACTTGTTCTGCATCCCTGAGATCTTCTTTGTGTCTATTTCTTTCTGACTGTAATCGTTCTGAAAGAAAAATTAACTTTTATTATCTGTTTTAAAAGATTTCATCCAAGAATATATATTCTTCAATTCTTTGGCTGATTTCAGGGTATCCGATCTGTAGGAGAAAAAAGTCGATAATCCACATGTGATTTGTTGTTCTTAATAACTGATTGGTCAATGAAATTCCCATTTGATTTTCCCGATGCTTTTCGAAGATTACATAGCAATGTTAACAAACCACATTAATGTCTGCAGTACTCTATGTAAATAAAAACTTTCAGCGGGTAAGTCTAAAAGTCCGGTTTCTTGAGGGATCAACGGAGATGATCAATTGGTTTAACAACAACCTGATTTCGAGTAGTCGAATATTCATATTTCTACTGTGTCCCTAGTTAAACCTTCAAACTTCTTGCCCAGAAATTCAATAATCAACTGCTCACAAACTGAGATTCTAAATTTAATTTCTTAATGATTGAAAAAACAATTTGTGAACATGTATATGCATTTACCTTCAAAATGAGCTCCTTTGATTTTTATTTCTGCTTGCAAATGTGTAGTTTGTTCTTTTAGTTCAAATATTTGATCCTGTTGCAGACGACATTTTCTTTCTGTGTCATCAAGCTACAATATAAAAGCACAATTATTATATCTTTCCACCTGGGTGTTTTCTGGTTAAATTCAAACTTATCGCATTGTATTGATTAACTGATAATTATAGCCAAATTTCTGAATGAATTACCACTCGTGACCTGGAGTCGATCGAAACTAGAGGTTTAGAGGGCTGAGCCTGTATCGATCACCTGGCATGAAAGCTGTTTTTATTGATGTACCTCAAAGAGAGAAGTCACCTCCCCTATCATTAGGAAGTGTGGTAAGTCTTGCAGGAACCAGATTTTTCTTCATCAAGGTCCTGCTACTTACAGGTCAGCATATTCTAAAATTTGGCAGTTCTCCAGAAGAGTTTTCCATGTATTTAACATAGGGTCTCATTTTAATCTAAGTCACCTGCTGTTGGCCATCTTGAATGAGGGATTGGCACCAAAGTAACAACACTTGGTCAGCACCTTATAAGAAACATTCAGGCCATGTTTGGTTTCAAGCAAAAATGCTGTTCTGTAGATTTTTTGTTATATGCCATAGACCCTTTCTGTCAAGTTTGGCTCTGATTGGCCAAGCAGTTTCAGAGAAAAACTTTTATTATAAATCAACAAATCAGAAACAAGAATTGCCCATGACGGCCTTGTTTATCACCTGATTTGGACAAAATGAGGAAACTTTGTAAAAAACCTCCCACAGATGCTTCCTTTTAAGTTTCGTTCTATTTGACCAAGGGGTCTCATAGAAGGAGATTTCTTCAATTCAGCATTTTCATTTTTATTAGCAATGAAGAAACTACAATTTGCAATAATGTCAGTTTTATAAGGTTCTGAAATTTAAAACAAAAATCATAAAATAAAAAATTTACTTCTGTTGCTGCTAATAAAAAGGTGTGAAAATACTGTAATACTATTACAAATAATTATCATATTATTCAAAATGTTATTCAAATTCTTATCATTTATTCAGAACCTAAGACCAGAGTAAATGTATATAAATACATGTATATTGTATTAAATATATATATAATTGAAAGTGCTGTGCACATATACCAGTATTCCTGACTAATGATAAGGAAGAAATACTGTTGTGTACATGAGAATCTAACCCATGCAATTTCGTAACAAAGCAATACCTTTGATTGTAGTTGTATGTTCTTATCATTCAGCTCTGAGATTTCTTTATGCAACTGTGCTTCCATAGTGGCTCTTGTCTACAACATACAGTATTATTAAGCAATAAATTCAAGGCAATTACTAATTCATTTAAAAACAAATATTTGCCTTTATGTGAATTTAATCAGTTTTCTTATGATGGTGCGTTATCTATTTCTCGCGCTATGAATAATTTGTCATAACTAATTTCCCATCATATGATATGAACAAGTGTTACGAGAAATTATCTTATTTGATTGGCCTTGATCCAAACGTTGCTGTTTTCTGATTGGTTGAAATCTGTGCAGTCATCGTTGAAAGCCATAGCAACATTTGACGTCATAGAAAAATGAACGTTAAGATTTCCCGTAGGTCGGACGCCGAATCATAAAAAAACAAATATTCCCGAAGAATCATAAGAGAAATAGGTTGAACAACTCGTAAAAATTAGATACCGCTTGATATCAACTCTCGTTATTTAATTTGGACTTAATAATAAACTCGCCAAAGGCTCGTTTATTATTATATCCAAATTAAACAACTCGATTTGATATCAAGCGATATCTAATTCTCACTCATTGTGAAACCTATAAATACCTTCTTTTACCATTACCATTACATTTGTTCTCCTTATATTTAAAAGTTAAAGTGAACCTTAAGGGTCCTTAAGGGTCCTCTCTTTAAAATTCATCAGATTGCAATTACAAACTGCTACAAATATCTTAAGTAAAATCTATTTTGCCATTTACTTTCTTCTTTCTTAGACCTTGTTTAAGTTGTTTATTTTAAGTTCTACCAATGATCAATAGCATGTAAATATTGAAGTTCAAACCCAGCTTATGGCTTTAAATGTGTTTGAGGATTGCCAGTTATTATGCACAAGCCTGATGATTCTTCTTGATAATATGATCTTCCTGAACCAATTATAACTAAGTTTCATGATATATAAAACACTTTGCTATATATGACATAAAAGTAGCACAAACCATTTTTCATTACATTATCCTATAAGAAAGGATTAAATAGAATTTTTAAAACCTCTACATGTATTTGGGAAAATATACACATATTAACTACCTCTCTTTCTTTCCTCAGATCTTCATTATGAGAACTATTTCTAGAAGATAATTCTTGTTTAAGTCTCTCTACAACAATTTCTACATCATGTGTTTTCTGTTCTTGTAAAGCTAGTTCTGACTCTGTCATTGATAATCTATAACAAATAATAAAGCTTAAAATTTATACCAGTACACAAAAAAATAATCACTGAACAACACAACAAATGTCAAGACAGTCAAGATTTTATTACACTCAAGACAGATTACACTGTAACAAGAGGCCAACATACATAATATAAAAAACACAATGACGAACTAAACAGAATAGAACAAATGTATACACAAATATCATACAATCATAATTACCGGTAAAGTACAAGTGACTTTGACAATGGCTGGATGTGTTTCATCTTTACCAATAAAATTCAAAAGAAAAACACTTCATAAATAAATATACAATGTAAATATGACTTACTTTGAAGCTAAGGCATTAAATGCTGATTTTCTTTCCTCTAATGCTTCCTGTAAGTGTGACACTTGCTGTGTTGTTGTTCTGTTAAAATAGATGTGAATTAAATTCAGCAAGTTCAGAGTCTGGGAAATTCTGCCAAATATCTATGATCAATACAAAAGATTTGTTGTCCAAGTTTTACTTTCATCAATATACAATATATCCATGTAGGCTAGTTTCTCCAAATTTCCAATATATAACACACAGAAATTTTGGCATTACAAATATACCATTAATGAATAAAATCAATATATCATTCAATTATTTTGTGATATTTTTTACTTGCTTTTCTTTTCTTGGTGCAATGTGTAAGTTCAGATAAAGAGTTGTCCCTATTTACACTTCTATACCATCTGTAATGTTAAGTTTATTAAATATACTCCCTTTTCCAGGAAATTTAAATACAAATTATACATGTATATGGGCTTATTCTTAATGACTACTGAAACCAAGTCTTTAGAATTCTCTTGCATTTGAGATTTTGAATTAGCTCATTTTTAGAACAAAACATTAATTCAATATTTTATAGCTAAGCCAAGAAATTTCTTGCCTTTTTGTTTTCCTCAGAACTTCGTCTTGCTTTTCAATAGCATCCATAAGATCATTCATCTGCAATATATGACTATAAAATAAGCATTGCTAAAGGTGTGATTAAAATATACTCTATGATAAAAATATTAATAAAATAAAATAATAAAATGCATCTCAACATGTTTAAGTAGCAGTCCAGGCACTTTCCCACCTCAGATGAAAAAATAAAAATTTGAATATGAGTTGTTGCAAAGAAAATGAATGAGAAAGAGTTATGACATATAAACCTATAGCTAGCTATGTTGACATGAAGGAGATGTTTCAAGTTGGAATAACTCGCTTATTTTTTCTATTCCTTCCAAAAATACTTTCGTATATCGGACTATGAGATCTTTTCTTTCACAAACTATATGTATTCAATTTTCGATCCAACTGGTGTTCTGCTTGATAAATTGTTGTTTATTGTACTAAAATGTAGCGCTTGGCACATGGTGTAGCGATTTTTTTTTATTGAAGATTGTACTTGGAGATGGACTGTTGTGTCATAAAATTTCCCCAAGATCAATCCTTTTTTTCCTATTTCAATTAGAATGGCTTTTCATACCTTCATATCAATTTCTTCTTATATAAGAAAATGTGTAACATATCTTCTTTTATCTGTAAATGTTTAATTTTCTATAAATTTGACCTCTTTTTAAAAATGAATTTAGCACTGACCTGCAATGATTTATCTTGTTCTATCTGTTTAACATGTTTGGTTAACATCTGCATCTTTTTCTTGTGATCCTCACTTAATACAGCTCTATCCTCATTCTGTCCAACAGCAGTTTCTGGAAAAACAAACAGGTTTCTAATATAATCTTTCAGCACATGTATGTTATGACATACAACCTAGTATAAGTGTTCTTTTTGTGAATGAGAGCATAAATTTTGTGTAGTATATTAAAATGTTTAAGTGAGTTTTATATTTCTGATAAGCAATTTTATTGAAAGGGGAATTTTTTTATAATTCCTAGTGTCACTTAAAATTTTACCTTTTCTACAAAAAATTGTAATAGCTGCATAATGTTTTTAACAAATATGTAAGCTATAACCATTTTCAGAATATAGTATAACTAGCTAATTCTAGTCTACACAGGTACTTACCTATAGCCTTCAGAATATCACTAGGTATATTTTTTCCAGCTAATTCCAGTCTACGCAGGAACTTACCTATAGCCTTCAGAATATCACTAGGTATATTATTTCCAGCCAATTCCAGTCTACACAGGGACCTACCTATAGCCTTCAGAATATCACTAGGTATATTATTTCCAGCCAATTCCAGTTTACAAAGGTACTTACCTATAGCCTTCAGAATATCACTAGGTATATTATTTCCAGCTAATTCCAGTCTACACAGGAACCTACCTATAGCCTTCAAAATATCACTAGGTATATTATTTCTAGCCAATTCCAGTTTACAAAGGTACTTACCTATAGCCTTCAGAATATCTCTAGGTATATTATTTCAAGCCAATTCCAGTTTACAAAGGTACTTACCTATAGCCTTCAGAATATCACTAGGTATATTATTTCCAGCAGATTCCAGTATACACAGGAACTTACCTATAGCCTTCAGAATATCACTAGGTATATTATTTCCAGCTAATTCCAGTCTACACAAAGTTTTATTTGTCTGTAACATCTCTAAAATAGCTCTTCCTCCTAACAAACCAACATTGTTCCATCTTAGATCTAAAATAAGAGTCTAAATTTTATTTTAGAATTCAAATGTACATACATGTATATTGCTGACTTCTCTAAACTGTGTAATCATGTGAAACATGTACTATTGAATTGTTTACAGAAGACAAGCAAAAAATTATGAACATTTCATATTTTTCTTCTGGTAAAAAAATGAAAAAAATTCCTAATGTTAGTTATGTCAGTATTTTTAAATTATTGCAATGTCAGTTATATGTAAAATAATCTGAACTTCAAATTGTACCAATACAAAAAATAACCAATGCAATTTTTTGTTGTTGAAAATAAATTATTTTGTCTTCAGGTCAACAAAATGGCTCTTAAAAATCATTACAGAATCTTTTACCTGCAGTAAATTTTGATTTCATTTCTATAGATGTACATGGGACACTTGTAAAGGAATGATCCAAAAAGTAAACTGGGCATATTTGTTCTTCTTGGAATTCAACATAACACCTTCAAACATTGATATCAGTGAAATTATTTCTAACCTTTTCATTTTACTCATTTATTGACTTAGATTTACTTTCATTTCATTACATGTATCTTCAAATTCATTATGAAATACATATACACATAAAATGTCTATATATACACCTTTTTATAAAACAAATTTTACCTATAGCTCTAATTGTTTTATTTCTTTTCAAGTTAGCTGCAAGTTCTATGGCACAGTCATGGTTGATCTGGTTATTCCGGAGATCCAGGGCTTGTAAACATTCATTTGAACCAAGTCCCTCGCAAAACAAGGAAAAGGAATTGTCCAACATCCCAAGTGAATTCCATTCTAAACATAATCTATGAAAACACCAACAAATAGTATCTGATAAACATTAGTCTACCACACCTCTTCTAACCTAAATTTTATATAATATTAACTGAAAAAGCAATCGGATGAACAGAATAAAAACAATGTCTCCTCCTAAAAAATGGTAGGAGGGGTGGATTAAAACAATACCTTTTCAATGAGTATACAAATGGAGTCCTACTAACACATCTATACATGCATTATGAATTTACTGGTACATGATACTTCACTAACAAAGTGATTGTTAACAAGAGACTGTCGAATGACAGCAAACCGTATTTTCCTGCATGGAAATGATGTTTGCAAATCCGGATTCCCAAACAGGATGAAGTAAAAAAATATAAATGAATTTTTGTAGGGTTTTGTAGGGTTCAGAAATGGAACTGCTGAATATCTCATTTTCTGCTGTATGAAGGGCCACGAATTCGAATATGCCACAAGAAAAGTAATAACTTGACAACAACAAATGGCCTTTGCATGGAAACGACGACTTGAACTGCCTTTTTTCAATTTTTTAGAACCATAACTCCTGAACGACGAAAGTGAAAATCGTCAATATCGGAACGGTGAAAGTGAAAATCGTCAATATCGAACTTGACCTCCATTTTGTCATCAGTAACAACATATTAAAATTTGAAAAGCTTTGGTTGAACAGTTCACAAGTTATCACACGGACACCACTGGAAAAGCCATTTTTCAATCTTTCAAGAACCACAACTCTTGAATGGTGAAAGTGAAAATCGTCAATATCAAACTTGACCTCCATTTTGTCATCAGTAACAACATATTAAAATTTGAAAAGCTTTGGTTGAACAGTTCATAAGTTATCACACAGACACCACTGGAAAAGCCATTTTTCAATCTTTCAAGAACCATAACTCTTGAAAGGTGAAAGTGAAAATCGTCAATATCGAACTTGACCTCCATTTTGTCATCAGTAACAACATATTAAAATTTGAAAAGCTTTGGTTGAACAGTTCATAAATTATCACACGGACACCACTGGGAAAGCCATTTTTCAATCTTTCAAGAACCATAACTCCTGAACGGTGAAAGTGGAAATCGTCAACATCGAACTTGACCTCCATTTTGTCATCAGTAACAACATATTAAAATTTGAAAAGCTTTGGTTGAACAGTTCATAAGTTATCACACGGACACCACTGGAAAAGCCATTTTTCAATCTTTCAAGAACCATAACTCTTGAACGGTGAAAGTGAAAATCGTCAATATCGAACTTGACCTCCATTTTGTCATCAGTAACAACATATAAAAATTTGAAAAGCTTTTGGTTGAACAGTTCATAAGTTATTGCACGGACACTGTTTGACTGAAATTCAGTCACTTTACTTTTAACAATTAATAAACCAAAAGGAAAAATGGCTGTCCCTATTAAGGGAAAGCAAAACCCTTAGCATGTTAAAGACTCCCCCATAGATATCTAATATGAGTAGGCTAAAATGCCCATACAGTCACCACTCTTGCACCCACCAATTGAGAGGATTAGCATAAGTTGGTATAACTTGTTTTCCAATCCACTATAAAAATAAATGTCTAAACTAAATAAAAGTTCCATAAGCATCCCCCATACCATCTAAGTTTTATTATATTTCAAAGATTCAAAGCTTACATACAACCAATAAAATGATATTTTTTGGATATAAAAATTGTAAATATAATATGCTTGTAGGGTTTACTTCAAATTAATTTTTTTTATAACAATGAAAAAATATCCCTTCTGTATTAAAAGTTAATGATAAAGAAGTTTTATAAAAAAAAACCTCTAGGCCTAAGAAACTTAAACAGCTTGGAACAGCAGACTTAATGGGTTTGATCTGAATTACCAGCCACATACTTCAAAAGTGTGATGAATATTAAGTTCCAAATGACAAAACTTTCAAAAAAGTTTTAAAATGTATCCTTTTGATGAATGTGGTAAGTTATACCGGTATGTTGTATAATCTTGACACACTGTAACTTTAATGATATAATTAAAGATTGTATAAATTCAGCAGATTTATTTAATGATTCCTTTTCTACATGTTGGAAACAACACCATATTTTAATCTTTACTAATATGTATCAACAGTCTAACTTACTTTAAAAGCACATGGTTGTGATGCAACATTTTCCCCAATGCTTCAGCACCTGTTCCTCTAATGTTGTTACCCTGAAATTTACAAGTTTGGCTTTTTTCATACATAATATTATAAAATATTAACAAATACTATATTCACCTTTTTGGATAAAGATGAACTTTCAGAGGAGAAATGCAAATCCTTCACTCCTAAAATTCATTAAGATAATTTATTTAGAGAAAACTCATGTTCACAACTGAAATTGCTTGACCAATTAGTTTCCTTTATAAAAGGTTATTAACATGTAAAACCATATCTGAATACTGAATAGCAGCCTATGTCTTCATATTAAGGATGTAAATTTACTGGATTCTTAACTAAAACTGATAAGAATAAACTTTGTAACCACAACACAGTATAAAACCCAACCAACAAAACAACAATAAACTAGAATACTGTGTTGTGATCATCACAAAGGGCCCCACTGCATATATATTGTAGAGAACAGAAAAATATTTCAAATGACTGATAGGGCATTGTCAATATACAACTTCCACATAAACTTAAAATGGATAAAAAAAATGTAGAATCTAGAGCACTAACAAGAAGTTGATAGGGAAAAACTAAGTCAAGGGCAGTAACTCCCACAAAATTGATCCAATAGCACTCATTTTTGAACTTGATCAAGGTATTGCCCAAATACACCTTCCATATAAATTTGGTTGAAATCCATTGGGAGTGCTAACAAGAAGTTGATAGGGAAAAACTAAGTCAAGGGCAGTAACTCTCACAAAAATTATCCGATAGTGCTCCTTTTCCAACTTGATCAAGTTATTGCCCATATACACCTTCCATATATATTTAATTGAAATCCGTTAAGAAATGTTGAATTGAGAGTGATAACAATTTTTGACAGACAGACGGACGCAGTGAAAACTATAGTGTCCCAGGACCTTAATAAAGACTAAAAAAGCAACAATACAAGGTTATTCTGGAGGGTATAAATTTCTTTGATTTTGGACAAAATAGAATAGGGCCACACAAAATTGATATTTAGTTCTTTGGTTTTAGCCTCTCCAATTTTTGGACTGTAAATTTTATGAAAAAATGCAAAAAATTTGCCCCAAATTCGTCATTTTTCAAGAAATTAAAAATAAAAATTGTTCGCCCGCTCATAAAATTTTGTAAAAATTGGGATTTTTTGCAATATTTTAGTAAAAAATGTGTGCTGCATGTAAATTTGATCTTTGCCCGAAAAAACTAGTCCAAAAAAAGAAAAGAATTAAAATTAAAATTTTGCTCGCCCACACCTATTTTTACCATCCAAAATCCAAAGAGCTAAAAATCAATTTGGTGTGGCATAGGATAATGAAATATTCATACACTTTTATAGAATATATTGTAAATGTGAGTCATAATGAAATTTTATGGAATGAAGATGGTATGGCAATTTTGATTTCAAGAAAAATTCTAAAATCTGTTATGTGAAAGCTCTCTCCAAAGGAATATCAAAAATGTCAATAGCTGTATATAAGCACTTCATATATTAAAAACAAGAGGCTCCCAAGAACCTGAATTGCTCACCTGTTATTTTTTGTGTAGATCTTGCATCTATGATTATTTTTGCTATTTAACGTATACCATCACATTTTTTGCCTTAATATTACAGCTAAATATAGAATCCTGAACCCAAATATATATGGTTGCTAGGGACTTTTTCAATGGCCTTGACTCTTGACTTCTATTTTGACCTACGGTTAAACAATACCGAATGACGTTATGCCACAAGTTATTGGGCTCGCTGTGAAACATGATGAAAAGGCTCACTAAAGCTCACCTTTTCTCATTTTTCTAAAGCTCGCCAAAATAAATTTTATATTCTCGACAATGATTATGTATTGTATATTAAACCGAACAAATATTTTTGTGTAACATGTCGATTGTAAGGGTTATTCACCTGCTGGGAATAATAGGGTTATTCATCGGACAAATGAATTTTGTTGAGGTTATTCCCCGGCACCACCGATTATAATGAAATATCTAAATTATTCTATGTCATGTGATCATTTATTAGCAAATAGATTTATTTAATTATACTGTAAGGTATAATAATATTCAAGATAATAACCTTAAACTACAAAATTTGCTTAAAATTAACAAATCAGGGGCAATAACAAATACCCAACAAACGGTTTACCGATTCGTCAGAAAATTTTATGGCAGGTAGATCTTGACCTGATTGACATTTTTACCCTAACAATTTTGCTCTACATTCTTCAGTTTTTGAGATATAAGCCAAAAACTGCAGTTTAGCCCTATGTTCTATTTTCTGCCATCTGGGCCATGTTTCTTGACGGACAAAAAAATAAAACCCAAATTTATCATTCAGACTAAGTATGGCTGTAATTGGTTCAGTGGTTTCGGACGAGAAGATCTTATAACGTGTTTACGACAGACGGACAACGGACCCCAAGTGATGGCAAAAGCTCACATGTCCTTTTAGGGCAACTGAGCTAAAAAAGAACTATCACATTTATTGGAGCCATTAATAGATAAAACAGCATTATTTTTAGGCCTTCAATTATCATAAATCTGTCTTAAATATCAAACAATCACTGAAGTTTGGTAAATAATGTTGTACTTATACTTACTTTCATATCTAAACTTTTAGCAAATGAATTGTGTGCAAATCCATTAGAAATTCCTTTAACAGCTACAAAAAAAACCATACAGCCATTACTTTATGTATATAATTATACAAAATATGTAAGTACAATATGTAAGTAAACCAGAGCCTGTATTGCTCACCTGGTTTACAAATAGCCCAAAAAATCTCATTTAAAGACTTGTCTATTTTGCCCTTTAAAGATGAAATGATAAATCTTTGTAGAAGACCTCAAACACATCATTTGTACCAATTAACAAAGCTTTGGATTTGTTCATTTTGGAAACAAAAATTGCCAATGGCATTGGCAATGTTTTAGCCATACATGTATCAAGAAGATTTGATGACACTTTGTGGAGGACTTCACAACAATCATTTGTACCAAGTTACAAATCATTTGCACTTATAGTTTCAGAACAGAAGATTTTTAAAGTTTCAGTTAATCAGTAACAAGAATTGCCATGATTTTTGCCAGATCAAGTCAAAAAGAGGGATCTTGGTAGAAGATCTAAAAAAATCACTTGTATCAAGTAACAAATCATTTGCACTTGTAGTTTCAGAGGAGATGATTTTTCAAATTACAGCCAATCAGAAACAAAACTGCCCATGGCAACCATGTTTTTTACCAATCAAGATAAAATGAGGAATATTTGTAGAGGACTTCATTAACATCATTTGTACCAAGTTACAAATCATTTGCACTTGTGGTTTCAGAGAAGATGATTTTTAAAGTTTCAACCAATCAGAAACAAGAATTGCCCATTGTGGCCATTGTTTTTTGCCGGATCAAGTCGAAATGACGAATCTTTATAGAAGACCTCACAAACATCATTTGTATCAACTTATAAATCATTTGCCCTTGTAGTTTCAGAGGAGATGATTTTTAAAATTTCAGCCAATCAGAAAAAAGAATTGCCCATGGCAGCCATGTTTTTTGCCAGATCAAGTTGAAATGAGGAATCTTTGTAGAAGACCTCACAAACATGCATTATATCAAGTTACAAAGGAGATGGTTTTGTAAGTTTCAGCCAATCAGAAACAAGAATTGCCCATGGCGGCCATGTTTTTCATCCAATCATAATGAAATGAGGAATTTTCATAGGGGACCTTTAGTACATCATTCCTGCAAAGTTTGGTTCCAACTGGCCCAGTACAATGTAGTTTCAGAGAAGATGATCAAAATCTTAAATGTTAACGACGATGCAGATGGACGATGGACGCAAAGTGATCGCATTTTGAATGAATCTTACCAATAATGTAAAACTGGTTTAAAAATTATGTTTTTCAACCAATTTATCATAAACAGACTTAGAAAGTTAAGGAAACAAGAGTGGACAAACTTCATGTCTTGCCTGAGTATGTACATGGACACAGAATAATGATTATCTGATACCCAACATTGTGCAAGTCAAAGGAAAATGTGTTGAAAGAAATTGAGGTCAAGATCAAAAGGCAGGTGTCATACCGACATGTATCCACTAAGAACTATCTTTTAACCAAATATGTTGGGTCTAGGTATTAAAGTTGCTGAGAAATGGACCTAATCTTGAAAATGTGACAAAGTCACTCAAACATGCAGTTGAGGTCAAGGTCCTGAGACAGGTGTCAGACTTGGATGAAGCCACTAAGAACTGTCTATAGACCAAACACGGATGGGTCTAGCTATTACAGTTGCTTAAAAAGGGACTTAATCAAGAAATTTGGATGAAAGTCACTCAACCATGAAATTGAGGTCAAGGTCCCAAGCCAGCTGTCAAGACTGGCATGTACCTACCAAGAACTATCTATAGACCAAATATGGTTGGCCTGGGTATTACAGTTTCTGAGAAATGGACTTAACCACGAAAATGTTACACATCACTCAAGCATGACATTGATGTGAAGGTCAAAAGACAGGTGTCAGACTGACATGTACCCACCAAGAACTATCTATTGACCAAATATGTTGGGTCTAGGTATTCTACTTGGTATTGACTTAACCACAAAAAATTGACAAAGTCACTCGAGCATGAAATTGAGGTCCCAAGTCAGGAGTCAGACTGGCATCTATGGACAAAATATGGTTGGCCTATGTATTACAGTTGCTAAGAAATAGATTTAACCACGAAACTTGGACACAGATTTTAAATTCATGTTTATGAAATCAGTGAACCATGAAAATGAGGTCAGGGTCATGAGACAAGTATACTGCGGCAAACCTTATACGATAAGCTACCTTCTGGACCATAAATCTTAATAGTAGGTATTACATATGCAAAGTTATTAAAGTTTTACAAAAGTTTACGCGCTGCCGGCAGAAAGAAATACCTATATCTCGCCTGCGTGACTTTTCATTGCAGGCGAGATAATAAGAAAACTGTACATGGAAAGATTAATCATTGAGCAAAACCTTATCAGAATTTATCATTTAATGCATGTGATTAAATATTTAAGAAATGGTGTACTTCCATCTTGAATTGCTTTGGGGATAAACAATGCTAATTTACCATCTTCACTAAGCATGCAGTCTGCAAACTTATATTCAAGGAAGGTTCTATCAGTTGCAACGACTTTCCCCAAAATATGACATGGTTTTGGTGATAAACTGTTTGTAGATAAATCAAGAACTGGTTTTCCTCTCTTTGATGTGTTTTCAAAGCTAAAATAGAACAAAACAACTATTAACAAAATTTAAAAATATTCAGTTATCTTTTTAAAATGGCATGAACTTTTTTTACTTAGGTTGCATTTTATTATAAAATGTACATGTACATTTGTATAGGCAGCTATGTCAGTTTTTCCTGTTGTAGTTTTAAATACTTGTTACATACCTTTTTAACCGATTAACAATGCAGTCTGGTGGATCAATGTGGTTATCTCTACACAGTCTGACAAAAGTGTGCCTAAATTCATCCATCTTAATTTTCCTTTCAAACTAAAACAAAGAAAAATTTATAATGATTCTATTTTCCCCCCACAAACATTAATTCATTATAGTATAACTAATCGCAGAATTCAAATACCAGGAATAAACAACGCATGACCGAACTACACAATAATCATGAGTGCGAGCAGTGCACAAGTTATTTACAGCTGTAGTTCGGTCACAAGTTGTTTATTTCTGGTATTTCAATTCAGCGATTAGTTATACTTTTTATTACATTGTACAGAATCTAGAGTTAGCATTTTGGCAGAAATAAATTGAAATTAAATGGACTATATCTTTTGATATCTCTCAGCGGCAATTGTGATGTCACTTGCTAGAGTGAAAGATCAGCTGTTCTTTTCACATGTGATTTACCAGATTTTCTTTCACTCGGATACTATGGTATTCTGTGTCTGGAGCTATATTTTCCGACTGCCAAGCCAGAAAAATAGATTGTTGCGCTTCCAAGTTAGAAAATAGCTCTTGACACACAGGGGTCACAGCGTCTACCGATCGGTGGGCAGCCTAATCAGAAAAGTAGATCCGGGTATAGAATCCCAAAAGGGATTATATTTTAGGCAAGTGCTTACCATTTACCTCTACATTTGTCAATTTTCAAATCGGCTATCTGAACTCAAATAAGTTTAAATAAAAATTGAAATCTTTAAACACAGCAAAAAATAAAATTAATGTCATGTTAAAACTTGTCACAGCTTACAGAAATTATTTTACCAGAAACAGTTACAGCAACTCTATGTGTTTATTTCAATATTTCTAATTATGCAAGATGTAAGCAATGTAGAAGATGACTTTTTATCTATAAAGCTATCAGGTTTTAACAAAAGTTTACCTTTCCAATGTGAAAATGTTTGTTTACACCGGCAAAACCTCTTACATCATTAACAATCAACTTCCTCTGTTTTGCATTAATTTTGAAAATTAAAACTTTAACACGACAAATTTCATAGAACTACAGATATTTTTAATTTAAAAATAGGAATATTATGAATATATTTTTAAATAGATCCCTTTTCAGTATGGTATAATCTTTATGGATATATGCGGTACACCGATTTGACAGAAACTTGAGTCGTCCAACAAACCAGCTAATTATAAGTTGAAGATATACTGAATGGGAGACGGTGTTGCTAAAGTGGTCAATAGACTACGAAATGCTCAAGAATCTGGAAAACTTGGTTTGTCATTTTTCAAGGCTATCTATAGCTGTAGAAAAAATAAAATCCTTCAGAGATTTTGGACACAGGCATTTGAGGATTTGTTTTATACAAATAACAGCCCCATACATTTGTTTTATACAAAAAAAACATCCCCGTACACTAAAAAAACTAGCCCCATAAAAAAAAAAAAAAACAAAAAAAACGGTTATATATATTAGTGTATGGGGCTGTTTTTTGGTTAAAACAAATGCCTGTGGTTTTGGATCACCTAATATATATCTTTTATTCTGATCTTTCAGATAAATCAATAAAATATATATTTTATCTAGTTGTTTACTCCAAATCGTAAAATAGAAGTTACAACTAAAACTTGTTACATCTGTAACATCTGTATATATAGTGTTTCAAGCTTTCCAGTTGAGTTTGATTTCTCCATTCTTTTGTAATGCTGTAAATAATACCCCATGTAATGTTGTAATGTTGTATACCATGGGTGTGGGTATTGGGACGGTTGTTCTTCCCTTGCGAGAGGCTTTTCTACATACAAAGTCTGTTAAGGTTCACTGTTTATTATTCCAAAATGATGATGTAAATATATAAATTGAATGATGTTATTGCTCTGATGGTAAACTTAATCTCTCTCTGATGTTCTAACCTTATTCACTAACTCTCTGATGTTTAACTTATTCTCTGATCTTAACTTGTTTATGTCTCTCTCTAATTCTCTCATTCTCACTTTCTTACTTCTCCTAATACACAATTCCTAACTCACAAACTCCTCCCATCATATTTTCTCTTTTTCACTCTCTCATCCAATCACAATCATTCTTACAAATTTAGAAATCAAAGATAAAGACAAATATAAAGATGTCACTACATGAAATAAATGTGTATTGAAATATGCCAATGTTCCTTATCTTAATCCTGGCCTGGTGTTATCCAAACATAACTTGATTTTGATATATATGACTTGATGATATACATGACACATGTTGGAACCATACTGTTACCCTTCTCTGAGAAAGTTGCAATAAAATGATGTTTATTTAGATAAGATACTTAGAAAATGAATAAATAAAAATTCACAATTTAGGAAGGTAAAACCAATACATAACATCCCCCCACAAAAAGAAAAAGTGAGGAACAATGAAAAAAAAATGTTTAAGAAAATGAAAGGAAAAAAAAATCAAAAAAAAAATCATTAAATAAAACTGTTTTTGATCAAAAATGACATTTAAAAAGTTCTTTAACAAGAAAAAGTTATTATCAATATTATAATTATTTTTTTTCAACATAGCAATAAAGCATATATGAAAAGCAACTATATCATGAAAAAATACATCACAATATATTATAATACAAACATGAAAATAATGAAACAAAGAACATGAAATTAAACATACATATCAGACAAACCACGCCTTTACTTAATATGAACAACCAATCAGAACACTGACATTTATAAATCTCTCAATAAAATACTCACTGACTCACCCACACATACAATCACAAAAATGTTGCATAGAATAATACTGTTAATAAAATGGTAATTATAGTAACTAATAAGCATGAATAAAAAAAAATCATTTCAACTTTATATATCATTAAAAAAAAATTATATATATTTTTTTTTTCATCACTGACAATGAAAACACAAAAAATTATAAAAAAAATATTATATGTCCCAATAATGCATTTCATTGCAATTGATAAAAGCACAAAACAAATTATAATCAGGTAAAGAATTAGTATTTTGTTTTTATTCTTAACCCAAACATATACATGTAGTAAAGAAAAAAAAACATGAAAAATATACAAATGAAAATATAAAAGAAACCAAAATCAACATCACTTTTCTGACTTGTTTATCTTAGAACACTTCAGATAAAGAAATTCTTTGTTTATTTACATAATTATATACACTGTTTTACACATCATCTTTCCTTAAAACTATTTATAATCCTATTTATGCAACCCAATTGAATGCCTATTGACATCTTGAATAGATCATCTCTTAACCAGTGGGAATAATAAAACCCTTAATCTTGTTAAGATTAATAAGAAAATTTTCTGGTTAATTATTTAATTGGCAATAAAGATAAGATTTATTATCCTAAACACATTGAATGTACTGCAGTATTACACATACTTAACATAATCCATTAATTACCCTGATCAATGTATATTATGTATTAATTAAATTCATTTATTTACTTATATATTTCTAACTTTGTAGGTATTTATTTATCTACATGAACAATATAATTTATTTGGTTTAATTATCTAGTATATTAAGCTTAATCTATTTCAACAATAACTGGGGGAGGTTTTAACTGAACAGACTGTTTGGCCTTTTTATTTAAATTTGAAAAAGGAACCCAAATTGCATGTTCTGCAGGTTCTCCCACTAAATGAACCAAATAGAACTTCTTGTTGTCTAGACACTTCTGACCTAAGATCCGCTTTATTTTATGATAACCCATGTTATCCATAATCCCATCCTCTGAAGTCAAAGCAGCATCTAAATCTACGAAGTTTCTATAACGTTCTGGTGGTTTCCTATTCCGAGCTGAACGTCGTAACGCTGGTTCTGGTATCACAGCTTCCTCTTCCAGGTCATTGCTACTTTCTTTCAAAATCACAGGTTGAGATTCTTCAGAATCAAGCATTAATATGTTTTGTTGATTGCCTTCAGATATTGCAGCTCTGCCAAGGAAGTACTGCTGTGGTGTAGGCTCTCTAACATATGCCATTTTCAACCTGTTTAAGTGTACTGGATTCTTAAGACATGTTGTTGTTTGTGGATCCCTTAGTATAACAAGATGGGGACTGTAAAATTTATGTATAACATATGGCCCTTTGTATTTATTTTGAAGCTTTTGTCCCTTTCCACTTAATTCTTGTAACAGGTAAACATAGTCTCCAATAGAAACAGACAATGGTTGACATTTTCCACGGTCTATCATGGCCTTTTGTCTAATGTTTACATTGTTTTTCAATTCGGTCCGGATTAAGTTAAGTTTTTCAGCCTGATTCAGTACATATGACCGTGTACTGACTGGAACACTTTCAAAATCAGGAATGATAGGTGCAATCATGGGGAACTTTGGTCGCTGTCCAAATAATACTTCATGTGGTGTGTATCCAGTTGTGGAATTTACTGACTGATTGATGGAAAATGTAGTGCTGGAAAGATAGTCGATCCAGTTATTTCTGGAACTGTTTGCATAAGGTGTTAATCTTTCTTCGAGTGTCCTATGTACTCGTTCGCATGCACCCAAGCAATGGTGGGTATAACTTGGGGTGAATTCCTGTGGTATGCATAATTGTTTACATACTGAAGCCATGACTGAAGAGACAAATTCAGAACCCTTGTCGCTAATAAGAGTATTACACACTCCATATTTGGTAAAAATTTGCATAAGGCCTGATGCGACCGTCAGAGTATCTTTGTTGGCTAATGGAATGGAAATGAGATACTTGCTAAACATGTCTACAGTAGTCAATACATAAGTATAACCCTGTGAAGTAATTGGTAATGGCCCTACCAAATCAACTTGCCATACCTCAAATGGTGCACGGGGGATTGCATATGCAGTTACTGGAGATTTTGTATGCCTGTTTGTAGTTTTACGTTTTTGACAATCTGGACAAGAACGTACATAATCAGTAATAATAGGTCCCATTCTTTTGAAAAAGTAATATTCCTTTATTCGATCCAATGTCTCCTGTATCCCTGCATGACCCGACAAAGGTGAATCATGATACAGCTGGAGGACATCTTTGATCATAACATCTGGTAGAACTAATTGGTAATTATTTAGGTGTTTGGCCCTCTGGGATTTCTTTACTCTGGTGTGTAGTAATAAGCCATCTATCAACACATAATCATTGGATTCAATTAGTAATCTTCTGGCTGCCTTTTGACTGATGGGCAGTTCCTCTCTTTCTAGATAATTAATCAAAGGTCTTAAATTTTGGTCTTCTCTTTGCAAATGGGACATTTTTTCAGAACTTAAACCGATATTTTCCAAAATTTCTGTACTTTCTATTTTATTACGTTTGTCTTCTGGTCCTATCTCCCTATTTTCATTATCAGTTTCCTTGAAAGCTTTCCGTTTGGTCAAATATCTCTTGGCATGTTTAGATTTATGCTTCTTGTAAGAGACTTCTGTATCTCCATCATAATCTGATTCCTGCTGGCTTATTGAGATTGGAGGTTTTACAGATACATGATTAATGATTTTTGTCCTGTCATGAGGTTTCATTAAATCTTGAAGTGTGACTCCATCTGGGAAGTTGATTTCACCTGTGTTTTCTGATACATATGGAAAATAAGGATCGTTTTCATCTGGGCTAACAACAGCATCGTCGAATTTGTTTAGAGATTTACATCTTGACAAAGCATCAGGGACAACCATTTGTACACCTGGTTTGTATCGGATTTCAAAATTAAATTCTTGAAGTATTGCAAGCCACCTGTCATAAATTGCTCCCTTCAAATTTTTCTGAAATAAAGGTTTCAATGCTTGGTGGTCACACTCCACAATAAACTTTCTGCCTCGTAAATAAGATGAACAGTCTAATATGCTGGTTACCATACCTAAAAGTTCCAGTTTAGTTGGCCCATATGTTTGCTGCCATTTTGCAAGTGTTTTCGATCCAAACCTTATTACCTGAATATCATCAGAAGATTCTGTGTTCTTTTGGTAAAGCATATACCCTATGCCCTTGCTGGATGTGTCAACAGCTAGGTAAAATGGTTTATCATACTGTGGAAAAGCTAAAGCCTGAGAATTCAGTAATGTATCTTTAAGTTCTTGAAATGCAGTTGTATGTTCATCTGTCCAGATAAATTTGGCATTCTTACGCAAAAGCTTATACAAAGAGTTAGCTATAGCACTGTAATTTCTGATGAATTTGCGGAACCAGTTCATTAGTCCAAGATACCTTTTAAGCTCTTTGACATTTTTAGGTCTTGGATATTCAGTTATTGCTTTTAAACGATCACTGGGAGGTTTGATTCCTTCTTTTGATATTTCATGGCCTAAGAAATTGCATCTGGATAAGGCAAATTTGCACTTTTGTGGTGACAGTTTCAGATTGGCTGACTTAAACCTACTAAAAACCTCTTGTAGATCATCAAGATGTTGCTCAAAAGTGTCCGAAAATATTAAAACGTCATCCAAATAGCACAGCGCATTTCGAAAAGATAGGCCCTTCAAAACTTTGTCCATCAGTAACTGAAAACTGTTTGGAGATGTTTTCAAACCCATTGGTAATCTGTTGAACTTAAATGTGCCAAACGCAGTATTAAATGCAGTGTACTTGGTAGATTCTGATGAAATTTTCATTTGGAAAAATCCTGAACTCAGATCGATAGAAGAAATAAAATTTGGAGTTCTATGACTAAAGGATTCTGTTAGTTCCTGTACATCTGGTATAGTGTAGCGAAAATCTTGGGTCTGAGTGTTCAGAAAGCGAAAATCTACACAAAACCTGTACATTGATAAACTTTCTTCTTTTGAGCCTGATTTTATTTTTGGATTTGGTGTTTTCCGTTTTGCTACTAAAACTATTGGGCTGGATATGGGTATGTCATCCTTTTCATCAACTGGGGTAATAATATTTTGTCTCAATAATTCATCTAATTGATGTCTTAAAATTTCACGCTTGTGTGGCGGAAGTTTGTATGGTCTTTGATGTTTTGAGATAGCATCTGGTTTCAAATGAATGTGATGCTCCACTAGGTCTGATAATCCTAATGATGGGTTTTCATCAGTAACAAATATTGTTTGGTTCTGAATCAGAAGGGACTTAAGTTTGGTTTGCTGATCTGGTGTTAGTTCATTATCCCTCATGTCAAAATGTGATATAAATTTGTCCTGAGATGACTTAAAATGTTCTTGACCTCTATCAACAGTAACATTTGCACAGCTGGATGTCTTAATTGGAATTGCCTCATAATCACCTGCTAGTACATTAAATTCTCCAAGCTGTTTATTCTTAGGAATGCTAATAGTCTCAGTAGTTGGGTTCATGATTTTAATGGGTACCATATTATTTGCGGAAACAGTAGCCAGAGATCTAGCAACAAGTAATCCCCTTTTTGTCACAAAATCACTTGCAGAACATACACCTTGGTATCCTGTGGAAACTTTACTTGGAACCCTTCCCCAAACAACTGATTCAGAATTAGCAGGAAAATTTAATCTTTTGGAGGACAAAACTTTAGATTTAGGAAAATTTACTGTTAAAGATTCAAAATTTAAAGTTACACCATTTGACTTTAAATACTGTGTACCGGTACCTAAAATGAGTGGATGTGAAGTATCCTTTAACACATAAACATCAAAACTTGTTTCTTTACAATCAATAATACCATTAACTGTTGCAACTCCATCTATTTTTACCTCATCATTATTTGCCAAAATTATTGTATTATCAGTTATTTCAAATAAATCACTCTTATGTTTTGTTGACAATAAATCATATAAAAATCTAGACATTAAATTAATTGAACTACCAGTATCTAAAAGTGCTGAAACATTAAGATTGAACTGAACAGGTAGATATAAAAAATTTCTAAAATTACTTACAGATGCTTTTGGAAAATGATCTATTCCACTTACAAAATTATCACTATTTACAGTTCGCACAGAAGATCTTCTCTGAATTAAAGTTCTGTCGCGTTTGTTCACTGCCTCTCCCCCAAGCGACCGCGACCTTGTTCCCTTGGGCGTTGGATGTTTCCCGAGTTTGAATTCCTTTTGAAGCAGTGTACGGCGGAATGTCCAGCTTTGTTACAAATTTGACAAATTGTCACCGTACAATCTCGTTTGGTATGTCCTGTTTTTCCACAGTTAAAACATTTCACTGTAGTCCTTCTGTTGGTAGTTTGGGAAGGCCTTGAATCCATGCTGGTAGTATCCAAACGTTTAAGAATTTCATTCATTTGTTCCTCCAATTTGGAAAGTCTGTCCTGGCTGGCTGCTGCTGCAACAACGGGTGCAGGAGTTTCCATTTGAGTTGAAATCATACCAGAATGTCTATATCCATAGGCTTCTCCTAATTTAGCTGAATTGAAAGCCTGATGCACATCGTCAGGATTTCCAGCACGAACAAAGAAGGCTAATTGTGATGGTAGTCCTTCAATAAATTTCAACAAAATTTCCTGGGAATTTTTGTTAATTTTAAGTCCCTTTTCGAGGATCTGGCTTAAATAATCCTCCAGTTGGTGACCTGGTAAAAGTCTCAGGTTCTGGAAAATTTCAGTCTCAACTAACAGAACAGGTTGACGAATTGAAACATATTTATTTTTATATTCCTTGACTAATAATTCCCAATCTTGTTTAATTATGTCATCAAGACTGGCAAACCACACTTGAGCTGGTCCACATAAATGTAATTGAAATGCGGCACATTTTCTGCTGTTGGTATCAAGTTTATTACAAACTGTATAAGCATGGAAGTTTGATAAGAACTGGTCAGCATTCTCAGTAGAATATCCACTAAACTTGTATATTGTTAGTTTTGCTGATGAATCCATTTCTGAGTCAGATGAATCACTAATTAAATTATCTGAATTGCCATCATCAGAGCTATTATTGTCGGCTGAATCGAAACAGTATCTAATAGATGTGTCCAAAGAATAATCAGCAACACTAGTTAAAATCGGATCATCATTCAATAAATGGTCAGTCTCATTGTAAAAATATCCATCATCATAATGCTGACTGTAGAATTCATCCATTCACTATCACATTTATAAGTTTGAGATTCTCCACCATGTAATGCTGTAAATAATACCCCATGTAATGTTGTAATGTTGTATACCATGGGTGTGGGTATTGGGACGGTTGTTCTTCCCTTGCGAGAGGCTTTTCTACATACAAAGTCTGTTAAGGTTCACTGTTTATTATTCCAAAATGATGATGTAAATATATAAATTGAATGATGTTATTGCTCTGATGGTAAACTTAATCTCTCTCTGATGTTCTAACCTTATTCACTAACTCTCTGATGTTTAACTTATTCTCTGATCTTAACTTGTTTATGTCTCTCTCTAATTCTCTCATTCTCACTTTCTTACTTCTCCTAATACACAATTCCTAACTCACAAACTCCTCCCATCATATTTTCTCTTTTTCACTCTCTCATCCAATCACAATCATTCTTACAAATTTAGAAATCAAAGATAAAGACAAATATAAAGATGTCACTACATGAAATAAATGTGTATTGAAATATGCCAATGTTCCTTATCTTAATCCTGGCCTGGTGTTATCCAAACATAACTTGATTTTGATATATATGACTTGATGATATACATGACACATGTTGGAACCATACTGTTACCCTTCTCTGAGAAAGTTGCAATAAAATGATGTTTATTTAGATAAGATACTTAGAAAATGAATAAATAAAAATTCACAATTTAGGAAGGTAAAACCAATACATAACACTTTGACATAATAGGCTTTAATGTGTTTTTTACTCATCCTTTTAAAAGTAAATTATGAATTACATTTATACTAACATATCTGTGCATGTTTTTTTTCCAGATTTATCAGAATGTGAGTTAACACAGATTCCAGATGCAGTTTATATGATGTTGAAAGAAACAACAGTCCAAAGCTGTGATCTATCTAGAAATTTATTACAAAATCTCCCCAAAAAATTTTGTTCCAAGTTTTCTAAAGTAACAGGTAATATGCTTTATGAAAAACACTTAATTTCAGTTATTATTTTCTCAAATATTTATGTTCTAGCATGTTTTGTACATGTATGTTAAATTCTGAATAAGAAAGTTTAATTTGAAATATTTTAAGCAATGTTATTGATAAGTTGGACACAGAAAAGAAAATTAAACCCCAAAGCTATACAGTGATAAATATTTTTGCATTGATTCCAGAATCTGAATGTGTATTTAAATCACCGCCAAACATCAACACTCAACGTTATTATAAACATAAACATTCACAATCAAATCGATTACCAGACCAGACCAGCCTAACAATATAATAATGACTGGAAATAAATTCAACCCTAGACGTGGTGGTCGTGGCCGTGGTGGGGGTACAAGAAGGGGCAAACCCCAGCAGCCAGAAAGTACGGGGCAGCACACCTCCCGACAAGATGGTTTTTCCCAGGGGCTCCCTGATCTCAACTATCGTAGCGGTAGATCACAGTCAGTAAAACGCCGACGACCAAATGAAAATGAAAGTTCTGATATTAGTGATTTTATTTCAAGCATGTCAAAAGATGAAGACACCCTCAACCTTTTTATATCTGAGTTGTTTAAAAATCATGCTGTCAAAGAAGCACTAGTCACTACTATTCAAAATGAAGTTGCTGATATACTTCATGATAGAATTAATAAATTAGAAGACCGTCTTGAAGAGATGGAACAGTACTCGAGGCGTACTTGTCTCAAGTTTTGTGGAGTCCCTGAAAGCGAGGGCGAAAATACCGATGAATTAGTGCTTTCTATCATTAATGATCATATTCTGAAGCACACCGAAACAGAGCTTACACTTGATCATATTGGTAGATCTCATCGGCTGGGCAAGCGAAATCCTGATGGGCCAAGGAATATTATTGTTCGATTCGTAACTTACAGATACAGGGCACTTGTATACTCAAATAAACGTTTTCTAAAGGACAGAAACTCTGATCCGAGAAATCCTACAAAAATCTTCATTAATGAAGCCCTGACGAGTAAGAGAGTCAATCTCTTCAACAAAACACGAAAATTATACAACGATAGACTTATCAAAAACTGCTGGACTCTTGATGGGCGTATCTTCGTTCGCAACATAGAGGATACCCAATCAATCCTCATCAGTACCAAGTCTGATCTCAGCCAGTTCCTTAATATTAGGATTCAGTCGGTAGATGGCCATGCTTCCATAATTCAACATCCTAATCGCCAAGATTCGCTTAACGTTAGTGCACCACCGTTCAATCCACGAGGGGGCGACGACGGAGTAATAACATCCACTCCAATGCCAGGGGCAATGGGTACTACCAGTGAAAGACGACGATCAACATCATGAAAATAACTGTTAGCCAATAAATGAGCTATACTGTCTTGTCTTAATTATATTATATGATAACTATTATAATTATAATTATAAGACTGAATGTAATTACAATTTTCCCCAAATTGATGACATTATGATAATGTACAATTAATTTATGTTGACGTGGGATTTTTCTTTACTTATTTTCAATGTGTATAGTATACCATTTTTGTTTTTATTTTTCTTTTATTTGCTTACATGAGTATGAAGTTGACTTATCCCCCTTTGTCCGTTCTTGCTAAATTGTTATGATGTGGGGACCCCTGTTTTATTCTAATATTACAAGCGTAAAACATCACATAAGATTTAATAAATCTTTATTGATCTTGATGTAAGCATATTTCTCTTTTGGATATGTATATCATACCCATTTTTACATGGCTGCAGATAAATGCATGACCTTCTAAAATTCTATGTTGAAATGGTACTCAATACTTTAACTTTAATATCCATCCCTGTTTCTGAACAGCCTAGCTATACCTATTTTGTGTGGCAATAAATGTGCATTTCATTCCATTAGACTACTCCTTTATTCGATTTTCTGTTCAGTCAAAATATCCGTCATACACTATATTAACACTAAATATTACCAATGCGTACAGGAATATCTTTTCGCAGATCACGTTCTACGAACAAATCTTTTTTTTTTTTTTCTTGTGAATTTTAAACCATAAATTTCATTTGTTATCGGTTATACCCAAACAATTTATTTGAGCAGTCAAGGTCCTTCCAGATGGTCTTTTACTTGCCTCCATTTTATATTTTTTTGATAAGCACAAACCAATTATATTCATATATCTTGGGAGCTACATGTAGTTGTGAGTTTTTGTCGTACAGTGATACAAACTGGGATGTGTCAGACGTATATTGGTCTAAATATATTATTTCTCTGTTGATTATTGTAATTTTAGCTGTATTTACATTCGATAATGGATAACAACTGTATCATTATATGTGATTATTTACTGACACTTCCTATTCTCAAACTAATGTATATGAACTTACATTTCTCAATGTATGTAATGAATATGTTAATGCAACTTTGTAATGATGTACATCCAAATCCTGGACCAGATCAATCTCGATTTATTAACCAAAACATCTCTATCGTTAACCTAAATATCAATTCAGTGAGACACAAAATTGATTTACTTGAGGCCGAATTAGGCAACCATGATATTATATGCTTAACTGAATCCAAATTGGATGAATCAGTTAATAGTTCAGACCTTTGCATTGATAACTTTCTAAATCCCGAGCCATTTCGCAAGGATAGATTGAACGATAGAGGTGGAGGTTTACTTCTTTATATTAGAAACTCATTACTTGCAATCCGTAGACCTGACTTAGAGGTACCTGAGGTCGAATCAATTTGTGTTGAAATTCATGTTAAAAATAGAATTTTTCTATTGGTCTGCCTATATAGACCACCTAATGCTAGAGTAGCTTCATGGGATCATATTGATAATCTCTTTGATAACTGCACTGATGCAAATTTTGATAACATTATTGTTGTAGGTGATATTAATGTTGATCTTCTGACTGTTAGCAATACTCATAGATTTTTGAGATTATGTGAGCGTCTTGGTTTTATTAATTTTATAGAAGAGCCTACTCGCATCACTCCAACTTCATCTACGCTTATAGATCCTATCCTTACTAACAATCCTAGGATTGTTAGAGATAGTTATGTTATGTCAAATTTTTGTAGCGATCATTGTCCAACAGTTATGGAGATCAACTTTACCTCACCTCGAGAAAAATCTTACACTAAGGAAGTTTGGGATTATGATAGGGCAGACTATGATGCCATTCAACAACACCTGCAAGATATTGATTGGGAGGGTAGTCTTGAAAACTTGAATGATGTTAATTTGATTAATGAGAACATCAATGGGGAGATATCCTTTACCATGAATTCTTTTATTCCTAAGAAGACGATTCGAATTAGACCAAAAGATAAGCCCTGGATTAATAATGATATCAAGAAAAATATCAGAAAACGTAATCGTCTTCATAAAAAAGCTGCTACACGCAATCTTGCAGGTGATTGGGAAAAATTTAGAAAAATTAGGAACGATATTATTGCTATGATCCGTGAGGCCAAGAAGTCTTATATTGTAAACCTGCAAAACTCTCTTATTGATAAATCTATACCTCCTGGTAAATGGTGGAGAGTTGCCAAGGGAATAACCAAATTTAAAAATAAAAATGAGGTTAAAGGTCCAATCAGGTCAAATGGTGATATTTTTTTTCACCCATTTGAAAAAGCATGTACAATAAATGAATATTTTTCTTCTGTTTCTACTCTGGAGACAGAGCCTGACTTGCCCAATGACCCGCCCCATTCACCATTTGAGCTCTCTGACGTTGATGTGTCTGAGCGTGATGTTATTGATCAATTCGAGATTTTGAACATATCAAAGCCAGGTGGACCCGACAATCTTCAGCCAAAATTTCTTAAGGTAATCTTTCGCTCGCTTGTCACACCTATTACTATTTTATTTATTATAATAATAAGAGTATTCAGAGTGGTGTTGTGCCAGGTGAGTGGAAGAGAGCCAATGTTTCAGCTATATATAAGGGAAAGGGAGGTAGTGATAACGCAGCGAATTATAGACCTATTTCAGTTACTAACTGTTTTAGTAAGATGCTTGAGAAAATTATTTTTAAGCATCTGCACAATTACCTTCTTAGGAATCATATCCTTACTGATGATCAATCTGGTTTTCGGCACAAGGACTCTACTGTCAACCAACTACTTGTTATATATGACGTCATTATGAAAAATTTAGATATTGGAAAAGATGTCCGATTTATTTTTTGTGATTTCTCCAAGGCATTTGATCGTGTATGGCATAGAGGTTTACTCTACAAATTACGAAAATATGGTATCTCAGGAAAATTATTAGAATGGTTCGAAAGCTATCTCACTGATCGTAAACAGAGAGTTAGTATGGACGGTCATTATTCTACATGGAAGTCTATTAATGCCGTAATGCCGGTGTGCCACAAGGTTCTATTCTGGGTCCTTACCTGTTTCTCTTGTATGTCAATGACATAGTAGACGCTGTTTCTAATAAAATTAAACTTTTTGCCGATGACACTTCGTTATACTGTGTTGTTGATGACGAGGAGGCAGCTACTGACTCCCTTCAGTCTGATCTGAATAACCTACATGCCTGGGCCACCAATTGGGCAATAAATTTTAATGCTAATAAGACAAAGTCTATGTTATTTACCAGAAAACGTGACGTCAATATTCCATCTTTGTATATGAACGATATTGCCTTGGAGAACACAAATAATCATAAACATCTTGGTTTAAATTTTAACCGACAAGGTCTTTGGAAAGACCATATAAACGATATTTATTCTAAGGCGTGCTCTAGACTAAACATCCTTCGCCTTCTAAAATACAATATAGATAGAAACTCCTTAGTGAGATTATATGTTGCTTTTGTGAGACCCATTCTTGAGTATGGTAATGTTGTCTTTGATAACTGTACTCAAGAAGAGTCAAACTTATTAGAGTCTGTCCAGTATGAGGCTGCCAGAATTGTTACTGGTATGCGTAGAGGAACATCAAGGACAAAATTATATAATGAGCTAGGATGGGAATCATTGCAGAGCAGACGCAAGAATCAAAAGTTGATACTCGTTTTCAAGGCTCTTCATGGATTCCTTCCAGCTTATATTTCTGACTATGTACTATCTCACACAAATAGAAATGAGAATTATATGATTAGAAATCCTAGATTTTTCAATGTACCAAATGCTCGTACGACGTCATATAAGAAAAGCTTTTTCCCCCATACATTAGATATGTGGAATGAGCTTGACGATGATATACAGAATATCACATCTCTCTCCGGGTTCAAAAACAAATTGAGAGAGGAGATAGAAAAACCTCCCCTTCACTTCTCAGTTGGTCCACGCAAACTTAATATTATTTATTGTCAGCTTCGTAATGAAGTTAGTAATTTGAACCATCATTTATTCAATTCGCATTTGTCGGAGATCTCGAGTTGTGCATGTGGTGGAGATATTGAGGATAATTACCACTACTTATATATTTGTCCACTGTACAGTGTTCCACGAGAACATCTATTTGCCAGACTTAGCGAATTTTCTCATATTCTTAGTGTCCATATACTTTTACATGGCTCAGTCGATCTGTCTCTGGAGGAGAATACAGAAATAACAAAATCTGTTCTGGAATATATTGAGAGTACAGAACGATTTCAATAGTTTTGAAAATGCTTTAAGCTACCATGTGCATCAACTATTATGCTTTCAACACACGCATTGAGTCTTCAAGTCTCGACATTATATATAATATATGTATAGTTAAACGCCGATAGTTTTAAACTGTTTAATTAATTTATCTCAAAAAGATACTCACATCCTGTGCTCCCAGCCCCTTAAAACACGTCCATTAAGACTGCTAACTTATTTCATTTTGATAGTCATAAGATTGCTAGTTTATTCGATTTTAATTTCAGTGTCATAAGAATACGTACTTATTTGATTTTCACTGATACTTATCTGATTAATCTATCAAAAACTGATTCCTATTACTCAGTACATATACATGTTTCCAAATGGCGTTTATGTTAATTTCGTTTTTTTTATTTTTATCTTTTTTAAAATATAGCTAATTCCCCTTATATAACTTAGCATATCTAAGACATAATAGTTGAAGTCATGAGGTGGATACTTTCATACTATCAAAGTTATACTATTATACTAGAAAATTACTAAATATTATATGTTTGGCATCTTTGACTCCACTTCTGGTGTATACTCAAGTGATCATATGAGATTCAATTGTTACTATGTTAAATCATTATATCTGTATACACTATTTCATCCTTAATTTATTATTCCTCAAGTCATGTATTTCAGATATTATTAGTATGATAGATACTAAAATCACTATGAGTTCACTTGGGGTGGAGAAAGAGGTGTTGAATTACTGACATCTCAAGTTCAATTGCTACTTTTACTTATTTGTACCATCTTGTAATTGTTGGGATAGGATTTACATAGGCATTGCCTGTTATCCAATACCCTTTGATGTTATTATTCAATAAAATGTTTGAAATGAAATGAAATTGATTCCAGCTTTTATATTAAGATAAGATAGTCCTAATCATAGGGCAAAAGATGAGATAGTCCTAATCATAGGGCAAAAGATAAGATAGTCCTAATCATAGGGCAAAATATTACACTCTCTGACCTAAATTAAACATCTGTCAATTTGGTGAAAGGAGAGGTACTGACCACCATACTATTAAGTATGTGAAAATGTAAGGATTTTGGAAAGCATCAATGAGACAATGTCCCATGAGATTGAAAATGGGGAAAATATTACATAAAGGGATGATTGTGTGGTCTTAACAAGCCCCACTTAAAGAAAGGTCTAAATGGCATTTTATCTGACCCTTCCCATTCAACCACCCTTTACAGTGGCAGTCCAAATTGGCTTCCCTCTGTGTCCTGCCCCACTCCTATTTGATTTTGTTTCAATAAATTTTTGAATTGGTTCTTGTCCTGAAGAAGCATGAAATATTTGCCATTTAAAAAATCTTAAATTTTGTGCATTTGTTTCTACTGATCAAATGCAATGATACTTATATTATCTGGTTAGAAAGATTTAAAGTACACAAAATTAGCTGCAGGGAGACGTATCACCCTACTCTGACACATTATACTGACTCCAGTCCTCGCTGTTACTCCTAGATGCGACGTGCTAGGCGGAGAAGCAGCAAATATCAGTTTTAATGTCTATGGTTTGACCTGGCCAGGGATCGTATGCACGACCTTCTGCACTGGAGGCGAGCATGCTACCACAAGACCACCGAAGCAGTTTGCTTCATGTATGTGTTGTATAAGTAAATAATAACATCTGTACTAATTTCTGTAAAAACCTTTTATTTTATGTATATATTTATTAATCTTTTATATAATTCATATATCTACAGAGCTCAAAATTAATGGAAATAAATTGCAGACTTTACCAGATGAATTGAGAAATCTTCAAGAACTACAGCATCTTGATATTTCTACCAATAATCTAGAGAAAATACCACAAGTTGTATTTCTTTGTGTAAACCTGAAACAACTCCACATCCATAGTAATTCTATATCAGGTATGTTAAGAAAATATTTATAGGGTATGAAGTTGAAGAAATAAACATGAAATGCACTCTGAGTTCAGACATTTATGGTCATGCTTCTTTTGTGGAGAAGAAATTGAAGGGATGATCATAATCAAAACTCATGTTTTCATTTATCCAAGTAATATTCTTTTGCATCGTGTACTTGAATCACAGTCCTCAAATGTTTGCATTAATAAAAGTAAGATGCATTAATTTTTTAATACACATTAAAATCTTTTTGGTTATTAACTCATCAAGAGTACAGCATTTGTTGTAGTGATTCATTCGTAAGGATACATAATGTTCAGAATCACCTTTGACCAAGGTATCTAAAATTTTTAACTTGTATATATGTATAGGTAGTATATAGGTAGTTTCGTTTTTTATACTGACTATATTATGTGGAATATCTAGACGAGCCCGAAGGGCCAGTTTAGATATTCCCTTTTTCAACTAACTTTAATGTGCACTATTTTTCATAGTGGAAGAAGTTTGTTGACCAATCATTTACGCGTGACCTCATTTTGACTATTTGCGTGAATTGACGACTTGTCATCGATAATGTCCGTAATTCATTTGACGATCAGATAAGTAGATCCTTCTGCATTATGTCACACAATGTATTGCCTAATATTTTCAGGGATACAGCCTGTATGTGATACTCGAAAATATTAGCTAAAAGATCAAAGAAAATATGTATAAATTGCCGATAAATATTTATATATATATATTTACATTGTATATGAACTTTTTTGAAGATACAAACTAAGTAAAGATTATAAATGTAGGGGCATGTTCAAATTTAAAAAGTAAGACAATTGTGGATTTCTTTCTTTACAGGTATAATTTCTAATTATCCTTTATTTATGGTTGAAAATAAAAATTTATCTGTATTGAAATTGAAGTACTGTTAAATTTGTATTAAGGTCAAAAATTGAGTTTACTCTACCTTTCAGAGCCAAAAATTAGTATCTTCTTCTACCCTGGCTAAATTTAAAATTTTTACAGTATGAATTATAAAATCAAAATCAGATTTAAATAATATCTTCATAACTAAATATAATAACATGTACATATACCAGTAATCCAATGAATTTTAATTAAATCAGAGATAGACATTGGGAGGTTATATCCTAACAAACTTGTGTCCAGTTTTTCACCTTTATACTTTGTACATGAATACTTCTCTTTTAGTGATGTTTTGATGATTGATTTTAAGTATAAATAATTGATAATTAATAGTAAAATGTCATAATCAGTTATAACCAATTATAATCAATTGTATATAAATACTATAAAAAGCTTAATAATTATTAAGAATGGATGCACTTTACCTCTGGGTTGCAAATTAAATGTACTCTAAAACCAACCAGTTTTATTTACTAATGCATATTCTGTGCATATCAAAGCTTTAGTTTTCATTGGTATACTCTGCACATTGATAATGACATATTACTAGTATTGCATAATATTCTTAATGGTACCAATTGTTATTCTCTGCTGTCTGTCATATTTTGTCATATTGTATATCATTTTGTTTGCCATAGCATGTTTATGCTTTATGTAAACTAAACTATTCATTCAATGACATCAGCATTCTTTATGCGTCTTAAAATTTGGATAAAAACATAAATCAATACACTGTATACAGCTGATTAGGAGGTAACTGTCCGCAGGAAGACATATCACCTCACTCTGACACATTATACTGACTCAGAGCCGACCAGTCTTTGCTCTTACTCCTAGATGCCGCGTGCTTGGCGGAGAAGCAGCAAATACCAATTTTAATGTCTTTGGTTTGACCCGGCCAGGGATCGAACCCGCGACCTTCCGCACTCGGGGCGAGCACGCTACCACGAGACCACCGAGGCGGTTAGTAGGAATAGATAATCAGTTATGGACAATACAGATGTCAATATTATGACACACACTTCCATCCAGATTAAGGAAGCTGATTTACTGATGTTTAGAACCTCCCAAAACTTGTCAGTTTCTATGGTCCCAAGCTATTTGCTATACTCAGTTTACACTATACCAACATGTATCATGCACAACTCAGCATGGTTTCATTCCATTCAGAAGTAAGCAGTTTGAAATTATTATTGATAGAGTTTTTGACATGACTAGTGTCCTTCCCCTGGAAAGTAAGGTAAAATAATAATATATTTGCCACTTTTATTAAAACCTTATACCCAAAAGATTATAATATCACTCAGATAGATTGATTAGTGCAAGAAAAATTTTAAACTAATTTTTTATTTCAGAAATTGATGTGATGCGACTTGAAGCCATGGATTCATTGGAAACTTTGAACATAAAGGGTAACCCACTACCAGATGATGTTAAATCACAGCTTTCAGACAGCAGACTGAATATCATCAAAAGTTAACTAGAACAAAGCATTGTAAATGTTATATCAATCAAGAAAGTATATCGTATTATTCCAAAAAACTAAAAGATATACTGTAAATTCAGAAATTATCAGTTGTTTTTATTAATGCAAAAGTGCAACAAGATCAAAATCTCACAGTAATATTCTATAACAACATGAATAGGGGCTGTATTTATTACTTTCACATTGTTGTTGCCATTGCCGTTAGTCACAATGATAAATAAATTTCTGAATTCACAGTAGCTATACAGATAAGTATTTTCTTGAACCCCTTGATATTGAGGTATGTTGTAATAGCTAAATATTTTTTAACAAGCCTTTTCAGATTGTTTTGACAAAATGTGAGTTAATCATTATATTGTTCACATATCAACTGTTTGTTGACAGATATTTTAAAAAAAAAGCTTGTATTATCCAAGAGTAATATTTAGCCTTTTTATATGGATTTATTTCTATGTTCTGATACATTTAATTTTATTTTTATGCTTTTTTTGTTTTGTTTTATAAAAATGTACATGTATGGACAATTTTTCTTTATCTTTTTGAAGTGCCTTTAGTACCTTTATGCATTCAAAACTAGGATCTTTTCCATTCAGGCCAGATAAAGATACAATACCTTGTGTTTTCCCCAGTCCTTAGCCTGAAACGAATATTTTCTGTATTCTTCTGTAGTCAATAAAAATGTTTTTATCCTGCAATATCAACATCAAAACAATTATTTTGTATAATAAAGGATTGACTGTAATTTTTTTTCAGTCTATGAAGAAATAACCTCAATCACGTGCGTAGCAGGTTATTTGAAGTGTTTATTGACAGAGGTTATTTCGAATAGACTGAAAACAAAATTAAAGTCAATCCTTATAATCTAATTCCAACAGTTGTTTTGACGTCTAAAATGTCAGTATTCCGTTTCATGACATCATGTAGTAGAAAAGAAAATTTAGTTTATGATATGATAGACGAAAAAATTTGACCAATCAAAGGACGCATTACATCCAAATATTAAATTATTTAAAAATAAATCTCATTTCTGATAACCTTTAAGAAGGCCTCATGTATGTCTAAATTTATCTGCACGTGCTCTGAAATAGTTTTCGGAAATGTCCAATTGAGGAGAAAATAAATTTTGATAGATAGCAAGGTGCAAATATGGTATAAATAATTCCAACAAAACAAGAATTTGTCAAAAAGTGATCTTTTCAAGAAACTAACAGAATTGACCAGATAGTGGGTGTGGCTTGATGCTGTATTTGTATAGTATTTGTTGTATTCGACACCTGTCATTTGTATAGTATACAATTTCAGCTTTGCTGTATTTGACACCTGTCATTTATATAGTATACAATTACAGCTTTGCTGTATTTGACACCTGTCATTTGTATAGTATACAATTACAGTTTTGCTGTATTTGACACCTGTCATTTATATAGTATACAATTTCAGCTTTGCTGTATTTGACACCTGTCATTTATATAGTATACAATTTCAGCTTTACTGTATTTGACACCTGTCATTTGTATAGTATACAATTACAGTTTTGCTTTATTAGACACCTGTTATTCATATAGTATACAATTACAGCTTTGCTGTATTCGACACCTGTCATTTGTATAGTATACAATTACAGCTTTGCTGTATTCAACACCTGTCATTTGTATAGGATACAATTACAGCTTTGCTTTATTGGACACCTGTTATTCATATAGTATACAATTACAGCTTTGCTGTATTCGACACCTGTTATTTGTATAGTATACAATTACAGTTTTGCTTTATTAGACACCTGTTATTCATATAGTATACAATTACAGCTTTGGTGTATTCGGCACCTGTCATTTGTATAGTATACAATTACAGCTTTGCTGTATTCAACACCTGTCATTTGTATAGGATACAGTTACAGCTTTGCTTTATTAGACACCTGTTATTCATATAGTATACAATTACAGCTTTGCTGTATTCGACACCTGTCATTTGTATAGTATACAATTACAGCTTTGCTGTATTCAACACCTGTTATTTGTATAGTATACAATTACAGTTTTGCTTTATTAGACACCTGTTATTCATATAGTATACAATTACAGCTTTGCTTTATTCGACACCTGTTATTTGTATAGTATACAATTACAGTTTTGCTGTATTCAACACCTGTCATTTGTATAGGATACAATTACAGTTTTGCTTTATTAGACACCTGTTATTCATATAGTATACAATTACAGTTTTGCTGTATTTGACACCTGTCATTTGTATAGTATACAATTACAGCTTTGCTTTATTAGACACCTGTTATTCATATAGTATACAATTACAGTTTTGCTGTATTCAACACCTGTCATTTGTATAGGATACAATTACAGTTTTGCTTTATTAGACACCTGTTATTTGTATAGTATACAATTACAGTTTTGCTGTATTTGACACCTGTCATTTGTATAGTATACAATTACAGTTTTGCTTTATTAGACACCTGTTATTTGTATAGTATACAATTACAGTTTTGCTTTATTAGACACCTGTTATTCATATAGTATACAATTACAGCTTTGCTGTATTCCACACCTATCATTTGTATAGTATACAATTTCAGCTTTGCTGTATTTGACACCCGTCATTTGTATAGTATACAATTACAGCTTTGCTGTATTTGACACCTGTCATTTGTATAGTATACAATTACAGTTTTGCTTTATTAGACACCTGTTATTCATATAGTATACAATTACAGCTTTGCTGTATTCCACACCTATCATTTGTATAGTATACAATTTCAGCTTTGCTGTATTTGACACCTGTCATTTGTATAGTATACAATTTCAGCTTTGCTGTATTTGACACCTGTTATTTGTATAGTATATAATTACACCTTTGCTGTATTCGACACATGTTATTTGTATAGTATATAATTACAGCTTTGCTGTATTCGACACATGTTATTTGTATAGTATATAATTACACCTTTGCTGTATTCGACACCTGTTATTTGTATAGTATACAATTACAGCTTTGCTGTATTTGACACCTGTTATTTGTATAGTATATAATTACAGCTTTGCTGTATTCATCACCTGTTATTTGTCTGTTGTAATGCCAATTGCAGGATAAAAGATATTATTTGATTCTCAGACCATTATAAACTGTCAATCTATTTTCTCAACATTTGTCTGAATATATGAGCAGAAATCATGAAGTATCTAATCATGGGGAAAATCTGGATGAAGATCATCTGAAAACCTATGAATAATTTTACTTTGTCCTAAAAATTTTTGCAACTGTGATAAAACTTTACGATTGTTTTACTAGTATATAGTAATATTTTGTAGGTGTTTAAGTTGTTGAAAACCTCCATTGTATTTTTTAGTACATTATTTTTTTAAAACGTACATAAATGTAAGCTAAATCTAATGTTTTAATAAATGTAATAGCCTGGTAAGCTCTCTTTCATTTCTTCTCAGAATTTAGGATGGTGAAAAAATTTGTTATAAAGGAAAGTTTTGTAAAATTTTATAGATAGACAGATGTTTCAAAATTATTTGTTTCTTTGTGATATGAAACAAAACTTTAGTCATTAAACAGAATCTGTTGTTTTCTTATGTGGAAAAGCTGCTCATGCATGAATTACTGTGAAAATTGTCATTTGATATGTCAATGTCGAAACCAGAAGGTATCATTGTAAAGACATGGTATATGTTTCTAAAAAAAATGATTATTTACAGTGCAGGTATTTATTGGTTATTGATCTTGTTTTTTACTAAAATATGAATTTTTGTTGCAGATTTAAAAAAAATTATATTTACCCCGGTAATTAAAGGATAAATTTGTTTAAGATAGAAGAAAAATGTATTTATATTCTCCATATTTCAGAAAGATTTTATCTAGTGAGATGATAGGAAATGAAAAAGAAAACGGGTCGATTGTTCTAATATTGTTACAAGTACAATTTGTTTTAAATTTACTTTTTTTCTTTATGACACTCATTCAGGTGATTGACTACATTTAGAAATATTTGGGATTATTAATAACTAAAAAGAATGGGCATTGATACTTTGTGAATACTTAGTTTTTTACTTGGTATCTTTTTGATTATGTTAAAACCAAAAGATATTATACTGGTACATCTAACTTTGTTTTTTAAACCTTTCAACAAAACATTTTTACAAGAAGAAATCAACATTAGATTGTTGATAGTTATTAAATGTTTTCGAAACTGTGCATAGTACCGGGGTAAATACAATTTTTACCTTGATTTGAATTTGACTAGAACATAATTTCAGTTTTAATATTTTGAAGTAGAATGATAGTTTTGAAAATAACTATAGCATAATGATTGAGGTGTTAAGAAGCAATAAATCTTTAATTAGTATTTTTCTAGTGGTCATTCATCAATATATTCTGAAAAAAATACAATATGTTCTTCTAATATACATACTTTGCATAAAAAAGTTTTTTCCTTGATGCAATGATTTTTGTCTCACCTGCGTTGAAAAGTCGGGAAAGGCGAGATATAGGTATGATGTGGCAGCGCCAGCGTAAACTTTTTTAAAACCTTAATAACTTTGCACATATAATATCTACATTTAAGATCTTTGGTCTACAGATACATCATGATATAAACTTTACTGTAGTATACTTATCTTGTAACCTTGACATTGTATCCATGGTTCATTTACTTCATAAACATTGTAAATAATTGCGTCCAAGTTTCGTGATTAAGTCATTCTGACACATGTCTCTAGACCTTGACCTCAATTTCATGCTTGAGTGACTTTTGTCACATTTTTCTGATTGTTCATTTCTCAGCAACTATAATACCTAGACCCACTATGTTTGGTCTATTGGTAGTTTTTGCTGGGTACATGCCAGTCTGATACCTGTCTCCAGTCCTTGACCTCAGATCAATCTTGAGTGACTTGCATAACATTTTAAGCTCACCTGGCCTATTGCTATCACTTGGCATCTGTCGTCCAGCGTAAACTCTTCCTTTAAATATCTTCTGCTCTGAAACCACTAGGCTAATTGGGACCTAACTTTGGTGGAATGGTCCCTACCAAATTTGTGTCATGCATCCCCGACTTCCAACAGACGACTCCTGTTACTAAAATAGAAAAAAGGGTGGATGAATTTCAAAAATCTTCTATGAAACTGCATGGCCAATTGGAACCAGACAGATGGCCGCCACAGTCGAACTTAGTTTAACATACGGCACTATGGGAAATTCATTTAAAAATCTTCTTGTCTGAAACCACTGAGCCAATTAGAACTAGACTTGGTTCCAATAGTCCTTAGATGGTCCTCTTTCAGAAATATGTCCGATGACCCAGACTGTCAACCAAAATGGCTGCCACAGCCAAACTTAGTTTAACAGAGTGCCCTATGGGAAAATTCATTTAAAAATCTTCTTGTTTGAAGCCGCTTTACCAATTGGAACTAAACTTGGCAGCAATAGTCCTTACATGGTCCTCTTTCAGAAATATGTCTGATGACCCAGACTGTCAACCAAGATGGCTACCACAGTCGAACTTAGTTTAAAATAGGACCCTATGGGAAAATTCATTTAGCTATGGTCCTAATATATAGTTCTCTTTCAAAATTGTGTACAATGACCCGGAATGTCAACCAAGTTATCCGCCACAGCCGAACTTAGTTTAACATAGGACCCTATGGGAAACTTCATTTAAAAATCTTCTGGTCTGAAACCACTGAACCATTTGGAACTAAAGTTGGCAGCAATAGTCCTTACATGGTCCTTTTTCGGATTTTGTCTAATGACCTGGACTGTCAACCAAGATGGCCACCACAGCCAAACTTAGTTTACTATTGAACCCTATGGGAAAATTCATTTAAAACCTTCTTATCTGAAAATCCTGAGCCAATTGGAACCAAAGTTGGCAGCAATGGTCCTTAGGTGGCCATCTTTCAGAATTATATCTGATGACCAGGATGGCCACCACAGCAAAACTTAGTTTGAAATATTTTACTTATCTTGTCTGAAACAACTGAGTCAATTGGACCTAAAGTTGGCAGCAATAGCTCTTACATGGTCCTCTTTCAGAAATGTGTCCAATGACCAAGACTGTCAACAAAGATGGCTGCCACAACCACAATTTGTTTAACATAGGACCCAATGGGAAATTTGTTTAAAAGTCTTCTTGTCTGAAATCACTAGCACTTAGATTTATAGTCATGCTTAAGGTGGACAAGTTAAATTCAGGTGAGTGATACAGGCTCTTATGAGCCTCTGGTTGTGATTCAGTCCAATTCTCAGCACTTTTAGTATCTTACCCTAACATATGTGGTCAATAGATACTCTCAATCAACCATGACCTAAATTTCATGCTAGATTGACTTGTGATTTTGAGATAAGTACATTTCTCGGTGAACATTTTTACTTAGACCCATCATATTTGGTCTATAGTTCTTGTTTGGTACATTCCAGTCTTGACACCTGTCACCTGACCGTGACCTCAATTTCATGCTTGAGTGACTCTCATTACATTTTCACAGATAAGTCCATTTCTCAACAAATGTTATAAGGAGACCCACCATTTTTAGTGTATAGATACTTTTTGCTGGGTACATACCAATCTGAGACCTGTCAGCTGACCTTGGGCACAATTTTAGGCTTGAGTGACATATATAAGATTTTTCAGACAATTTTCACCTGATAGTAACTATTTCTACAATGCATTTTCCTCAGAGTTACAATGTTGGGTATATTATAATCTTTAATTTGTGTCAATATGCATACTCAGATGAGATATTTAGTGTGTCCACTCTTGTTCTGCGTTTTATCCTATTGTGAGTGTTGCCAAAACCATTTCATAATTAAGTATTACCTAACAGTTCTTTACTTTTTGCATTTTTTTTAACATGAATCTCTTTTGTAAAGTAAGAAACCCATGCATGCAATACTTTACTTTGCTGTTTAAGCTGTCTTTGTTGTTCATATATTTTTGTTTTCTAACCAACTATCAAGCAATCAAGGATACTGGTGGAAGTCATAGTTCCTCAATTTAATGGTCAAGAAACTAATTCAGCTGTTGTTATAAGCCATACACTTTCCCATTTGGTTTAGATTTATTGGGGTTGATTACCACTTTCAATTGACTATATCATAATGAAAGTTTTATAAGTGGAGGAAGCAATTGCTAGTTGTAATGATCATAAATCAGGAAAATATGATACAATTAACAAACTTTTTACAAGTTGAAGATGTAACAAAATACTGCTGGTATTTTAGGAAGTTGTTAAGATTCCTACCTTTTGTAAATGGGAAACACTGAAGACAGATAATATAAAAATTTGCAAACCCTCTTCAAAGTGATTTCAGTGACAAAATATTATTTCCTTGTAAAGTGTTCTGAATTTATGAGGAAAATGTTTGACAGCAAAAAAATAATATACTACAGTTGAAAAGTTATTCTGTTAATCCAACTTTTTTTCCTACATCTCCACAAAATGCAAGAAACTCAATTGAGTAGAACATATTTAAAATGTTACACAAGTTTGAAAGTTATTTATAATACTATTATTTGTAAAATTCTGTTGAAGCTTTTGTCATAAAGTTTGTAATAAAAGTGTTTTATGTTTCAGGACTTTATTTTTTTGGATTTGTTTCAGGGATCATTTATTGTTTATACTTACACTTGGTTCTTCCTGATTCTTCCACTTTTAATTCCTTATATAAATATACTAATTAGGGTATGTTGTGATAGTATGTATGGTTTATTTCTGATAAAGTTTACCTGCAATTTACCAGTAATACTAGATAATTATAAGTCTTCAAGTGTTAAATCTCTTTAAATTAAATGAAAATTTTGCCATTTTAGAGATGGATTTTGACTCTATGTCATATTTTGAACTAAATTTGAAAATACAAATAATCATATGGGGTTCACAGTTTAATATGAAATGGGTGAATAATTACTTGCTGAAATGAATTATTTACTTAAAATTCTTATAAAGAACATATTATATTTGACTTCTACATCTAGATGTAATTTAAGAGCTTATTTATGGAACAAGGACCCATGGACTTAAATATAACATAATGGAATTGCCTCTCAGAAATTTGAATATTAATATAGCCCTGAATCTTAATATTTCATTAGAGGAGGTAAATATCTGTGTATGCAATATTTTGGGCTTGTTAAGGTCGAAATTTACTAAATTTAAAATAAATAGACACTTTCTAACTTACAAATCATTAAACTCAAGTATGGCAAATACACAAGTTTAACTACTATAGTTCATACAGAACAAGTTAGGCAAGGACAGTTTGGTTTTAGGAGGTCATATAACTGTGTTTGCATATTAATTATGGTGCTGTCATTTCAAGTAACTGATATGGGCAACTTCTTGTATTTTTAATATCCCTAGCTTAGTGAAGTGGAGGTATATAGTGGAATCACCATATTAAGCCATCACAGGTCCTCCAATCCATTGCCATTGTGACCTTCTACAAAATGTATTTTGTTTTTCTATTGATTTTTGGGTTCACATAGACAAACATGGTAATACATTTCTTGATATTATTATAGTCATAGCGAGAGATAAATCTTTTTGTTGAAGAAGACAAATTATTATGACTCTCCCATCATATAGGTATTTACAAAATATGAAATAAAGTCTATAGCTGACTGTCCCACCATACAGGTATTAAATGAAATTTTAGTCGTTTAATAGAACAGACTATAGTATTACATGGCCAATGGTTCCTTTGAAGTTTTTGTTTATGCAAAAATTTGTTAATTGGGGTAAATAAAAGTGGGAGAATCAGGATTAAACCCTTACACTTCATGCTAAAAATAAATTAAAAGCCTTGTATTCCACAAGACAAAAAACTAAAATGTAATTACATTTTGAGGAAAAAAAAACATCATTTTAATATTAACATCACTACTACTAAGCTCAAGGTTGCAGTTACAAAAAAAATTATGGTTTTTTATGACACCCAAAAGTTTACATCTGATTAGAATCAAACTAGACAATATCGATAAGAAAAAGAGCACTGTTGCTTTATAGTTTGCTATAAGGTTTGCACCACTAGCGTTGCTGGAATATTGTATATAGATAACTCAACAATGTTAGGCCCAACTGCAAAGGTTAATACGATTATAAATACATATCATAAGATCATTATTGGTTTTTAGTTCATTGTGTCTGGGGTCATGGTCAACAGCAGCTACACGAAAGGCTTCTAGTAGAAAACAGCAATACAGGGTACACAATTCCAATCGAACATCAACAGTCAGTTAGTCAGTCTGACTTGGGGCATACACTTAACATTGGTTGAGTTAAACCTGTTTTAATAGTGTCAAAACCTACTCCTTATCTACCACGACGCTCTGCTGTATAATGAATATTCCAAGAAATTTCCCATAGGATGCAATCACAGGCATATATCCTTCTCATATATATGGTATTTTTTTTTATACAGAAACAAGTGCCGTGTATGGGCGGCGGGCCATTCGGGAAAATATTATAAAAATGTGCTTAAAAGATAAAATGTACTTCAAAGAACAACAAAAATAAAAAAAAACAAAATTGTTAGTTGAAAGATAAATACAAACTGTAATATAAAACGAAAAAAAGACATCAATGTTCAAAAGACAATTTGTCAGAAAAGACAGTTTGTCAGAAAGGACAATAATAAAAAGGGAAAAAGACATCAATTTCCAAAAGACAGTTTGTCAGAAACGCTAGAGGGCGTCGTGATTTGCGTCTCAGTTTACTTGAAAATAAATATTCTGGCCTCAAACTGCGGAATATTTTTGTAATGACCTACGCTTAAACTCGAACTATGCCAAAAAACTCATTTGTTGTAAATTTAAAAAAAAAAACTATGAAAAAACTACTGGCTGAGTACCTATCTCGCCACTTGCCATTTCTACAAAAAGATTTCGGCAATTATAAAGAAAGCTCTTGTTCCCTGTGAAGTTTAATATGTGTTGTTTTCAAACAATGAATCAAATTTTAACTGTCACTTCCAACTCTTCATAGAGATATAGGATAACCAATCAGGAAACTAGCACTGCCCTGAAAGGGACTAATACACCCAGCAGCAACATGTCTGTTTTAAAGCCTACACACAACTGAAGATCAAACCATCGTATTTTTCCAAGTACTCACCCAAACAGGCAATCCTGACAATATGCACATCTTAATAATGTAATCTAACACTCCATAGAGTTTCATGAGAATCCTGCGAGTACTGTAGGGGGAGCTGCGGACAATGTCAGTTTGGATCGACAACAACATTTGCTTAAGTTCACATCATCATATTTTTCAAAGTACTCGCTCAAACAGAAAATCCTGATAATATGCACATCTCCATAATGTGATCTAACATCTCATAAAGTTTCGTGAGAATCATGCAAGTAATTTAAGAGGAGTTGCGGACAACACGTGGAAAGAAGATTTGTTAAAAATGCCTAAGACCAAACAGCCATATCTTTTACATTTCTTGCCCAAACAGAAATTCATGACAATATGCACATATCCATGGAGTGATCTAACTCTCCAGAAAGTTTCATGAGAATCTTGCAAGAAATGTATCTTGCAAGAAATGTAGGATGAGTTGAGGACAACGTTATTTCGGACAGACATATAGACAGACTGAAACCTATATACCCCCACCTCAGGACCAAATGGTCGTCCCCTAATTCCAAAAATGTAATGTGCAAATGGCCCAATTACGTTCAACAATTTTAAGTCCTTTTATGATTACAGAACAATCTATTTTAAATTATATAGAAAGCATGCTGTCACCCAATCAAATCGAATTGTTGAATCGCAACGCCATCTTTCTTGTGACATCAATTCCTCATTCAGTTTTGGGTATAGCATTTTAATTCCTTCACGGTAGTTTTGTATATATCCTGTAGATGCGCAATAAGGTTTTAACATTTTTGATTTCGCTCAACGGGTGAAATGTGGGAATTATCATAATATGCTTGTGATATCAACTCCTCATTCATTATTGATGCAATGCTTCTACATTCATTATAGAATGATTGTACATGTGATGTAGATGCACAATAAGGTTTTAACATTTTGATTTCTTTCGTGGAGCGAAATTTGGGACCGAAAATGAGCGAATTTTCAAAATATGCTTAAAACATTAATTTCTAAGGCATTTTTTTATGCTAGGCTTCTGGTTTCTTCATAGGTAGATTGTCCATGATGGACAGATGCCAAAAAAGATGCTCAACACACAATTTTAGACCAATGGCATATAGGAATTATTATAGTTATCAAAATATGCTGTTGATTTTTTTCCATTTAAAGCAAAAATGTAAATACATTTTCTGACCTCATCAAATCTACCAGCACCCCACGCCCCCTCCCCTCAAATTCAAATGGTCACTCCCTTATTTGGTTATGTGGGATGGACTGAAATGGTTTTTGCTTAAAAAAATGAAAACAGCGTAATGCAGACGTGGCACTGGCTTCTGCGGAATTCCTTTTGAATTTGTTATTTAAAAAGTGGAATCAAGCATGACAGCAATAGTCCTTTCGTGGTTCTCTTTCAGAGTTGTACCCGATGACCCAGTCAGCAAACCAAAATGGCGGCCATAGCTAAACTTCGTTTAACATATGAGCCTATGGGAAAATACACATTATTTCTTGTCGGAAATCAAGCAGTCAGATGCATAAAACATAGTCATAAAGATCTTCTTGTCTGACACAAGCGGCCAGTTTAGGGTCTTTTGTTTGAGCGGCCGCGGCTGTAGCGGCCATCTTGGTTGGAAGTCCAAATCATACAATTCTGAAAGAGGACCACTTAAGGATCATTGCTGCAAAGTTTGGTTCCAATTTGTTTAGTAGTTTCAGAGAAGTTGGTTGGTTGACGGCATCATCGGATATAATTCTGAAATAAGACACCTTAAGGATGATTGTGGCCAATCTTGGTGTTTCAGAGAAGATTTTTTAAAAGTTTACGACGGCGACGGACTCCAAGTGATGACAAAAGCTGACATGGACCTTCGGTCTTGGTGAGCCAAAAAGCCAATACTCTATAATTAGGAACATACAATGTAGCTAGAAAAAATTATGATAGCAGGATCAAAATGGGCTTGTTTTTCCTTATAAAACTGGTTAAGGTTCCCTTAGCTACTGGTCAGGTGGTATTCTAACCTTAGCGACAGGAATACCACATGGGAGAATACCACCCTCTTACCACCATCCGTACCGGATATGAGATTTACCCTCTCTGTATGCGGAGATAATTAACATTCAGTTAAATATAACACATACTGCCTTCAGTTGAGGGTGTATGGCAGAATAACACACTCAAAACAAAATAACACCTCGACTACGTCTAGGGCGATATTTTGCCTTCGTGTGGTTTTATGGCATACCACCATCAACTGAAGACAGTGTTATTTTGTCATAATCTCTCTTCCATACATGTCTTACTGTAAGTGTTATTCAATCATTTTAATCAGAATGTAAGGAGTGAGAAAGTTTTATATGTATTTTATTAGAAGTGTGTGTGTTAGGATAACAAATTTGTTATGCCCGAAAGGGCCCTGTGATTAGGAAATAAAGAATTTGAATTTGAATATAATACCGATTTTGATGCACAGAATGTGTAGATTATATCGATTACTACTCAATGATCAGTTGTGTTCAAGGCCTTAAATGTCGAAAGCCGAAGCAATAGCACAACAGGTCGAAGAGTGAATTAAAATTATCAAAAGGGTATAGCCAAAACTAAAAACAAAGCTAGCTATGCACGAAATGTATACTCATTATAGTTTTCAGCTTACAAATAAAGATTTATTCTAATAAAGTTTGAAACTGTCTGCGGAAAAGGTTCGTTAACTGTAACCTTCATGGTAATATTGGGTAAGGCGTTGTTACCAATTTTTCGGTTTTTTTTTTTTTTTTTTTTTTTTTTTTGGTTTCCTTAAGATCTATGTTCGATGTTAGTTGGATTGCAAAAAAATTGATATAACTTCCCCTTAATCACCTAAGTACTGTTTATATTACTTGGATTCAGCAAATCCTCGTGCCGAACCCAAATTTTATTTGAGATTGGCGATAAAAAGTCCGGAAAAGGCCGTGAGTAACATTCAGTTTCTCCGAAAGGTAAGAATACCCTTATGACCACTTGTAATATTACAAATGAAAGAATATGTACAATCAGTTACATGCAATCCATTTCAAGTTTAAGGAATTGGTATGTTGATATTTTAAGAAAAACACATGTACTTGTCGTTTAACTGGTGGAAGGACTCGGAGAATTTTAGAATACCTACAGATTCAAAGAATTCTTTGTATTTCAGTCATCCAAACCAGCTAATAAAACCGTTTGGTGGGAAATAAGGGCGAAAAGGTAGGCATTTTGTTAAAATTTAATCATTTTACAGCAGAAATGAGCCAAAAAAGCAGACTGGATGAAAAAAATTCTGACGATTTGAAATTTGGCTCTCTCGGAAGTGATACCCCCCTTGTATAATGATATAGCACATCGGAGCCGCCCCAGTCTAGAATGCTCTATGTTGTTCAGCAATAATGCATGATCATGTGGGAACCCGAACAAAATCGGAAATCAGTGTGGTCCTTAGTAATTTCTTGAACCAATAAGATAGTGAAGGTCAACTTAATGAAATTTATAACGAGCTATTAAGATAATAAACGAAAAAGAGAAGTATATAATGGGATGACAAAACATTATTTAACAGTCATGCTCTTGAAATTTGAATTATTACATAATATCTGTAGACATATTAGCATGTCACAAAACCTCGCCCCTTTACCAACTTGTTATGCATCTTTTCAAACGAAGGTAGTCAGCGTACGCACCACTATGAAACTCCGTCATCTTTTAATAATTCTCCTGTTATTTGTCTGCACTGAAAGTATAAAACTGAACGGGAATGGTTATGAAAATGTAGTTGTATATATTGGAGACAATGTTCCAGAGAATGCCACTTCAGTCAACAAAATTAAGGTTAGTTTTGTACCACAAAAAAAAAAGTAATGTTTACTTGCTTTGTGTATAGAATTCCAAAACTGCATGGGTTACATTCTCATTTACATGTACTTTAAATATTATTTCAACAACAATGTCTTTGTAATGTTGTAAACAAAATCTTTCACTCTAACAAAACATCACGTTGTAGAACGTTACTACCTTGGGAATACAATAAGGTTCCTCCACTGAATATTTGCTGAAAATTTACCAGATGGTCAATTTTTATGTATACGCAATATGTAAAATAAAACATAACTTCGTGACTTAGTTTTTAAGATAATCAACACTGATTTTGGTATATTTGAGCCCAAAACCCTAAATTTTTCATTTTTCAAGAATGTCACAAAAAAGTCTCTAACGTTTTAACGAAAAAAGATAACTTTACCGGGTCTTTTGTAAAATATCCCTAACTACATAGACATTGTCTTCTAATAAATAACTGATGAAAATATTGATAAAATTATTAGGAAATTATGCAAATTTAAGTCAAATAAGGAATATTGATAATAATTTTGTAACTTTAGATGCACGTAGAAAACAACCCTCCACTGATTTTTTTTAAAATTTTAGTATACTTAACTTTAAGTAATGAGCTTCTGTTTGCAAAAAAAAAATGTTGGGGTTCATGTGCTTATTGCAGAGGTATTTTAGAAAAACCCCAAATTTAAGAATGGTATAAAAGTTTTTCTTGAAGGATGTTATGATGTCACAATGTGTATTTTTGCGAGGTCATTATCTCCCCCTGCTACTGTATCGTATTCTCTTGATGTAAATTGCTTTGAGTTGACATACTGAAAATCCTGTTTGATGGACCAAAATAAAAGTTGTTTGAACCGAACGTGCAGGAGTTCTAATTTTCTTCTTCTTTTTTTTTTATTTGACGTAGGAATTGCTTACTGAAGCGTCATTAAAGTTGTATATTGCATCAAGATATCATGTCTATCTGAAGACTATAACAATCCGCATCCCTCCTAAATGGACTCCCGAAAATCATTACAAGTCTGTAAGCGGATCAGCTGGTGAAAATTCCCATATCATAATTGATGAACCAAATCCCTTAGTTGGCAATAAGCCGTATACGTTTGGTCAGACAAGTTGTGGAAAGGAGGCTCTGTATATGCATCTTACCCCGGAGGTAATAAACCAAGGAAATACAGGAAATTTTGGAAATTTAGGTTAGTAATAATTTACCAAATACGTTTCGACTAAGAGATATCCTCGTTTTGATTTAATGATTTATAGGTCGAGTATGAAATATATTTTTTATAATTACAAATTAAAATTCGTAACACTTTTTTTAAAAGCGATCCAAAATTCAAATATTGACTTTGGAATTAATGTAGTCACATTTTGACTTAGTAGATTTGCCTTGGTGATTTCACTTCGAACTTGACCTTATGGTTCCTGACTAGACTACCTTCTAGCTCACTTGGACATGAGCTATTGCCATTTCTTGGAGTAATTCGTCCATTTGCAAATTTTACACTATAATCCTCATGTATGAAACCGCTAAACCAATGTCATCCAAATATGGCAAAATGGTCCTTAAAGGGACCTCTGTCAGAAATATACTCGTTGCTATCGAATTATTTAGGTCAATTTGACACTCCAATAAAATTTCAATAATGAATATTAAAACACAATTAATTTTAATAAAACATTTCTTGTTAGTGTATTGTTTTAAAAGTTTTTGTGTTTATTTGAGAACTTTGCATTCTTCCTGGAATTTTAACACTAGTTTTATTTTTGGTCTGACTTTCAGTATTTAATTTTTTTATGGCTCTAGGCCGGACTAATTCATATATGCAATCTCCACATTCTTTTATTTATATTATAAATTTTTGTTCTTTCATATTAGGTGCAGTGTTTACTCATGAGTGGGGACATTTTAGATGGGGTCTCTTTGATGAGTACCCTTCAGTAGAAGACTCCTTTGGTAACCCAATTCAATTTTATTTGCACAAAGGGAAATGGGAGCCCGTTAGGTATGTTGCTTAAACCATTGATTTTGTCTGGAAATATTGACTTGCTTTTTTATGAATGTGTTTTGAATGATTATTGAAAAGATGTCTGTAGCCCCCTATACAAAAAAAATACAATGTAATGAAATTTTAAAAAAAAAATCATAAAAAGCCCCACTTTTGATACAAAAATTGTATTTCTAACTTACATTTATTTAGATGTACCCTGCAGGTGGAAGGAGAAAACAGGAAACGTCATAGTTCTCAGAAATGTAAATTGGACAGTAAAGGAAAGCCAGAGAGGGACTGTAAATTCTATCCATATAAATACAACAAAGCAACAGCGTCCCTAATGAGCCATTCCTTTATTTCATGGGTACTACTAATTGATTAGATATATAACTTACTATTATTCTGTTTGTATATTCTTTAAATTTAACATCTGTTAGTCGTCTTTTTGGAAGGAAAACCATGAAAAATCAAAATATGCCTTTCATTAGTCAACTTGAAATCAAAAAGTCTTATGTGCTCACAACAAGAGTCATAATATTTGGAATTTGAAAATCTGTTTCTTTTCTTTTTAAGGTACACCAGTTCTGTGACAGTGGTGATGTTGGAATATCACGACAACACAATCGTGTTGCTCCCAATCTTCAAAACTTCCGCTGTAATGGTAGAAGTGCATGGGAGGTAATGAGGGAACATCCCGATTTCAAAAGTAAATATACATGTACCACATCTTATATTAATATTAGTTTTTCGTCCAAAATAGCTCCAGTTGAGTTAATTCAAAATCAAGTTCGTCGTCTTTCGTTTTTAACAGTCTTATCTGATTTTTGAAATGCAAAAGACTTTGAACGATTGTTTTCTTAACGTACAGTGGCGAAAATTTTATACTTATTCAGAACGAGAACAAATGTATCGGTAGATCAGTAAGTTAGGTATCTGAGAGGGTCTACCAGGAGTAAGGACGGAGAAAAGTTCACATCGTGAGTCTCTCTTAACAAGATGCATCGGCATTCAGGTTCCCATTTTAAGCGCCCTTGGATGCGTGTTTATACACTTTACATGCCAAACATCAGACATAAATAGTTCTAATATAGGATGGGGAGATATTCAGGCACCTCATTTCTTAATAAAAAATCGTTTTCATTTACCCTTGTTACCCTTGGGTTGAAAATACAAATGTTTACCTTATTCTATATAGTTATAGATAATGAATTAACGTATATATTACTCAAACAGAGGTTAGTAACCCAATATCCTCACTTGTAACATGTAACGGAGGAATACCCTTCTGAGGCAACTGATGGTACCCCGGTATTTTTATAGGAGCTCCCGTTGCAAGTGCTTCAGTTCTTGTGATTTGTGTGTTTGTTTCTGTGTTTGTTGTCTGTTTTTGCAGTGTTTTTTTTCTCGAATTCTCCATGTACAACTTGTCCAATATCGTATCGCTTCGGTATTCTCTTTCCGATATTTAGGAAATATATGACATCAATGTAATTACTCATTAGAAGAATAGTACAAAATATTAGCTGCAACAGTTTTCAGAAATGCTGATAACACATTAGACTAGTTGGATGATGCCGATACTATTTGAAGATATACATGTACAGATAATATGTTAATGTAGAATGTTCAAATATGATATTAAAAGACATAAATACAATATTCAATGCATCTCCCACTGCCAGCTCCAAGATTGCAAATACTAATATTCAAAGTATATGTATGCCTATGGCAAATGTGTCAAATATCTTACGACTCTTAAGTGTTTGGCATAATAATATTAGTTAATAATCAATCAAGATGTCTACTGCACATTGGCGTTAAGTAAAATTTTCCAACACTAACCATTCTACTAATACTAATAGATACCTACACCAACAAATTGCAATCAAACTATATATGAGCGTTTGTGTTATTATTACAAAACTATCAATCCATTAATGTTTAAGCTATATTTTATTCAAATATGGATTTTTTGTTGTTGTGTGGGAACCTTAGTTACTTTCATACATGCAGCTTTAGTTCATGAATAACACTGGAAACTGTTGGTCGTTAGAAGACCAACCAGTCTCTAGTCCTGTGAGAGGTTTTACCCTCTTTGGCTCAATTGGCTGTATCGTTGCAATTTCGCTGGTGGTGGTGGAATCTGATTTATTACTGAAGTCACGATAATTATTACAAATATCTGTTATTATTGAAATGTGGGTAGTGCTAGGATACTTGTATTGACAGCATGTATCAGGGTTTCAATTTCATTCAGTTGGTGTTAATCTAGAAAAAAAACAAGAATGTATTAATTCTAACAATACGTAACTATTTTGATAACCTTTAATCAAAAAAATATTAAGAAAGCTTTCGAGTTTCATTGCTAGAGTTTAGAAAACTTAAAGATAAATTAGTACTGGGATATGTAGTTAATTCGCCGGAACTTTATATAGATACTGTTCCTGGATCACCTAATGTGAACACGACACCCAGTTTTGTATATATTCAGCCAAACAACGTGGAAAAAATATGCCTGGTCATTGATGTATCCGGAAGTATGTCGGTATGTAAATTTATATAAAAATAAATCGTATTCACACTTCGAATATTTTCAAAATATTGTACATCTTAATATGTTTGAATGATAGATATCTGTATCTATTAGGTAACTGTAAATAATTCCTATTATACCAAACGGCGTCTTTCAAAAATGAGCCAATTTCACAAAATTTGGTTAAAAAATATACTATCATAGTTTTCTTCCAAAGTTCTATTTGTTACTATGGATCCATGAAGGACTTAATTGTGAAATTTGACGTTCATTAATAACCTGCATGCCAATTAGAACAGAAGGTCAATGACAAGGAAACCACGTTCAAACCAGTCCTCTCGCTTTGATGACTGGTAGATTTTCGTGACACACAGTCTGACCAATTTAAAAACTGCATGCGATCCAGTCTGATATATAGGTAGCAATTGTGCTGCAAAAACAAAGCATTACCAAAAATCAAATTCACTTAAAAAGGACATCATTGAAAAAGCTACAATTTCCTTGTGTTGAAATGAACGTGTCTGATTTATGTTCTAGACTATTGAATTTGTTAAATCTATCGAAACTTTTGTTGTATTTTTAGAGCTTAATTGGCCCGGCTAGAAATGCAGCAATAAGTTTGATCAAGTTAATAATACCACATGGTAGTTATGTTTCAATTGTGACATTTTCAAATTCAGCAATTCTACGGAAACCGTTGACAAAAATTAATTCAGAAAAAGACCGAGATGACTTGATTAACGCACTTCCAACAACTGTTGGCGGAGGGACAGGGATTGGAGCAGGTTTACTTAAGGCTTTGGAGGTAATTTGAATGAAACACAAACGATTTTATATTAAGTCAATTTTGTGCAATATTTTAGGGAATGCGAAAAACGAAAGGTTCATCTATTGACCTGTTGCATTCATTTCATGTTATTGCATTTTTAATAAAGAAAAAAAGGACAAATATACCTAAGGAGCAATCAAAAAACGTAATCCATTGGACAGACAAACCCTGGAAAACAAATGAATAACCACAAGCACAACAAATAAACACAGAAAACTAAAAAAACAATGAACAACACGAACTCCTATTAAAACCAGGAGTGAACCCAGGTGCTCCGGAAGGGTAAGCAATGAAAATTTACAAAGACATTCATAAATGTATTAATTGATAAAAATAGTAGAAACCACGATGAAATGCGTAATAATGAGAAAATATCCCATAGAATCGGACATGGGAAAATTATTAAATCTGTGAGTTTTACCAATTAAAATTGTTTTTTTTGCCAAATAATTCTTTCTATCAGAGGTATTAAAAAAAGAAACTTATAAATTCATCTTATTTCCTAGAATTCAAAATTTTGTGTTTTATGTGAATGAGTTTGAACTATTAATTTAAGTATCCGATAAAAAAATATTATTACTCGAAAAGACTATAACCACAAATTTTGGTATTGAAAAACTACTAAACTTTACTTAACCACGAAAAAATAGGTAAATCATTAGTACCCCAAGTGTTTTATGTTGTAGGGATTTACAGTTGCCAATTCTCCATTAGAGGGAAGCATTATTTATCTTACATCCGACGGCGGAGAAAACGTTGAACCTTATATAAAAGATGTTCTTCCAACCATTGTCAATAGTGGAGTAATTGTCCATACACTTGCTATGGGAAGAAGTGCAGATAAGAAGTTAAAAGAAATATCTGACGCTACAGGCGGTTCTAGCTACTTTTATTCCACCGACTCTAAGAACTCTACGGGACTAATAGATGCTTTATCAGAACCATTTTTAAGCAGTGCAGGAAATAGAATAATCAAGGTCAGAAGGAAATCTTTGTAAAAAATATTACCATATTAAACATAAATAGTAAAAACTTGCAGAATTTAAAAATATGTTGCTTCTGTCGAAAAGTTTAAGAGAGTAATAGACAAACAAACCGAATGCTTAGTAAAATATACATTAGCTTAAATTATTGACAACATTTTGAAAGGCATTTGTTTGGTTTAAATCTTTAGTTGGTTGTTAGATATAGAGTAAAAAGACTAACAACAGAACTTGATTAGCGAAATAAGGTACATCACGGGGTACGGAAAATCACTATAGCCAAATTCAAGTAACGTAATCGCAATGGAGTTGAAATATAAGAAAACAATAATTTTACTCCAGTCCAACATTTCTGATAGTTGTGCATATATTCTGTATTAATTAGGTCAAAACTAAACACTTTTCAACTAACAGAAACGAAATATACGAAGACACTTTTACAATAGACAGCACAATTGGTAATGGTACAGTTATACAATATACATCAGCGGTATTAGCAGGTGTACGTGTAAATGTGACCACTCCGTCAATGGTAACCTATACGGAAACTGGTTTAGACAATAGTCAAGGAACTTTGGCAATAAAAATACCAAGCACGGCACAGGTATAATTGTTTTCAAGAGCTAATATTCTGGTTTGTTTAGACAGCAAATAAACTATGAAATATGCCCAGTGTATGGTTTCTTTCTTTAATGCATGAATACAGTGTTTTTATTCTATCATTTATTATAATTAACATTCCGTCATACAAAATCCGATGTTTCAACAGTTTATGTCTCGTACCCAAAAATTGTAAGAATCCGAAACAAAGGAGCAGATATAAAGGCTAAAATAACCAAATTAAAACAATCTAATGACAAAGTTATGCATGAGAGACACTGCTTAGTTTTTAAGAAAAACATTAACCTTGATTTCATTTAAAGACTTTAAAGTGTCATTTTCATGGTCAGAATTGAAATAGTACTAACGCAGTTCATGACAGCTATTGTGCCAAACTTAAACTGACATATTTATTAAAAAGGATTATTTGCACAATGATTTATTTGATTATTTTATAATATATAATATAATACTACTAGAAAATTTTAGACATCCAAGTGTTTGTTTAATGTAGATAAAATTTTCTTTAAGTTTTTGATTTATCAATTTATATGTACAAAAAATAACTCTTATATTGCTTAACGGAGAACAGGACAACATAAGAATCACATAAATATTTTCGTTTATCCGAAATCATTTGTTATTCAGAAGTATTTAAATTACATTACACATGCACAATGTATGACCCTATCTTGATTGTAGGTTGGGAAATATAAAATTAGTATACTGTCCTCCACTATGTCAACCGAGGGAATAATAGGAGTACAATCACAGCCCGTCAGTTTGGATATACCAGTAATTCAAATTAAGGCCTGGACCTCAAGACAAAGCATTGAATTTAGTACAACGATGAAATTCCCTGTTTATGTTTCTGTTCTGAAGGGTCAAATGCCAGTCTCTAATACAAAGGTTACTGTCATAATCGAAAACGGGGTTGGCTTGACAAGCTCTTTGAACCTAAACGATAATGCTATTGGTAGGTTTTTTCAATAGAAATGTTATGGTTTAGTTTTTTATAACGGTTTTTGGCATGAGTAACATAAATTTTAAAACTGTTTTCCTTTCATAAATGAGGGATGGCTATTTACATTGTATTTCAAAAAATGATACACATTGCACTGTATGTTCCAATACAAAAAGGAGATTATTACTGTGATATTAAAAAAAACATATCTGACTTTGCTAATGAACGCATTAGTTTGCAAATATGAAAGGAATTCCTATAACGTACAATTACCGCCATCTGCGAAACTATCGGAAAAGAACAGATTGTAGAGTTTCACTGATAATATTCCTAAAATCGCATTAACATTAACAGTATAAACGAATGGGTGCCATCTTAATTTCTTTATAACCTTGCCGGTTAAATTTGTTAGTTTGGATAAGAAGACACTGGCATCACTCACACGTATCTAAAACCTGAAATCAAGAACAACCATTACGATTAAAAAATTCCTGCAGTCATATTAATATTCAGATTTGAAGAAAAAATTTTTTTTAACGATACATTTACATGTGTATAACTATTTCGAATTTTAACTATAGGAGCGGATGTTATAGAGGGGGATGGTATATATTCCGGATATATATTGTCAAAACTAATTAAAGCTAGCGGCAGACATAGCCTCAAGGTGTTAGTGGAAGGAGAAAATTCAACCGTGGTCGTACCCGTATCAAAATCAATTGGCATTGAAGACGATGAAGGTAGAGACAGTATGCTATATTATATTTTTCGGCATTAAGAATTACAATGTTTTCCGCGAACTGCTAAAAATATCGGAGAGAAGAATTCAGAAATCCAAAATTGCTAAAAACAGTATTACAAACTTAATAATCCATAACAATCAGTGTATTTTCTCTAAGAAGGAGTAGAAATCAGATATTTTTAAAACTGAACATCTGTCAAAAAGATACCTTAGATAAAAAATAGTTATAAGATACATTATTTACCTCGTATTCTATAAACAGTAATGTGGTTATATCTCTATCCAATTCAATGTGATTCCGATTTCAACTATAACCACTATATATACCTTAAGAAAATTTTTGTTGCAGCTGAAATTCATTTTGATTGTTTTTAAAAAGGCGATGAACTTGGTGTCAAGGTTTTTAGACTGTGTATTGTTCTTGTCGATCTTTTCTTGAATGAAACTATGTTCTTTTAAGGGCTACTACAGGGCAAATAGAAGTATTACGTCTTAAAATATTAAAAAAAAACATTCAGTGGATAAACACATTCTCTAATCTTACATATTTATGAATAAAGCTTGATATTTAACAAACTTAATAATAACTCGGTAAAAATGGATTGAAGTAAACATCATACTAATTCTGTTTCATGTTTATAGTGGAAGTAGAAGAACAAACCCTACCACAGTTTGAGAGAGTGGCTATAGCGGAAGAATTTACTATTGATAATTATGATCCTTCAACTACAGCAACAGATAAAATTCCACCGTCGCCCATTCAGACTTTGTTACTAAGCGCAGTTGATAATGAAAAAAGATCCTTTACTTTAGAATGGAAGTCAGTTGGTGATGATTTCGATGAAGGCATAGGTAGGTCTTTTGTTTTAACATTGTAGTTACCCTGGTGTCTCTTTGATGAAGGCTTTGGTAGGTCTTTTGTTTTAACATTGCAGTTAACGTAGTGTCTTTTTGATGAAGGCTTTGGTAGGTCTTTTGTTTTAACATTCTAGTTAACGTGGTGTCTCTTTGTGAAGGCTTTGGTAGATCTTTTGTTTTAACATCGTAGTTAAAATGGAGTCTCTTTGACGAAGGCTTTGGTAGGTCTTTTGTTTTAACACTGTAGTTAACGTGGTGTCTCTTTGATGAAGGCATTGATAGGTCTTTTGTTTTAACATCGTAGTTACCGTGGTGTCTCTTTGTACTTAGCAAAACACTAAACGTTGCGAACCATTTTATATAAAATTGAAATGATAGTTTTGCTTCAACACGACTCTGTTAAAGCAACACAATTTATTAACCTTTTTGATGGATTAAACTATTTTAGGGTGGACTAACAAAACAAACCACTGTTTACTAGGAGGATTTGTTGATTCTAACAAAAATTACCCTGAGACTGATGTTGTTAACATGCTGGAATTTCTCATGGACATCTTTGTTGAGTTTGGAAACATGTTTTTCGGTAAAAGATCGGCATCCCAATGGGGACAAACTGTGTGCTGCTTTTGGCAGACCTGTTTTTGTTTTCGTATGAAGCTAAATTTTTACAAGGGTTAATCAATCGGAAAGAAAAGAAACTAGCCCAGTCCTTTAATTTCAGTTTCCGTTGTATATATGATGTTTTGTCACTCATTAATCCTTATTTTAAGGATAACCTACATCTCATCTATAACAGCGAGTCTGAAATTAAAGAGACCACAGACACACCAATTTCTGCTTCATATCTAGATTTGTACTTGTACATAGATAATAATGGGCGGTTGAAATCAAACGTTTATGACAAACGTGATGATTTTAATTTTCCAATTGGGAACTTTCCCTTTCTTAGCAGTAACATAAAGGTGTCCCGCCTATGGTGTGTACATTTCACAGTTGATTGGTTACTGCTGCGCATGTGATTTATACGGCGACTTTCTCGTCAGAGCTTGATTGCTGTCACATAAACTTTTAAGACAGGGTTATGTTCAGTCTATGTTAATTTCATCACTCCAAACGTTTTACGGTCATGACGAATTGATTGGCGGATACGAAATTTCTATCTCGCGTATGAGACAAGATATCTTCAGTCAGATTGCACGTCCTTCTGGAATTGACAGCCCACCGGACTTGACACCTCACCAGACTTGACACTTCACTGGCAATTTGACGGGTGTCGTTGACGGAGCAGGACATGCTTACCCTGATGTCACTCCCGGTTTTGTAATGGGAGTTCGCATTGCGAGTGCTTTAGTTTCTATACTGTCTTGTTCTAGTTTTGTTTAGTCTATTATACGCTTTTTTATTCTTTTAGTTTGTCACGTTTGTTTGTTGTCTTCCATTCTCCTGATTTTGTCTTTTCCTTGGACTTCGAATTTGTGGATTTAGCCCACTGTTTTGTCGCTTCGCTATTCTTTTGCCTATTTTTAATGTTTTTGAAGGGCTAAGGAGGACTGTTTTTACAAAAACATTAAATTTGTGGTTTATTGATAAGCTCTTATTAGCATATAACAAATAAGAGCCATAACATGTCGGTAATGTAGCGCTAGGGGCGTTTGGTAATGTTTTTTCCTGTTCGATAACTCTATACTAGCTTTCTACCCTCCTTTGTCGGAAATTTTATAGACGCAATATTAAACTATATTTCCAGCTTCTAAGTATGACATACGATTATCAACAGAATACAGTAGCTTAGTAAACTCAATTGAAGATGCTGATCTTGTTGAAAACAGTATAATTCCTAAACAGGCCGGAGAAATGGAACAATTTATCTTAACTATACCTACCACGGATGACAATATGACATATTACATAGCTATTCGGGCTATTGATAAACGTAACAACACAGGAGATGTTTCCAATATAATATCTTTATCAGTGCTTACAGATATGACCTGGACCGAGGAAAGCGATACATCTACACAAACATCAGTTCCGAACAGTGACAATCATATCTCAATTATACTTGGTGTGGTGCTTGCAATTGTTATTTCTCTGATAGTAGTAGTTCTGTCCGTGTTTCTGGTTAGGTATTGGCGTAGGGTAGACAGTTATGGAATCAAATATAAAGTTTAAAGTTTAGAAATTTTGTGCCGTTTAATATTCTTTAAACCAAAGAAAATGATGATTATTGTGTTTGGTTTACTTCATCGAAATATTATGTTGGAAATAACTTTTCAAATAACGAAATGATCAGAAATATAATTTTCACTGATTATAAATATAGAATTAAAGATGATTTCGCCTTACCTATAATTCGAATGCATGCAGTCTGTGTTTGTAATTAAATTATGCACTACAGTGTATTTAATATTAATTTGAAATAAAGGAAACCATATAAATATATATTAAGTCTTTATTATCTATAGATCACAGTTGTTGGTGGTTTTCCTAAATTTTCATTTGAATTACTGTTTTTCATTTGCAAACCATAATGTTTTTATGTATAGAAACATGACATGCATTCTTTCAAAAATACATGATGATCATAAACGGTGGAAGCGTTAAAGTTGAAGAACTGCATGAAATGTGTTACCACGAAATATATAAGGCTTTTACTATGGAAACATTAAGGCATAAAGGTTATAATTTTTAGCATTTTTTTCTCGTTCTAAGCTTTACCCTTAAATAGTTGTTGCTTTAATTGGTTTTTTTTTGGTCGTTTTTGCTATTAATTCCTTTTGTGTTATATAAGGGTTGTCAGTAAACGAAATGGCCATACAGTGCATCAAATTTATTTCGGTATTTTGTGATACGTTTTATTTATGAACTTCGGTTATATTTTGGTCTGAGCGTCATGAGACATTTCTATTATATATGTATCTAAATCTTCCAAACTCTAATTGTCTAGTGTATGGATGTCTCTGTTGTTGAACGTTCCAGATGGTATCAATACTTGGAAATACTGCTAAGTGATACTTACCTATGATATAAGGATAAAGCTGCATTGATATCCAGATGGTATCAATAGTTGGGACAAAAATATAATTATGATACATCTTTTGGTGCAATACATATGTGTATATTATAGACAAAAAAGCATAAGGAATAACCCAAAATGTAAAAAAAATAAAAGAACAGATTAGAATTGCAACTTAGATTGACACCTACGATAGTACATAATAAAATTATAAACTTTTTAGAATCTAGAATCCCAATCCGACACAGATGCCCTTTGGTACCAATATCAATTACTTCATGAATTCCTCAAAGAACAGTAAATCGTTTTGAACCTTTGCTTTACATTGTCCAGTTTTTTTTATCTTGTACAACTTGTAGCTTTGCCATCTTAAATAATGATGTTTGACAATACCGTATAGAAATTATATGCATAAATTTTAAAATTAAAGAGGAGATTAGGTCACAAGCTTTGCCATCTTAAATAATGATGTTTCTACAATAAATTACCCACTGGCTGTGGGGGTAGCAGACTAATGCTTCCCAAGGTTACAATTTTTGGAAGGCTTGAAAGAGGGAAGGGGGGTTAGAGATCAACGGAACTGGTTTAACCTCTTGACAATTTTTGTCCCAAGTCAGGAAAGTATGGTCATGACTGTCTTGTCTCGGTTACCTAATTAGTTGATACATATGTTGATATTCTGACATTATATTGTACTGCTGCACTGCACATATCTATTCAGGTATTACTCTTGGTCCTTCATGGCTTACGCCATGTGGTTTTCCATAATTGAAGACCAGGCTGTAAGCACTTGGCGTTTGTTTAGTTATACACTTGTAATTTTGTTCTTTCTTTGTAAATTCACTCTATATCTGGTTTTCCTCACATTAGATGGTTTTCACTAGATATGCCCGGCAATTTTGAATTTAGTTCCTGTCTTCAAATAATTTTTCATTTTTTTTCATTCTTTGGCCTTAAGCTTCATGACAAGAATGTGTTGTATATTATATAAATATCGACACAAGAATTAGAAAGATTAATCAAACTTTATGAATCTATAGAGGAAGGAGTGTCTCCCTTGATATCTAGATGTGTGAGAAAAAAGTAATGTTATGATCAACGTTCGATAAATATAGTCAGTGTTTGATAACTTGATGTTATTAAGATATATACATAATAGTCGTGATATTCTTTTAAATAAATCTTTATATTTAAATCACTAAGTATGATCTCATATGATAATATGGAATATTTAGTATGGACACCAGATTCCTCACTGTAGGAGTAATAAACTGTTCAAATTATCCCAGCAATGAAAAATAAATTGTTTGAGAAGGTACCATATTGTCATTATCAGGTAAGTAAATGACAATAAAATGTATTTTCATTGACGGCATATGTTGAATAAATAAGTTTTGATTCACCTATAAATAAGATGGAATTTTTCTATCAGTGGCTGCTGCATTACAGTTAAAGGTAAATATACAGTACAGTATACATGTACAGTTTTATGAAACTCAAAATAACTGATATTATTATTTAAGATATTATTTTGTATGAACTTAATTCAAGTCTTGGTTTTTTTTCAAATTTTTTTACATCAAAATATTTTTGTTGGCCCTATCAACTTTTAGATAATAATATTTAATTGCATGATGTCGTTGTCAATATTTGTAACAAAAATTACAATAGATAATAATAATAATACTATAAACTGAAAATAAAACATGCTTGCATAATTCGTTTGTTGCTCTTTCGTTTATTGAAATATTATACTCGTGTGAAACAGATGGACATCTTTACATGTATGTACAGTCGATTATAAAGCACAAATATTGGCGAAGAATATCAAAGTAATGATATAAAGTCTTTCTGTGGAAGGGTCATGATTCTCAAGACCAAAATCTGAAGACAAGGCAAATACGCGAGAACAATGTCGTGAGACTGCTGGAATCGCTTTAAGTGAGGCCGAATACCAAAATACTGGGCCAGATGATCAGAAAAAAAGTTTTATTATTTCAAAAAAAATCTAAAAATTATTACAGATTAACACAGGGCAGGATCACTACAATGAGACTCACAACAATACTGTCTATCTGTATTTTGTTATGCTCTGAATTTAAGAACCTACACGCTGCGCAGGGTAAGAACGTATTTAACTAATTAAAATGTTACATTCGTGATATCAGCATTTGAGTTAAATTCATAAACATTTTTCAAATTAACAAGACGTCTTAAGAAATCATATTGGTATTATTTCGAAGAACTGTTGAGATTTCACAAATTAGGCCCGCAAAAACTTTTATTTTATCGTTGTTGTATCTGTTGAATATTGTTTGGTAACTATCATTGACGTTTAGACATCATCACCTTCAGAATCTATTAACGATGAAAAACATGCTGTTCACTGGATTTTTGTACTTTGCAACTATTACATGCTTTAGTTTCGCTATACCCGTTGTACATATTTTTACCCACAATGCTGCATTCTGAAAACTGCACATTTATCATTTGTCTGGGCAATTCCACTCTCGCGAAAGTACAACAACATCTTCGGTAGTCCGATCTACACCAACAAGCACTATCTATTCTCGATAGATGATTATGTCTTCACCCTTTTGACATTTTGCTCTTCAACGTTTTCGATGATTGAATTGGTTTTCAATATTTTAGGCCTTGAGCACAACTGATAAAGGGTATAAAATATTAAAGGTATGAAAACATTTCTTTTGTTTTATCTGTGATTGCATGTAAATTTTGCCTTAAAAGTCATGACAAACTATGTAGTAATACATAATACGATACAATCGAATCATACACACATACATTCGCAGTTTTCTTGATGCACAAAAATGTTATATCTTAACAAAAAAAATAACTTTTTAGCTTGTAATGGAAAACGTGACATTGTTTTTCTGCTGGACATGTCCCATAGTGTTGGAAGAGAAACATTTCAGGCGATGAAGGAATTTGTTGTATTTACTATTCAAAGATACAACATTGGACCCAATAAAAACCAAGTTGGTGTAGATGTCTTTTCAACAGAGGCAAAAACTGTCATCAAGTTAAAAGAGTTCTCGGATCAATCAGAACTGATACAGGCTGTAAGAAATATTAAATACGAAGGCGGAACAACTAATACATATACTGGTTTAGATCGACTGAAAAGCGAAAGTTTCTCCACTCAAAACGGTTAGTAAATATTAAAGCAAAAACTATGCTACATTAATGCATTTAACCCAAGATTAGACTGTTGTCATGTGTATGCTTATCCTCTTTGTAACTACAAGAATATACATCTGCATATTATCTTCCATGAAATACAGCGAAATGTACAGTGGAATATAAACACTTACTGCAAACACATGCAATTTGAAAATTTGGCTTCCGATAATTAATGCATGGTTTTCTAATTCAAGTCATAAATTTCATGAAATAATATCACATATCATCAAAGGTAAAATAAAGAAAAGATTAACAAAACATATTAAAAACAGAGAAAACAAACACGCCTGGAAATGTGTGTTTCACTCGACCGCTTTTCTGGAAATAAATTATTTATAATGTGTGGATTTAACGAAAACGTACACAACAAAAATTTAACAGCGTGTGAGGAAACACGTGAGAATGATATAGTTAACAATGATAGTATAAACTCTGAGAAAATCGAAGAGCAGACAAATAATCCTACATACAGGCCTAAAACATTGAGCTGATCCCGAATGTTCCGTTCTTACTTATCTTCTTTAATTCTATACAAGTTAATGTAACTAATTTTGAAGGGCATCGTTCTGGAAAGCAAAAGCTAAGTGTGGTTGTTAGTGACGGCAAATCTATAGACCAATCGGAAACCTTCCGAGCTACTGATGCTGCAAAGGATTCTGGTATAAAACTATTCTCTATTGGTATGGGAAATGATGTCAGACAGGATGAACTAGATAGAATTGCATCTCACGAAAATCAGGAAAACATGGGAAAATGTACAAGTATGTATTTTGATAAATGCTATTCGCCCGAAAATCTTAAATATTATAATTATCGTTAACTTACAAAGCGGACATATTGCATATTCTCCTGGTAATGAATATCCTCTTAGATCAAAGGTTGAAACGTATCGTAAAGTAAATTTTTGTACATTACATTTTTTTCAGATAATGTTAAAATCGTGTTAAAGGTAATTTGGTCAAAACAGTACAAATACAATATGTACAAGATTAGCCCTCTTGCAAGACTGCCTTGAAAATAAAATTTAACTGCGTGAACATTTGAAATCATTCTTTAAATATAATTTTGATCATTTCAGCGCAAATACCAATATATTTTGTCAACAAATAATAATTTACTGTTTCAGTCGGAGGTGCTATCAAGGCATTTAAGGAGATATGAGATCGGTAAGACAATTTTTAGACATGCATTAAGCTATCTTGCAAAAATAATATACATTTTAAATTACTTTTTACGCAGCAAATTTACATTTTAAATTTAATTTGCTTACATTTAAAGACAGACATTTCATGCATATTCAGTACGAGAAACGAATCCTTCTGAAGTATTGTTGCGAAGGCACTTTCTTTCACAGGGCACGGAGCTTCGAATTCGAAGATATTTTCTTTCAGTCAGCTATTTGAAAGTATGACCTTTATCTGGGTAATATCAACCTTCAAATCATGAAGGATATTCCTGTCCTCGTACATAACCATAAGTTGAGTGAGAAATTAATCAATTGTAAGTTGGATGAAGTGAGACAATGAATGTAGATTTCATGATTAGCAGGCTTTAAGGATGTGGGGAATAATGTGTAATTACGTTTTGAAACACCAGCTAAATCCACACCATCAGTTAAGAAGAACCATCCTATCACTTTAGAATATAGCTAGGCATTTTATCACATTATAGAAAACGTTCCACACGAGTATTGTGAACCTCACCGGAGTCCTAACAATACTTTTATTATATTACAATATAATGTTTTATTATTTTATAACACAAAATTTTTCCTGATATCTTGTAGAAAACCTACGGACACCAGAAGAAATACATTACAAATTAAAACTTATTATGCATTCTTTATTGTTATTTATGGGTGTAATGCCTCAATAGGATATTTATTTATATCTACGAAGGCTGTTAATGATCATTTTATATTACATGGGGTATGTGCTATTCAGACAACATCCTTTATACTTTAAACCGAGTTTAAGTTGATTCCATCTGGATTTCAGAAAAAAAAGGGTAAACCATATAATGTAATAGGTTAACGACTGGACATTGGACTCGTAGTGATGTTAATTTCTAACAAGAACAGATAAATTTGAAAATATTTTAACGGGCAAACGGCTATTGAGAAGGACCCTTAGGGTATCAATAACAAACCAACCACCTCTAATTCCAACTTTACTTTGTATTTGTCAAAATGAACCAGAAAACTCAAAGTGATCCCTATATGTGTTGTTCTTGGGATTTGTCAAAAGAGATTTAGCTGAGTAAAAAATTCTCAAAGTAACTATTCATTTTGGTAACCAATTAAATATATGACAATTGAAAATGATAAAGACGGTCAGAATCTACTGCTCTTTGTAGAAATATGACAGTATTCAGGTTAAAACAATTTACGTAAAACTATAACGCTTATGCTAACAAATGTCTCAGTTATGTTCACAAGACAAATCCATAAAACAGGTATTTACCAGTAGCTAATTGAAAAAACTATTTAATAATAATAAAGTTACCCTTCCAACATTTTATTACACCAAAGTGTATTCAAAAGAAAATGAAAAGTTGGGTCAAATATAGAAAACTGTGCTATTCTACCACATTAAAAAGATATATGACAGTCCAAATATCAATATTAGAAGTATTCTTATTTGGGATACATTAAAACCCCAATACCACAAAAATTCTATCACAAATTTATTCAAACGTAAGAATTATATTTCTTGATCCTCAAGCCAAAAATGATATACAGAAATAAGAGAAACAAAGTAACAGTTGTATCCTAATCTGGGATACTGGAAAAGCGAGTACAGATTTTATTAACAACGTCCTTATTTCAAGTCAATAATACTGCTAACTTCGGTTGTGTTATACTCTAATTACTAACAAGAAGTACTAAAAATACGTTATTTTATAGTTTATTAAAAAGTCCTATACTAACTACCTTCACCAGTAATGTGGACCAAAGTATCCAAAATGTAAATATATAAAATTTAAAATAATTTAGAAAGATCCTCTACTAGCTGCCGTCACTAGTAATGTGGACCTTTAATGTTCTGAATATAAAGTAATAATTTTGTAATAATTTGGAAAGATCCTTTACTAGCTACCTTCACTATTAATGTGGACCTTTAATGTTCTGAAAATAAAGTAATAATTTTGTAATAATTTGGAAAGATCCTCTGCTAGCTACCTTCACTTGTAATGTGGACCTTTAATGTTCTGAATATAAAGTAACTGATTTATAATAATTTGGAAAGATCCTATACTTGCTTTCTCCACTGATAATGTGAACCTTTAAGGTTATAAATATAAAGTAACTGATTTGTAGTAATTTGGAAAGATCCTCTACTAGCTACCTCAACTAGTAATGTGGACCTTTAAGTTGTAAATAGCTCCTGTCCACAAGAGTAAAATATATGTATTTGATTTGCAAAAATGTTTGTTTCAGATCAAGAAATTATCTATATTAGGATTTTCAAAAGAATCAATCTTGACATTTTAAAAATTAAGAATATTCTACTGTTTTGACAATACTGTTCAAAGATGCACTGATTTCTAGCCTTTTAGAAATATATTTGCAACAAATCCATAGACAAAAAAAAGGAAAATTCAACCAACGTTTTTTTTCTAAAAGTTTCAATTTCGCTTTTCTTTACAAAAATTAATGGAATATATCTCACTTTTAACCGAAAATGTTGCCAAAATTTATAAATTAAATAAACAAAGTACCTAAAACTACTGTAGACTTCCAAAATAAATCTGAGAATTCAAGTAATTTTGTATAGTTTTCCTTTTCATACCAGTGTTTCACTAGGCCTGTCCAATTTTTGGTGCAGTTTTGTGCGGTCGCGGCCACGGATGTTCCAAATTCGGGAAGTAACCAATGAATTCTTTTATTACATACAAATTTAAAAGAAATCAATAAATTCAATTTGTTGTTGCTTTTATAGTTGATAAAATTGTTGCAATTTCAAATCATTTCGCCAAGAAAATAAATACTAGTAACTCGGAAAAATAAAACTACTAAATGTATCGACCAATGAAATGCTTCGTTTAAAAAATATTCTAATAGAAGATGGCGCCAAGTGTTGTCCAGTCAATCTAGCATAAATTTGACCCTAACCTTAAAGTAATTGCAAAAGAAGATTTTTTAAGTTTTAATCTTTAGCATTATACCCCAAATATACACAGAAAAAAGTCCAACAAAATCTAACTTGAGGAAGATTAAAAAATCATGATTTTAAAATTCCTATGGACATTTGCATTGAAAATGGGAGATAACTCTGCAAAAAAGGCAGAAATATCAATAAAAATTGATACAAAATTATAACTTTACCGCTTCTATTCAGCAGAATGTATTGATTCTTGATATTTTAGCCGTCTTTAGAGTATAACAAACAACTCTAAAGTTTTTTTCATATCTTTTATCAAGCTACAACCTAGATTTCGTAATTCATTAGTTGACCATTTATTGAATTTTCTACTTGTCAAGGTAAAGAATCTCAAATTTAATAAAAATAATTAAGCATATATTCTTGTTTTTATGGTTTAAAGTTTCTTTAAACAAGGTAGATGCTGATCAAATATAATTTACAGATATAAGCAATACCAATTTTTCACATTATTTTTTCAAAATGGTCACAAAGCCACAAATTTGCAATTTCTTTAATGAAAAATGCGCAAAAAAAAAAATACCCATAACATTTCGGTTTTGTACATTTCATGAGCAGAAGATTATATAATATAGTCAAATACAAACTTATAACCCCATCAAAGTATCATACTTTACATGAATTTTAAGAAAATCAACCAAAAACTGACAAAAAGACTCACTTTTGCAGCGTTATCTCCCCTTTCCAATGTTAATTTCCATAGGAAATTAAAAGTGGTGATTTTGAGTTTTCCTCAAGTAAGATTTTATGAGACTTTTTTTCTGTGTATATTTGGGGCTTCATGCTATAGATTAGAACTAAAATATTTTCTGTTGCAATTAGTTTGAGGTTAAAACTTAATCTGACAGGACTCTGTTAGAAATATGTCCTTTGCTAGGTTATTATGACACGCTCAAACTTAGCAGAAAAATGTGGTTGAGTCGCACAATTCTTAATAATAATACAAATTAAAGACAACCAAACTGAGAATACAATTCAACGTATAAATTAGGTGTTGATAATGAATGAAACAAGATTCAATACGTCATGAAACAAAATATGTTGCTAAGTTTAAAAATATTCTCAAAAAGTACAAATTATGGGCATTCATCAACTTTGGAATTTCAACTAATTAAAGCTTAAAAAATAAATTTAATAAAATTTTTCTGTCATCACCGCCCGTTTCAATATTTTAGATTAAAAATAAACATGATTAATGGAAAAACTGGTAATTCACAAAGGTCGCAACGTGGTCTTTAAAATGAACAACAGACGGCAACTAATCGATGTAAAAAATACATCAAAATCGATGAATAATGCAGATTTGACACATTACAGCTCGTTAATTGTTCTCAAAATATTGAATGCCAAAATAACCGGTTTGCTGGAAAAAAAATCAAATAATAAATAACAAAAAGATTAAAGATTAAAAACATCTTATCTATGATTTTATTATTGTAGTAATTTTGAATATTATTCAATTCATTAACTCTAAATAAGGAATTTCCTGTTTCTATAGATAATTGTTAGCATTCAAAAAAATAAGTTTTAGAAAAATGATTTTTTAAATTTCATTTTTTCTCGCCAGAAAAATAGTGGCAACCAAGTTGGTAATATAAAGGAAGTCAATGTTCGGCTTTTCCCATGCGACGTTGTTAAAAAAATGCAGAAATATGGTCAATCATATCAATAACCCTTACACACTCCGATCTACCTTAAGTTCATTTTCAAATGGGGAAAAACTGTGCTCCGCTTATGTCGACATCTTCTTGTTTTCATATGAGGCCAGATTTTCTTCTATAAAGAAAAGAAAAGAAACTTGACATGTCTTTTAAATGCAGTTTTCGTTCTACAGATGATGTTTTGTCACTAAATAATCTTAACTTTAAGAATTATCTACATCTCATCTATCCCAGTGAGCTTGGCATTAAAGATACCACAGACACATCCACCACTGCTACAAATCTAGACTAGTAATTGTACACAGATGATAATGGGTGATTGAAAAAAAAAACCTTCAAGACAAACGTGGTGATTTTAATTTTATGATTGTGAACTTCCCCTTTCTTAGCAGTAATATACATAAACCAAGATCTCCAGCCTATGGTATGTTCATTTCAGTGATGATTCATTGTTGCCTTGCATATGACATATGTACGACGACTTTTTTCAGCAGAGTGAGATTGTTGTCACATAAACTTCTAACACAGGGTTATGGTCAGACTTTGTTAATTTCATCACTCCAAACATTTTACGGTCGTCCTCACGAAGTGATTGGCCGATACGAAGTTTCTATCTCACATATGAGACTGGATATCTTAAGTTAGATTTCACGTCCTCTTGGAATTGACCTACCGGATTTGACGCTTCATTGGATTTCACTCACTGGTAATGTGACAGATGCCGTTAATGGACATGTTTACCCTTCCGGAGCACCTGATGTCACTCCCGGTTTTTATTTTCCGTGCTGCCTTTAGTTATATATGTATCCTATTAGCATTGGCATTTCCAGTTTGTCTTGCCTTAGGATTTCGATATTACGGACTCTTCCCACTGTTTTGTCTCTTCGGTGTTCTTTTGCCGATATTTAAGGCCTTCCAACTGAAAGACCTTCAGACGAAAACACTATACTACAGGAACTAAACACGAACATAAAGTCTAGATAGTCTGATTTGGAACAAACACTTAGTAAAACCGATTTAACACCTCTTATTACGTGTCTGAACCAAGAAAGACAATCCTGCTATACTGACTATTGCTTTTTTATGTGCAATCTTTATGTTATGTAGTGTGGCCAGAGTGGTGATATTGACCTATGTTGGTGTTTAATTATTGACCTATTCCATTATCTTTATTGTCTTATTACACGATACATTGCGTCTCATTAAGATTATAACACATATTGTTTGAAAGATTTTTAATTTACTTTTATCCCTCGAACAAACATTGTTCACGACAAAATACATTCTATTGGCTTTCAAAGCTAACGCCGAAATTCTACAGCTTTAGATTTGCTTTAGAAAGCAGCCCAGGTATGCAGGTTACACGAAATATTCATGCAAACTATTCTGTACATCCGAAAATGTGCATTCTGCATGAAAAAAATGTGTCAGAGGTGTTACGGAGTAGTTCATTACTGTAACCAACCTGAGACCATATCCCTTAAATCATATACATGCACAAATCTAAATAATGATGCCTCGAACTAATTTCAATGGCCCCTTTGAGCCCAAGAATCTAAATTCTGCTGTAAATATAAAAATACATGCGTGTTGTTAGCTTTGGTTCAACCCCGAAATATTTTTCAGTGCACTAAAATACAAGTTCGCAACCTTTTATTAGGAAAAGTATATTCTAAAAGCGATAACCCTTGTTAATTAAACATGGACAGAATAACAAACTAAAATAGTCTCGAACAATTGACATTTCTTTATTTTAACTTGGAGAAATGCCTCTTACGAAGGAGTTCATACCAAAATTTAAACAACCATTGTTCAGAATTGTATTTGAAACTTTGATAAAAATTTCAAAATACTACTGGCCAGGTGATAAACGATTTCGTGTATCTACCATACTCCATTTTATGGTTCCCTTATCCATATTCTTATAAGTACATCAGGCAGGGTGGTGAGAATTGGTAACACTGATGTCTAACAATATAAATTTATGAACTTCCGTTTTGCCTTTTGGCATCATTTTATCGAACCATATTTTTTCTGAAGACATATGCTAAATCATTTGGTGTTTTCTTACTTAAATCCGCATTAAGATGTTAGCAGTAAATTTGTAATTATAGTCTTTCCCACATACAACAAGATTAACCAATATCGTAAAAAAAGGAAAAGATTGTTCTTTGACATTCTAGAAAATGTATTGCATTTTTTAATCCCTGGATTCTCACAAATCTTTTTACACGCGACAACGTATAAATTAAGAAGATAAAACGTTTTTCCACGGGATGTAACCTAATGAAGCACTACTGATCTTAACAAATATACAAACAATCACCACGGCTAATTAAATACATCATGTAAATAAATGTAAAATAAAACAAAATAAGAAAAAAAGGTATTCTCCAGAGAAAATAATTATAATTTAAATTACATATTAAATTTTCATGTTGATAGCACTAATTAAGATATCTTAAACCAGAAAGGTTTTTATTCTTTATTTGATCTTGTTTAATATGATAGAAAGGACATGTTAGGTTATTTCTGGACACAAAATCCCAACAATAACGTAAGTACAATCCAAACAAAAGCACATCGACTGTATTGTTGTAATTTATTTGAAAGTCGCAGGGAAATCTCTTAAACGTAGATATACCTCGCAACCCACTGCATGTTGTTGACTGCTGTACCCCAATTTTTGACCTATTATGTCTGTTTGTTTTGCTTACACATTGATGTCAATATAATGGAATTTTATGCGACTGCCATACAAGTGAGAGGTTTAGCTAGCTATAAAACCAGGTTTAATCCACCATTTTCTACATAAGGAAATGCCTGTACCATTCGTTAAATGTGTTTGAGCTTTTGATTTTGCCATTTTATTAAGGACATTCCGTTTTGAATTTCCCTTGGAGTTCGGTATTTTTGTTATTTCACTTTTTAAAACGACCGCAAGCCTCTGATTGTGTGGAATTTTTGGCTTTTTGATAAATGTCGATCAAGTTTAAAATTCTGAAGCACACATATGCAACATATATCACAAAGACATCTGACAGTGTCGTAATTTGCCCGATAATGGTTGCCCTTACTCATTCATCATTATACCTTTAACAGCATTTCCAACATTTTGATCTCGAGCACTGCTGATGAGTTGTCAGTCAACGAAATGGCCATAAAGTGCATCAAATTTATCTGGTATTTTGTGATTTATTCCATAATACAAAACGTAAGAAATGTACAATGTATATACAAAGGGAGTACATGTTGAAGAAAAACTGTTTCGGATTTCAGAAGATACAGGAAAATTATTTTAATCGTCATATATTAAATGCGATTTGCAATGAAAGTATTAGAATCTTGCAGATAAAAAAACAAAGATATACTACTCCGCGTAGAAAGCAAATATATAAGAACTGTAGCTTCTATTTCACAGAAAATCGTGTGTAACGTTGCGTAACTATGGAAAGGCGACTAATCTTAGTGGTCATTGGGAAACGAAAGCATTTCGTATGAAGAAGGAACCGAATTGAATTACGTTTGATTAGCAACAGAAAAGATGACTATTCAGCACGTAGCTGGTTACAGGAATTTGACTTATTGAAGAATAATTTCCACAAACTTGTCTTTTAGTGCATTTTGAAAGTTCTATTTTCCCTGTGAAAATTTTATCGAATTTCACCTTGAAGTCACAAAATGTATTCCAAAAATGGAATACAATAAGGATTCATACAATCAGGTTTGGAATACTTATCATTTGACGTAGCAAATAAGAGAAGAGACTGTCATTAATTGTACGCATAATACATGTTTATTCTAACAGGTTTGTTATTTTCGTAGGATTTTTTTTTTTCAGATTTTATGTTTTTGGTACCGCCTGCTATCCTGACATCCGGACACAATTTTTGAAAAGAACCACATAAGAACTATTCTAAATTAGTTTTTATAATCCCGGTGGTCCCAATTTCTCATTCAGAGAAGATTTTAAAAATATATTTTCAGTTAATAGTCTCTTTTTTAAGGACGTGGAAATTTATTTGGGGGTTTGTATCCCTGGCATAAGGTTCGACTAATCAAACTTGATTGGCCAAGAAGTTTGCGAAGACAGCATTTAGCTTTTTCATTTATTTTTTGTAATCGCACCAATACTGGTTATAGCTGCAGACATCTTGAAAAAAAATTACCACAAGGTACATATGTGGTTGAATCGTTTCATCGTTTAATTTGATATAGTCATTACGTGTAGACTGATGTAATCATTAATATGTGGAGTGTGAAATTTAAAGCAGAGGATGTCAAGCCCGAATTAAATTCTTTGAAAGGAATTTTTGACGTAACTATATGTCAATTACTGTTACATAATCTGCGGATGCCTTTCCTTTCTCGCAATATATCATTTTATAACCGCTGTCTAATGTCTTTGATGTACGTCTTATTTCTAATTTGTGTGTGTTCCTCTGATATTACAATTACATTATAAAGAATTTTTTTTCTACATCATAATTTGTTTCATTATTTTCAGGATAAACCATTGTGTCATTTCATTTCCTTTTGAATTATATGAAATAGAACATTATGGCGGTATTAGCAATGCTGTTCTTCTTGGCTATATCTTCCTATCAAATTTCCCCCTCAAATTCCTTGTGTTCAGTAATCTCTATCATAATTTTCATGTTCCTAGTTTTTTCCACTTTTACAGCACAGTTTATTCATTTATTTAAGTATAACAAGTTTACATTGTCATATCAGCTAGTCACCCCATCTGTAGAGTCATTATATTGACCTTGCGTTCTGTATAGAAAATCGCCCAAGGTTGTTTAATCAAATGTTACTTAATTTAGACAAGGCTTTTTTATGATTTTATAAATTCTAGAATCAGAAATGTAGGTCCATATAGAATATGCATATTTTACAAAACTTCCAATAGATGAACTTTATTAAATTTCAGATTATTTGTCCAAGCGGTTCCAGAAATAAGCATTTGAGCAATCATACAATAGAATGCAGCAAAATTGCAAATGTTATAGACAAATTTCTATATATGCCACAAGCCTCCTTTCCGTTACGTTACAAAGTGAATGTGGGATTTTGTGCCAAGACTTTTATCCACACATCGTTTTTTATGATAATACTGATAAAATTGTACCTGCGAAAAGACTGTATCTTTGTTACAAATAATATTTTTATCAGTTAAGGTGTAACACCAAGAATTAACATGTTTTACCTTTTCCTATGTTGTTTTGTATTTTGTAATCTAACTTTATAACCCTCTTTTTAAATACCCCAAACTGAAACTGGAATTCCTTGATTAAATTTTAAAGACTTTACACCCAAGATCACCCTTCTGTTAGCATGAAATTTACGAAGTACTTTCTAATACTGTGAAAAAGCCAAACTGTGGCCCATAAAGTTACATTGCAAACTCAGATTCAGAATTTAATGCTTAAATTAACCTTCATCAGGTATGGTGTTGTCACATCTGACCAAAAAGATGATACCAAAGTAAACTCTGCTGAGGGAGTAAAAAAACCTTATTTTTTCAATTTTGATTCCAAAAACATCGGGAAAAATCGTGCCAAAGTGAGGGACGATGTTTCATTACCTATATTGAGTGTTTAATTAAAATTGAGTAAAGCGGCCTATATCGACAGATATCGCCCAACTGGTGATAATTCTAACTCATATTAAATAAATGTATTAGTTAAAATGACTGATAAAGCCTAAATCCATTAAACGCAGCGTGGTGCTTATTTCTTTGTTACCAAGAAATTTTCACTGCAGCAATCCTTCTTGACATTGCAGGCTGGTACATTCAATGCGCGAAGCTGTAATAAAAAAAAATTGAAAAGTAGATCCAAATGTAGGCTTTTTACTTGACGTTTGTCATTTAGTGAAGGGTAAACTTTATTAAAGTAAAACACAAAATAGGAGTTGAAGCTATATGTTTAGCATTGATTAGCAGTTGACCATTAAAAGATACTTATCTTAACAAAGTATGTTTCAAATTTTAACAAGATATATTGAGCACATCGAAGTCTACACGATTTTTAATTTACCCAAAAATTGTTAATTTTGTGATATTTCGTGCACATTTGATTTTTTTACGGACAAGGCGACATAACTCCAGAACAACATCTGACTTCAATACGGTAACAGTATAGACATGATAGAGGAGCCTAAGGAAATTTCGGTCTAGTGAGTCTTTTTAGCAACTTCAAACTTTGATCACAGATACAAAGAACTTGGCAATATTTTGTAACCATTTTTCACCATTTTAGTAAGGATGATTTAAGTTTTTTAGAATAATTATGAATATTTACCCTGGAAACAATAAGAAAAATGTGTTCATGTACTTATTAATAAAGTTTCATTTTTTTAAGTAGAAAGGCTACCAAATGCAAACATATGTTAAAAGAAAAATTTCACGATATGGTTTTCTTTAAAAAGATTGTAGAATATTAATAATAACATTGATGAATTTTGTGGAAGTTAAGAAGCATATCCGGCCTTGTGCACAGCTCTGCGCTTTTTGGTTTTATCTTTAACCTTTTGGTAATTTTAGTTCTTGAATCTTAAAAATGGGTTATTTCAAATTTAAACATATTCGACCTTAAACAATACAAAAAAGCATTTCTTGTGCATTCAAAGTGATATCATAAAATATTTATTTGAGTTTTATATGACATAAGAAAACACTACCAAATGAGCAAAAACTTGAATTGCAAGATTTTTGAGAATCCTAACTTAAACATTGTTCTACCAGATACGTGTACATGCATGTATTTGTTTTTCATGTTTTTATACATGCTGTTTTTGTATCATGTTTCGTCAATTCCTAGACATTTGATTTTATCTGAACTCAATATTCAGAAACCAAATTATGAATACTCAGCATGTAACAATAATTTTCTATGGGGAATATAGAAATAACCATGTGATGCATTCTTTGTATTCTGAATCATCAGACATCACCGTGTTGGTCGATTAAGTTATAGAAAAAAAATTATATGTTTTTTATTTAATTGTCGATGTAACAACAGAGAATCCGGAGATTGATAGTCATTTCGTATGATAGTGAAAACCTAATTTCGTACCTTAGAAGATTTAAAAACCATTTTCTGTTCATAATATACATTCATACTTGCGAATTTCGTATCATATGTCATAAATCCATTTCGTACCATAAGATACTTATGCATAAAACTTAAAATACACAATTCAACTTTATGACGTTATTTTTAATACTCTTTTTAGTAGTGCCAGTTGGTTTGACACTGGAAACGAGCACAACATGACCCCGTCATCTAAGTTAATTAAAAAATGTACCCTAAGTTTGTTGGATGTCTTACTATATCTGGTTTTAGATTTGTTTATACACACCAATGGGTCTGGTATAAGGGGACGTTTGAGTACCAATAAAACTAATTGTAATACTATATAAGTTCAGTAGACAAAGTGTGAAGTAGACTAAGCATGCTAAGTAAACTAGAGGGGCTAGAGGGGCTAGAGGGGTCTAGGTAGTTTGTCATGACTACAAATGATCACTAGCCTGTCAACACTGAGGTTTTGAGTTCGAATCTCACCCGTGGTGGAGTGTGTTCGAAAGGATTGCCAATTTTCCTACCGAAGGTCGGTGGTTCTCTCCGGGTACTCCGGCTTCCGCCACCAATAAAAACTGGTCACCGCGAAATAGCCAAATGTGCCGAAAACGGCGTAAAACCCCAACTAAACTAAACAAACTAAACTAAGTGAACTAGAAGGAAAATTTCGTTGTACCTTTGTCTTGTGGAATGCATGCACTGAACAGGAAAATTTCATATTAGATTAGATCCTTCATACTGAAAAATTGGATACCAGGACAATACCGCATGAATATAGTTCACTTATATTTTAGGATCCTCGTCCTTGGATTTAACTGTTTTTTACATCAGAGGACCGTCAGGGCCTCGGGTGTATTGCCATCGCCTAAATTTCCCGCTTATTTGCATATATGCATATATTTAAATTAGTTTTGGAATGATAACCGACCTATAAAAATTATAGACCCGCGGACATTATATAGTGCAAAATAAAATTCCTTATCGCTTCTTTCAAATTCATGTTTTCAATGAATACTCAGATTTTTTTTTTAAATCTAAATTAATAATATGAAAATGTTTTGTCGTTAGAAATATTAGTATATTAATCAAATAATCTTTAATATCAATGACGTACCGAAAAATTGTTGTTGCGGATGAATATATATATATATAGAGATTTTTGAACTAAAAGTGTATGCTATGAACTACTGTTTGGATATATATATGTAGACAAGATTGTCAATGCATGAATAATGCTGTTCTCATTCCCAATGCATCTATACTAGTCATTACAATGTTAATGCCCTTTTTGCTAAGCCGATGGGGGCAGTCAATGTTACCGTTGTCTGTCTGTATGTAAATCTCTGTTCATCATGAAAGTGATTTCCGTTTTATAATATTAATATGGCTCAACTGAATGTTATTAAATATATAAACAATGTTTATTATCACCAAAAAAAACAGATAAATTTAAAATTTGGATTGTGTCCCTCTTATCATTATAGTTATATTTCCATTTATATGTGGAAATATTTTTACTATCTTAATAATATTTCGAACTCTTATTTGCCGCAGACAAATGTTAAACAAAACACTATTTATTTTAAAGTGCTCATTCCCACAAAAAAAAAATAATCAAACGCAAAATTAAAGGGTGATTCTTTCACTATTCTAGAGACGTGTCCCATAGTAACTAATATGCAAGCAAGTACCACTGATACATTCACAAATTATTTACTGTTATATATAGTTTAGAGTTATGTACAACTACATGTATACATGTATATGCTATGCGATGTGATGAACGTTTTGAAGTTTGATAAATGATTAATTTTTATGAATAATGTATATATGTTAGTCCAATGTATATATTTATAGTTTTTTCAATTTTTTACTATTAATAATAGGTATAGATAGTCTATTGAACTGTATTAAATGGAAATAGCATGAATTCAATGGATAATACAATAATAAATCCAAATGTTTATATATACCAGTTATGACATTTTTTAAAGTTATCTAATGGTCAATCCAAAGTTTGATTGTAACACATGTGATCCTTTTAATCCATTTTAGAATATTAAGAGACTATAAAAATGCTAGCTCAGCATACAGATAAATGATTTGAAAACATAACAGATATGTATGGTGGCCGGTTAAGGCCATTTCGCGTTTTCGCGTTTTCGCTCTTCATATTCTATAGGGCGAAAACGCGAAAACGCGAAAAAAAATTTCTTTCCGATTTCGCGTTTTCGACTTCGCGATTTCGCGTTTTCGCGTTTTCGCCCTATAGAATATGAAGGGCGACAACGCGAAATGGCCTTAACCGGCCACCATAGATATGCTAACTAAATAATAAAATGCTCAATTCTGTTCATATAATATAGTCCTACATTTGAAAGTCATTATAACTGTATGCTTAGCATATATATAACTGGATTAAATCAAATATATGGGATCATGTAAAATGTTTCTCGTTAAACGTAATATAAAAAAATGTATTATGGTATATGTGAATATTTTAAGGAATATCAAATAGAAATTTACTACATATTATAGGAAAAGAGAGGTTCACGAAGGGTTAGAATGGCCCTAAATTGGTCAAGCGATTACAAATTTCAAATAGAAATACTTGTGATAATTCTATTAAGACTAAAATATACTATTTTGGTACCTACTATTAAATATCTTGAAGCTGTGACCCCATAATTATACATTATTTGTATTTTTGGTCAATTTTGTCTGAAATTTATATATTTTGGCATAACAATCTAATTAAAAACCGATCTCTCATCGCTCCCGTTTTCTGATATGTCGCGTGGGAGATCTAACGAAACCCGCTTTGAGGTCACATGTGAGTGACCTCGTAGGTGTGTCCTGTTCGACCAATGAAATTGCGGCTTACGCGATCTTGTAAGTTGATTACGAAGAAATCGTCAGTCCCCAGAATTCATAAACTTTTTTGATTGGCTTACTGATAGGAAGTCAACTCATTTGCATGTCATTATAAATTCATAAGTTCCAGTTCACTCAAATGTGACCTCAAAGCGGATTTCGTTAGATCTCCCACGCGACATATCAGAAAACGGGAGCGATGAGAGATCGGTTTTTAATTAGATTGTTGGCATAATTAACCATGGCTGCCATACAATTCCGAAAAGTTTTTATTTTGATGAATTCTTTATCAAATTTTGAGTCTTTTGGTTACGAAACATTTTGGATTGTAGATGGTGGCCAAATTTTCCTAAAGCTTTCATGTCTGAAAATTGCACCAAATCATTATATTTGTACAAAATGGGTCTAATTTGGAGAATGTAATGTACTATTATGAAAGAACTGATTTATTGAGCGTTAATACATTTGAAATCGACCAATTTACGAACCAAATTGTGAACTATTTGGAGTTTAATTGTAAGTTATATATTTCAGACCGTTTTGGGCTATAAATGAACTGTGTCCTTTGAATAAGTGATATCACAATAACCATAATACTAAGTACCTGTTAGAAAATAGCACTTTTACAGTACATTGTTAAAAATGAATACATTCCAACAATGACCAATATTAATGATGTAATATGAGATTATATATATACTGTTTTATATTGTTACATATATAAATGAAAATTGAAACCAAACTGTTGTCATTATTAAAAAAAAGAAACGAAAAGGGAGGTATGATTGGTAATCAGACACAGAAACAAAATGATGAAAAAGAAATAAAGCTAACCATACAACATCTTTACAATCAGAAAAAAACTATACTAAAATCAGTTAGAAATAGCCATGAAATGACAAATATTAAACAATATAAATCAGAAAACTAATGGCCACATCAATGTACAAACAGAAAATCAAAAGATATACACCAAAGAATTACAAGCCCTGTTTTACAGGCCTCTAAGGACCGACGCATTCATATTGTAGTTGTGATCTATATGTATGGTGCAAAATCATCTCATTGCTACTACCCATCCAGAGCACTTGAGATCACCCCAACTATTGGTGGGGTTAAGTTGCTCAGGCTTTAGTTTTCTATGTTGTTTCTAGTGTACTCTTATTTGTCTTTTTTCAGTTTTAGACATAATATTATCGATATATGAGTTTACTGTTCATGTGGTATCTTTCACCCAAATATTACAATTTATCTGTTTTAATATGATTGTCTTGACCTCTTTCTCATAATTCAGTGACTAGTCAAAAAATATTTGCTATGTTGATTCTCTGTCATAAGTAATAAGCTAAAGATTTTTGCAAGTGTGCAACTATACGGTCATAATGCCAATCTAGCAGTTCTCATTTGACCACGTCAACATTTCATGGATAATTCACAAAGATAAGTTTCTTACAATAAGACAGTATCTCAGATATGATAGCAAATTATATATATTATGTGTACTATATTATAAGGTGAACATCTGTCTGGCAGGTACTATATAAACACCTGTCATTTAACAATAATCCAACATAACTTGAGGTCCTCTGATGTTCAGTACTTCAGTACTTTGATTTTTTTGTTGTTTTCTTTTTGTCTTTTTCTTTTATTTCTAATAAATCAATTGTTGAACTGAGTGTAACTATGATTGTCAAGAAAAGCGCAGTCAAGGGATTCGTTTTGTAGGATCCTGGGCATGTACATACTTCAAAACTGTTCATGCGTTGTCACATATTAGGTATATCTACATAGGCACTGTTATTGTACTCTTGTTTTGTCATTTATAGTCTTCCGCGTTATAATATTATAAAGATGAAGACGTAATTGCTATGTTCTTTTCTGAAAGAAGCCATGCAATTTTAAATATAAACATCCAGTGGTACATAATGATACTTCAGACAGCACTGAAGGCTGTAAAACAAGGAATGTCGTTCCGTACTTTAATGTCTTCTTCCTTGTTTATATTCACTAAGTATTATATACTTGTAGTTCATTGACCTGAGGTAACTGTTCACATTGAAAAAAATAATGTAATTTGGTAATGAGTCTTCCTGCATAGACTGGGATCATTATTAAACAATATCAAATAATCATATTTCAGATATCGGCAAAAGAATTACCGTAGCGATAAAACAGTGGTGAAAGACCGTAAATTCGAAATCCAAGGAAAAATCAGTCACGAGAATGGATAAGAACAAACAAACGCCACAAGGATACATGATTTTATAACTCAAAGAATAAAACATATAATAAACTAAACAAAATAGAACACAGAAACTAAATCACTAGCAATGTGAATTCCCACTAAAAACCGGGTGTGACATAAGATGCTCCGGAAGGGTAAGCATGTCTTGCCTCATTAACAGCATCCGTCATATTGCCAGAAGAATGTGAAATCTAACTGGAGATATCTAGTCTCATACGCGAGATAGAAACTTCGTATCGGCCAATCAATTCGTAATTTTTGAGTAATAAAATTAGCAGATATTGAACATAACGCTGTCTTAGAAATTAATGTGACAGTAATCTCGCCCTGCCGACAAAGTCGTCGTAAATATCACATTCACGGCAGTAACGAATCAACTGTGCAATGTAAAACCCATAGGCTTGAGACCTTGGTATTTACTGATAAGAAAGGGGAAGTTTACATTAGGAAAATTAAAAATATCACGTTTGTCCTATGAAAACAAGAACAGATCGTCCAAAAGCGGTGCGCAGTTTTCCCCCATTGGAATGCCGAATGTCTGTTGAAAAACATCTCCCCCAAACTCAACAAAGATGTTGTCGATGAGAAATTCCTCCATGCTAACATCAATTTCAGAGTACTTTTTGTTAGAATCAGTGTATTTTTAGAAAATAAGCCTTATCCTTACCTAATACCAGACAGGCATATCTTTGTAAATCTTGTTAAGTCATGAAACATTGGTGAATTAGCTCACAAAAAACCATATTTTAGTTTATCTTGTCAGAGGGTCGTATACATTGTAGAAAGATCAAACGTTTTTATGCTATTACAATAGGTCACTAGAAGAGAGATATCCCTGTGAGTCTTAAGAATTTAGAATCGACATCTGATTCACACCACCAGTTGAGTAGGCCTTATCGCAGTAGCTCTTGAGACCGCCCTTAATTGCTAGAAGTAAAGTAGTAAGGAGTTTTGAAAGGGGTTTAGTCGTGCACTTGGCTGAGCCTGCTATGAACTTTTGTTTGTATGGGCACTAATGAAGTTTGGATTATCCTGTTTAGATCTGGTTGCTTTTATTTAATTTTGACTTTCCACAAGTTTGTTAACGAACGTGTTTGATAAAGTTTAAAGAAATATGCATGTTACATCACAAATCCTCGTTTCAAACAGCAAATAAATGTATATTACTAAGTATTTAAATTGTTATAGCGGCTTTAGACAGAGGCAGGATTTGATGTGCTGTTACTGACACAGAAGAGCGTATAAAAAGTGAGACTGTACAGATTTGTGTACTAGTTACGGTTGTGAATCAACAAATATCATTTCAACTGAATGTTTCTTAGAGTCCAATGGTATGAAACCGTAACAATCATTTTGAATTTCTAATTTCATGATTTCCACAGATAGTTGCATCTAGTAATTAATGTGACTACAAGACTATCACCACAACGATGTCGACTCTCATCTAAACAAGGCAAAGATAACTTTTATTCTACAGAGAGTTGGTGGTACTCCGATGTGTCGACACCATTAAAACTGACAGGTGCAGGCTCATGAAGAAATTTAAACGTGCCGTATAGTAATAACTAGAATGCTAATAGGGATCGACAGTTATCCTCGTACCCAAAGAAGTATTTTACCTCAGAAATATATATATATTATTTATAGATTTTTGACTTATTGTCATTTTAAAAACGAAAGAGGAGTTTAGGTCACAAACTTAAATTTACATTTTTTAGAAATTCGATCCCTGTAGACCCCTTTTCGAAGGTGAGCGTATAAAAAATCAACGCAGAATTTAATCCCCTGGTTCTTCATTCCACTAATCCACTAAGTAGTTATTTTAGCTAAGTGTGTGTAAATAAAGCATATTAGTATTAAAATTATTATCAGAAGCAGTATCGCCTCAACGTTGGAAGACCATCTAACAGCAAGCCATAACCAATCAATGTTTAATGGATATGATACAAACTTTACTAAATTAATGTAAAATCGCGACTCCCACATTATTGACAGAATTATAATACAAAATGAATTAATGTCAAAGTATTTCTATTCTTGAGTTAAAGATAATTTAACGTATTATGACGAGAAACTCAACTGGTAATCTAAAAAATTTGTATTAATTTTAAAAAGCCATAGGACTGGTGTTTTTGTCACAAAGATAAAAAAAATTCAAATCCTCCGTAATGATATTTTGTATTTTAAAGTTCAAATACAAGCACAATCTAAATTTCAATTGAATTAAGAGAGTGTCTTGTACAGATTAAAGGCTTGGTATTTCAAATGTTTTGGTGTTTTTATTCGGGAAATGGAAATAAAATTATATCTATATTTGCCTCCTTAACATCATTTTCGTCTATTGTAAAATTAGTTTTCATTTTGATTATGGCTGAAATGATTCTATGATACAAAGTTTAGTTTATTCTATAATAACCATCTTTCACAGAGAGAGATGAAGGAGAGAGAAATTCCTCCCGAGGGATTACGTGTCTGAAAATATAAAATGCAACCCCGATTCCTTGACGTTTATTTGTTTGTAACTGAATGGGAACAGTTTATACATCAAGAAACTTTGGAAAATATATTTATTCCTGTAAAACAGTCTAAAATACCATTAACTGACTGCTGAATGATATATCTGCAACAGATACACGTAAAAAGTACTTCGGGAACTTTAACTTTACAAAGATTCTTCCATAGGTGTCATGGCCAATCGGGTTTAAAGAAGATTTTTAATTAATCAAAACAGAATGATTTAATTTTCGATGGCAGCCATGTTGCATTGGTTATGGTGAATGAAAATGCAAAGTCTGAGTAGACCGAAATAAATGTATGTATGCATGTCCTTCCATAGTTTCTTATATAATAATTCAATTCATTTGTATTAGGAGTTACAGAAGATTAAAATATGAAGTTTACAGACGAACAATCGATGGATATTTAATGTTTACATTGAAATTAACTTTGGATGCAACTTTTTTTTACAATATGACCTTTCATATTTAAATGAAAAATCGAGAAGCAAAACCTTGGAACCCACCAAGCCAACAATGATGTAATTATTCTTTTTCAATCCCTGATTTAAAACAAGAATGCACTAAATGTAACGTAATTATGGAAATTGTGAATCTTTTATAATTTAGTGCAATCAACTTGCATTGCGAGAAATATTTGTTAAAACGTACCGAATACTGGTTAGTTTTTTCTACGGTTTCATGCTGTGGTATTATCAAACATTCTTTGATTAACCAGAGTAGAAGAAATAGAGCCATTATTTTGAATTGTATGACAATTTTCTCGATCATTGGCATCTTAATTTCGTTTTTATCGCGAGTGTTATACAACTCAAAGAATTGTGTTCTGATGCGGACCTTTGATCAAATATGACGATCGTGACTAAGAATAAAAAATAGCAAAAAAATACAAAAATCTTCTTTGAAGGCTAATGGACCCCAAATCACATTATCCGATTGAATTTTGATCGGATTAGCACAGATAAAGTAGAAGGCATACTAAATACTGGATTTGTTCTGAACCCCATTGAAGTGTTCTTAACAAGTCTCTATTAACAAGTGACATAAAATGTAATTTAAATTTGTTCCATTTATAGAAAAGGAAACAGGTCTGTAACGACGAAATAAATACCACTAGTTGCTTGTAACTATTGACCGGTAAATTGTTTTAATTTTGGAAATAGACAAACTAGTGAAATTATTGCCTTGGTTTTTATACAGAAAAACATACTGATTTATAATAATGGTAATTGCTATATTACTGATCGCAGGAACATTTTGTCATTTAGACAATCAAGATTAATCAATCAATATTTAACCAGACAGAATTTGCAACAAAAACAAAACAAAACAAAACAAAACAAGCAAACAAACAAACAAACAAAAAGAAAAAAGAAAAACGGATTTCTCATGTTCTTTAGGGGTGCAAAAATATTCCAGATGATCAATATCTTTTGAGCATCTAGTTAGTCAAAAGAATGATTTTCAGAATATTATCATCAACATCTGATTCCGATCGTTTGGTTTGCTCTGAAAAGATAATAAGAGCATCATGTCGAATTTACAAAATCTGGTGTTTGTTGAATTTCTTGTGGGGAAAAGAATTACTTTAAATAAAGTATGTTAAAGATAGATAATGTTATCTCACTATTTAATTGTATTGTGCAATTGTGTTATTTTTGTAAAAGAAAAATTTTTTCATGATTTTATTTTTTCTCCATTAGCGATATCTTGTTATTATTTAATATACAAGTGTATGAAAATGGTAACATTTTTGTAATATCTACCTGTACATCTTGTATTCATGATCATGAACATTTTTGAATTCGAATCGTTAAAACTTAAAAGGGAGACACTGGATTTATTTAAAGGTTTTATGAAGTTCTTATTACACGTTTGTTTACACTGAAATAAACCTAGGATTCTACAATTTTTCCTTCTCAAATAATCAAACGCACAATCAGAGGCAAGTCTTTGGAACCCATAGAGCCAACAAGGATTTAATTATTCTTTTTCAATTCTGAGAGAGATTTTCAACAAGAAAAACACTTTATATGTAACGTAATTATGGAAATTGTGAAACTTTTATAAAACTATCATGAAGCTTCTTTTTAAAGCACGATTAATTTAGTGCAATAAACTTGAACTTACGAGAAATGGTTGTTAAAAAGTATTTAATTCCCGTTGGTGTTTTTATAGTATCATACTTCTAATTATCAAATAATCTTTGATTAACCCGAAAACAACTTTTCTGGTCATTGGAATCATAATCATAATTTTATTTTTATTTACAGTGCTGGTTTATATAACTCTATTAAGTACATGTATGCAGTGCTGATGTACGAGAGTATGAAAATGTTTGAAAGAGTTGATGCATGCATTTTAGCAAAATATGTTTTAATGGCAAGTACACGTGTTTGATATTGAGCTCAATGCAACGAAAACTTATATAACAACGACCCATAATATAGTGTCTTATTCCATTTACAGGTTGTTGTATCGTCAACATGTATTCTACGGCTCCATTTCTGTTCATATTTCTTATATTTTACCAAAATATTTAATTTCAAAAGCATTTGAAACCCCCAAAATGGGTAATAAAAAAGAAATCGTTTTGCAATACCACGAAAGAATCAATGTCTACAGTCCCGAACATTTCAGACTTGCATATGTTATTCCCGCTTACTTAAAAAGATAGATTATGATTGCTTCATATAGAAATGCTTGGTCTATATGAAGGGCCATTCGGGTCACAATGCAACTTTTTACACGTTCGCTGCAGAAACGCGTTGCTGTTTGTTCGCGTACCTCTATCTCTATGCAACGTATAACAGTTAGTTTACGTATCATAGAGCAACGCGTTGATTCTTATCAGAGAATGCGGTTCGCGTTCCTGTAGGGAACGTGTATCATACGAAAACATGTCACCACAATTACGGATTAATAGAATTATCTGCATCGGCAACCGTTATATGTCTTGTTATATAATGATAACATTGAAAGAAGTGATGACAGCTTTTCATCACTAATAGGGTCTGAATACAATACTTTTCTGACACAGGCACTACATTTTCATTTGATATCACTCAGAAGTTTAATCGTGTTTGTGTCCTCCATTTGAAATTGTGAAGTAAAGGCAAATTTTACTAGTTAGAACATATTTTTGAATTCCTAGAACAGAGTTTATTACAAATATTAGAGATATCATTTATACCGTGAAAAACTGCAAACGTGTAACAGTTGCAACGCGTTGCTCTAAGAAACGCGAATTAACTGTAACGAGTTACTCTAGGGTACGCGAACCAACAGCAACGTGTTGCTCCAGGGTACGCAAACAAACTTAGACACTGTAATGCCACAGGAATATATGATATACATGTATGTCTTCAGGCAGATACAGCTTATACACGTGCTTTAGTACATATGGGCTGGGACTATTATACTAACGGGACTGGAAACCGTTACGCCAATCAGTGTAGTTATACTCAACATCACGGTCGTTAAAACGCGCGCGAGACTTGACGATACGCCATATTGTTTTGACAGTGATATAGACAGCGTGCTTTTATCGCGTAATTTCTATAAGTTAATTTTATAGTTATTTGAAAAGATAATCCTTTATGTAAACATGATTCTATCATGATAAAAAGGTTGAAATTTTTCTGGATGATTACAGCGTGGGGACGCTGTGGGAAAAAATGATTTACAAAATTTCTTATAACTGTTGATTGAAAAGAGATACGCGAGTTCTGTTTGTTGTTAAATCATATTTATTGATTACAGGTTGGATTGACCTATTTTTATTGTCACTTTTTAAAGTGAAAAGTGGAATATAAATCTCATTCTCATTACAACCGGAAACCACGTGCAGGGCTCAAATAAATTATACTGCTCCTATAAAATTGCCTACTCCTATTTATGTGTACAATATTTGTAGTAAAACCAGGGTTTTTGTTGCTTAATAATGGTCTTCGGGTGGTGTGAGCATTTGACTTCGTGAAAATATGTACAAAAGATTCCACAATCAGAACTACAAAATTAGGCCTTTCACAGCTATAGCTGCCATATATCAGAAGTATACTGAATAGGGTAAATGGAGCTGAAAATGCTTTGCCAATGTTTTTCGAAATCATATATATATTCCGTTTGTTAAAATAATTAAATAATTCATATAATTTTAATTTTTTGTTCATTTAATTGTATTTTTTTTATTTTAAATCCACCTATTTTAACGGTATAAACATGCTGACATGTTCGCCGAAATCAATTGTTTACATGTATCGAAGGCTAATGAACCACGTGACACGATAAGATGTCAATCAAAACAAAAAAATCAATAACCCGCTATCGGGACAATGAAATCTCAACAGACTAGTATAAGAAATATCTTCAATCGTGAATGAAAGAACCATTGTACAGTGGCATTTTCTACAGAAATTGATTTATTTTCATATTTTAAATAAAATGGCTGAAGTCTTGGAAAGACAACAAGTGCTTAGCAGTTTCCTTAGAGATGCGAGGTTTCGCGCCACGAATAGCAATCGCTATAGGGTCTCCATGGGGACAGTTGAAAACTTAGCAATTGCTATAGCAATCCGGTTCTAAGTATAAAAGCAGAAGAAACGAAGCGCGCGTTTCTGATTCTCTGGGTGTGCTAAGGAAGAACACATCTTGGCTATTGAGAGGGACGGAAAACCAAACAAAAAAAAAAAAACAAAAACAAAAAACAAAAAACAAAAAAAAATAAGAAAAAAAGAAAAGAAAAGAATTTCAAGGTACAGTGAAATTTTGTTTTACTGAGCATTAGATACCAAAGCAGAAAAGAATGCATTTTAATTAAATTTTGGAAGAGAATTTCCATATTTTTCAACAATTTCGTTGCCAAACTTTGTATGCATTCATACAAATTTAAACCTAGCATATTTTTCTAAATATTTTCGTAAAATGAATATCTAAAATGTAGAAACTGAAGGTTCTATAAAAAGAAGTTTTATTCTTGAGCACGGCCTGAACATTGAAAACTATAAAGCTTGATATTGAAGAATTTTAGGACTAAAGGCAAAGATAAAGCTTACCCTAAGATCCGCGAAGAGAATCCAGACGTTTTTTTTTGAATAAATAATTAAAAAAATTTTATTATAGTTTTATGATATAATTCTTAATAAGCAAATTCCGTCCCTACTCCTTTTCAACACTTAGGGTAAAATGTAAATGAGTAACAACCCATTCTATGTGTCCTTCACGCTACCCAAAACCCGTGACAACACGTTGTTCTTGGGTACGCGAACCAACAGCAACGTGTTGCTCTAGCGTACGCGAACAAACTGTGACACGTTTCTCTAGCGAACGTGTCAACAATTGTATTATGACCCGATTGGCCTTTCATAGGTCTAAGCTATGTCGACCACTAGTATGATTTAATGCAAAGAGCATTCTTCACAGAACAATTTTCATTACCGGTATTGGAAGGTACATACACTGGCGTTGTTCTAACCATTTCCCAAATGAAAATGGACCTGTTCCATTGATGTTGCCCCTTTCTCATACTGGATTTGACATGAGCAGCATGGCGGGTGTCCTGCTGGAAGCAGAGACTGCTTACTCTTCCGGAGCACATGAGTCTACCCCCGGTTCTTTTGGTGGCGTCCATGTTGTTCATATGTTTTTAGTTTTAATTGTAATGCTTGTATTGTTTTGGTCTTGTCTTCGTTGTTCTCCGGATTTTCCACTCCTTCGAATATCCCTTTGGTATTTCTTGACTACTTTTAATCAGTGTAATTTAGTTTGTTGTATTCACATGTCATATCACTTTCGGGGATACGAAGTGCGAATTTAGTTTATAAACTTTTTCAGTATCTTTTTAAAAAGTCTTTTTTGCTATTTTCTATCAAAAATTTAATTATAAATGGAAATTCACAAAACTCGTCTTAATATTTTTTACTTTTATTTTGCTTGTAGCGATACAAGGATACTGAACGTTTTGTCACGCTGACCCAGATCATTATTGTAAAAAGAACACATTTAATAAATAAGCAAGGTATATTTTACATTTTCAGAAATTTATTAGATCAATCTAATTGCAAATTAAAATCAAAAGAATTTCTGAGACCTATTGTAATAAGTATCACGATTTAGGTTACTGATAATCACCTACATATAAACTTATCTTACTTATCACAGTTTTCAATGAATAAGCTACCATCATTTGGACATATTGAAATAAAATGAAAGGTTTTTATGCTTGTGTGTTTACTTGTATCATTCTGCTCAATATGTGTGATGCCACAAAGCGATTGCTCCTGGATAATCCCGAGGATATAGGATCGCGACTTCATAATTTGGAACTAACAGTACAAGGTTTAACATCAAAGGTGCAAGGACTGGAAACACAACTGACAGAAAAAGAACATTACATAACACAATTACAGGGGACTGTTATGCAACTGCAAACGACAGTAAGTTAAGATTTTTTCTTGAAACTGTGTGGACTTAATTTCGGTAATTTATTTTTATCATATATAGTGACATATGTAAAATGTTTTCAAATGATCATCTTAATCTTACTAGATTTCACAACTAGAACACGACAGAAACAACCTAATTCAGGCGTTACAGATGGCAAGTACGCTATATTATGGAAAGTCACTAGTTATATTTTCACATATAAATCTCAACTGTACTTATTTTTCTTATGAATTACCGAGTTTTAAAGAAAATTTTGAGTCGCAGCCATGTCCGCCTGTGACAATTTTACTCTGGTTAATTTTCATGAGTAGTAACATAATATGAAATATGGGATATGGTGCATACATAAGCAGATACTCAGTAAAAATCGTGAAATCTGCCAGCAAACACCCAATCGAAAGCAAGATTAATTCTATTATGTCCATACACACATGATTTTGCAAATAAATTTATGTAAACCATATTATCATATAAGTTATCCATAATTATTATACAGCTATATTTATAATCACATGAGAAAACCTTATTCATAACACGTGACCGTACATTATCTTTTTCGTATTGTACAATCGGAAAGAAACAACGACAGTACGACGCCATCTTTTACATAGATACTGTATAAACCGGAAACGTACAGAAAATGCCGTATTTTTCATATTGGACGGTAGACGCCATCTTGGTTTTAGGTACCTATTTATGATTCAGATAAGCAGTAGGCAACAAATGACGTCATGACGTTCAAAACATACGTTTTATTTGATTGCTCCTTAGGTATATTTGTCCTTTTTTTTGAAAACAAAACACATGCTCACAATAAACTGGCTTTGGGCATCTTGATTTTTCAACTATCTTTTCAAAGATTAATTATAAACATCCCTTTCGTAAAAAGTTCAACAGATTGGGATTTACACTCTGAGACAATGCTCGGGCAAATTAAAAAATGATTTTAATACGGATGGATGGGTGTATGTTAAATAAATTATTAATGAAACTCTTCTATGAACTACTCCCCATCTTTTGAACCTACATTCATTGATAAATTAACCTTTATTCTTAATTTACAGCAACTCAAACTTCAATAATGAATATTATTTCTTTATAAAATACTGTTAATTGTTTGATAATATAAATAAAAATTTTCACTTTAATGTTTTCTTGAAATATGTTGAACTGTACTGTTCGGCGTCTCGTCCAATACGGTTTTCAATACAATACCGAATATATTATTATTTTGGCATGGGATTAAAGACTTCAAGATCACGTGCAAAAAAAGCTTTTTCTTTCTTTTATGTAGTAAAACCGATCTCTTGACGGTCAAAATTCTAAGGTTCTGTAAAATATCTAACCCCCAACGTATTCCACAAAATAAACATCAAATGCATTACCTCCATCTAGGAATGAGCTGCATGTAAGTTTCCTAATTTTCACTTAGTACCAAGCTAGGTCAAGTTTAAGAATAAGTCATACTACAATCATTAATTTACCCTTCGTTCCAGATAACAAATTTTTCTATTAAAACTGCGAATTTTATATGCGGCTCATTTTGTAGCATGCTTGAAAACATAGTCCACGTAAAGAACTGAAGCATTGTTGGCATAAGGAAACACATTAAAAAGAAGATGCATTTGAGTTTTATCTAAATACTACGAACGAAACTAAATGAGCTGCATAAATTCAAAACGCATAATGTTATGGATATCAATAAAATGTATTTTATTATCCCTTTCGTTAATATACACAAGTACATCAAAAATGTGCTTTGCGTCAATACTTGTTCTGTTTTATTGATTTCTCATTTGTTCATTGTGGTCACTGAAAGGAATTTTTTGCTGCCCAAAGATGAGTTGGGTTTACTGTAGAGTCCCTGGAAAATATTTCATTACTATACTATAGAATTTTGAATTTATCTTTTATAATACCAGAGTACCACCTAATATCAGAGCCATAGAATGAGATATTAAATGATATATGACACTTCCGTCGGAGGAACCAATCAGTCAAATCCCTGATCTAATAAACCGTTAAAATCATTATCCGTGAACTATATGTTTTCTAGTCTCCACGACAAGAAAAAATAATTAATATATCCCATTCTCCTATGGGCCACACATCAACCCACTAAAATAAATTATCTTTTTTTATAAACCATTGAGAGCCCCTGATGACCAGATCATATGCCCTGAATGCCCTGAACTCACCATAACCTATTAACCCCCGTGGTAAGACATCAGCCCATTAAAATAAATTATCTTTTTTAAAAACCATTGAGAGCCCCTGATGACCAGATCATATGCCCTGAATGCCCTGAACCCAACATAACCTATTATCCCCCGTGGTAACACATCAACCCATTAAAATAAATTATCTTTTTTAAAAACCATTGAGAGCCCCTGATGACCAGATCATATGCCCTGAATGCCCTGAACTCAACATAACCTATTAGCCCCCGTGGTAACACATCAACCCACTAAAATAAATTATCTTTTTTAAAAAACCACTGAGAGCCCCTGATGACCAGATCATATGCCCTGAACTCACCATAACCTATTAGCCCCCGTGGTAAAAAAACACTCAAATGTTTGTAACGAATGCGAACTGAAGTGCTAAACCATAAAATGTTTATTTTATTCGATATGTTCAAAGGTGCGCTGACTATCTCCGTGAGTAGGTTTGAGTTCGACTCCCGCCGAGGACAGAAATACAATTTACCGTTTTAAACTATGATTTTAACATTGTTGGGTTAATATTCAGACTTATTACGCATATGTTATCTATATCTATATCTGTATTGCAGTTTTTGTTTACAAATTTACTTCTTATTTCAGTTAAATCAAAGAAACCCGGTTGTAAGTGATTTGCAAGTGTCGAAGGAGTAGGGCTACTTTTCTCTATATCTCTTTCACTATAAATTTTATAGTTTTTAGTATGCAATAATATCCAACGTATTATCAAAGAGAAATTTAATTATGTATGCTAAGAAGGTTCATTTTCTACATGTTTTACATGTACATTCGTGGAGGTCTCGAAGTAAACCCAAGACGCCTTGCTTATGATACGCATTTATATGGTACGCTCGTGGTCAAAACTTGGGAAAGCCAATAAACAAACAGGAAAACATAGTAAGCACTAGAACAAAACGGGCCTAAAAGGTTAAGTAAAAATCAAGATACATGCAATATCAACATTACCCGAGGAAGTTGAAATCATCTTTTTAACAGAAATTCAAAACCATCAACTTCAAATTTAAACAGAAGTATCTAACATCATGACACAGCCGAAGTAAGTAAAAATCAATACCATTATCTTATAAATAATGTAATGGATATGGATAAGAGCCATGAGACAAAATCCCATAGACTTGGGAAAATATTAATTACACAGAAAAGACTTGTCACAAAACTTATTTATTTGATTTTATAAGTTTATAAGTTCTAAACCATGATTGCCCAAATTTTATTTCTCACAATCTTAAGTTGTTAAAGTCAAATTTAATATAACCAATACTAGGTGCAAATTCAATTCAAGTTGGCGACTCTCACGACCTTTGGTCATATGTTGGTCTTTGATTTATAAAAAGCTAACCGGTTTGGATTTGATTTGTTGAAAATATTGAAGGCTTGTTGGCTTCTTAGGCAAACAGAATTCTGAAGAATAGTAAGCATAGTAGTACAAAAAAATGGGGAGAAAACAAACTATCTGTGCATTTACATAATTAATTCGCACACAAAATCTAGCGCCCATATAGGTGTCAACAGTGTAATTACCGCGCAATACTATTTATACACTAATAATTTTATGCATATCATTAATATCCAATCAAAAGACTTTCTACTATTTTATCCGAGCACTACTTTGGGTGGCCAAAATAGAGGGCGTATTTATCGAAACCGGATACACTGGTGATACCTATAGATGGTAATCGTGCCATATTCCATTAACGACTTCCGTCATATTTCTGCATTATCTTTTTAATTTCGTCTGTATCGTATTGTTTTTATCATGTCTTTGGTGACATTTTTATGTTATAAATGAAATACTAATTGGATATGACGTTGTAATTTTTAACACAATAATATCAGTTATCTATTTTTAGGTCAGTCTGGATTTCATTCGATAGGTGATGCAAATGGCCACGCTCAGAATGGTTCAGCAGTAATACATTTCAATCCTCCGTTTGACGAAACACCACAGATTGCATACAGGAGCTATAGGAATGGACATTGATCACTTTCACAACACACGATTTTCATCGAGAGTGCTGAATCTGACAAAGGAGGGATTCACACTTCAAGCTTACACTTGGTCTGATACTGGGATATACTCTGTCGTTTATCGTTGGATGGCATGTCCGGCAAACATTTAAATAAATCAACATTACTGTTACTTTCTTCATTATACTTGTAGATAGTATAAAGCGTAAAATGTTGCAGAATACATTAAAATCCGTAGGCATTGTGTTTACTGCATGTATATTGTATGTTTTTAGCTATCTTGTTTAGGTCACCCACTATGTGTGGATAATTTTTGACTGTCCTAAATTTTGGTTACAAAATGGACCTGTAGGAATAAAAAGTGGACCTGTAGGAGAGCACTCAAAAAAAGAACGTTTTCAAGGCATTAATCACATTAGTTGTTTGTGTTTATCAAATACTTAGCTCTAGACATGACAGCTCTCGTATATTTCTAATGACCAAAAGTAAGCTAGCCGTATTTTACTTACCGGTGAAATGTGCCGTAATCAGTATTGTAAAGGCATCTCGTATAGAGTTTGGTGGTTTGTTTCTTTTGGAAGTATATGATAAAGTGAGATTAAAATATGTTTTCCGCATCAGCCAATCCCTTGACCCATATAAACCACGACATGCGTCTCGGGTTAATATGGGGGTCTAAGGATTATACGTACATGTAGCTGATGTGGAAAACATATATATTTAAATCTAGAATTGAACCCGCCTAATCGACGATGAGGAATGGAACGAATATTATCTTTTAAATAAGATTTTATATCTGAAAACTTGATAGAATTAATGATACATTGCACAGCTATTTGGAAACAGAGGTTATTTTCCATATTATTTATAGAAAAAATACATGTTGACTGACAACGTTTGTCTGTTTGTGCGTATGTCTGTTTTGCCACATTTTCATTTTTAACCTTTGTTTTTACACAATGGTTTTCGGTATATTAAACAGCATGAAGCCCACTATATGCGAGCTTTTTCTCAGCGTGTCCAGTATAAAAAATTAAATATGTGGTGTCTTCAACCTATGCTTACATTTTGAAAATCATATTCAAGGAATGCCTACAAACAAAATACAATAGGTGTTTATATAACAATTAAGTCATAATTACAGGGGTTAATTACAGATAAATTACAGGTAAATACAACAGTTTTAAACCCGAATTTTTATAATATGTATGAATTTGATTTAGTATTTATTTTATAAATGTGAGTTAGAAATAAAATAAATAAAAGTGTTCGACGGTGCCATCTATCCACTTGTCTACGCACTACTTCCGGGTAAAAGTGAAGCTGTTTATGTCCGATTTCTGACACTACTCAAAGATGCCTGCCAACAACATCAAATACTACTTCAACCCAGGACCATCTTCCTAGACTTTGAGATTGCCATACGCAATGCAGCTTACCAAGTCTTTCCGGGTATTACAGGGCAAAGGGTGTTTTTTCCATTACACTCAGTGTATATGGAGGAAAGCACAGGATACAGGACTTCAAACCCACTACAAAAACAACAATTACATCAACAAGCTGGTACGACGAGCTGCAGTCCTTCCATTGGTTCCCATGCAACATGTTGAAGATATTTGGTTTAATGCACTGGAAGACATTGATCTTGCCAACATCAACATCAACACACTTCCGTTTACCGACTATGTCACCGATTATTGGGTAGAGAACAACCGACACATCTGGAACCATTTCACAACTGAAGGACCAAGAACAACTAACCACCTTGAGGGCTGGCATCCTAAGCTAAAGAACCACGTCAAACACCCACATCCAAATGTATTCAACTTAATAAACATACTCAAGCATCAACAAGCAGCCACAGAAATACGACTTATTCAGTACGCAGCCGGTGGAAAGCGTGTACCAAGGAAAAGAAAGTACACCGAAATTGACAACAGACTCAACAACTTGAAAGAAAGACTCCATAATGGTGCAATGGCTCCATCTGACTACGCAGACGCAGCCTCACATCTGTTACACATGGACTAAATTGCCATGTCACTAGTTATTATTCAGTGCTTGTGTTTGTTAATATTATGATATTAAAGTAATCAAATTTATATTCTAGTTTATTTTTATTTCATTTAATCTATATGAAGTCTCGAAAGGATATGACACACATAAACTGCTACATATCTAACAATGGTGCAATTTCCATATAAAACACAAAAAAAGTTGAGATACAAAAATACCCAAATATCTGATTTAACCAATTATCTTCTTAATTAGACAATGTTTACACAAGAAATTTATGTTTATACAATATTCAACCTATGCCTACAAACTTTTTTTACCTTTTTATATATTTTTTCAAAATGTAAGCATAGGTTGAATGAACCAAATATGTGATTGACATGATTTTGAACATGATTCAAGGAAGCCAATTAACAACAAAAATTAGTGTTCGCCCAAAATAATGAAATAAACCCCACAACCTATGGAATTATGAGAAACATTTTTCATTTTATTTTTTAAAATATTTATATATTCCCGTTCTCGAGTTAAATTTCCGGCTAAGGATTTGTCAATGCCATTTTGGATGTTAAAAAAATATATGTATAAATTATGAAAATGAAACGATTGGAGTTATATGTCAACGAGACAATATCCCATGAAATACTTTATTTCTGAAAAGATATCATATAGACTACAATAATAAAGCACTGATCATACCATAGACGTAGAATAACTACACATATAACTAAAAAAACTGCAAGTATTTCTTTCGATTATTTTCAGTGATTTCTGTATCTTGGCCAATTTCATTTCATTTAGACAATTTGGTTGCCATTTGCAAACACGTCTTTCTAAGAAACCGTTTTAGATAGAAAGACAGCTTGCCAGATGTATGATATAAACTACACCCTTCGTACTCCAATGAAAATATACAATAAAGTCATCACATGACCTTAGACATAAGTATTCACCACTTCAGATTTTTCCCATTGCTCTTTATACAAATTCACAAAAATTTTGAATTCATTTCTCCATGAATTTTAATGAAATTTGCACCTTCATAAAGAGAATTATCCACAGTGTCATTGCTTATTCGCATATAGTTTCAAGTAACAACAATTTAAACATAATGATAATTTATGGCGTCACAACTTTACTTTTGTAAACACGGAATTCTGAGAATAAAATTTTTTCTTCTTCTGATTTTAACCCCTTAATCGTTAAACAATGCATCGGCAAAATTAGTCAAAATTAACGTTTAAAGTGTTGACATTCCTCTTATTACTAGGGGGAATTCTGTTAAAATTTATGAAGAAAATAGCTTCTAATCACAATATTTATTGTTGGAAAATCATGATTTTATACAGAAAGTGAAGTGGTCAGTAATTATGACTGTTTCATCAATTTTACTGTTTACAACAAAATTATATTTTGTTACATTTACTTTTTTACAGATCATTTACAATTCCAATTTAAAGTCAGCTGTGTCTCGCTTTCTTATCTAATTTACAGTTTCAAAGCTTTGACAAATTTAATTATTTTGTCTTATTTTAATGTATTATTCTATGACAACCACAATTAATCTATATGTGTAAGTCCTCTAAATACATGTAAAAAGTGCATTTCACAAAAATAATTTTGTGCAAATTTCATATGACGTTTTATCAAATCCATACCATCAAAAAGTAGTTTAAGATCTAGAATGAAATGTGAACTGGATTTTCTTGTTACAAATTTGATTTCTATCTTCGCAAAGCTTAAGATATTTTGGGAAAAAAAATCATTATAAGTTCAAAAAAAATGGATCAATCACATTCAGTCTGGAGACGTTATAATATGCATAAATAGTAATTTCATTGAAGAATATAAGTCATCACAAAATTTCATTTTAATTGTTTCCTGATGATAGTCGCCCTGAAGACTTCGTACACGAAAATATATCATCACAACGAGCGGAAGAGTTTTTTTTTATTATTGATAACCGGTTATGCGTTGAAAAATCAATTAAGATAATTAAAGGGAAAGTTGAACTAAAAGGACAACATGTATCTTAAATTATTTAATTTATTTTAAATGATGAAACTTCGAAACACGGCTTCCATATACATTTGTAGATCCATGTAACCGGCATCCATTCGATTTTACTTGATTACATTAAATAAAAAAGGTTAGATGATGAAAGGTTTCTGTTGCTGTATGTCCTACTGTCTGTGAACCTCATTTCGTGGAATGAATTTTTGGCATTTGAAAGTCTAAATGTTATAACAATATGACATCTGTTTGCTGGCCTTCAGTTAATTAACCTTGTTGAGTCATCTAAGAAAATATAATAAAAAATACAATTGTTTTCTAGTCTAGTGTAATCATCTTCCGGCTGGTTCGCCCCTAAGGTCATAAGGTTTCTGTAGCTAGCTCCTTTTTTTTTGCCCTGCGCATAACCCTCCTCTTTTCATATCCGGCTTGGGACCGGCCATGGCAGAGTTCAAATTGTTTACAAAGGTTATATTTTTACACCTCACAAAATGATTCCGAATGCAGAATTTCCAATAGAAAGATTAATTTACTTGAAAATTTGAATTGAATAACTCTGACCTATCGTAAAATTTGTAGAAGCATTATTTCAAATATTTTTCATGCACTTTGTGCATATTTCATGCAACACAGGGATGTAAAACTAAATTTAACAAAATCTCATAGGAAGAGTTATCCCCCTTTTACATTAAAAATCACATAGGCAAAATATTTTTGTTTCTCTTGAGAACATGATTGAAAAAAATTTGAGAAATCAGACAGAGGTTTACAGACATTAGTTTGTTGGTTTAAACAATATTTATTTGTCCAATTCAATTGCAATTGCAAAACTATAATACAATAAATACCATAGGATTCAGAAACAAGCTGCTTTTATAAACCTATCTCCTAATCATTTAAAACAAAAGAACACAAAAATCATATGTCATGCTCTGTAACAATTGTAGATGGAAAAAAATAAATAGTATTTACAATAGAAAAAAAATATATGACATTTTTCATATATCACACCTACATGTATTATAAGCCCTAGGTCAAGATATCAACCCGAGAGCCGCCAGTCTCGAGGGATGATTTTGACCATGGGCTGATAATGGGTCTGATATGAATAATGAGATGTTATGATATTTTTAACATATACTTCAACATTGGTTTTTTATAGGTCTCCATGAAAAATGTTATCTCAATGATTTCAGTTTCATGGCCGTATTACCGAATATCCTCATGATCAAGGCGCTGCAAATCGTCATTGTCCCTCATCCATTCGATCAAAATGTTTTGCCACCAAATGTTTTTCTGTTTGTATTAACATTTTTGAGCGAATTTAATAATCCACAGTTTCGTCCCGCTATCGTCTGCCGTGTTTCTGTTTGCTAGTAAGTTTAGAATCGACTGATTACGGAAACGACTGATTTATTACGCGATTACGGATTAGGGTGTGATATAAAACGGAAGCGGTTGATAAGAACCGGAAACAGTTGATAACAAAGTCATATCAGCCCGCTAAGCCAATTCTTATAAGATTTGGGCAGGAATATGTACAATTTCCAGTTTTATCGTAGGGTAAAATTTTACATTTATTTTCTATAAGTATATGATACATTCTGATATCACCACAAGTTCGTTAAATGCTAGTGAAATTTTCCGCCTCGAAAACGTTCGAAAGACCTCTCGAAGTTTTACACTGTCATTCATGTCATTAGAGAAAACAACTCTAAAATCCTTGACATGTTTTGAACAGATATATCATGTTAAGGAGGGGTATTTGCGAAAAATACCAGTCGAGAGAATGTTAAATTTCCCAAGCCGTAAGGCGAGGGAAATTCATTCTCAAGACTGGTATTTTTCGCAAATACCCCTCAAGAACATGCTATATCTGTTTAATTACACCGAATGTTAACGTACAAATCGTGACATAAAACGCATTGATGATCGTGACATTACAAGCGTCCAGTCGGATAGAGTATTTTTTGGCAAATACCACGGCAGAGAGGGTAAAAAAGGCATATCCTTTTTGCATATACCCCGGCGCTGTTTAAAAATGAACGATATTCATTTGATAAAAGTAAATTGGTGAAAAATACACTGGCTATCAACCAATCAAAACCCAGGATTCTTACATAAGGTGTAATTAAGTATGAAATGTATCCACTCTCGATAATTAAATTTTCATTTATTTTAAACTGTTCGGACAAGACTCGAGATTTAGAAAGGAAAATTTAATTATCTGAGTTGATAAATTTCATAATCACCTGGTTATCGTTGTAGAATCTATGTTTATTCATCATATCTCTTCTCTCATATTACATGTATGAGATTTAGTAGAAAACGTTTTCCTCTTTAACTCGCAAAATGTACGTATACCTGATGAGAAGTTGAAATGTTCATAATATAGGCGCTGTTTGTTCAAAATCGTCTCTCTAAAGTATACATAACTCTATGTTTAGTTGGGTTTTAATCACTCCCGTACTTTTGAGCATCGATAGTTGTGTCATATCATATATCTTCTTTCATGTTCGAGAACAAACGGTCATTGAATTCCATAAAATAACACTCAAAATTAAGAAATATATAATAACGACGTTCAATTGCTTTTATTCCAGCATAACAAATTTTATTTTTTCACAACATGAAATCCAAATATTTTGGTCCTTATTCTTTAAATACTTTTTTAGAGTTAGGAAATTTTCTCATTGATTGATATGTTTTCAACATTTATGCGATAATAGATCTGCAAAAATAACCAGTGTACTGTATTCAGACGTCAAGAAGATATTTGTACATTCGTCAAATTCGGCTCACCAAAAAGAGATATGTCACTTCTCAGATTGTCGAAGTAAATTTAAATATCATTAATATTCTGTACTGTACAACTGGCCTAGCAAACACATCTAATCTACATAACTTCACCATAAAATACCTGATAATGTATTTTGTAAGAAGACCTTTCTTGAAATAATGGGAATAATTTTATTTCTTTACTTAAAATAATTAAATATACAGCCAATCAAGTATATTTTTTTTGTATCGGTAGTCTCTTTCGCATATTTTCCAGTAAATAAATATGTCGTCATTTAGTGCAAACAAATACACGAAGTTCTATCATTTCCGTTTAATTAGTCTGTTTTTCCATCTCACAAATTTGCCATGTCACGTATTAACACAATCCTGTGTTAGTTGTTATGTCATCATTGATTACTTGATATTCAGTTGTTGTTGAGCAAAACAAACTGCATTCATTTTTTTTTAATGATGTGAAAAAGATAAGATCTCGAACTTCGAGTCAATTATAACAACTAGTTCCAACATAAAAATCATTTTATTACCAGAGCCATTTAACTTTACTGACAGGCAGTAAAGATTTCTCTCTTTTAACCTTAGAGAGGGCAAGCAAATAACTTCACAATATGGTGTGTGTAAATGGGGCGAGATGGAGTTTTGTGCCAAAATGCACCCCCCCTTTTCAGAAAAATGTACATTTTTGCTGACTGTACCTTTTCAGTTGCCATGGAAATCAAAGTGAAGCATCCATATCCCTAATGATGTACATGTATGCTGTATATCTGTCCTTATTAAAAGGTAAAACTTCCATATACGGTGTAGCAAGGTCGATGTATGGAAGCCCTTGTAGATCAGAAATTCAGTTTTGGACATTTTTCTACTGTCGATGGTTCTAAAAAATATTTCAAACACACTGTGGCCACTGCTCCCTTTTAGGTCACCTTATATTCTAGCCTTTCTGTAATGTGTTCTATAAATTCATGCAGGAATACTTGGGTTCCTAAAGTTACTGATCGGGTAGCAATAATTTTGAATTTGCAATCAAGACTAAGACAGTATGTTCCTATATAAAAGAAAACATTAGGGACCACCAACTGATTGAAAGGGTCCATAATGCCTTTTGGTATCATGGTCCCGGAGAGTGTTAAGTAAAGGATAAATAAGTTTCAATTACTTCTTAATAATTTAAAATCATTAATTCTAAACATTAGCCAATATATGCAATTTATACACACTTTTCCATACTGAAGAGCAGGTACAAATTGACAAAATGACGTAATAATGTTGAACCAAACACCATCGAAGGACAAAGCTAAGGAAGGAGATACGCCTTAGTTTTCAAAAACTGCGTAATTTAAATACGGTTTGTTGTAGTAACAATGCGAAGAATTGTGTAATATCTTTTGAATTCTTCCTAGTAAAACTTAAGGTATCTACCCATCTTTCCTAATTAAAGGAATAAATTAAGTCTTTCCTTAGTATATGATGTTTTTTTTTTATTTCTACGTAAGTGCGATGAGCGGAGTTAGGAAAATATTTGATGTAAGATGTTTTATGAATATCACTTAATACTCACATAAGTGAAATGAACATGGTAATTCAATAAGTGTTTACGAAGGGAAGTAGTAACTTAATGAATATGTCCTCTGATCTTATCTTGCATATTATTAAACTTTCTCTGTAGTTATAAAAAATATATAGTATATTTTTAACCAATTTGAGACCTCTAAAAATCTAAAAAAGTCGATTCTTATCGTGAATTTATTGTAGCATTAAATAAAGCCACTGAATGTTATTTTTCTTGTTGTAAAACGGTTTGTAAAGCATCACAAGTGTGCAATGAAATCATTCTTTATTAAAATCTGCATAAAGTACACACGACAGCATAAGGTTCATATGGTAAATTTTGTACAAATGCAATCACGGAAAATTCCGAAATAGAATCACTCCTACATAAACGCCATAAATCAATTACTAGAGGTTGCACTTACGTTTTGTCGGGAAAAGGATGACTACTTAAAACGATGTAAATTTTAGCCGAAAATCTAAATTGTCACGTGTTTGCTGCTTAATACTACATGCATTACATGTATAATATTATGAAATGGCTGTTTTAATAATGAGCATGTATTATGTAAACGTAGAGTCGTATTGGGTTGAGTAAAGGTTCATTGGCACGGGGCAACCCTTAGGTCCAATACAGCTGCACGAGACCCAGTACGACTGTATGAGGACATAATACAGGATCAATATCCAACATCCATTAAACAATGTGCTGACAACATCTGTACAATAACCTAATGCAACATATAAGATTTACGAGACGAGAGATTACCATATTGTACGATGGTATAAGACTGGATAATATAAAAACCCATTTCCTGAGACCTCTATTCACGAAAGTCCGATAAAAGTTGTACGCAATACAAAATTTGTATCAGAACTTGACGATGTAAGTTTATCAAATGAAGATAACTTGACTGTTTGAAAGTTAACTGTTCAGAGAACCCAAATTTTAACAATATCTTAAGTCAAAGTTTTTTTAAGTACATATGGCTGTATAATACCAGCTTTTAAGATGTATTGGACCTGTACGAATGACCAGTACGTATGCTGTATTAAGACCAGCGGTCAAGCTGTATTAGACTTGTATTAATGGCTAGTTTTAGAAATGTATGCATTGGTATTAACTGGACATTTCATTGTATTTTAACACACCAATTAATAATGAAAAGTATATAAATCAGTTTTCCGATAATAACATGTACCAGTGAAAAAAAAATAGTTTAATATGTTTTCTAAACTAATCAGTGGTGGGTTTTGAAAATTTGAACTTAAGCTTAACGGATTGAAAAATAATTCAGAACACAAAACAATTACATTCTGACTTCAACACTATATGGATATTTCACATAATTGGATGTTGAATATTACGCGATGTTTCTACTTTTTACAATGGAATATCCCCTAATCAATGTGTTTACACTGTGTTGATTATCTTACAGAAAAATGCGCTTGTACATAAGCATGTTTTATGGATACCGTAAAAATTAATTTATCGCCCAAATGACACTTTTGATGCTAAAAAGCTCAACGCACTTTAGAAAATGAAGGGAGTGCACCGAAACGTAAACACCACCAACGCATATAAATACGGTACAATGATTAAACAAACAACAATTACATACGAGATTGACTTTTATGCCGTTTTAATTTCCGAATGCAGATGTCACAAAACTGTGACCTTCAAACTAAATTTATCAAGAGAAACTTTTATTATTAAGAGTAAGAAAATTGCTTTTCATCTTAGCATTACTTTTACATGTGTTTAAGTGTGACAGAACCAGAATTCAAATCCACATCCCATTCTATAATTAAAATACAATGTACACTGTTAAATCTGTATCACTTGAATGTTTTAGTTTAGTAAACATGTCGTTTAGAAACGTTGTTTCTTTGTTTAGAATCAGCTTGATTCATAGTTGATTTGTAGCCATCGACTCAGCATAGTAAGACATAATTGCAAAGTTGTCTCAATTAAATCGCATCTCATGCCTTAAACTTTACATTGACTTAAACTCATTAAAACAATCAAAATTGAACGAACAAATCTGTATCGAATTCACTGCATGTTTTTATACACTCATAAATTGCACCCGTCGAACATTTCAAACCCATTGTCAGAAATTCATATGTCTTTTGTATAACGAAATTCTTGCACTTTAGGCTACTGAAAATCGGGAATTTCGCATGAATCAGATCACTGGGGGTTTGGTCTGTATAAATTCGATTATTTGTCACGATAAACATCTCGTTATTTAGTGCAAACAAATACACGAAGTTCTATCATTTCCGTTTAATTAGTCTGTTTTTCCATCTCACAAATTTGCCATGTAACGTATTTAATAAGAACGACGTTATTTTCTGTTCTATCAGGTTTCAATGCTTTTCAAAAGTCAAGGTCTTTAGTGTCATATTTAATGGGTGACAAGGTATTAAAAACAAAACTGCTGTATAGTATAACAAAGAATAATACGTACCAAAGATTAACTCTCAAAACAATCAATTGCATGGAAGCAAATTGAATGATTTCAATTTTAACATGTTTTAGTGTCAATTGAATCAATATGTGTAGTGCTTGATATATATATATATATATATATATATATATATATAAAGTAATAAAATATATGATTTGAATCTACTTTTATTTATATATATATATGCTATTGAAAACAGACACACAGAAAAAGCGCAACCGATACGGTGAATTAAAGTCCACTTCTCCAGAAAAATGACCACTTCTCCCAAATCCATCCTGGAAGGAGAAGTCACTTCTCCTTGTTCAAAATCCTAGATTAGGCCCTGCAATTGATACTACTAAAGCATCAGATATCTTTTCGTCAACTTGACATTGCTTTAAAGTGCATAAAAACTAGTCACTATGCATATACAAACAATTACAATACATGAATTCGTTCTTCATCTATTAAAACCAGACCGTCACAATTTGCACCGAAAGTCGAGTAAAAACCTTACAGTAATTTCATGACATCGCCGAAAAAGAGATTCAAGTTACGTAATTTCCTAAATTTGTGTGTTAAGCATTGAGCTGCTGATATTACGCCAATAATCTAGTAAAGCAACATATAATTGATATCTTGATATCACGATTTTTTGTTTATAAAAAGACGGTAGTGAGCGATACTTTAATCCATCAATTTCAGAATATTTATTGTATCCTATTTAGCAAGTGAGACTTATTTTAATTCATTTAAAAATCTTCTTGTCTGAACCACTCGACCAATTGGAACCAGACTTGGCAACAATAGTCCTTAGATGGCCCTCTTACATCTAAATATCAAAAAAAATAAAAAATAAAAAAAATAATAAGTAAAAACATATAATGCAGGTAGATATCGCTAATATTTAGACTTTAAATTATGATTTCTCAAAACCCTGTTACTAGAATATAAAAAAAATGATATATTATTGCCGTTGAAATTTATCATGGGTGACCAGATTCATTTTTTGGGCATATCTCAAATTGAATACTATCTATGGAGTGAAAGCAATCCCAAATAAGCCAGAATTGTGATTCCGAAATGAGTTTATGAAAAGGGCTATAGTAGAATATTGTAGCAACAGTTATAAGGTAAAATTCAAAATGCTTATATGTCAAAAAAGTTACGGATGCAGATGAAGGATTAGATGTCAGTATATGTAGGAATTACAAATCCATACATACAATCGCAAAATTAGCTGGCAAACACGCAAAAAGAAGAGGGTGTAATTTTCATGCTTATTCAGTCACAAATCTGTCCTTTCCTTCCTGTAAAACATTCCGCATGACTAATTTTGATTCAATATAAATTTCCACAGGTTATTAAAATTTGGGAAACCAAACATCAACCAAAATTACCATCAGCCAATTAAATATCAAATAAACAATCTGTGATACCAGTTATGATACACTAAATGCGAATATAAAACTTTGACGAAAAGTGCACATCTTGTGCATCAAAATTGGTATCAAAGAATATCTGTTGGATTTGGAAACATGTTATACGTGTTATATTAATCTCTCTTTATTTACGGGTTCAACAGTAGCCCCTTTAGAGACATCTTAATTTCCTCTTTATCATCTAGCCTCCTAGGGATTTCTTTTTAACGTTATTAGGGTGTTGATCTCTCTCAAAATGGAATAACGATTTTTCGTCTTCAAATGACAAACAATCATCGTTAATCGAGACCATAAGACAGTGCTGATCTGATCCTTAAAATTGTCTTTAGGACGAGAATTAAACCAGTCACTTGGCTTTCACTAAATACAGCGCTTTTACTGTGTACTTTTATGGCGAAGTTTGCGAAATTGCAGTTATCCTGAACGGGTTTTCCAATCCTAGTCTCTACTGTAATACCGTGAATAATAAGTCTCGCTAGTAACCGACAGAAACTTGTTAGTTTCATAGTAAGGGCTATAAATATCAAATTATGTGCAATTCTGTAAAATTTGCTCTTTCTCCCTATAGCTTGAAGACTTTAGATTCACACTGGCCTCTCACGAATACTGCCGATTTCTAGTGAACTGTATGACGAGATAGCATGAAACTCTTTATGGAAGTGTTATTTCAGAATTTTTCGTTTAGTAGAGCGACAGTATCCGACCTGCAGCTATGAGAGCCTTAACTAGTTTCACAGTTAAAACGAGAACATTCTGACACTGCTATCTAAATTATGTGCCGTCCACTCTAACTGTCAGTTCTATCAAGGGGTCACCTTGTTGGTAATCATACTGTATTGGTTTTTAAAGTGTGTTGTATACACCAGAGTGTCAGGATAGACAAAGGTACCCATAAAACCAGTTTAACCCCACCACTATTCAGTGTATGTACAAAGTCAGATTATCCTGACTCTGGTGTGTTCATGTTTGTGTTTTGTATTATTTTATGTTATTGTTTTTCGGCGTTCTGTCAGTTTGGTTGCTTTGATTGATTAGGATGTCATTGTTGGCCTTTCCTGTTATCCATTTTGTTGTTTATCGAGAGATTTCCCAAAATTTAACGAAATGTACTTATGACAGTAACTTAAATTTTAATTAGTATTACTGTACTTACAGCTGATCAGCTTTGTTTGATTTTATAACATGGTTACACTGACCTCTATCATCTCTTATTCGGCTTGACATTTGTAGTTGCAAAGGTTTAACACATCAAATTGGCACCAAAGAATTAATTGTTACACATATACCACTGAGTCGATAACGCTGCTGGTGGACTCCAAATTTATCATTTTGCATCGTTGAATTTGCTCTTCAACATTTTGGATTATTGTTTTGGTTTGCAACATTTAAGGCCTTGAACACAACTAATGAATCGTAAATCGACGAAATTGGTACATCTTGTGCATCAAAACTGGTATCAAGGAATTAATTTAAAACCCTATATAGTTCTAATGAAAGACCAGTTCTTTCCTTAGATTTTCTATTTGTAAAATATGATTTGATTTGATGCTGTTAGTTCATTTGTCAATATCTGATTAAATTTGTCCGCTAAAGTTTAAACAGTAATTAACTATACAAAAAGTCCATTTTATTTCGATTTAATTGAATGCTTTCTAAATCTAAACTAATTTATCACCAAAGTTACAATCTTATTTCTTAGATCCTTGATGCACTTTTCCAAATAATGCATAGATATTTAAACATCATTTAAATATATAAAGAGGATTCCAAAAAATTACAATTCTACCATAAAGGTACTTCCTGGAAGATTTGAAGATTACGTTCATTATCTCACCCCATCATCTAATCATCATCATTGTATTTACGATTCCAGAAGACAGAAAATTTCCTATTTAAACATGGCCACGAGCTAGAACAAGAAAAAAATTAAGATGCGGTACTTATTTTAAATAGCAGAATCAAATTATGCTCGTTTCGTTTCTAAAACTAGCTGTTTATAGCTGATTGTACTATTAAACTGAGTAGTCAGAAATATAAAACACACAGTCATTGTCGGAAAATATAGAATTTATTTAAGCGAGCTTTAGCGAGCCTTTTCCCCAGGTTTCGCTATGAGCCCAAATAAATTATATATTCTTCGACGACTTTATCCTGCAATCCCCTTTAGATGCGCAAAATGCCTTAAAATTATTTTTGAGGTTGAAATCCAACTGCCGTGAAAACGCGGGAACGCCACGAAGTCATCTGGTACATTCACTCCCATCCTTGCGCTCTTCATATAAACAAGTACCAGTAGACTTTTTAGGTCATTGACCGAAAACGACTAAAGTTTATTTTACCCCTGTTATTAGACCTGAAATGGCTTGATTATAGGATAAATACCACTTTCTTTTAGGAATTACAGATCTAACGTTAATACTTTTTATAAAAATTGGCAGTTTTGTGAGTGAACAGAAAGATTTTAAAGTCTTGTGATTGTTAGTTACAACTAAGGTTTTTTTGTTGTGGATAGGTATTTATATCCTCGACATGTTCTGTTAAACAACAGATTGCACATGCATACCACTGATTGACGACATTGATTTAAAAAAACTGTCGTCTCACCTGTAAGTACAGTCCATTGTTAAACAAAGGTGTCCAGAATATAAATACCTATAGAAAACAAAAAGGTTAGTTCGGTTGACAAATTCATAAATTTCTAATTAATTATTAAAAATATTTCGTATTTTTCATATTTAATTTTAACTGAAATAACCTAACAGTTATGAAAATAGACGCGAGAAATCGCCTTTTTGCTATTTCCATGGATATCGTTGGCATAGTTCGGAACTAACACACTAAAAATCATTAACATATTTTTTTGATTATTTGGACGTGAAATGTACTCAACTTTGGAAAAAGAAGAATATTTATCGATTTTTTTCTAGGAATAAAAAAATAAAATAAATAAATGCTATCATTCCATGCACCAAATGTAGCATTTAAAAAAAAAATACTTTGGTTTTGAAAAATTATTTCCGATTACCAGAATAATCTCTCATTTGGATTACTAAGTCTAAGGACTAGAAACTGGTAGATGGTATGATGTGCCTCATGAAGACAGTATTTTAATATCACATAATGTTTATTTGTAAAAATGATGTCATTACATGTAGTCAGATTGAGGAACAGATATATACCATATTAATATAGAATAATAACCAGCCATGTTTAAACTGGAAGGTATGCTGTCTATAATTAATCAGTATATCAAATTATTTTCAGCTTTTACGTAGTCCATTGCTTTATCCCACGATGTATGGGGTGTTTGGAAAAAGAAATCCCTCCGACCTTCGACAATCAGGATTTCTTTTTCCAGACACCCTACATCTCGCAGTATATAGAAATTACATATTTAAAACTTTATAAATCTTTATTAACGGGATTACAATAGGTTGTAGCCTCTCACTAACTTTGTAATGATTGCTCACAAAACGTTTGCATTTTGTTACATTTAATAACTTTGAATTAGAAATAAAGGGTTAAAACCGTACATTATCAGTTACATGTACGTCCTGGCAACAACTTATTTTGTTATTGAATGTTGAGAACTGCCTCAATCCCTTTCGAAAGTATTAAGTAACTTTTGACAAATGTTTGAAACATAAAACCTTGTGATAAACGTTTGTTAGGTTTCGTTCATTAAAATCTTCTACTCGATAACAAATTTTTGATATAGCTTAGGCTTCACTATACTGATAATAAGTCTTTGACTGGATCGCACGAAACTAACCATAATCCTCAATTAAATTATGAATGAATTGAACAGTTTAATTCTTTCAAACCAAATGCAATATAGTTCTGAAAATCAGCATTTCAGGTTATTGTTTTACCTTTTAATATTCTTTGGTTTCGCTGAACAGACATAATATATATTATAATGTCAAAATCAAAAATATAAAATATTATTGCCAATCTAAAAATAGTATTTGTGCTGTTTCTATGATAAACAACCAGATAACCAACAAGAATTTTATTGCACAACTTTATTCACATAAGGCACCGAAAAGACATCAAATGGGTGCGTAGTGCAACATTCAAGTGTAAGGTAAAAACTGAAACGAAAAAATAAATAACCTTTACAATATGATCAAAACATCATAAATGGATTCATAAAATGTTTCTCTGCTCAAAAATACAATGAAAATGACAAAAAATAAAATATTAATCAAAAGTGTCCCAAGTGGCGTGCCATACATACTACAAGTAGTGACGAATACATAAATGTCACGAATGGCGTTCCATAGATTTAAAATTTAACCGGGAGTTTCATACACAACTCGTATATCAAAAATTATCTTTACAATAGGAATATCAAATAAAAAACATTAACGGGGGTAGAATAAAATATGTTTGACAATATTATCAATATAGAAAACTTATCACGTTACGAGACAGTGAGGAAAGAACATGAAATAATTGTCACAATGTTTTCAAAACAAAGCAGGAAGTGATGTGATGTTGTAAAAAATAGAGTCAAGTATGGTACATAAATTCCGGAATTCCGGAGACAGAACAGTATTCAATCATTCTATCAATAAGATTTCAAAATTTACAAATTCGATCCCTCTTGGCCCCAATTTTTTAAAATAAAAATTCTAAAACATAGTAGTGCATCAGTATATGAAAATACTGTCAACAAATAAAATGCATAAACTGAAAAAGGAAAGATGACTTTTGGTCACAAACTTAACTTCACAATTTTCCGGTATTGACCTAGGTAGTCCGAAACTTTATTGCCCTTTAAATTTAGTGTATGACAATATTGTCTATAAATTAAATGCATCTATTGCAAAATTAAAGAGGAGTTTAGGTCACAACCTTTAATTCACAATTTTTAATGAACCCTAGGTGCCCCAATTTTTGAAAACTGGACTTCTAAAACCTTATTGCACATCTTCATATGGTGTAACACAAATTTTAAAATTCGACCACTGTGGGTCCCTGGTTTAGAAAATCAAAATTATAAAGGCTGGCTTTAAAAAGCTATTATTGTTTTTTGATGATGTTCTAACTTTCTAGTCTTCTACATTCCTATAGCCGCATATTTTTTATTCAAACAGTTCATGCAAGTTTTTGGTTATTAAAATAACAATCCAAAGATACTAATATTAGATATAGTAAATTTATACTATGCTGTATACGACGCATTTCAAGGAGTTACCTCTCATCAGCAGCATTAAAACCGAAACATTTGGAAGACCAAAAACCAAACTTATATTAAACAAGAAGTACTCATCCAAAAATACCGAAATAGGAAGCCAAATTTCAGCTAAGGAGATCTACCATGTGCAATACAAAGAATGAACCCTTAGTATTTCTATTATCTTTGAATTTTGCTAAATACTGGTAATTTCTGTAACAAATCAATGAATAATCATGTCAGACAAGTCTGACGACTAGGTTAGCGAATACCCTCGGAGACCTAGGGTCCACCAGCAGAGGCATCATCCCAGGAGTTTCAAAATAACAATCCAAAGATACTAATATTAGATATAGTAAATTTATACTATGCTGTATACGACGCATTTCAAGGAGTTACCTCTCATCAGCAGCATTAAAACCGAACCATTTGGAAGACCAAAAACCAAACTTACATTAAACAAAAAGTACTCAACCAAAAATACCGAAATAGGAAGCCAAATTTCAGCTAAGGAGATCTACCATGTGCAATACAAAGAATGAACCCTTAGTATTTCTATTATTTTTGAATTTTGCTAAATACTGGTAATTTCTGTAACAAATCAATGAATAATCATGTCAGACAAGTCTGACGACTAGGTTGGCGAATACCCTCGGGGACCTAGGGTCCACCAGCATCTAATACAGCAGAAGACGTATATAAGATCACAAATTGGACGATACATACGTACAGACAGAACACTTTGGAAAATCAAAAATGAGATTACTCTTCAAGTAAACATTACAGTCTCTTTGGCACATTCCCCGTTTCCATTCTCTATTCTATTATAGAAAATGATTCCATTGATTTTTTTTATCAAAACTATACAAAAAAATCTATTTTTCTATTGAATGGGTTTAACCAAGCTTTGTTACTTGTACTGGAGCAAGAGTTGTTACCCTTACTGTAATCTACTATATATTATATGGCATGATTGAAATGATTTATCATGCGTACACCCTTTAAGCTTGCAAATTTTATTCATTGAAACGTTCATTTGAGCACACTGTATCAATTTAAAGAGAAATTGAAAGATATATCGAGTTCTATCTATTTCATACTGTAGTCTTCTATTCTGAGAATTAAAATATCAGTATGAAAACACCAAACTATTCCTAGGGCTGATGATTTTGATATCCATTGTCGACAATGATTTATACTGATTTTCGATTATATTCGATTCGATTGTACAAGCAAATAGCTGACAGAAATTAAATGGAGTTAATTAAAAGAAACTGCAAAAAATAAATATTGCTGTAGGAGCGATTGAACGTTTGTTGTCCTTTGCATTTAGATTTTTAAATTCAATGAGGATTATAGTAGAAATTCAATCCCAAAAATTGTTGCGTAATTTCTTTTAAAATAATGTTTGTTTCCGTACATTTTATATGAGGTCTTTTGTGATGAGTCATTGCGTTGGTTTAACTTTTTCATGGTATCAAATAAATTCAGGACGTGTAAATTTCGTCTATTTACGACTCATTCGTTGTGCTAAAGGCCTAAAACATTGAAAACCAAAAACTAATCCAAAACTTGAAGAGCAAATTAAAAATGACCATAAAGGTGAAGCCAAAAACCATGCAAGGACATGGGAGATAATCATTGGTTTTAACTTTGTTACGGTAAATTTAAAATGTCAATTTAGTATCGAAATACTAGTAAGTGAGTTGATGATACTCTCGGTGACTTGGAGTCCACCAGCAGCGGCATCGACTCAATAGTTATAATAAATTCTTTATTTATACCAATTTTGATGAACAAAATGTGCACATTTTACGACTCATCAGTTGTGCTCAAGGCCTTAAATAATGAAAACAAAACATTAATCCGAAACTTGTTTATATGAAGAGCAAATTCAAAATACCAAAATCACCAAAATGGTAAAGCCAAAACCATCTTAAGGTCAACAATAGATCTCTGGGAATTGCATTAATTAATACCATCATAATTCAGTTTGAAACGGTCTTCATTTGAGAGATCAAAATTATGACAAACATGATGAATTTCACCTTTCTTAGTTTCCAGTTTATAGTGTGTCTGTTATATTTCACATTTTGTAAATTAGAGAATTTCAAAATTTATCTATGTTATAGATACTAGATATAATAGATACATTTTAAAATTTCTAATTTACAAAATGGGAAATATAAAATGTACATTATATAACTTATCCTTCATTGCGTGTACTATGTTGTCGGGTAATTCGGTGCAGCGTTTAATTAGGCGCATTCAAATCATTTTCATGTTAATGCGCCGAATAGGACGATGCGCAGAATTACCCGAAATGACGTATTATGTATAGTTTTCTAAGATAGAGTTACATTGCATGTTCGGCATTTGTAAATCACTTTTAAAAAAATATGGTCGTCGTCAGGATATGATCGACCAATACCAGGTTTCTATCTCACAAATAAGACTAAATATCTTCCGTTAGGGTTCACGTCTTATTGAAATTGACATCCTATAGGACTTTAAACGCCTTCTGATTTTACCTACTAGATATGTTACATTTGATGTTAACGGGAAATCAATTTTTTGTTTAATAAAAGTAAAAAATCAATAAAAATAAAACAAAACAAAACAAAGAAAAAACAAAAACAATCCCTCCCCCCACCAAAAAAATATAATAATATTTAGAAATAAACTGTATGTTATCCGAAATGTAACAAAATATATCTCGGAGTCACAGTGTATTTTGGCGTAAATGAAAGCAAACGCGGAAAATATACATCATTAAAGCGTAGTTTTTGTATTTTATTTCTCTATTTGTCTTTTTTGTTGTGTGCTGCTATTTTTATTATTTATTTATTCATACCTTTGCTGTGTTTATTCTCTGTTTTATTATCTCACGAGGTCGTTCTGTCGTTAGATATTTATCATTATCGTATTAAAGAAACGAACAATATTCTCTGATAAAAACATAGACAAGTCGTCATAAAATGAAATAGTGTTCCCATGGGAATTCATTATATTCGTTGGACATCATCACGAAATTGTCCATTGAAAACAATAACTAAATATCAATGATATATAAGAGTTTTATTGTTTATTTAAAGAAGAATCCAAATGTCATCGACCATGCCTTGTTTTCTAGCATACAAGTTATTTTTTTCCAAATAAGGTCAGTGTCAAAGAATTAATTAAAACTCGATGATTCCTGTACACAAGTGAAAATAGGATTTCAAATGCGACTATACTCGGAATCTCGATGGTCTATCTTAAGTGTTATTGTTGATATTCTATACAATCATTTGACAATGGTGACCTATGATTGTTATTAGCGCGTTCGAGGTTCATTCTAAATTTTCTGGACCCAGTTTCATAATCATTTCAAAGTGAGATTTGCCTCAAATACAAAATTTGAGTTGAATAAAAGTTGATGAAATCCTCAAATTTGAGATGTTGTTTGAAATATCTGAACTGGTGATTGTTGATTGATTCCCATCTTGAATATTGTCGACTTCAATTTATATAGAGTAGCATTTTGTTTCCATTTAAATGGAGACAATCTAAAATATTTTATCATTGACGTGTCAAATTTGTTGATAGGATCTGAGATGCACTTTTGTAATTAACGGAATTCCGTAGAAACGTAAACATTACCACATTACAAATAAAGAATCAACTGTGGTAGAATAAACAATTATATTCAAGAATAACTTTCTACAGTGTCAATATCCTTAAATCATTGTCAAGTCAGATAGAAACGAAAGATTTCTTATAATGGTTTTAAAATCCCGAAGTCTCATAAGTTTTAAAATTTTAAAATAGAAAGACGTGTATTGATATAATGCCTTTAAAATTCTACAGCAACAGGTGAATTCGTAATAGCATATCTTTAATATTTTGTTTGGCAATTGTCACCAAATTATTATATAATTAGAATGAAAGTTTGGAATTTCCCCCCACAGTCGTTGCCGTTGATACTTTCTTCTGACTTTACTCAGTTTTCTAACAATTTTCAATTTCAATTTTATAAAGATATCGTTCTTTAGTATTTACAATGTAGATACATTTATAAACAGAGGAAAGAAGCAAAACATATAAGAAACAAACCTACTAAGATCCAGTTTGTGAAGGAGGGGGAACTATGCGAGAAAACTAAACAAAACATGTCAGGAATGTTAAACCAGGCAAGAGATTGGCAGCTAGAAGTAGATCTAGGAAAGAAGCTACAGTTTCCTGATATTGTACCAACTAACCTAAGACCCGACATGGTTCTCTGGTCTTCAGGCAGTAAGAAAGTAGTTATTATAGAGCTGACGGTTCCCTGGGAGGAGAAATGTGGCGAAGCCAACGAAAGAAAGAGGGCGAAGTATGATGAACTGTTGGCAGAGTGCAGAGATAGAGGATGGCAGACATGGAGCTTTCCTGTTAAGGTTGGCTGCAGAGTCTTCCCTGCACAGTCAGTGTAGATGTTGTTTTCTGCAATAGGAGTGACTGGCCGACATAGACGAGCAGCTATTCAGAAAATGGGCCAAGCAACAGAGAAAGCGTCCTGCTGGATATGGACGAAGAGAGACAGTAGTACCTGGAAACCCACCACCAATGCGCAGTGATTGATCACCACTGTGGACCCCCCATCCTGAGAGTGTACCGAGCTAGGGGTCGAAACACATGATGACGGATGGCCTCGGCTGAGGACATTGATGGTTTTTGCAGTAATTCCAACAGTACTGTATGTAAGTAACTTTTGATTCGTTTTATAAACAAGGGACTTCGAACAGCATGTCACTTGAGCACAACCGAAAATTTCCAAAATATTAGACAAAAAAAACCCCAATAGGTTTAAATGTTAATACTCCTTCATGTAATAATTTTTTTTATATTTTTATGGGAATTTTTTGAATGCGTAATTTATAACTCACTTCCGACAGTTAATGTAACAGTTTAGAAAGTATTCTAGTATTTCTAAACTGTTTATACTGGATAATGCATAGTCCAATAGATATTGTATTCCATCTTCATATTCCAATAGATATTGTATTCCATCTTACTAGTCCAATAGATATTGTATTCCATCTTCATAGTCCAATAGATATTGTATTCCATCTTCATATTCCAATAGATATTGTATTCCATCTTCGTAGTCCAATAGATATTGTATTCCATCTTCATAGTCCAATAGATATTGTATTCCATCTTCATAGTCCAATAGATATTATATTCCATCTTCATAGTCTAATAGATATTGTATCCCATCTTCATAGTCCAATAGATATTGGATTCCATCTTCATAGTCCAACAAAAATTGTATTCCATCTTCATAGTCCAATAGATATTGTATTCCATCTTCATAGTCCAATAGATATTGTATTCCATCTTCATAATCCAATAGATATTGTATTCCATCTTTATATTCCGGTGTTCATACTTATGCATGTATTAAAAATTTAAGGATTAATTTTTATCTGCTTGAAGCAGTGGCAACATACATGTAAGTACTAGACACACCAAACCACACGCATCGTACGTTACACGCACTCGATTCGCACGTTACATGCGCACGATAAACGCGCACTATTCGGGCGATACATGCACACGATTCGCACGTTACACGCAAACCTAAACTTTACACGATTTCTAAAAATTGTTCATAAAATACGGAATATAACAAAACTAATTAATTATATTTTATGCCGGATATAAATAGCAGAGAAATATTTAATATTGAGTTTCATTTTAAATAAATAAGTACGATAAAAGGAAACCGGTGTAATAGGGTCGACATTTAACTTTTTGTCACAAATAAAAATATTCATTCGATTTCATTTATGGTATTTTATTAATGGCAAATTTATTAAACCTTAATGACAGAACTGTGAAATATTTTTTATTAAATATCAATAGACCTTTTCATGTTATTTTTATCTACTTACCTATATCATAAAATAAAGGTGCCAGTAAAACAAACATTACGTTACTATATTTTATGGTTCTTTTAAAACAAAAAAACATCATGTCTTAGGTACATTATAAAAATTACAAAAAACTGCCCATATGAAGCCATAAATTGTTACATGACATTTATCAAAAATTAAAAAAAAATTATTTCGTCAGATTTTTAAGAATAACTTATCTTTAACAAACAGTAAAGTTAAAGTTCAAATCTATGTTTTGCAAATGTGATATGCAAGACTTATGATCATTTTATTTCAAACATTCCTTTCAAACCAAAATATGGTCAATAAAAATTGAATCATTTGCATTAGTAACAGCATTAGTAATATGAACATTTTTAAACATTTTACACTGTTGAAAGTTCGTTCCGACAATTTTTTAATTTAGAAATTAGAAGAGTTAGAAATATCCTCTGGTTTGAATTCACAATATAATATTATCTCAACCAATGAAATCTCATACACGTTACACAATTCATATCGCACCTTTCTTACCACACGCACACGATTCGCACGTTGCACGCACACGATTCACACGTTACACACACACACGATTCACACGTTACACACACACGATTCACACGTCACTCACACTATCCGCACGTAACAATCACACGGTACGCACGTTACACGATGTTTTTGGCTCGTTCAACCAATTGTAGATAGAAATTCGGAAATGGAGTGATATGAGACGCAAAGTATATCAAATTTGACTAATACCAGAAAGGTGGTCTAACCATATAAAAAAGTGTGCTATGATGCATTGATGTGGATAAACTTCCGTTTTCTGGTATCACCGAATTTATCATTACCACTGAGTCGATACCACTGCTGGTATACTCAAGTCCCCCAGGCTATCTCCGGGTCAGTTGCTAATACAGTTGCTAGTACATACTGGCCCAAAATAAAAATTACTGTTAAATTTAAAAAAAACTAAGAAATATATCCCTCGTGCAGATGTTCTTAGATGGTTTTGGCTTCATCCTTTTGGTAATTTTGGAATTTGTTCTTCAATTTTTTGGATGATTTCTTTGGTTTTCAACATTTTAGGCCTTGAACACAACTGATGAGTCGTGAATCGATGAAATCAAGTATTGTGCATCAAAATCTGGTATCAAAGAATTCATTATCAAGTGAGTATCATTTAACTTTATGACGTTTTAATTATACCCGCACTTTCGAAGAAAGTTCGGGGATATAGCGATTGTCTCCGTCCGTCCGTCCGTCCGTCACACTTTCTCTTTCTTCACTTCGTGGTTTAGGGATTTAATTTCTATATAGAATGGCTGCATACCTCCTGTAGATGCGCAATAAAGTTTTAGAATTTTAATTTTCTAAACAAGAGGGTCACCTGGGTTGAACTTCGAAAATTCAAGCAAGTGACCTAAACTCGTCTTTCATTTTTCAATTTATGCATTTTATTTCTATACAGTTTTGGCATGCACCTTATGAAGACGCGCAATAAGGTTTTAGAATTTTGATTTTCTAAAATTGGGGCCCACAGGGGTCGAATTTCGAAAAAACTGTCAGTTTAAGCTTGTGACCTAAACTCCTCTTTGCTTTCACAATTTCTGCATTTTAATTCTATACAGTATTGTCATGCACCATATGAAGATGCGCAATAAGGTTTTAGAATTTTGATTTTCTAAAATTGGGGTCCACAGGGGCCGAATTTCGAAAAACTGTTAATTCAAGCTTGTGACCTAAACTCCTCTTTTATTTTGAATTTATGCATATTATTTCTATACGGTATTGTCATACACTATATGCCAATGCGCAATTAAGTTTTAGAATATTGATTTTCTAAACAAGGGGCCCACAGTGAAATTTTGAAAAATTAGCAATTCAATCTTGTGACATAAACTCGTCTTTTGTTTTTCAATTTATGCATTTAATTTCTGTACAGTATTGTCAAACACCATATGCAGATGCGCAATACGGTTTTAGAATTTTAATTTTCTAAAATTGGGGTCCAGAGGGGTCGAAATTTGAAATTTTTAATTTTAGCTTGTGACCTTAACTTCTCTTGCATTTTGCTTATATAAACATGTAGTATTGTCGTAAATTATATTTAGTTGCACAATAAGGATTCAGAATATCGAATTTTAAACCGGGGCCTCACTCAGACCAAATTTCAAAAATTGTCAGTTTAAACTTGTGAACTAAGGTTTTTCATTTTTCATTAGGTTTATTGATTTAATTTCTTTATAGAATGAGTGCATACTATTTTTGGATGGGAATAAGGTATTATATTTTTGACTATAGGCAAGTGGCCCAACTACTTACAGGGATCACTATCGATTCCCACAGTCCAGATTTCTAGTTTTGACAGTGATGCTATCTGCGTGACAATCGTTTTGTTAAAATTAGAACATGACTTTATAAGAAAGGTCAATTACGTCATGTTTAAATACCATTTACTGTCTGAAAACCTTGGTTCAAGGAAAGGAATTTTCATAATTTAAGTATTTCAGTCAATTTATATTGTCTTATCACTTGTATGATTGCTATCTTTTGAAATTTGCTACCAGCTTTTCTAAAATAATAATATAAAAATTGCATAAAATGAAGCAACATATTACAATTATAATATTTTAAAGTTTGGAAATTTGAAGTGTTTATATCATACGGAAGCTCTGGAGTTTGTTGATATGCGCACGAGTTACTAAATTTTGCACACGAGTTATCAACTTGAGCGCACGAGTTTCACAACCAGCTGCGTTCGGTGAAGCATTTCATTTTCTATGTTAGTAAATCTTAAACCTTCTGGGGAGAAATACAAGCTAAAATAAGCAGTAAAAGCAAGCTACTTCATAGTGTTTTTTAATTAAAATAAAGTTATATTGTGTAGTCAAACAGAAGCACACTTTGTATAATCCATTCACGAAGGAAGTTGTGGAAAGAATATGATAAAGCAATAATTGTCCATCCATCAGTTTGTCCAAAACATATTATGAATATTCTGAGCTCAACATCCTTGGATGGATTTCAACTTAACTTGGTACATAGCTAGGACTTGTACTTATCACGTAGCTTATGGATTTACAAGGTCATAAAAGAAAATATAGAATAATTTTAGAATATATAGACAAATTGGTTTCAAACATTTACAACTTTACCCTTTATCTTGAAACATATCAATAAACTCCTATAAGTTGTTGTACAACACCATCCGAATAGACATTTTAGTAGGACTTCTAATGAACCTCTTTGCAGTTTATCAATTATGTTTTCAAGATAAAGGATAAATTGTAAATGTTTGAAACCAATTTGTCTATATATTTTAAAATTACTCACACCGGACAGATAGACGCCATAGTTGAACTAAAAGTACTCAAACAATTCTAGCTTTTGTTTGTGACCTTGGAAACCCATAAGCTACTTGATCTACAAGTACAAGGCTAGCTATGTCCCAAGTTAAGTTGAAATCCATCCAAGGATGTTGAGCTCAGAATGTTCAAAAAACTGATGGATAGACAATTATTGCATTATCACATTCATTCCACAACTTCCTTCGTGAATTTGCTACAGTTTGACTAGCTTGTATTTCTCCCAAAAAGCTAAAATTTACTAACATAAAAAAAATAAAATGCTTCACCGAACGCAGATGGATACAATAGCAAAACCGTGGGTATTGCATGACTTAGCAAGTTCTGTACGAAAAACGTTAGAGCAAACTCCATCAAAATTGGTCAAGAAAAATCAATTCTCTTTTAAATTGATGAAAATGCATTTTCTGGTCCCTAACTATCGCACGAAAACCAGGCGTTCACGAACGAGACGCCGACAACGCCATACCAATATAGGATATTCAAAAAATTTGCATTCATATAAAAACTGTTCAATTGAATACATAAACATGTACCTATCTGTAAAAACTCAAATAATTCAAATACCTTCTTTTCAAAACTGAGAACTCTTAAAATTCAATTCACAAGACTTTAACAAATCTCTGCGTTTGCTGAACTTTCAGACTAACATTAAGTGAACGTCCCGCGAATACCTACAATAAAGAAAACTTAAGTCTAAAACTATAATTACTATGAGCACAGTTAACAAATGAATTACCCCCTCCCCGCTCCCCTATTTACCCATATCCCCACATCCCCACAATAAGAACTCCTGCGCTCAAGTTATGGAACGCGTGCGTTCAAGTTAGTAACTCGTGCGCACGAGTTGTAATTTATTATTTTGCATGGTACTACAGAGCTTCCGTAATTCATACTCTATTCAGTGAAACTGCAGAATTTTTAAACTCTAATATTACACCCTATGGAAAATTTTTAATTCTGCAATAAAAATTGTCTAGCAAATTCTAATGAGAAGAAACTTGTCTGACTTCTTTAAATATATTCTTCAGGCTAACATCATATGTTGTACTATATATAAACCATTTGGTTAAAGAGTATCTTTTCTCATTTCAGTTTGAATGTTTTTTTTTAATTTTATTTTGGTAGAAATGTGAATTGTTGTCGTCTGTCATACATTGTACTATTTTATATCTTAAAGTACATTGTACATGTATAATAGCATTATCAAGTTTCATGTTCATTTAAGTAGAGAGTATAAACTCCATAAACAAGAGCAAATTAAGAATAAAGTCTGATAAATGGAAGAATAGCAAAATATAATGAAATCAATCAGCCTCTGTGGTGTCAGGGTTAATGTGTTCATATTGTGAGTCAAATCATAGACTTCAAACCTTTTAGTGTGCCACTCTGAAGAATAATGAAAAACTATACGCAGAAATAAATTTAGCAGTAATCTATTCTAAAAACTAACGATTTCATTATTAAGTCCCAAAACAACGTCTGGGGGACTGATTGTTTTTGCTCCGTTTCTCCTGATATTTTTTTATTAAGTCTCTGTTGTGCATTGCAGTCAATCTTGACCTGTCAAGACCATTTTTATCAAAATGTTTTCGTGCAAATGGTTTAATCGTGGAAATCTTGTCGATTACGATCGGGATCAAATATACATCTTACATGTAAATGTGTACGAATCCAATTTTCGAGGAAGATTTTGTCTACACGTGAAATCTGATTGATTGGCGTTGTAATGTTGAATTTTTATTACGTCTTTACAGCAGATTTTTCGAAATTTCAAAAATAATGAAAATATTATGCAATTGCAACAAAACCCTTGTTTGAGCACAACGAAACTGGATATTCCTTTATATCAAGGTCAAAGAATGCGAGAAATGTTTACAAACACTGTCAGTTCCCTGAAAGGTAACTCGGTGGAGTTTCATGTCATAACACGAATTCTTATTCTAATATGTTTCATACAAAAATGTAATTCTATTTTGAAATGATGTTTTGCCATGAACATAAGAATCGTGTTCGTCGGAGGTAATAACGTTAATATCCCCGGAAAACAATATCTAAATAAGAATTTTTATTTCGCCTTAGATCTCATGAATCCGAGTGTCAGCGTTCTATTTCGTTGCATATAAATTGATTCATCCAACCTAGCATCCAACTAAGGTTATTGTGGGAGAAACTGATTAAAACTATACTATGATTCACATGGGAAATCTACACACACATATATACGAATTCGGCTAGCATTTCGATGTTTTTCGCCCAGTATTCGTTGATCCTTCAATACATATAATAAAATTTGCAGATATAGATTCCTATATTTCATTATGTGAAGTTTTAAGTCTCTCAATTGTAATGAATTCAGCGGTCATATTCGGTATTTTCCGGAATTTATTTTTGTTTTGAGATTATCTAGAAAGTGTAATATAGAACAGCCTTTTAGTGTCTTGATTCTATTAAATATTGTTCTGCTGTTTAAACACAAGATTCCGTATAGTTAAACAATACATTTAGATACACGTGGATATTTAAATTCCAAATACAAAATTATATTGTTAACTTTAGATATAAAAAAAAACTCATGGTGTATAGACAAACATTAAGGAGGGGGCTGACATGTTAACCACGTGGTGAGGGTTAGTAATACGGCGATTTTATCAGAGAAGGAACGTAAGTATATCAAAGAAAATTGTTTTATCTGACAATTTAATATACCTCGGAACCCATTGGAAACTGACCAATTTCTTCTTGTTATAAACATGTTTGAAGAAAAGTCTCTGTTTTACAAACACTTTGACACCTTGTCTAGACAACTTTTTCGCCTCTAAACAGTACAACATGCAAAGGTCACTGGTCATGAAAAAAACATTTTCTATAATGATATACTTACGTTTATTATCTGACACTACCAAAATTACTACTGACCCCTCTTTAGCCACATGTCGCCCCCCCCCTCCCCAAATGTTTGCCCTAATAAAAATGCGACAGATTACGAGAATTTGCTCTATAATAAAGCCAGCCTTATCACTTCGAACACTCAGAAAATGCGACTTCCTCACAAAAACTATGGAGTCTTTCGAAATGTGAAAGAGGTGTGTACACGTATCGAGATGTTGCATAAATTGTTTTTCACACAACTGAGTAAATGCACGCCGGTGCTACTTAGAGTGTATCTTCAGCTTGATTATAAGTGTGTATTATTTCCATGATAAAGTTGCGAAACTCTTTAAAACTGAAATATCTCAGTCTTGCTCTGGATTTCAAAGAGTCAATTTTTTATATTTTGTTTTTGTTTTTGTTTTGTATTTGGTTTTGTTCGACCTTTTTCTTTTATACGTTTTAATCGTGCTATGCCCTTTAATCGGCTCACCAATTCCATTTATATTCCTTGTATTATACGACATTTCTGGACTCCAAGTAATGAGAATAGCTCACTTAACCCTTTGGGTCAGGTGGGCTAAAAATGTAGAAGTTTATGGACGTTAAGCGATGGCAAAAACTCACATGGGACAGAAGTCATGAAATAATAGGCTGCCATTAAGTCTGTACGTTTCGTTGAAACATGGGAGATGGCTCAAAACGATCGCCATACAATGGCACATATCCAGTTAAAATCTCGGGGTGTGAAGTCAGTCTACTTTTTCCGTAATTTGAGAAATCACGAGCCTTGGTAAAAAAGTCTCCTTTCGCAAAGTAAAACGTACCTCTTTCATGCTCTCCATGTAGAATAAAAATTTTCTTGGTTTTATTCATTTAATCCTTTCAATATTCCTATGTCAAATGTCTAAGGTAAATACACTTTTCAAACAACACTAGTTATTCAGTTATCATGGTTCGTTTTGTTACAGTAGGTCCATATATCATGGTGCAATTATAATTTTTTTAATGCACTTCTTTCGTATCCCTCAGGTCAAAGTTCATTGCAGGTCTTGAGCCACATGGACCTTTGGTCCAGGGGAGCTATATATTGCCATATTGACCGTATGAGCTGTTACGTACATACTTTAACTATTTCCTTCATGTCCCCTAACTAGCGTTGGTTTTTGTAATTTAAACAACATTTAAAAGGTTTCGTTAGACTTGATTGAAAAGTTTTTTAATATTCTGTTGTTTAATGTTGACTTTAAGACAAAACTAACAATTTTAGAATTTCATTGTGCCGAAGATTTTCCTCAGGTAATTTGTTTCGTAGAATATTGGATACATTGCATTAGATTTACAATGATCTTTAGACAAAAATATGACATATTTTAATAGTTCAAAAAAACCAGAAATATGGTTTTTATTTGGATTTTTTTAAAAAAAAAGTTAATGGAAAGTACATTAATTTGATTGGCAATATATATTCATTGTACATAAATGGGAACACATTAAATATTTAAAAAAAAATAGATTGCCCACTTCAATATACAAAAAAATATACAAACTAATTCCAGAAATGATTAATTTTTAGTCCGTACAAAAACGCAAGCTGGTATAAAGCATACAAGTCTAATGACGTCAATGAATGAACTACATACATTCATTTCTTTACATAATCGTCTGATATCTAAATTAGTATAAATATATTTGGGTTATAATTAGATTAAACGAGATTGGTACGGTCGAAAGAGATTAAAGTATACAGCTGTTATGAAATAAACTGTTTTTTTTTCTAACATTTACGTTGAATAATTTTTTTTTGATCTGATGTTCTTACTCAAATCATTAAAGAATATATCAGTTCCTATTATCGGTTCTCTATTTTGAATCTTTATATGTCCGAAATTTATTCTAATATTCTAAGTACAGGGGATAAATTTAGTCTTAGGTCAAATAATGACAGGCTATTGGGTTGCTGTGATTGATTGGTGTGTCATGGTTGACCTTTCCTTTTATCTCTATTGTTATTTATTGATTCAAATCTACAGCTGTGCTCTCCCTTTATATGTTAATATTTGTAGATATAAAGATAAACCGACCCTTTTGACGTCTTCCGTATAGCAAGGTCAAGGTGCATTTAAGACTTCAGGTCTTTCTGATAACTTTCTAGCAAAGATATACATGTATATGCATGTGAGCTATTGCCATCACTTGGTGCCCGTCGTTGCCGTCCGTTTAACCTTCTCCTTTGAAACCACTTTACCAATAAAGACCAAACTTTATTTAAAAGTCCCTTGGGTTGTTCCCTTTCAAACTTTTGACCCGGTCCCAACATTCATCCGATATGGCTGCTGTTTCCAAAAACATCAAAAAAAGACAGAAAAATAATTAAAAATCAAGCTTGTTTAAATCAAATTCAATTCTCAAATGGTTTATAGAAAATCTTTATAATCATTAGATACCAGTATATTAGTGCTTATGATAATATAGAATATGCAATATTCATATCGCCAACAGTTGTATAGGCAATTAAGAGCCCATTTATTTCTAGCAATTTCATGTCAACGTTGACAAAGTTTACACTTTGTAAACGCAAAATCATCGTGTAACCGTTGAGAATGCTGTGTTGACTGCCTTATCAAGCACTGGAAGAATAACTTACATCTGTTTTTATCCAGAAAATTTAAGATTAACTTTGAATATATGTAAAACCACGTAATTGAATCTCGGACTATTACTTTTCATTAAACATGTTAAACGATTTATTTATCTCTCAATCAATTGTTTACTAAACAATAGTCAACGTTGACAAAATTTATGTCAGAAATAAATGCACTCTAGGTCAAAAGAAAAGAACGAGAAACGTCCATTAGACAGAACTCAAACGACATATCAAATTCATTCGAACAGCAAAGGGTGAAATAAATATTAGAAAGGTAAAACTAAGCGTAATAAAACGCATGACAAACAAAAAGGAACAGAACAACAAAAAAGAAATCATTATCAAAGTGAAATCATCCACACACAAAAAAAGAAAAGAAACAAATTAACACCAGACTCTGAAAGAGTAAGGTAGAGTAATTAATAGATCTGGAATGGCGTTTTTTAAGCAACCCTGATGTAGACGTGGTGGCGTCCCGGAAAGATTTGGTACATCAGTATTTTTTTCTCTACAGAATCAACATCAAATGTAAGTAATTCCATTAACATCGGTTGGATAATTGGTGCAATTAAAACAGATATATAATGGCTTGGAGGGGTATATGCAGAAAAACACCAGGCTCGAAATGTGCAGATCTTGTGCATAAGAATTTCTAAAATAAGAAAATAAATGTTTTTCACTCGATATATTTGTTTACCAATGTTTGTGTCTTTCAGACATTATAAATGAAATCTGACTAATAGTTTATGTAGTATATATTCCCTCCGGTCATTGATATTCATTCTTATATTTGGAATCAAACTGAATTTGTCGTCTATGCAGACATTTTATTGAATAAAACAGGAAGAACTTCCTTATATTTCAAATAAAATTGTATTTCATAATGTCTTTTCTTATTGGTATGTCTTCTATAAGATTATTAATTTTTTTTTCGCTAATTATCAAATACTATAGATTTTTGAAGGGTCATCGGAAATAGGAGTTGATTGAAAATCATTATGAAAATACCCTTTCCTGGTTTGACTGCAAGACATCTGCGACTTCTTTCTTTTAAGGCTGACATTGCCTATGAATCTATTATCTCTCTCTCCGGGAAAAAAATTACAATTGAAAATTTTGTAAAGTTCAACCACCTGCAACAAAACCCGATGTTAGTAAACCTAGAATAGTAATAAATGAAAGCAATCTGCATGAAATAAAATAAAATATTACTCATTTTCTCTGGCATACAAAGATAAAATCCCAATTTACCTTTTAAAAACGAAAAAATATAAATATATATACTGTTCTCTTTTTTCACTTTAAATTTTGTTTGATAATAGATCTTTTTTAGTGATTTTCGATACCAACTTGATAAGGATACTTTAAAATGTTACTGTTATAAATTTTTTTATCATTTTGTGCATTTCTCAATTCTTAAATAGTTTTGTCCTTTTGGTCATTCTGGCATTTGGTTTGTAATATTCTAGGTTAATGGTTCGGTTTCCACATTTTAAACCTTCAGAACAAATGACTGCGCGGCTTAGTGTTAATTCCACAAAATATTCACTACTTGTGCATCAAAACTGGTTATTACAGAAAAATTATTACTAGATTAGTTTATACTAATTTTATTTCTTCAAAAACAATAAAAGGGATAAGATAAAAGTTTTAATCCAACTTATGAGATTCTTCTACTGGAATTATTACTAGATGATTTGTTATCACATTGTAGTAATACGTATCATCGTTTTTCCATACACTACTTGTAGATATACATGTATTACTGTCTGACAATTCCCAATAAAATCTTTATAAGTACGAATGTAACAAGTTCACTGCATTCGTACGTTTTTTTATTCATCTTATTGACACAGATTTATGTAGACTATGGTTGTCTGTCCAGTAGGGTAAAATGTTTTGCTTGATTTCCGAATTATGTATTTTCTCGAAAGGATTGGTTGACTCGCACGCTAACTCGGGTTTTTGGGGGTGACTAATTTCCTTTTCTGTTAACAAGTTAACTGTACCACATTGCTGAGACAGTGTTTTGTACTAAATAATTATTCTGTATTTTTGTTCTTCGTTGCTTTCACTGGACACATTAATTATAGATGACAAAAACCTCGTTAAAGCTGTCTGATGTAGTGTGGTTATACACTAACGTTCCTATAATCCTGATGAAAGACCAACCCCTTCAAGTCTGTCGTGCTAGGTTCTACATAATTGGCCTATTGGAAATTCGCTGTGATGAAAAACCCAGTTTTAGTAGAAAGCCAACAGAATACAGCAAGTCGATTTTGGTTGTGTGGACTATGTGACAGTTATTCTGTTCAGAAAATATGAACGGTGAATATTACGCAAAGTGCACCAGAGACTCAGTGATTAAGGCAATACGATACAGTAATATTCTTCTACAGATTTTTCACCCAAATTTTGTTTAGTCTTTCCATAGCCGCAATTTAAGAAAAACACACCTTCTGCACTAAATATGTAAAAGATAGTTACTTGGTGACCTCGTGACTTTCTTTAAGATAGTGCCTTAATATATTAGACACCGATTTTGGTACTTTTGAACCAAAAACCAATATTTATATACTTTAAGACATTTAAATTACATGCTTTAATAAAGAAAAAAAACAGCTCATCGGATCTTTTTTAAATTGTTTTCAATAAGCTAATTAGCAATTATGAATTATGACCAAATAAAGAATGCTGATTATTATTTGCTACTTAAAATGCATATAGAAAACAAATTTTCTGATTTTATCCATGTGTTTTTTAAGCAGAAAATATATGAAAAAGGTTTTTCTTGGGATACATTATGACGCCATAATTCTTGAGGATGTCATTACCACCCTGCTACATTTTAGTCTTCCCACTCTTTTCACAACAGAAATTGTTCGATTATGATTTGCAGTAGGTTGTGACGTCATTGCTAACCATTCCATGTCGTACTTGTAAACTTGTCAGTAGTATAGGGTAACCTCAAACCCACTTGGATTATAAACTGCACGAAATCCTTAATGATAATCACAAGAATATATTCTGAGATTTTCTTACACACTGAGTGTTTGCTACAATCCCTTTAACGATGCAATATTTTTCATCTGATTCTTGCCCTGCCAAATACTGCATTTTAGAATGTTGTCGGTTATCATTCATATCACGCAAGTTCTACGTTAACAGTACAACGAGAGGTTATTCTGTTAAAAGGATCTTGCAGAAAACAGGAAATGGAACCGACTTCAATTAGATATTCAAGGAAATCACGAGTCGTGATCATCACATTCAGCAATTAACTAAAACTAAATGCAGAAATGAGAAATCTAATTAGGCATGAGCGTAAGTTAAAATAAACGTACGTGATTTATTGTCACTCCCTCAAAACTGTACTACTAGGCCATTATGCCGTTCGTTCTTAGCTGATAAAGGTAAAAAGAACTTGTTCCCTTTCTTTTCAGTTTGAATATATCAGACCTCATTTCAGAGTTGTTCGTTTTATTGAAAACCAATAACAGTGCATATGCATTGCAAACTTAAAATGGTACTATCGTTTTACCTATGTCCATTAAAAGACGCAATCATTTTATTTGTTACTCTTAAAAACTTAGATTATGTACTTACTATTTTATATTAAATAAACTGAAAAACAGTTTTTGTAAGAAAGTGTCGGTAGGCTATAGCAAGTTTATTCAGCAATAGAAAATATTTTTATATTACGAAGAATTAAACCAAAAACTTAATTTCACATTGATGGAGATTTGAACCAAAATGTTTGAGATTGTCTGTAGGGTCAAAAGAAAGCTGTAACAAGTTTACTAAGCAATATATATTCTCTCATTGATGAAGATTTGAACCAATCTATTACAGTGTACTTAGCATAAATACGATATTAGTTCCTATTTCGTAACCAAAAATGCCGAAATAGGAAGCCAAATTTCAGCGTCTGGTGGATACTGGTCTCATTTGTTTGCAATCATATATACCACATCTCCTTATTTCATATATATACCTTTTGCTTGTTAATATGATATTGTCACCTTGATTGCATATTACATGTAAGCCTACTGTGGCCCCATACATTGTTCAGTCATTATACACAAACAATGCATTCTGTTTGCTTACAAACTACAAATTTGAAGGGTTGTTGTCTCATGGACATTAATAAATCCCACATCTTTTGATTAAATACATTGTTAATGGTACAATGTATATTTAATTTGACTTTTTTCACATTTTGTCATCCTGGAGGCTTTTATACATGTACATGTAGCTTACAAATTTGGTACATGTTTTGCTTATTGTTGAAGCAGTATACATGTAGGTTGTTACTCCTTGATATTTAATATTTGTTCTATTGTCGTAATAAGATAATAATTCTGAAAGTTTAACATTTAATTCAAATACATGTATAATAAATTGAAAATCATTGTCAGAGAGAATGACAGCTTTATCAGAATGATTTAGATAACTTAGGAAGGTAAAGAAAGAAAAATAACTTGGGGAAAAGGAAAGCAAAACTATATCAACAAACACTAGTATTTTCTTTATCTATGCCCCACATATTTTCTTAAGATGCGAAATTTGTTAGATTTATGCCAAATTAGGATTTTGACCCCCATTTATTGGTTCAATGAACATGCATGTGATTATTTGCAGCAGGGAAGTGTCTTCTCCACATATTTTCTTGTTAATTTCTATTGTTAAAGCTACCGATCAAAAGTGCGTGTACATGTAAAAAATGTCAGCAACAGCCAGGATTATTATCATTTTTTCATAAGTGTCTCCATTTCAAAATCTGTCAGCACATTATATAAATATAATTAGAATTTTCAAAATTAATATCTATTAAAAAATTCAGGAAAAAGAAATTCAATCTAATAAACTGGGGTACTAGGGTGTAATACCGTCTTCCCCTCACAGAACAGAACAGAATGACTAGCATTCACATAAATGGGTACTTAGGGTGTAATCCCGTCTTTCCCCAGACAACACAGAATGACTAGCATCCACATAAATGGGTACTTAGGGTGCAATACCGTCTTTGACCCAACAACACAGAATGACTAGCATTCACATAAATGGGTACTTAGGGTGCAATACCGTCTTTCCCCAGACAACACAGAATGACTAGCATCCACATAAATGGGTTCTTAGGGTGCAATACCGTCTTTCCCCCAACAACACAGAATGACTAGCATTCACATAAATGGGTACGTAGGGTGCAATACCGTCTTTCCCCAGAGAACACAGAATGACTAGCATCCACATAAATGGGTTCTTAGGGTGCAATACCGTCTTTCCCCCAACAACACAGAATGACTAGCATTCACATAAATGGGTACTTAGGGGCAAATACCTTCTGTACCCTGACAACACAGAATGACCAGCATTCACATACACATTTATTTGATTGAATGTCTCCCCTTCCTCAACAAAAATTTATCAGTGCTTGAAAATATATGCTTAGTTTTCAGATACAGATCCTGATCTAATAGGCTGATTAATACATACATGTACATGCCATATCAGTTTAGTTTAAATGTACATTAAATGTTAGCAGTATGTCTTTGTAAACTGAAAGAATCTTGAATAAAATCATAATTTTAAAGGTTAAAGTAATCTGGATTTAATGGAAATTAAGCCTTTCAAAATCAAATTAAAGTATAAACTAAAAATAATTTGGGAAAACTCAGATAAAACAATTTAATAAAGAATAGAAATAAAAAAAAACAAAGCCCAAAAATTTAAACTGAAAAATAAATTAAAATAGTCTTTGAGTTGAACAAATATATGAAACTAAAAAGAAATAATTATCAAAATATGTTCTGTTTACATGAATTTAGTAGTAAATGTTCATATTATTGGCATGGAACATCTTGTAAGATCATCTCTAGGTCCATCTAAATGTGAACTTCCCTAAATGGAATATGTTGTGCTTCTTTGATATTCTGAAATAACATGAATAATGTGTGTGTATATATATATATATATATATGAATGTTAATTTCAAACATTTAGAAAGGTTGTCAGTCTCTGCAATATATTAGATCTGGATCTTTAAAGCAAAATATCATGCAAGTCAAAACTATATACATATAGATATATAATGTAAGCACAAAATAATTCCTACAATTGACTGCAAGATGATATAAACATTGTATTAAAGTACATGTATCTTCAATAAAACACAACTTTTAATTAGTAATGTCACCAATAAAAGCTTTATTAATAAAATATGTTATTGCTACATATATAAACAAATGTTAATTATATTCAATGAATGAAACAGAAGACACAGAACACAACATTTCATATGTATACAAATTAATCACAAATTTGCAACTCAGCTGAAATCTGAAAAAAAAAAGAATAAATCTATCAATACATCTATATATATAGTATTAACAACTTTAAGCTGGGCATATAAAAATTCTCAATTCTCACCCCGCTATGTTAAAAATATATAAATAGTGGGATGTGATTTTTTTGCATCTTTAGTACTGACATACATGCATAAGCAAGTGAAAACATACATGTACATATGAGAGTTCAAAATATTTTTTTGACTCTGAAAGTGACGACAGGAATACATGATTCAGCCATTTTTTTTTTTTATCTTTGTAAAAGGCCACATCAAATTTAAGTGAAAATGAACTTCCCTTCACCCCATTTTTTGTCGAGCATGCGACTCAAGTCCGCAGAAAGCTCGACATAGGGATAGTGATCCGGCGGCGGCGGCGTTAACTAACTTCTTAAAAGCTTTATATTTTAGAAGATGGAAGACCTGGATGCTTTTTACTTTGTATATAGATGCCTTATGTTACGAAGTTTCCGTCTGTCATATTTACATTGTCCTTGACCTCATTTTCATGGTTCATTGACTACTTGAAAAAAAAGTTAAGATTTTTTGTAATGTTAATTTCTCTCTCATTATGAGTAATAGGATAAATATCTTTGGTATGTCCTTATCCCTGTCAGACAGTTTTCAATTGACCTCGACCCCATTTCAAGGATCAGTGAACACGGTTAAGTTTTGGTGGTCAAGTCCATATCTCAGATACTATAAGCAATAGGTCTAGTATATTTGGTGTATGGAAGGATTGTAAGGTGTACATGTCCAACTGGCAGGTGTCAGCTGACCTTGACCTCATTTTCATGGTTCAGTAGTTATAGTTAAGTTTTTGTGTTTTGGCCTGTTTTTCGAATACTGTATGCAATAGGTCTACTATATTTGGTGTATGGAAGGATTGTAAGGTGTACATGCCCAACTGGCAGATGTCATCGGACCTTGACCTCATTTTCTCATTATTTACAGCTTAAAATTTATAATGTATGCCTGATAGCATTTACTTTCATTAGAAATACACGACAGACGAGACATTTTTGTGTGTCCAGTCTTGTTTCATAGATGGTATTCTGCTTAATTCATTTATCCTTTACAACTTGTAAAAAAAGAGTAGTTAAGGGATAATAAACACAACACAAAGGCAGCACATTATATAAAAGTAACATGCAAAAACTGACATCAGATGGTTTTCAACGCATGTTTATGTATTTCATTAGATTTTCTGAAAAAGACATGCACATAATATAAGTCTTATACTATATAAGTATAACATAAATTAGAAAATTTAAGAGGAGTTGATTACACCCTCCACATACATTTGTTGCCAAAAAAGACAAAGTTCCACAACACAGAAAATCTTGAAAAAATGCAACTATTTATAGATAACCCCAGTACACCAAGTAACTTTCACGTTGGCCAATTTATTTGGGGTATTTTAATGTCAAAAACGCATGTATAATGTTACATTAAATGAAGGGTCATCTCAATAAATGGTTTATTGTCGTGATTCATTAAAAATATTATGCAGTTTAACTGTTCAGAAAACAAAGAAGATTCACACGTACGCGACATAAACAAAACAACGATAGCCTGCGCTGTGCGCGCCATCTGTACTAATTATGGCTTTATCGCCCTTGAAATTCTGTCCGTTACGTCATATGCAAGGAGGTACAGAACGGTTACGCGGCAATCCCACTGTCAAAAGAAATTCAGAGTTAATGGATCTACGTTCAAATTTGCTTTAAACGATATCTCTGGTTTGGTAATGCAAAGCACAATGTCAAGATCTAAAATAAGGATAAAATATTTTTTCAATCAACATACCTGTCTATTTAAATTTTCTGTCTTGCAGAAACTTTTAAATTATGAATAAGATCCGACTAGTAGGTTATGAAGTATATATCCCCCCAGTCATTGATATTTATCCATATGTTTTGGTTCATTTGTCGTCTAGGCAGACATTTTATTGAATAATACGTATTATATTTCAAATAACATTACATTTTATATTGTTTTTTGAACGAAGCTTGTACTATTAACCAAGTTGCTCTTTATACTCAAGTCTGACTGAACTGACTAAATGTAAAAGGGTAATTACATTTTAAAGCATTTATTGCGATTTTTTTTAGAACATATTATAATCCTTGTTGTTCCTTACTTATATCATGTATGTCTATTAATTATGATTTATTTATATAAAATATACGTTTGTCACGTATTGTGTTTCTAAAAATGTCTTTATGATCACTGATTTTCTTAGGAATAATAACATTATTCATTTTCTTGGTGTTTAAAAAGTAGAAATATAAAAGCCCTAGCAATTATAACACCTATACTTTATGAAAAAGGAAAGACATGGTTATGTAAAATGTAATTATAATGAAAAGTTATATCAAACATTTGTGGCATCGTCATATAAAATACAGTCATTATATAAAAATTTGGTCCGGTCATATAGAGGTCAGAGGTACGAAAATTAAAGAAAAGAGGTGTCCCATTATTCTACACACCCGAACTCTTTATATAAATCTGACAAACCTATTCACAATGACATAAAGTATTGTTTTATTTGACCAAGCATTCCAGAGGGAAAGATTTTTTCAAATTGTGATCAATCAGAAACACGTTTTTCGCTTTTTGCGGAATTGAGCGCATTCTATGCTTAATATCATTTGAGTCACATCTGTGCATAGAAGGACACAGCTGCAAAGTCCATAAAAAGTTGCATACAATAGTACATGCAAATCATACATACAAATGCAGTCATAACTTGTTATAAAATTTCAAAAACTTAACAAAAATATAAACATTCATGAGGCAAATCGAGATATATTTTAAATAATTGCAGTAAAGTAGGCATGAATATGGTACAGTTATACAAACTTAAGACAAAGATTTAATTTTAGATAAATAATGAATAAAGTTTTGGTATGTACTGAGCTGAGCACAAAATTTGGTTTCAAGTTTTTGATAGTTGGAACGTAGTCTTAAGATACTATTAAAAGTACAGTTTAAAATACTTTTAACGAGAACAAACTAAAGTGTGCAAGTGGAATTATTATTAATCCTCTCAACTTTTTAAGAGGATGAAGATTTACGTTACGGGCTTCAAAAATTACATCTGTACAGTGAGATATAAAAATAAGTACTTATGGTAGATAATCAAGATTGGCTATATTCATTGTTTGTTCATTTGAAATACGCTGATATAGACAATTTATCATTACTATATTAAATATTGCTGAAAAGCATTTCAAGGTTAAAAAAACGAATTTAAGTAATATCTTCTTAAATTTATATGCTCAGATCTCTATTTTAAACATTAATTTCATGATACATCCTGCTAGACACTTGTCTTTGATGGAAGTAAAGGAGTGTAATTGTAAATGTCAATGAGACAACGACCATTATGCATATATTTTGAGCGTTTTATGAATTTATATAAAAACGTAGAAAAGATATTCAAGTGATACCAAAAAAAGTTCTACTTGTAAACATACGGCAGAATACATAAAAAATTATCAAAGGCCAGTCACGTAAACATTTAAAGAGGTTATCGAAATATCGTATATTCCCATTTGCACCTATGCGAAGCCAAATAAAAAACTTATATTTAAAGGCTTTCTTAATAATGTTCGTTTTCGAATACTTGTTTCGTAGCACAGTATAGATAAAGCCATTGACATGTATAAAACTTTGATTGAAATACATCTATGATTGAAGCAATAAACATAAAACCAAAAGATGAGTATCATCATATAAGGCTTTTAATAATCATAGTCACTGAACTTTACAAAAACACAAGATTATTACATTGTTAAAATCATACGTTTATATGAATTAATTTTACAACAAAATGCCGAAGATCAAAAAGCAATATAACAACGACTGTGTTACAAAATGTAGTCACGTTTATTAAAATGTTACAGGATATGTTTTGATCCTTTTTCATATTGAAATGAATTCAAAATCCTTAGAAATTCTACTCTGAATTATTGAATCTTCTGTCACAAGGCATAGTATCTTATACATTAGATGTACCCGCGCGATCTTCATTACAAATTAATTGTACTGTGTAAACCTGTGTATAGCAAATGTAATAATCGAACAGGATGTAATAATTACATCAGTAGATGAATTCATTCCTAATAATAAGATTTGTCGCTTCTGTCTGGAATATAATTGGTGTCCCTAGTAACGCATTTTTCCAAAAAGTCACAACGTGTATTACATCGTGTCGCAATATAACAAAAAATCCACATTCCGTTTTTGTTTTGTTTTGTTTGTTTTTTTTTTTAGTTTTTTGTTGTTTATGATTTTTCAACCGGGAAATAAAAAGTTTCTATTTCTGTCGACGTTTGAATAATGTGAATTTCTCAATTTTGACCACAGAATCAATCTATTCTTAATTACTTTAGAATTGGTTTATAATTTTATCTAATAACTAAATAATTATATCTTTTCTCGCTTAGCATGCAATTCTTATATACAAGAAGTGATTTCCTTTAATATTGATATCAAGTAAGATTCTTTGTGAAATGGCAATGATTTCTCAAGTTAATTAGCTACACCCATACATGTAACATTGGAAAGTAGAAAATGATATAAAACATAATAATCAAATAAAATTCCAAACATGCCGGAGGGGTTTGGTGAAATTGTATTTATCTACAAAACGCAAAATCCTCTTATTCTATGAATAGTTGGCAAAAGAATACCGTACCGAAGAAATAGATTGAAGAGAAAGTCAGTAGGATAATATCCAAAGACAAGGGAAATAGTGTGAACAGGAACACAGTGTACGGTGACTACAAAGATAAAACTGATAAATTAAATATACACAAAGCAAATATAAGATAACTAGAACAAGACTTAACCAAAACAAATCACCAGTAATAAAATAAAAAGGTGAGATCGACAGTGACAAATGCGGCTATGGACTTTCAATGAGATACTTTTTTGCTAGGAAATAAGGTATTTTTGACTTTCAGTTAATTTCCAATCGTTATGCATAGTTTACGATTCATTTAATTTCGTTTGCATATGACACATAATTTCTTTATGTCAAGGTTTACAGTGTAATACTTCTGCGACTGTTTCTTTTTATTTGAGAATAATTCTATCTCTTGACACATTTATGTAGCAATCTTTAACTTTAAGTTAATTTCAAATCGTTACTTATAGTTTATGATGCAGATTAATTTTCATTTGCTTTGAGGATATTATTTCTATTTTTTGTTTTAATTATATGTTTACCATTTAAAACTCATAAACTCATGGACGAAGATATCCGTTTTCTTTATGATTTGCATTTATGCAAGCAATAAATTTCGGTAAAATTAATGTAAAAGTGTTCCAAATTTTAGATAATTTAAGTTATATAAGATGCAAATAGCTCTCAGTAAGCGTGGGCAACTTTAGTTTTAACAAACAAAAATCGATCTCGATATGTGCATTTTGCTTAAAGCTGTATTATAATTGGCATGTTACTTCCTTTACGAGTGCCATTATGTATCCAGTATGTTGATTTGTCCGAATTTCTTCTGACCCTGCAACCCTCCTCTTTTTTATTTTGATATTGATATGTCGGGTTGGGGTCAGAACGATATGCCTTCAAAAAGTTGGAATTTCAGCGGTACCCTGTTGTACCGCACTTCAAACACTTCTTACGATTTTTCCGTTATTATCGTGCGAACCCGCAGTTGTTGTCATTTTCAAGCATCGTTTGACGTTAACGAAATTTTGCATCATATGCAAATGATTTTACTTATTTATCGGTCGGAGACACGTATTTTAAGACCAGAGTCCAATATAATTTTCAAAAATTCCAGAATAAAAATACGTGTCCCCGACCGGTTCCTGCAAAAAAGGTAACATGATGCAAAATCTCTTTAACCTCACACGATCCTTGAAAATGACACTTTTTAATTAATATGAAATATGGGCAATAAAAATGATATCAGCATGCAGGATAATCATTACGGAATCTAACTAGGTACAAGTAGATCTGGTTCGCACGATGATAACGGAAAGAGCGTAAGAAGTGTTTTACCAACTTTTTGAAGGCACATCGTTCTGACCCCAACCCGACATATCAATATCCAAATAAAAAAAGAGTAGGGCTGTAGGGTCAGAGGAAATTCGTACTACTAGTATATGTTGATGTGCAATGTGATGGCAGAAAACAAGTATACATACCTGAATCCTATGAAGACAGAATTAATGAACAATGAAATGAATCCTATAAACAGCCTTTTCAAATTTATGATCAAGCATGGCAAAATTATGACCTATACTTTGTTTTGCAGCTGAAACTATATTCTGATTCAGTTTTAGGGGCTGAGAAAGAACAAAAATAACAAAATAATTGGTTTCGTGAGTTTGTTATAAAAACATATTGAAAAACAATATTCGCAAACACTATTCTCGGGCTTATAGCAATCTCTTACAACAATTTATCGAGCGTTTTGTCGCTTTCATTCATAACGTTTGATAATATTAGATTTGCTGCATTTCAAATTACAGGAATGTGATGCGATGTAATATTATTTCCTTAGTGTGTTTGTTTAATTCTAGTTAATTAAACTCGAATGTAACTGCTAAATCTGCTCTGAAGTAATTTTCAATCTCTTTCATGTCCAATATTTGTTCAGAACAGATTTTGCAACCGTGATTACCTTTATCTAAATGGGTTAAGGATGATTGCTGGTCTAATAGGAAATAAATAGGATTTGAAATAGGTGTTTTAGTTTGAGAGAACATATGAATAGTAAACAAATAAGCAAGAAAAAAATATAGGTTCATGTGCTCATTAAAGTGCTATAAGGCCTTGAAAATTTGCAGAAAATGGGTTTTCTCTGGATTTTTCATTGTCTTTGTATTGACAACTTCAGTCTCTCAAAGATGTATGAAAAAATAAAAAGGATTTCATAAAATTTTGTCAAATACCATTTTAAGGTATATATGATTGAATTATAAAAGAAAAAGTGGGGATTCATGGGCAAAAAATTTCATGTTTAAGAAATGGATAAAACCTGAGGATTCCGAAAATCTGACAAAAAGACCAAAACATGACCAACGAGCATCCTTAATACACACACTTTACAGGGAAATAACTATCATCGAATCACATTCTCAAAAAATTGAAATGGCTCATAATAATTGTAACATTGTAACCAGTTGTTGTGAATTAGAGAAATAAAGCGGGCGTGTCACTTTCTGTGCAATATATTAATTTACATGACGAAGGACCTTAAATCTATTTAAATGAAGCATATTTTTAAATATCATTCTTCACACTTCTTCAGCTGTGTGATGTATATTGTTAAATTGTTATTTCCGCAGGTTTTATCGTATATCAATAAGTGTACCTCGTTAAGAAAACTGACATATTTTTGCAGCTGTTTTGTTCAAAATGATTAATAGACCATTTAACTGGTCGATCGTACTCAAACTGAGTCTAATTGAAAAAGTACAGAATATTTTAATTTTTAAAACGTTATTTCTATATCAAAGTAAATTAACTATGGAAACCATGGGGTTTATGTTCTTCAGACAATTATACCTTGTCTTATGTTCTTTCATTATATACGTGCTCCGGCTGTATTTTTTAAACGTTGTTATGTACATACTATTTTTTATCTAAATAGATTCTACTTTTTAATGCCTCTGAATATCGGAAATTATTCTAAATCTATACATCTGAATCCTGCTTTGATAGGATTAACGGAAAACCCATCTTTTCGTCATTGATTTTTATCCATCAGTTTTCAAATTTGTCTTTAGGAAATAAGATAAACACTGCTTACCATTTTATTTTTCAATAATTTAACGCTAAATAGGATATGACATCTATTCATTTTAACCAAATAATCGAAGCAATATTATAAGACTGTCTTTTTCTGTCAAATCGGATAATAGACAATACTATCAGCCAGCTTCACGTTCATTGGTTAATTTAGAAAGAGTTCGAGGAGTGGGTTATATTGTAGTAGCTTTTGTTGATAAAGACGAGACATCTTTAAGAATCCAATCTAAATTATAAGGAATAAACACCAATGATGTTGACAGTTTATAGTAATATAAATTAACTTTTGTTTACTGCATTCTGTTTTGCTTCTAATTTGATTGGCCCGATAATTACGCTACTTCAATTAAAGATGCCAAATTATTCCGATTATGAGGCACACTTCTTGGAAAATTCAACTTCATGGAGTTTCGATATGGCTTTGAACGAGTCAAATGATTCCATTAACAGTGACTATTTCGAACAAAAAGAATGGCCATTAATTAATCATGAAGAGTTTACAATTGTTTTATTATGTTTTGTATATGGATTAATATTCGTAATTGCTTTAATTGGAAACAGTTTGGTAATCGGTGTGGTTTGTAGAAATCCAGGAATGCGAAATGTTACCAACGTTTTCATCGTCAATTTAGCTGTTGCAGATATTTTAGTGACATTATTTTGTATGCCGTTAACACTGTTGGACAACATATACAGCGGTAGGTATTAAATGTTTAAAATTTCCATTTCCCATACATTTTCAGTAATTTGTGACATGTACACATGTATGTTGTAACAGACCTATTTAACTTATATTGTTACTATTTTACTAAACATCTTACTTTGGTATCCAGCTTATTTCAATTTGTTTAATTTCTTTTTCTTTTCATTTTTTTTCGTTGTTTTTTGTTTATTTTCAGTTCTTGTTTATTTATAAAACATCGAAGACGGTATACAGGGTACATATACTACTGGTCGCCCTTTCCATTTCCATCAATGTCGTACTATACTGTTTACCTTTGTCTGTTTTAATAAGATGGGTTTTCTTATAAATTTATCATGTACAGCAAAAAATAAAATATTTCCACAAGCTTCACGATAACTCAATAATGCTTATCACAAATCACACTAAATTTTACAAGTCTCAAACTACATGTTCAAGATGGTCTAAAGCAACGGATTGTGCTGAATGTATGTTAAACTTCATACAGATTCGAGGTAATATTCATAGATTAATTCTTGTCCCATTTTATATCGGCATTGTTATACATGTAACAACATGGAAGACAATTTTATCACAAATTTGCTATGTTGAGGTCTTCAAGACCGCGGTTCAACACGATGGACAATGCTACAAAAGGCTTGACAATGAACACGACGTCAAATATCTGATGTACCACATATTGATAATAACAATTAACACACAATATCAATGTCAGTAAGTTCTTCTCAAATTAATCTAGTGTCTGTTGGTCGAAGTGATTCACCGTATACAATTTATTCAAAGGAGTAGGGCAACTTTTCTGTATGTGTTTACTCATAACCCTTAAATATTCATCTACTTTTTATCTTATTAAACGATTGTTTGTAATGCATTTTGATGTTAAAAAACAAAAATTTTATGCTTAATGATTAAAAAGTTTAAGTTACCCGCAAAAGTCGTACATATAGGCAATTTGGTTTAATTTGTATCTATTTTTTGAATATTGCCAAGAGGGACATTTAGAACCAAAACAATTCTACTATTATGTGAAAGGATATACATAAATTCACTTACAGTAAAAAAAAATCGTTTTGGTTCTGAGTGTTCTTTTAAAAACTGTCTTAAAGATGTTAATTTGGCAAATTCGTGTTAAAGCTGTCTCTCAAAGCGATTATCAGGTTTGTAGAAAAAAGTTTAGTATTTTTGTGTTAGCAAATAAAATATTATGCTTAATCATTGATAACTTCAAGTTTTCTACGAGCAAAGGTCGTGTATATAGGCGATTTGAGTCAATTTGCATAGCTTTTTGGCATATTGCCAAGAAGGAAATTCAGAGCCATCACCATTCTTATTTCATATAAAAGAAGATACATAATCTCACTTACAGCCAAAAAGTCGCTTTGGTTCTGAGTTTCATTCACGTTGAAAAACTGTCTTAAAGACGTTAATTTGGCAAATGTGTGTTACAACTGTGTTCCAAAGCGATATTGATGTATCCGGGTGAGGTATGTAGAATTTTTTTAGTAACTTCCTGGTTAGTTATTATTAGCAAATCTTTAGAGACAACATACCGGGATATACCTACAGAAATATTGGAAGGCTTTATGACACCTAAGTGTTTACACTGCTATTTTCTCTCTTTAGTTCCTCTTTTGGCATTGGACCCTTCGTCAACAATCTGACGTATTCCAGTTGCTTGCTTATGCTAAATCAGTGTTTTGGACTTGATATCTTAAAAATGTTTAAGACGTCAGTTATGCCATGGTGTTATCACATTTATGTCATTATTACACTAATACAGTAGGTTTTGTTTGTTTGGTTGAGGTTTTACGCCGTTTTCAGCTATTTCGCGGCGGCCAGTTTTCATTGGTGGAGGAAGCCGGAGTACCCGGAGAGAACCACCGACCTTCGATAGGTAAATTGGCAATCCTTATTAATTAAGATCGACAGTCGAACACACCCCGCCACAGGTGAGATTCGAACTCACAATTTCAGCGTTAACAGGCTAGTGATCATTAGTAGTCATGACGAACTACCTAGACCACTCTGCCACTGAGGCCCCCACTAATACAGTGCATCGAAATTAGTATCAAAGAATATTTATTTGTCAGTATGGTTCAGCTTTTGTTAATTAACTTTAACGAAGAATTTTAAAGACATTAAAACATATTTTTATGTACGATTTCTGTTTGATGTTTAATAAATTCTTTATTATTTAAACTGAGACACGGTCAACACTAAGATTTTTAACATAATTATCAATCAAAGTTACTTAAGGAAGAACTTTATAATATCTGACTTTGACATCAACCAAAGTGGGGTCCAATTTTGAACGCGGGTAACATACATAACTGTGATTCATGATGTTATTCATTGCTGTTACTTATGTCTTAGATGGTGGCTTGTTTTGAAATTTTGACTGGTTGGCATGCTTTTCATAAAAGTAATATAAAACGAGCAGGCCAGGGTTAATTTTTTTATTTTCCTAAAATGGCTAATAGCAATTCAGTGCATGCAGATTTGAGGATTTGTGTGTGTTTTTTCGTGTGAAAACAGAGTGTATGTTTTCTGTAAAATTTGGTTTTAAACAGTGTATGCAGTTTTCTTAAAACGTGTTTTTAATGAATTTTTTCAGTATCGTAGTTCCATAAGTTTTCAAACATAGAAGAATTGTCTAGAATTTAATAACTGCTGCATCACGTTTGCGTTTTAAAAAGCTGACGTAACTCTAAACTGCAAACAGGCATTACCGTGTGGTAATGCCCACGGGCATTATCATGATAAGCCTGCTTGGCATTTTAACGCAGATTAATAAGATTACCACATGACCATGTTTTAACCAATAAAAACAACTAAATTTTCTGTGATTTGCGTCTGTTTGTCCACATCTAGATTAATAATAAATAACTAAAAACGGCAGGACATCCCCGCGCCCCTGTCGAAGTATGAACATTTTGAAATCATTGACCAGAAAGCTCTTACAATATATTAATTATAATAAATTTTCATAATGCAATGCTAAATGGTGAAATTGAGTTGGAAACAATCGATTTTTCTCTTTTTGGATGACCTAAGGAATATGCCACTAAGGCTCGCATAAAAGGATAAATATACCTAAGGAGCAATCAAAACAACGTAATCCATTGGACAGACAAATCCGGGAAGACAAATGAACAACCACAAGCACAACAAATAAACACAGAAAACTAAAAAACAATGAACAACACGAACTCCTATAAAAACCATGAGTGAACCCAGGTGCTCCGGAAGGGTAAGCAGTTCCTGCTCCGTATACGGCACCCGTCGTGAAGTTCAACAAAGTCAATCCGGGGGAAGTCACAAATCGGTGGAGGCACATGAAAGGTTACGACAGTGGGAACAGGTCCAACATCATCTTAGATATTGGAACACTGTAATGGTCAATCAATTCGTGATGGCGACCGTAAAATTTCCTAAGTGATGATATTAACTTATCCCTGATAAAACCCTGGTTAAGAAGCTTTTGTGACAGCAGTAATCCTCTTTGTCGAAAGGCAGGGTAACTCACGCATGCCCTTGAAAATCGGATAAGCTGAGAAACGTAGATACCATATGCAGGCGATGCTGGTATATTGCTACTCAAGAAGGGAAAATTAACAATAGGAAAGTTAAAGTCATCACGTTTGTCTTCAAACGTCCCTCATAGTCTATTTCAAGAAACAAATCCAAATATGAAGTGGACTTTGGTGTATCTGTTTACAATTGTTATTTTTAGCTCCGCGTGTTCTCTGTTGATCGATATAAGCCTATCAATTTATACGGTTATTTAATGTTACCATCTTAGATTTGAGCTAAGGTTTTCCAGTTCAAGAATCAGTACTTGCTTACATATGCATATATCTGATATGTGTTTCTTGAAATAAAGTCGCCCATAAAATATATTTGGGCTCAAAAGAACAACACTTCTAAGTGCAAAATTTTAAACAGATTTGCCAGTTATAGTGACGAGTATAGAGGTAATCGGTCAGTATACGAGTCGGTTATTGGTTGACGCTTAGGATATTGCAATCTCTTATATAAAAATTTTGAACTAAATTGGTTATGGGAAGAGCTTTCGAATCTTTATCAAACTGCAAAGTTTCATCGTTACCATCTGATTGAACGGCTAGTAAGCCAGTAAATATTTAGCCTACTGAGACTAGAGTACCTACTCGTAACACCTCCTAAACATTCCTTTACAGAATATGTCATTTCTTAGAACAATATGGTTGCCTAATGGAATTCAGATAGTGTGACATTTAACACAAAGCATGTCCATTAACAAAATTGGTGTTAAGTTAACTTCTACTCCTAAAAATATGAAAAGGACATTAAGTAAATTAAACAAGACCAAAATTCGACGATAATGATGACACTAACATATCAAAGACATTGTACAATCAAAGGAGCTTATAAAAACACTCTTATTGCTGACTTATTTTTATATTGTTAAAAACAGACTTTTATAAAAAAAAAATCCTAAGTATAATTAAAGCTGAAATACAGGATGATGATAAATTAATTGATATTTTTTTACATGGAACATCAACTGCAAGTATCGTGGTGATTATCAAAATGTACTTACGGGGATCTCTGTAGATTTTAACAATTGCCTTTTAGTTTTATTTAGCACAGTCATACCAGCATTTTAACTTTTCTTTTTATGTTTTTCGTACATGACATTTTTAACATTGTGATCTTTAAAATTGCTGGGTGTGGGTTCCTTACATGTACATGTATGCTGAATACCTCATGATGACCTCTGGATGTGTGTTTATGTTTCTGTCATTACTTTTGTTGCTATGCTGGTATATTGTACATTCATGGAAGTTCCTCATATATATTCTTTTTTCTACTTCAAACATTACTGACAAGAATTTATTATTCGAAATATGCATACCTACTAAGTACATAAAAAGGCACCCTGTTATATAATATTACAACAATACTATTTGAGCAAGTATTGTTTTTATTTCATTGAAACCAAAATTTCATCTAGAATTGTCTAGAATTTAATAAACAACTGCTGCATCATGTTTGCGTTTTAAAAAGCTGACGTAACTCTAAACTGCAAGCAGGCATTACCGTGTGGTAATGCCCACCGGCATTATCATGATAATGCCTGCTTGGCATTTTAACGCAGATTAATAAATACCACATGACCACGTTTTAACCAATAAAAACAACTTAATTTTCTCTGATATGAAATAATATAGTTTTACCATTTGCAGAATTTGTTGTCAATTAAATTTTCACATGTTCAAACTGTCTGCCTTTTCGCTGTAGTTCCGATTTAATCAATTCTTTACTAAATTTAAGTCAACATTATATTATTGATATGTATAATTATTTTATTCAGCTTCTTTTTTGTTTTTCAAATAATGATTATTTTTTTCTAAATGTAAAACGAAACAGCATGCAATGCGCTGCAAAAAACATTTTAAATTTGTAGAATGCTGTGCTTGAAATAATATTGTATTTCATATTCTAAACGATAAGAATTAAATAAAGGAGGCTGTAAGAAAACCATTTTCTAAAAATAAAATAATGTCACTTTCAAACATTTTCATGCGTACGGTGTTGCATTAGGTCTCTACTTGCATTAAACTAAATAATATTATAGAGCTGACAATACTTTTTCATTCATACATGTATTATAGATTGCCTGCGGGCACATACAGTGTGTGTTTTGTCATGTTAGCAGTTCAGCAAGGAAAACCGATCCGAAAAAATTGTGTAACATGTAAGAGATTTCGAATTCCGGTCAAAGCAGATTTCAATTCAGAATCAAACAGTTCTCGTAATGAAACCTTGGCAAGAGTACCATTTGGCACCCCTAAAAGTACATCTATATGCTTATTGCGTCTAAGATATATTCAGCTGGGGGGACGGGGGTGGGGGTTGCCTTATGGAACTCTTTCCGTAACCTTTACAATGTAACTATTAATTTCCGCTGTACATGCTAGTTATAGTTATATGTGGGTAGACGACAGAAAATGACAGGAAAGTGAGAATTAAATCGCAGAGAGTAGAATGAAGAGATAAATGTTCACCTTAAATTTTCGACTGCAACAAATGCAATTGCCTAAATGATAATTTGATCATAATCCAGACAGAAGTTTTAGAGAAAGTTTTGCTTTAAACAGGTCACAAAATGCTATGCACATCTTAATTGGTATCAAAGAATTTATTATTACCACTGAGTCGATACCAAGGACTCCCAAGTTCCCCAAGTTCCCCACTGTATCACCAGCTCAGTTGCTAGTGTTTTGATTCTATGAAAACTAAGGACTATCTCCCTCTTGAATAACTCTGTCTTCAGATAGTTTTGGCTTTACAATTTTGGTCATTTTGGCATCTTTGAATTTGATCTTCAGTATTTTGAATTATTGTTTTGGTTTTCAATATTTAAGGCCTTATCCCAACGACGAGAAATGTGCAAATCCTCTGCATCATAATTGGTATCATAAAACGTTTAAATATATTTTTGTTTCAATTTCCCCTATATATATGATGTCTTGGCACTTAATAATCCTAACTTTAAGGATTACCTACATCTCATATATCCCACTGAATTTGAAATTAAAGACACCGCAGACACACCAACTTCTGCTTCGTGTCTAGACTTGTATTTGTACATAGATAATAATGGGAGCTTGAAATAAAAAAATGTATGACAAACCTAATGATTTTAATTTTTATGAACCGAAACTTAATAACTTGCAATGTGAACTCCCACTAAAAAAGGGAGTGGCATGAGTTGCTCCGGAAGGGTAGGCATAGCATGCTCCGTTAACGACACCCGTCACACAGATCATCTGGTGAATGGTCAAGTCCAGTGAGGTGTCAATTCCAGAAAGACGTGAACTTTAAATGAAGATATCAAGTCTCATCGTATATCGACAAATTGTTTCGTAATGACGACCGCAAAAAAAATTATGTACTGAATACAACACTGTCTTAGACATTTTATATGACAACAATCTCGCCCTGTCGAGGAAGCCGTCACATGCACTACAGTAACAAATGAACTGTCAAATGTAAGTACCTTAAGCTGGAGACTTTGGTATGTTACTGCTACGAAAGGGAAAATTAAAATCATCACATTTGTCGTAAGGTTTGATGCAGGTTGATTTTTGTTTTTGTTTTGTTTTGCTCTTACATGTATATACATTCATGACTTTGTCAGATGAATTTATTTATTTCAACATCCTTCTTACAGTAATACTTGTTAGAAGTAAAACTGCATTTTTAAACGGCCTTCACAAAATAACTAGAGCCATTTTCTCCTCGTTGTTTTCACAATTTGAACTATTTTCAAAGCTACGATCGTCTAGAAAACTTTTAAAATCTATCAGGACATAGCCTTGTATGTGTCTGCTTCAGATTGGCTAATATTAATTACTAATTAAGTTACTAAATGATCTGTATTTCGGAATATCGCTTTGGAAGACAATTTTATCGCAAATTTGCTATGTTGAGGTCTTCAAGACCGCTGTTCAACATGATGGACAATGCTACAAAAAGCTTGACAATGAACAACATGGTGTCAAATATCAGATGTTGCAATGTAAACCAAAGTACTAAATGTCAAACCTATCTGTTTTTTAAACATGTACAAATAACACTAGACTGAGGTAGTCGGAAACGACAGCTATCCCCGCACTCCCCACATTTTGTATCCCTGTGCACCTTTTTCACAATTATACCTTTGAATACAGGCTCAAATTTTGGAAAATTAAAATTCTAAAACCTTCTTGCACATCTATATACAGTGTGTGACAGTACCGTAAAGAAATTAAATACATAAAATGAAAAATGAAAGAGGAGTTTAGGTCACAAGCTTAAATTCCCAATTTTCAAAATTCAACACCTGTGGGCCCCGAATTCTGAAAATCGAAGTTCTAAAACCTTATTGCACATCTACATATAGTATGTGACAAATGCATAAAATGAAAAATGAACGCGGCGCTTAGGTCAGAAGCTTAAATTGCCAATTTAAGAAATTCGACCCCTGTGGGCCATCAAAATTCTAAAACCTTGCGCATCTAAATACAGTATGTGACAATCCTTTATATAAATTTAAATACATAAAGTGAAAAATGAAAGAGGAGTTAATGTCACAAGCTTAAATTCACAATTTTCAAAATTCGACCCCCGCGGGCCCCAATTTTTAAAAATCAAAATTCTAAAACCTTATTGCGCATCTAGATACGGTATGTGATAATACTGTATAGAAATTAAATGCATGAAGTCAAAAAATGAAAAATGAGTTTAGGTCACAAGCTTTAATTCCTAATTTTCGAAATTTGACACCTGTGGGTCCCAATTTTTGAAAATAAAAATTCTAAAACCCTTATTTCGCATCTACATACAGTATGTGACAATACTGTATATAAATCAAATGCATGAAATCAAAAATGAAAGAGTTTAGGTAACAAGCTTTCACCTTTTAGCGAAAATCGACCCTTCTGGGCCCCAATTTTTGAAATAAGATTTTCAATTTTGAAAATTGATTTAGGGTTCCAATTTCAGACTGAAATTGCGAAATTGCTAATGTTTCACTGTTAATTGTTTTTTGACTTGTGCAGTGCGGGGATGGACATCGTTTATGATGGCACCAATTTCTAGTCTTAACATTTACTTTGATTCGCTACCATTTAGATTAAAGTACTATTGTACTATAGTATGTTATTTACCTCAAGCTTTTCTTGAATAGAAATAATTTGACAATCCTGTGGCAAATTAGAATGACAGAGTCGTCATTGCATAAAATTTTTTGCTAATGTTACGAATCATTACCATGTACTGTCTGAAGATGATGATTTGTATGAGACAATCATTCTACCAGTAACGTTAGAACAAAGACTACAATTATTACCTGATTTGATTGATATCATTTTTCTAAGTGAAAATAATCGGCATATAGGCAACACTTATTAAATAACAAATTTTACAGAAATAAGCGGGGCAAAATTTACCAGTTTCCAAACAATACGTAAAAATGAGTCTACAGTCAAACCTGCTTTGTAGGGCACCTCTATATAGCAAATCACTATCTATAAAGGGCACAGCGAAAAAGTCACATTCATGAACAAAGCATTTAAAATTAACCTCTATATAGAGGGAACCTGCTCATAAAGGGCACTTTCTTCTGGTACCTTAGGAGCCTTTTATAGACAGGTTTGACTGTATTCTGAAAGTTACAATGACTGCAGTTGCATCGGCATCCTATTTATGGAAAATTTCAAATCACTGTTATGTTGTCAATAAAATAAACAGTACTGTATTATCTAACCTATGCATATGTTTATATTGAACATGTGACGTACTGCATTAGTTTTGCTTACTATATATATATATATATATTCCATGCTTTTATTTGAACAATTATGATTGTCACGCTTTTAAGTAGGGAAAAAGTCGCATTTCCTTCAGAAACAACACCGATTTTAACATAATTACTCTGATACTAAATGTATTTTATATCTTTACAGTATTATCATAGACCATAATGTAGATGCCCAATATGGTTTTAGAATTTTATGTATTTTATATCTTTACAGTATTATCATAGACCATAATGTAGATGCCCAATATGGTTTTAGAATTTTAAACTTCCGTATCCGACTTCTTGAGTCACTGTCTGAATAAAAAAATGCAATTAAATCTACTTTTTCTTCCAGATATATTACAATTATTGTCCTAACAAATCCAATGCTTGTTTAACAAAGATTCCAAATTCTGTTTCTATTGTAAATTCTGATCTGTTTTGAATTCTATAACTTCATAGTTCCAGTATACTAACTATGTTACTTGCTTTCGATTTATTAACGAAACGAACTAATTTGACAATATAATACTTATTCATAGCTTCTCAGTTGATCAAGGTGGTTTCTCATTATTTAGTCCTATTGTCAATGTCACATGAACTCCGAATGTGTCAACTTACTTTATTTTTTGCACAATACGTATTCCCATTACAGTTTTTATTTCATATACCTTTTAGACAGAACTTTTTGTCCTTGTTTTACTCAGTCTCCATATTTTAAACTACTATGTGTCCCAAGTTATACAAAAACTGATTTCTTGATGAAAAACAGTTGTAGCTTAGTTCTTTTCTTTTCATATATCAATAATATATATATGTCCTAGACGTTAACATGGTTATGAATTTTGGTAACAAAGCTTTTATACAGCAATAATTTAATTTGATTTGAATACTGCATTTTAATTGGCTGAACAGCATAGAGCAACATTGATTATACTGTATAACCTGGTTTGGCCTTGTGGCGTCAACAACGGATTAATCTGCCACTTATAAATTCAAATATTCCCAAGTCATTATTGATGCTTGAATCGAGGAATCATTGTACTTCTGTTTGGAAATTAAATTATAAGGAATGTTTCCAATTTTTGTACAGGTTATTCTTCAATAACCTGGTTTGGGTCAGATTAGGGCATTCATAAACAGGTTTATTATGCGTAAAATGACCCAAACCAGGTTACATGTATATCGTATAACCCGTTTTGATAATGTTCATGTACTAACTGTCGTTAACCTCGGGTTTATAAAATATGCAAAAGACATAATTATAAATGGAAACAGTTGAACAAATCTAATATGAACAGAAAATGTTTTCCATTTTAGACCTTACCACAGATTCAAAAATGGTAAAATACATACTAAAATTTATGAATAGAGGGATGATTGTAATTTTCAAATTACCAATTTCCCATTTCTCGAGGGATATAGATGTATGGTGTATACATATTCCAACTTTTACGTTTTGCACAGATTTCCTCTAGGTAATAACATTTTAACGAAAGAAACCATACAATTACTAAAACACCTTCTGTTTCAGGATTATAAATCTCAAAAGTTGCTCAGTTCTTTCAAAAGGTTTTATAATAGCTTTCAGCATCTCTAAAAACCGGCATCACGAAAGCCTTGGTTTCTTTTGTAGCATCGTGAATGCAAATGTCTTGGCTAATACCCTCTGGGTGGGAGATGGGTCTCAAATTCTGTATTCAGTTAAATATTGTCTAGATTTTGTGTATTCATGTTAAATATAATAAAACGTATCACAAAATACCTTGATGCACTGTAAATGTCTTCTATGTAAAAACTTGTGACGCTGAACTTTGCATGTTAGAAATTCCGAACTGAAAAGATAATTATATTTATATATAACTATAACTTAGATTTGTTAGTGTTATAAGGATGAAAGTGGCATTCACGTCTTTTGAATAGGTTTATTTTAAAATAATTTAATATACATGAGATAATATATTTTAGAGACATTTTCTGTAATCGGTACTTTTTTCCTCAAATTCTTTACCTATTTTTACATTATTCTTTGTATTGTAGAAAATCGCTCTTCCCTATGCTTTCTTTCGTTTTAGGTCAATATTCTCTATTCTTTAGCATTTTAGGTCATTGTTCTCTATTCTATAATCCCAATTCATACCCTCTTACATTTATATATAAAATTGCTCTATTTCACCAAGGAACTGTAGAATTTACATTTGACCTGGCCTCTCATGAATACTGTCGATTTAAGTTGAACTCAATGACTAGATACACTGGTACCACCCCTTAAAGAACTGTTAATTCTATTTCCTTTAATAACGCGAAAGCATCCTACCAACTGTTATGAGAACCGTAGATAGTTTTATAGCTGACCCTACTACTTGTATTGAAATTATGAAACGCCCACCCAGTTTTATCAGTTTTTAGCTAGAAACATGTTGACAATCGTATTATATTGGCTTGTATAGCGAGTTTTAACACCAGAGGTCCTGGCTACATATAAAACCAGTTTATCTCAACCACTACTAAGTGACTCTACTGACATGACTAAGACAGAGTATCCTGAATGTTAACTCTATGTGTGTTGTTCATATTGTCTTTTATTGTTTTCGTGCGAAGGTCTACTGATTGGATGACATTGATCAGTAATGTCATTGTATCCGTTTCAGTATTTAGAAATGACCGATTAAGGTGAAGTGTAAGTAATACAGCGCCTCTAACGGTTATCGGGAATCAGAACGTGCGGCATTAGTAACGCGACTTACACTATGAATTCGAGAAAAATGTGCGACGCAAGTTCGAGAGATCTGTTAGGCAAATTCAAAGCTAAAAGATACCTACAATAAATAATAGCCCTAAATGAATTTAATGTTTAATTGCGTCAGAAGTAAGACATTATTAGGAAGACACTGAGAAAGAGCTACAGGGCTGGAACGAGGGACGAAGAAATGTGAATTTGTTTCATCTCGCAGAACAAATAAAGGCGGGTAATTAACTGTCCATGCATGCGCATTGTTTCTTCACATGTTCTAGTGAGAAAAGATATGGATGTGGGAGTTTCTTATACATCCAGTGCACAAACTGTCCCCACATGAACCATGTATCTACGGGAAAGCAGCATCGACGGGAAGGACTTAAAATTTACTGTTACAAAATTGTAAAATTTGTGATCACTAATGAGTATCTCCCTCGTGCATAGCATTGTCCTTGGATGGTTTTAGCATTAGCCCTTTTTGGTTATTTTGGTATTTTTTAATTTGCTATTTAACCTTTTGGATTATTGTTTTGGTTTTCACTATCTTAGGCCTTGAGCACAACTGATAAGTCGTAAATCGACGAAATGTGCACATCTTGTGCATGAAAATTGGTATCAAAGAATTTTATATATAGTTTCGGGAAGATATCAACACTTAATTTAGGTTAGATACGATTGGTACAATTAAGACATATATATTTAACACATGCATATACAATCATATAAAACAGAGCAAAAACCGCTCAATTATTAAAGTTTGTTTCAAGTACATATTATTATCGAAATTTACAGATTCTTTCTGCACTCTTGCTGGGCAGTTTTGTTGACCCGTTTGATCATCTTTTTGAGATAACCATAACATCAACAGTCTTCCGTATTTTCAACCCGGACCTATAAAGTTCTGTCGCATATCCTTAGAGGGGAAGAAACACTTTCGAGAACTTTCGGGGGGTTGGGGACTTGGAAGAGGAAAAAAGAGGCAAAAATTAGGGAGATTGGAGTAAAAAATATCGGGAAGTGGGAATATTTAGATAAAAAATTGGGAAGAGGGAAAAATGGGTATTTTCAAGGAATTGGGAAAAATTGATAGGATCATATAGGATCGAAGTTTTCCGGGCTGAAACTTAACGAAAAATAGTATGAAAGAATAGTGGAATAAAAAAATCCCGGTTCAAGAGTGTTGCGAATGTAGACTCTAAATTCTGACTGATCCTTTGCAGGAAACGTCCTAAAAAGAAATAAATCAAACACTATCCATTAATTGGTGGTAGAGGCATATATTAACAAAATTATATATTAAATTTTAATAATTTCTTTCTGGAAAAATTAGCCTAATTAGTGTGTTAGCAAGGATGACGTTCCTAAAAAATCGACGATTTTTCAAAGATTTCCAAATTTTAGTGTATCACAGCTTGAAAACGTGCCTGCTAGTCAAGGACTTTCTCCGCAAAAATCGATTCGGAATTAATTTCTTAATGTTTTGTTAGTTTTAAAAAAAAAGTTACGAACCAGTTACTGAGAAAATTAATAAAAAGTAAAATTACATGACGATTTTCAATGAATTTCCCTATATATTCAATGCAATTTTGATGCTGTAGGGGGTTATCTTGACGACTGATATCTAAAAAAGTAAGTCGGTGACCCTTTTAAAGTTTTTTTTACATTTTCTGTTTTACTTCCGGTAGCCCTGTCTACATTAAAAAAAAATTTTAAAAATTCTACGGAGTGGTTAATTTCGTACACTTCACCTTAAGATTAAAGATAGTAGTTACAAGAACCCATTAACAATACAAAGCAGCCCTAGTCATAAGAAATTAAACAGCAAACAAACAACACCACAACTAGAACGCATTTTCTTCCGTAAATCACCGTTTCCGGGTTGAGACGACCGAGTTTAGACGACTTCACGTGCATTCGTCTCTATTCGTTGTGATATCCAATCAGACGCTATAGTTCGTCCGACGTCATAATTAGATAAACGTCCTGAATTGTTTGACGTCACAATTGTAGGAATGGCTCCTTTGCCTTCACTTTATAGGTACGGGCAAAAGTAAAACGTGATGGAAAATTGGTGGTTTACGGAAGAAGTAGATACTTACATGCGTTGTTGGGAAAGCCACTCGTGATAGAAATTTGTGTGTCTTTTCGCTCGTTCCCAAAAACGTATGTGAGAACCTATTAATCTTTCCATCAGCGTTAAGTCGAGGTATATCCAATCCATAAAAAAGTAACCCTGATTTCACGCAAATTATTTCTACTAACGAAATGCACATATCGATCTGATCAACATTTTTAGGAGTTATGATTAAGTTCAGATCTTAAAACACAAGAATGTAAAGTATTCAGACAACAAACTCAACGTTAAACTTGTGTTTTTAATTACTTTTATATGCAAGTTAAGTGTTATAGGAGGCGTTAATTACATTTTAAAATGGACACTATCAACTAGATTTAGATACGAACGCGGTAAGTAGACAGAAATGTAAAAGATAAAAGAAGTCGATTATTATTTTAGGTTAATATCTATAGTTTCCTAACAAACAATCCTCTAATCATTGTATTTATTAGTTCCATCACAACAAGTTAGATGATGATATATACAAGAAAATCGGATAGAATGATTCCTTATAATCTGTTAAATGGAAGCGGAACACTTAACGATCCAATTACAGTGATGGAAATATTAGGTCTTTCATCACGGAATAGCAATATTTATGTCCCTATTTAATATCTGAATAGCCAATTGACCTCCCATCTTGTATTGATCAACAGTATTTTTTTATCCTCAAACAACCCACATTTATTATTTGATAATGATCTTTTATTTTATGATGTTTTGACGGCAAAGTAAGGGTTTAAAAGGCTTCCTGTATCAACTGTTGTTTAGAGGGAATCCTGATTGTTTTTCAATATTACAATGAAATAAACAAAACTAGAAATCTGTACTGTCGGAATCGACAGTGAACACCGCAACCCCTGTAAGTAGTAAAAAACAAAATAAAACCGTATTCCCATCCAAAAATAGTATGCAGTCATTCTATAAAGAAATTAAATCACTAAACCAAATGAAAAATGAAAAAACCTTAGTTCGCAAGTTTTAACTGACAACTTTTGAAATTTGACCTGAGTGAGCCCCCGGTTTAAAAATCGATATTCAAAATCCTCATTGTGCAACTAAATATAGTATAGGACATTACTATATCTAACCAAAATGAAGGGGAAGTTAAGTCACAAGCTTAAATTGAATTTTTCAAATTTCGACCCCTGTGGACCCCAATTTTGCACATTTGCATATGGTGTTTGACAATACTGTATAAAAAACAAAATGCATAAATTGAAAAACAAATGACGACGCCTTCAGGTCACAATCTTAAATTGACAGTTTTTCGAAATACGACGAGTTTATGTTACAAGCTGTGTGCCCCTTGTTCAGAAAATCAAAATTTCTAAAATCTTATTGCGCATCTACAGGTTGTATGCAACCATTCTATAAAAAAATTAAATTCCTAAACCCAAAAGTGAATACATAATACAAAGGGACCCCACAACTCCATGTTCTACAGATAAATAACCCCACAAGACCCTTCTCATAAAAACGGACCGACAGACGGACGGAGGTAATCGCAGTATCCCCGAACTTTCTTCGAAAGTGTGGGGATAAAAATTGGGAACAGGAAAGGTCAACAATAACATACATATTTACTTATTTATCCTGACACTCAGTGTATAAATATATTATTATTACACAATAGTTACTGATCTGGGCAATATCACGATATATGGACTGCCCAAGGTCTGTGGTGTGATTTTTGGACCGGTAACAATCATATCACGGATTTCTAAATACAGCGTATCATGTAATCGTACTTACACCAACGAAATTATAGAATTTTTTTTTACTGAATAAAATCCATTATTTTTATGGGTGAGACGGATAGGATTTGTTTGAGTGTTTGTTCAGATGCATATTAATACATTTTAATTTAATGTTAAAACGGCTACATTTCAGCTTGCAGGATTCTCAAATTGATGCATACGTCATCAACCTTATGTTTGAGGAGAATGTAATTGGTTATTTTGTAACATAAAACTTGAAGATATTATACCAAAAATGGCAGCACTGGTTCAATTTAAGGTTTCCGAAACAAATGTGATTTGATTCCTCTAATCCACGTACCAAATTATTTGTCATTATGGAGTAACCTATTTTTGGCTTTTCAGGTTAATTTATTTTATTCTAATTTACGTGAAAATCAACATGAAAAATCTTTGGGGTATTGTTTACCACAATAAATGTAATGATGTTATATAGTTATACAAAATCTTTTTAAGAGTAAACAGTTATTTAATGGATATCAAGACGTCACTAAATAACAATTCCATCATCCGTTAATATCTTTCAAAACTATCGTTTTATGGGAATACCTTATACCTTTTATTTAATTGTCTACGGAAAAGCTTGAAAATAATCGAAATATCATGTATCACCTGCGGTACGTGCACATTTTTGTTGGCATGAAAATGAATGGATATGAGACAACATCCCACAATAGTACATGTATGTAGAAAATTTCTACATGTACACAAAATGTAGCTGTATATACAACATTATATTCAGCTCACTCCTCGCGAGAGTAGTAATACTGAAAAATTCAGTGAAAAAGATACATAATTGCAAAGAAATTCTAAAATTAAGCTAGCATTGGTCAATGGACAAGAACTAATAACTGTATGTAAAGATTTGTCACTTTGTGTAGATATATGTAAAGTATGGCGGTTTGAAGCCACGGTATATCCTGTATAGTTTGTAAATAACAACAAATGCAAGCAATAATTGAAAAAAGAGAATTGATGAAGCCGGCATGAAGTTTAAATACAAAAGAAAGCCCACTTCTAAGAGGTTTTTTCGGTTAACTAATAATTATACCATTTCCGAATAGAGTATACATGTATAGTTTTACAGTTAAAAGGGGGAAATTCTGACCCCGCCATTTAAATTATGTAACGTGTAACCATATTTTGCAGCTCTAGCAAGCGGTCAATTTGTTGGTAACCATACTTTATTTGCTTTTATATTATGTTTTATACACCAGAGTGTCAGGATAGTTAAGGGGGACGTTTGTGTACCCATAAGACCGGTCTAAACCCCACCACTATTCTGCCTCTGCTGTGTTTATTTTTGTGTTTTGTGCTCTTTATGTGATTTTTGTTCGTGGTTCTGTCTATCGGGTTACGTTGATTAATTGGTATTTCATCGTAGACCTTTCCTGATATCCATTTTGCTTTTCTGCCCAGCCTGATGTTTTTTTGGTCCGTGCGTCCGTCGTACAGTCCCGAATCAAATCAAGTGTTTGGTGAAGGTAGTTTAGGGTGAAGTTGTAGCACATCAACTTGAACCTTACTACACATGTTCCTTATAATGTGACCTTTCTAATTTGCATGCCAAATTAGGGTTTTGACCCCGTTTTCATGGTTCACTGAGGGGGCCTCGGTGGCCGAGTGGTCCAGGTAGTTCGTCATGACTACTACTGATCACTAGCCTGTCAACACTGGGATTGTGAGTTCGAATCTCACCTGTGGCGGGGTGTGTTCGACTCCGATCTTAATTGACAAGGATTGCCAATTTTCCTACCGAAGGTCGGTGGTTCTCTCCGGGTACTCCGGCTTCCTCCACCAATAAAAACTGGCCGCCGCGAAATGGCAAAATGTGCTGAAGACGGCGTTAAACCCAAACTAAACAAACAAACAAACATGGTTCACTGAAGATAGAAATATGATAGTATTGAAAGAGTGGAAACATTTCATTCTTGTGTTAAAGTTTTTGGTGAATGTAGTTAAGGGGGAAGTTGTAGTCACATCAACTTAGTACATATGTTCATTATTATGTGATATGTCTCAATTTCATGTCAAATTGGGATTTTTACCCCAATTTCATGGTTCACTGAACACAGAGAATTATAGTGCAGCGGGCATCGACACGATTTCTTGTTTATGTAATAATTAGCATTAATATTTCTAAAACAGGATCGTATCGTCGTATATAAATCCATAAAATGTGTCAACAGGAAGAAGGAAGAAAGCTTTTGAAACACCAAATGGATAGGCAATCAGACAAACAAAACCAAATTAGTTTCCAGAAGGACTTGTATTAATTTACTTTGTTTATAGAGAATATTACCATAGAAATTGGAATCTGAAACTCTCTTTTTGACAAGATATCTACGGGTGGTACTGAGCTTGCATTAAACAAATATTTATGACGGCCATGAAACCCCGGAAATGCCTTAAAAATTGAATTTAAAGCAAATGAATTCCAAAACTTGATGAAGTAATTTGTTTATGACACGAAGAATATTACAACGAAATTCGTGACATTATTACAAAGGAGGTGAAGGGAGTTAAGTGCATCACAAGTGTCAGGTGATGGAGCTATGTTGACAGCTCTGTCAAAAACAAGAAAATGATCTCTTAAGTCACTGATTTTTATTAAATGTTTAAATCAAATTACAGGATTCATAAAAGACAGTTATCAGTGTTAATTTTCATTTTGTATAGATAGAAACGGTCTAAATCTTTAACGACAGGGATAATGTATAAGAACAAATGGTTCAGGGAATATTTTTTATTTAATTTAGGCATAATTTATTGTTTTAAACAACAACGTTTTGACCTTGGCATTCCTGGTACACGTCTTATTATATATACCTCAATCTCCGATGAAAGATTGTAGCAATTGAGGTAAAGTGATAGTTTTACCGGTAAATTGAATCGAGATACTTTCAGTGGTTAGTATTTGAGGCAATACATTGTATGTATTCACAACTCGTTAGTGTCAGCTGTAACGAAGAACACAGTTCATCTAAAGCATACAAACAAGTATTACACTCGTGTGGAGAGGTACGACAATTAACCTTTTTCGTTTTATTTTTTTATTTTTTTTATTTTTTTAATTTTTTTTTTTTAATTCCGCTTCTGGATTTACTCTATTAAAATATATTAATCATCCTTTATTTCTATTACAAAGCATTTATGGTGGTCTGATACAAATTTCTTGATTGTTTATTCATGAAGACCTTTAAATCACCTTTTTTACCATGAATTGGACTAACAGTTTTGACTTTTTATTCTTATCAACGAGGCTTTACATTTTGTGGACAAGAAAAAAAAAAAACTAGTTCGAAATTAATATGACGTCAAACAGGCCCTTTTAGGATTAACTAGGGGCATTGAACAACCCGAAAAATGAAAGCAGACGACACAAATTCGTGATCTAATACATTTACCCAAAAAAAATTTATCAAATTAAATTCTTAAAACAATTATTAGACATTACTTAAAACTTTAAACTGTCTGAAGAGAAAAACAAAATGTTTTCCTGGCTCTATCCAATTTTATAGATGGACGTCAAAGGAATCTGGGACTATATTTTACCCAATATTTTTTCTCGCTATTTCATTCGTTACTATAGGATCATGATTATTTATTCAACTAACATAACTAAACAAGGTCAGCTGTGATGCAGATTTTTTTCCTGAAACAGGTTATAAGACATTTTAAAATGAGTTAAGACGTAATTACAATAAGAGATTGAAAATTTATCACTTTGCACAGTTGTTTGCAGTTAGGAGATTTATTGAAGCGTCTTTGTTTAATTGAATTATAGAGGTATTAGCGGAACTGCACATCTTTTAGTTCTAAATATTGCATTTAGGAGCAGTAATTAATTTTATTTTGTTTAATGTTTTATTCATTTCCATGCTGTTCGTTTTATAAGAGATTCTAAATGTCATAGGGAAGGCTGATTATGATGCATCACATGTACGGGTTTAACCTTCAACAACATTTGTCATGAAACTTTGTGTGTATCTACATGTAGCTACTCAGAATCCTATTGAATGATGTATATTTGATTTTATATATTTAAACTATTCGGCCTCGAGGTAGTGTAAAGAATCATCATAAGTTCTTTTCTTTGTAAGCTCCCAGAAAAAAAGTTTCAAGTTTTAAATTACTTTCTTTACAGAATATTCTTTTGGCTTGATTTAATGTGGTATTTCTTTTGATAGAATTGTGTACATATTAAATTATTCAGATCTATTTTTTGCGAATTTGAAACCGTTTCTTTCAGTTCGAAGAACTTTTTTTTATGTCTATAGAGTTGTCCACTAAATTACTCACACACAAGACAAACCCCAAATATTGAATGTATTAAAGTGAATAGAATGAACCCATACTGACCCTCTGACTTCTTTCATATGACTTAACATATGAATACATCACGTTTTGAAACCAAATTGTTGGTAGCTCCTTTGAAAAAATCGAACGATTGTCCGATCGACATTCGTGCTCTGCGCAGATATTCAATATTTTGCCGTGCTCGCGTGATGACGTCACGTCAGAAGTAAACAATTTGACCGACAAAGAAGGTTCCTCATTTCGATCCGCTGACGAAACTTAAACGATAGCCTTTGTCGACGGCATCCAGGAAATTCTAGGTGCAATCAAAGCATACTATATTTAAATACATGTAGTTGTAATTTCTGAATTGAGTCGTCCAAATATCTTCAATCAGAAACCGAAAAGATACACGGAAAACTATACATTATGTCAAACAGCAAACACTATATCAACGATATGATTGAATGGTTGTGATGGACAAGTCGACACGACATAACTTCTTTTACTTGTTTAATTGCTTGGTTCTGCGATGAAGATGTTATTCTAAACTGATGATTATAAGGAACGTTCAATCATGGTAGTCTTCCCATCTAAGCATTGATGTAACTCTAGTCTGCTTATTTTTTCATTTACCTCTTTGTTGAAACAATAACGACATAATTATCCCATTGTAATCCATCTTACTTTCAGTTGTTTGTGTTCGACTTCAAATAATTTATGTCAATAGTATTGAATTTCAAAAGAGTAATTCTACTAAAATTACTGGTTTTGTCGTTTCTCTGAAAACTATTTCCTTCTTATTCTTTAATCTTAAAATTTAGTGAAAACCCTTCCAATCCTCGTAACCTGAATCTCGTATATCATTTGGTCATGTGGTAAGGATTTACTTGTCATTTAACAGAAAGGACAAATATACCTAAGGAGCAATCAAAACAAACGTAATCCATTGGACAGACAAACCCGGGAAGACAAATGAACAACCACAAGCACAACAAATAAACACAGAAAACTAAAAAACAATGAACAACACGAACTCCTATAAAAACCAGGAGTGAACCCAGGTGCTCCGGAAGGGTAAGCAGTTCCTGCTCCGTATACGGCACCCGTCGTGAAGTTCAACAAAGTCAATCCGGTGGAAGTCACAAATCGGTGGAGGTACATGAAAGGTTACGACAGTGGGAACAGGTCCAACATCATGTTAGATATTGGAACACTGTAATGGTCAATCAATTCGTGATGACGACCGTAAAATTTCTTAAGTGATGACACCAACTTTTCCTTGATAAAACCCTGGTTAAGAAGCTTTTGTGACAGCAGTTATCCTCTTTGTCGAAAGTCATGGTAACTCACGCATGCCCTTGAAAATCGGATGAGCTGAGAAAGGTAGACGCCATATGCAGGCGATGCTGGTATATTGCTACTCAAGAAGGGAAAATTAACAATAGGAAAGTTGAAGTCCTCACGTTTGTCAAAAAAGTTTTGTCTTCAAACGTCCCTCATAGTCTATTTCAAGAAACAAATCCAAATATGAAGCGGACTTTGGTGTATCTGTAGTATCCTTAATTAGAAGATCGTATTAACTTATTTTGTCATTCAGATGTATATTTAAGCCAGTGTTATAGATAAAATTAAACAACATGTTTTACTGTAGATTTGCGCTTCAATTTATTGGATTGTTGTTTTGGTTTTCAACATTTGAGCACAACTGATGAGTGGTAAATTGATAAAATGTGCTCATCTTGTGGGTGTGTTCCCATTTTGCCTTAGCTGTAAAATACATGTAAAAAAGTACTAAGGCGAAGTGGGAATTTTTAAAAATTCGTAAATGTATAAAACAAAAGTGTAAACTGATGAGATGTTGTTTTAATAATCAGAAAATACAAAAAGAAAACTCAAAAATATTTTAACTTAATTAGATGTTTACTCATGTTCCCATTTCGCCTTAATTCACCTCAGACCTTACTAAGGCGAAATGAGAATACTTTTATATATCAAATTTTACAGCTAAAGCGAAATGGGATTAAGCCATCTTGTGCATCAAAATTGGTATCAAAGAATTGTATACATAATTACACGTATGTATGTTCTACAAAAAGTTTTTTGAAATTGCTTTTCCTTTATGCTACCTTTACATACATGGATTTTTCTTACGAATCCTTACGTATGGCACAAATTCGTAAAAGTACAAAAGACAAATCGTAAAACAAATTATTTAGGAGACATTTACAGATTCTTGCGAGTGGTTTAAGTAGGGTTACGTGTTGTTGCAACCGGCTTACGATACTTACGGATTTATTTACGGAAAATGTAATCCGTGGTCAATCACAAGAAAATTTTTGACATGTCAAAAAATTTGCCGCTACTTTCACGGATCCTCACGGGTGTCTGCGAGTTGTGACGAGTTATTAACAGATACCAACGATTTATGTACGGATGCTTGCGATTGACTACGAGTTGGCGATTCGTAAGGCCTCGTAAGAAAATCTGTGTGTGTGAAGGGGGTATTTAAAAAAAGGCTTGACAAGAGGTTTATTTGGGATATGTAATTTTTTCTGCTTAAAGCATACAATAAACCAACAATCAAAAATCGATGACATAAGCAAATAGTACAAAGGGTTGTTTTCTGAACAGGATTGGTAATTACTGATGCTTTGCCAGTTTAAATATAGATAACCTACAACTACAAAAAGATTTATCCTAATGAAACATTTCTGCAAGTAATAAAGTTAATTTCATCAACCTAGATTGACTAAATTGCTTTCATGTCAATGATTACTAATTCATTTGTAACGAGAGATAATTGCTAGATTTGGACACAGTTCATTAATCCACTGTTGAGTTTATAACACGTCGGTCCTCGCAAGATATTTTCAAACCAATCTATTTTTCAATTTCGTTTGACTGATTTATCCACTTCAGATGTCAGAATAATGTTTTCTTTTCTACGAAAGCATACCACTTAAACCCAATTCAACCTGATGTAGGTAGGGCTAATACCCAATTCAACCAGATTTAGGTAGGACTAATACCCAATTCAACCAGATGTAGGTAGGACTAATACCAAATTCAACCAAATGTAGGTAGGACTAATACCCAAATCAACCCGATGTAGGCAGCAAAATTACATAAAAATCCTAGAGAATACACTTAGTAACCGAAAATAGGTCTAATATCTAGTTCTATCATAGATGATGTCTTCGGGGTGGCTGATGACTCCGACGAGGAACTCCAATCTTTCATCGATTTCGTATCGTCTTACCATCCATCAATTAAATACACATTCTCTGTTAGTGAGTCGGAATTGTCGTTGCTTGACTTGGCATGTAAATTGGTTGACGGCAGCATCGAAACTTCGGTCTCTTATAAACCTACAGACGCATACTGCTACCTGACCTATTCCTCTTGTCGTCCTAAGTCTTGAAAAGATTCCATCCCTAATTCTCAGTTTCTTAGACTTAGACGCATATGTAGCAATGAAGAGGATTTCAGACAGTAGTAGACCTAACGCTTTAAAGTCTGGTCAGAAATCTTACAAACGTGGTCTTTACTTACCATCCCCATAATGTCGCCATCCGTAACATCCTTATGAACAATTTTAATAACATAGTGATGAAAGATTCGTTGATGTGCGAAATTTTTGAGACTGTTTCCATTACTGCTTACCGTAAGGTGGAAAAGTCTATAAAAAAAAAAAAAAAAAAAAAAAAAAAAACAGCCTGTAGCTCGATCAAGTCGAACATTTCCTCAGAAAAAAACTGACTACCGGGGAACCAGACCATGTAAAAGATCCAGATGTATGTGTGACATGCCCCTACACCACAGAGACTAAAGAGATCTTGGGCCCTGACAACAAATACATCATTCAAAATGGGTATATCTGTACTGATATAAATTTAGTTTACGCAATCGTCTGTACGAATTATGATAAGGTATTAAGGACAGTTAACAAGAGAAGACAATACAGACAACGCCTTGAGCAGAAAATAATTTTTAGCCTGGGGAAACTCCGACCCCGTGGAATTAATGTTAAAAAATACTTAATTTCAAATCATTTTACTAACTATGCGCACAACTAACTTTTTGCAAAATAGTTATCTTATATATGGTACGTTTTCTATACATCACTATACACCATAACGTCAAAGAAATTGTTTACTTAGTTTTACAATCTTATGTATTTTCTATTAAGTACGTTTGCTGATCGACGCCACGTCAAATAAATTTTCTTTTTGTAATAGATTTAATCTACGGACTCAGTCTTGCTCTGGGTTTCAAAGAGTCAACACCTTTTTATTTTTATTTTTGACATCTCACCATTTCCATTTATTGTCCTCGTTATCTATCATAACGGATCTTAAGGTCAAGGCGAAGTAATTGAACGGTCATTTGTTTACCATTTCAAGGGTAATTAGGGGATAATTGTATTGTATTTTATCAGTTGCCGACGTAAACCGCCTAGCGGAGCCAGGTAAACGGATATTTGCGATGGTAAAACCACCGGTTTATGTCGGCAACTGATAAAATACAATACATGTATCTCCATTCTAATGCAACCTCCGTTAAACGTTAAAAAATAGAATAAAAAGTAACAGGAAACGTCAAATGCGTTTGCGCAACGTTGTCGTCAATGGTTCCGACGGTAAACCGTGGATTTTACGCTTGACGTTATCCAATCAAAAAGGACGTTATATGTTATGTTGCATTAGAATAGCCCTTTCTCATTGTATTACGTCCCCGACTGACTGTCTGACGTCGTAGCCATTATGACGTTTACTCCAGAGGAGCAGTGGAGTCGCTTGAAGGTAGAAATAATGGCGTGTTCAGACTACAGTTATTACGCAACGCAAAACTTTTTCGAAACGTTTCAAAACGCATTGTGCGTTCACACGTCCCTTCATTATCAAAACGCATTCGAAAGCATTATTTTGTTGTGTAAACGCATATTTAGACTAATTCGTTTCAGAATCATACGTTTCAAATTGTTATTTGTACAGTAAATATTATGCAAGTAATTTGCTTAGTTTAAATTTTAGGTATGTATCTACAGTGTACTACCCCCATGGTATAACCATGCCGTTAGTCACCTTTCTATACGACCGCAAACTTTTGCGGTCGTATATTGGTATGACGTTGGCGTCGTCGTCGTCCGAAGACATTTGGTTTTCGCACTATAACTTTAGTATAAGTTAATAGAAATCTATGAAATTTAAACACAAGGTTTATGACCACAAAAGGAAGGTTGGGATTGATTTTGGGAGTTTTGGTCCCAACAGTTTAAGAATTAGGGGCCAAAAAAGGGCCCAATAAGGATTTTTCTTGGTTTTCGCACAATAACTTTAGTATAAGTAAATAGAAATCTATGAAATTTAAACACAAGGTTTATGACCACAAAAGGAAGGTTGGGATTGATTTTGGGAGTTTTGGTCCCAGCAGTTTAGGAAGTAGGGGCCAAAAGGGTCCAAAATTAAACTTTGTTTGATTTCATCGAAAATTGAACTCTTGAGGTTCTTTGATATGCCGAATCTAACCGTGTATTTAGATTCTTAATTTTTGGTCCTGTTTTCAAATTGGTCTACATTAAGGTCCAAAGGGTCCAAAATTAAACTTAGTTTGATTTTAACAAAAATTGAATTCTTGGAGTTCTTTGATATGCTGAATCTAAACATGTACTTAGTTTTTTTTTTATTATGGGCCCAGTTTTCAAGTTGGTCTAAATCGGGGTCCAAAATTAAACTTTGTTTGATTTCAACAAAAAATAAATATATGGGGTTCTTCGATATGCTGAATCTAACCATGTATTTAGATTTTTGATATTTGGCCCGGTTATCAAATTGGTCCACATTGAGGTTTAGAGGGTCCAAAATTGAACTTTATTTGATTTCATCAAAAATTAAATTCTTGGGGTTCTTTGATATGCTGAATCTAACCATGTATTTAGATTTTGGATATTGGAATACCACAAAGGGATGGTAAGAATTGTCTTTGGTAGTTATGGCTCAAACCGTTAAGGAATAAGGTGCAAAAAGGGGGAAAAGGGTTTCCAGGCTAATGGACAATTACTTAAGTACAAAACATAATTTAAAAGGCAGTGTAGGGTTGGTAATTGAAACTCATTTGAATATCTCACCTAAACTGCTTTTAAATTATTTATATTGGAAATTTGTCAAAAACTTTATTATTAATAAATTCCATTGGAAATTTGCCAATAAGTTTAATTTAATGAACTTCATTGGAAATTTGCCAATATAAAATGTTGCCGATGAAGCTTTTTTGTTTATCTCACCTAAACTGCTTTTAAATTATGTATATTGGAAATTTGCCAAAAACTTTATTATTAAATTCTGATTTATATATAAAAGCAAATAATAATGATAAGGCCAGAGATACACACCAAACAGGATGTGTGAATTATTATAATAAGTATTGTGCAGTAGCAAGAATTTTCAATTGCACAGTATTGCGCAATAGCAAGAATCTTCAATTGCACAGTATTGCGCAATAGCAAGAAATTTCAATTGCACAGTATTGCGCAATAGCAAGAAATTGATATTTGGGCCCGGTTATCAAATTGGTCCACATTGAGGTTTAAAGGGTCCAAAATTGAGCTTTATTTGATTTCATCAAAAATTGAATCATCAGAAATTGAACTATTGGGGTTCTTTGATATGCCGAATCTAACCGTGTATTTAGATTCTTAATTTTTGGTCCCGTTTTCAAATTGGTCTACATTAAGGTCCAAAGGGTCCAAAATTAAACTTCTTTAAAATTTTCCATTTTAAATTGGTTATTTCTGATTTATATATAAAAGCAAATAATACTGATATGGTTTGAATAGGTAAATTAAAAAAATTTAAGTTCTTAGACCACATTAATTCTGTGTCAGAAACCTATGCTGTGTCAAATATTTATTCACAATCCAAATTCAGTGCTGTATCAAGCTTGAATGTTGTGTCCATACTTGCCCCAACTGTTCAGGGTTCGACCTCTGCGGTCGTATCAAGCTGCGCCCAGCGGAACATTTTATTGACACTTAGATTACGGTTACACTGTTATAAATTTACTAAACATCTCAATTTCTGTGAACTAAGTAAATGACGCGTATGCATATATGACGTCAAGTTGCGCAAATAATGATGGAGAAATAAAAAATACCAAGCAAGTGAAGACGGTCCTCATTATACTTTTAAACAAATATTGTTACTTATATTTTTGAATAAACGTCTTTGCAATTTCTCCGTTCTCTAGAATTCGCCTTGTATTGGAATTAATTCGTACCGCTTCAGCATTTGAATACTGCGAATTAAACTGAATCGATTGAAATTGTGACCTATATTAGCTCAATTTTATGATCTCATGACATGATGCATTGAGAAATTACATTAATTGTTTTTTATTTTGGTTACACAAAATTGATTTTAAGTTCTTTGGATTTTTTTAAGGATAAATATAGGTGCGAGCGAGCAAATTTTTTTTTTCTAACGGAATGGGTTTTTTTTCCGGCGAATATAAAACTTAAGTGTGATACAACTTTATATTTTTAATTTGAATTAGGGACGAATTTTGAGCTCTTATTTTTAAATGCAGCGGCGAAATCCAAGGACCTAAAAATCACTTTGGTTTGGCTTAATTTATAAGGGATTTAACGGCGAATATTTCAGCCAAAATAAGGCATTATCAGCTCCCACTGTGTGAAAAATGTTTCCGTCGTCAATTATCCTTACGGATCTTTACACTCCTGCTTATCTCTCGCATGCAAGAATTTTTTTTTGTTAGAAGTTTTTATTTTGTGATAACAACAATATCCTCTAAATTTAACGCATTTTGAAATAAAAAAATGTTGTTTTCAAATTACGTGGAGTTGCAATTGGTCCGCTTGACGCACTGTGATTTATTTTAATATTTTGCGGGACTATAAGGATACAGTGGCAATACAAATCATCAAACGACAACATGAAAATCAAACATAGTCATTCAACGAAATAATAAATAAAATCTGCAACTCCTTACAGAAAGCAAAAACAAAAAATAAATAAATAAAATGATCAATAAATAAATAAAAATTATTAAAAACATTAAAATAAAAAAATATATATACATCAGATGAAAGAAAAAGGTTTTTTGTTTGTCCTATAATTATTCTCTGCAATATATAAACGTTGGACGTCATGACGTTGCCTGAAAAAATTACCCAAATTAGTAGCTTGATATTATCTTCAGCAGCAGATACAACGAAATCAAGCATGGGAACCCCCAAATATTTTTATATCATCAGAAAGCTCGTTGATGAGGCAAGATAATATTAGTTTTTCAAGAAACTGTAGGATTAACATCAATGGTTTTTATAGACTTTTCGAGCAAAATTGTCGAAAAATTGACGTTTTCCCTATATATCCTATGCTAAAAGTTAATTTCAGAACGCATTTTCAAAGGTTTATAGCAAAAAAAATAAGCATGGGTACCCCCTTTTTTAATTTCATATTCCAATGTATTTCGGTTGGCTTTACATCCTGACAAAAAATTAGAAAACTGTAGGATACTTTCAATTACTTCGCCTTGACCTTAAACGTAATTGCCTTGATTTTTCACTAAAGAAGAAAACAAAATTACAATGTACATGTGCATAGTTTCGTACAGTTAAGACTAGTACTTAAATACAAGTACTTATATGTAGTAAGCTTATCGGATTTCACTTAATTGATGGCCTGCCAGGAATTATACATGTACATGTATTTGTTTCTGGATTTAGCAGTGTCTTGTGATAAACAAGATGAAGGTACACTGCATGCGGACATTAGTATTTCCAAATAATTTTTGAAGCTGCTCGGTACCTCTCTGACATGACTGTCACATGAACTTCTGAAACAGATTTATGTTATGCCTTTGTAAATATTACTCCAAAGAAATAATTCTTAACAATATTATGTTCGGCTAATTAATAACCCCATCGCTCAAAAAAAATAAATTTAAATGACCGAATTGACCGGTATGGAATTTGTATTTGAAAAATGAGGGAAAAAGTGTCACCATTTCACGTCATACTAGATACAGTGGAATGACTCGACGATGTAAATTTTTCCCAGTTTTCATTCCATGAATGGCGTTATAGGAATAAGTACCATCGTCAATATGAGGGGTTTTCATTTAAAAATGTTCATTTTTATATAGTTTATTTGAATCTATTTGTATTTTTGTGGTAGTAAAAATTCAATGCCTTATAGTAGTTTTGGTGTTCTTGTTATATTTCGCTTTGATTTAATGTTCGTTTTATTCATACCTTTGTAACTGGAAATATACCTGATAACAGATCCGTACATTTACCTGACAAAGGTTCGATATAAAATCCACGGTGAGACTCTCTAAGAAATAAGGTAAATTATGTCTATAGTAAGGAAGGATGTGAATGATGTAATTTAAAAACTGTCATATCAACTACCAACAAGTTGATAACAGCTTTAAAAAACAATCATCTTGGATAGGTATCTGGGATTATCGTCACCCAAAATGAGATTAGCAGTTGATTATAGGGATAAAAATAAAGTCTACGACCAAACCAAAAGGCAGAGAACCATAGTCCCAGACTGGAAATCTGAATTTAAATGGCTGATTTGAGATGATACTTACAATAAACTATTTTGTCGAACCTGTTGGTCAGTTTAAGTACCTCTTTCACTCAGAAAGGTACCAGATCGGTTCCAAATATACGTTTATTGTCGATTTGTTGTTGGTTATACTATTTTAAGGGGGCCGAGTGGTCTAGGTAGTTCGTCATGACTACTAATGATCACTAGCCTGTCATCGCTGAGGTTGTGAGTTCGAATCTAACATGTGGCGGGGTGTGTTCAACTCCGATCTTGACAATTTTCCTGCCGAAGGTCGGTGGTTCTCCCCAGGTACTCCGGCTTCCTCCACTTATAAAAACTGGCCGCCGCGAAATAGCCAAATGTGCTGAAAACGGCGTAAAACTCCAACTAAACAAACAAACAATACTATTTTAAGACATGATTGTCTGACACCTCATGAGAAATCTGAGAGACGTAACAATGCTGTGGATTATCTTAAGCCAAGGAATAAACCAAAAGGTTAGAGTAATGCAGAAAGAGCCAAATTGAATAAACTCATTATCAGTACTGCTTCATACTATTTTCGTGAGGGTAACACCGACTATGTCAGAAAATTAGGTGGAAATTACATCATGATTCATTTACATGTGTATTTTTAGGAAGCAAAAAACAAAAACACAACAAAAACATAAAAATGTATTAGTATTAAGATATTTTATTATATTAACAATTCTAAAACATAGCACAAATAACAGTTCACAAAAATTTTCACGTCTGACTGAACGTGTACAGGACTTGCAAGTTATAAAAAATACCAGCATTGTGGCCTGTTTCAGGGAGTTTCAAACTCTGTAGTATATTTGATTCGGACGGCAAATTATTGAAAACAGATCCATACATGTACCTGACAAAAGTGCTTCATAAATACTCCTTTTCAAGAATTGCACCTAATTATCGATTTGAACCCCTCCCCCAATTTCCTTCAATTTTCGTAAAAATAGGGTGCGAAAAGTTTTACATGTGTGTTTAATCGATGATAAATATGGCAGTATCGCCTGCAGTGATATTGTGTTGCGCTTTTTAGAATAAAAAGGACAAATATACATAAGGAGCAATCAAAAAACGTAATCCATTGGACAGACAAACCCTGGAAGAAAACTAAAAAACAATGAACAACACGAACTCCTATAAAAACAAGAAGTGAACCCAGACACTCTGAAAGGGTAAGCAGTTCCTGCTCCGTATACGGCACCCGTCGTGAAGTTCAACAAAGTCAATCCAACACGACTTGGTCAATTAAAAAGACATAAATTTATGCTACTTCATTTACGTGTTTTAAAAAATGTACTTTTACACAATTGACAGAATTATTGACAAAACTCATTATTGTATCGACATTCTAATGCATATTCTCCACTTACATGTCATATTGTATTATATAATCCTATATTTACGAACGGGAGACAATAGTTTAGGTATTACATAAATCTAGAATGTTTTACTCAGACTAATGAAAAAACGCAAACTTACACCATAATTGAAGTCAAGACACTTGAGTAGAAATTAAATTCATCATAAATTCTTTTTGTCACATGTTTGGATGTCTCTTTTGACAAGCCTAATAAGAATATATTTCCAGTTCGTTAGTAATTGTGGTACTATAAAGTAGTTTTATTATAGACTTTGTTGTTATCTGTCAGACAAACACAGTCATCTAATTTTCTTGATGACAACATTGCATTTTGTAAAAAGATTTAGTTACCTTTGTCATCTTAAATCTTGCACCACTCTATAGTACACGAGTAACAGAGATTTACAGTTTGAATGCACGCAAAATTAAAAAAAATATATCTTGATATTTTACGACGAAACAGCAATCGGTGAAACTGTCAAGGGAGGCTAATAAGAGTTAACAAAATCCAGATAAGGTCACAAGGGAGGCTAATATGGATAAACAAAATCCGGGTAAGTTGACAAGGCAGGCTAATAAGGGTAAACAAAATCCAGGTAAGGTGACAGGGTAGGCTAATAAGGGTAAACACAATTCAGGTAAGGTCAACTATTTATAAAAGAGCTGAAACTCTACGTTCAACAAAATTCAAAAATTTATCAACTAATAATGAAAATATTTTTCCAAATTATGTCTTTCTCAAAGAAATGACTGCCTAGGGTATTATATCTTTTGGGACTTACGTGCAGACATCGCCATTTATGAACATGGATGAAACATACTATTTGTCTCGCCCTTATAAGGTTGAAAGATACTACATTTTATTTATGAGACAATAAACGTGCTTCAAAATACATGTATGCCTTAACCAGCAAACGTTTTCTTTCATTGTCCTTCTTGTTACATTTCTTCTTTTCTGTCTCTCATTGACCCATTGGTTATACTTCTTTTTTTCTCTTTATTTTAATTTGTTTTAGTCTAAATTAGTCTTTAAGTATGATAAATCTCGACCTATATGTACCTCTGTGTCAGTTCAATTGTGGTAAGAACTTACTATCCTCTTAGACGACGTTATTTCCGTACAAATACTAATTAACTAATCAAGTTCGGTTACCATTATATCCCTAATGAATTGAGCACATTTATCGTAGAAACTATGTCGCTATACACTGCTGTAGCAATGTAATGAATCAACAAAGGTTATTACAAAACGAATAGGATCTTATTTTATCTAATTTCAGTGATTTATTTTGGGCAAAAGGTTATCAGAAAAATATTATTAACTTGACATTTTCATTACCATATTTACCTAACTTTTGAATCTGGTCATCGCTCTTTTGAAATTGTAATTATATAAATGTCATATAATAATAGTACCTGGTGGAATTTAATCTATAATGTGTTTTGTACGGAAGAAATTCAGTATCCAATTTTTTTTTTCTCAGATGTGAATATCGACAAAAGAATACCGAAGCGAAACAACAGTAGGAGAAGTCCGTCAGTCCAAAAGCAAAATAAACTCATTAGAATGCAACATGACATACAAGTATCACAAGGATAATGTATAACTGAAAGAATAAAAATTTATAATCGACTAAACACAATTAGAACAAGACAGCACAGAAACTAAATCACTAGCAATTTGAATTCCCACCAAAATCCGGGTTGTCATCAGGTGCTCCGGAAGGATAAGCAGTGAGTAACAACATTCCTTTACTGTTAGGTTCAATTGATTTCATATTGCTGTCTAAATTATTCACATTGGAAGTATTTTAATTTCAGGCTGGCGGTTTGGGGCCTTCACGTGTAAAACTGCACCCTATATTCATCACGTGTCTGTTTGCGCATCTGTTAACACTCTGGCAGCCATTGCAATTGACAGGTATGTATAAGATTTCCGGTACGGCATTTTTACAAATATGCAAAGGTAATCTATAATTGAAAACAAAGTATCAGCTATTGAAATTCTTTATAATAAATAGGGAGCCACTGATAAATATGGAGCTACGGATAAAAACAGGGAGCTACTGATAAAAATAGGGAGCTACTGATAAATAGGGCGCTACTGATAAAAATAGGGAGCTACTGATAAATAGGGAGCTACGGATAAAAATAGGGAGCTACTGATAAAAATAGGGAGCTACTGATAAATAGGGCGCTACTGATAAAAATGGGGAGCTACTGATAAATAGGGAGCTACTGATAAAAATAGGGAGCTACTGATAAATAGGGAGCTACTGATAAAAATAGGGAGCTACTGATAAATAGGGACCTACTGATAAAAATAGGGAGCTACTGATAAATAGGGAGCTACTGATAAAAATAGAGAGCTACTGATAAATAGGGAGCTACTGATAAAAATAGGGAGCTACTGATAAAAATAGGGAGCTACTGATAAATAGGGAGCTACGGATAAAAATAGGGAGATACTGATAAATAGGGAGCTACTGATAAAAGAATACATGTATCACGTCATAAATGCTGTAGTTAACAAACATGTAATAAGACGAGTTTTAATGTGCTACATATAACAAAGCATAAAGCACATTTCGATGATATAATGCCATGACAGTATTATTAAATGTAATAAGACAAGAAGTGCTTAAATTACGATTTAATTGTTATCACCTCATACCTAAATGGCTGAAGGTATTTAGTAATTTTGAAAAGAAAAGAACTTTGATATCTTAAGAGAATAAAAAAAAAATGTTCACACTTCTATCATTTGTAAATACATGTAGTATTTGCATGTACATTGTACATCTTGAATTTAGTTCTAAAACATTTTAATGTTTTTATAGCATTGTTCACATTCTTTTCAATTATAATTAAATACATATATAGAATTGTAAATTTATAAAAAAAAAAAAAAAAAAAACAAAGTATTTTAATATGCACGATCCACACTCTATGAATGGTTTTATTAACAATTCTTCAGGTATACTATTAATATAAAGCCTTTCAATAAATCCATGAAACGAAGAAAGCAATTAAAACTAGTCTTTTAAACAATAATAATGTACCGAGGCAATTTACTGACAGCATTAGCTGAAGTTTAGTTTTTTATATCAGGTCATAGAGCTTGCCAAGAAGTCAATTAATATCGTTCAGATGAATATTAAGATTGGTTTAATTGTTCAATTTAGCAATCTGTTGGTTATATATTACCATTTGTTTCGCTGTAGTAAGGTTTAATTTCATTGTCATTATGTGCTGTTCTTTATTGAAATAGTAAAATTAGGTTAATATTGAGAATATGTGACTTTGAAAAATTCTGACCAAAGAATAATTGCCGTTGTAAATGTTTTTATCCTCAGCAGTTTTTGCCATAATATATGAGAACTGATTCTGTGAATTTCTGTATTTCTTTTAAAAATTTCTCTATTGACATATGCTGTAAAATCTTTTGAGGGTAAAATTGTTCAGATCAGCAAGTTAAAATTGCAAAGATAATACTTAGGTCTGGTAAGGTATAAATAAAGTGAAAGTGGTACGTATGGCTCCAAACAAGGTATTTATGCAATATATTTTTGCATATTATAATCAGTATTTTCCTCCAAATTGTCCGTACATTTTTAAGCTATTCTTTACATTTTAGAACATCTTTTTTCTCTATTCATTATTTTATTATAGCATTACTTGCTATTCTACTTATTTAATTATTATCAAAAAGAAAAGTTCAGAGAGGCTCTGAACGGGTAAGAATGTCCTGATAAGTTAATATCATGTCACAATGCAGGTGGATACAATTTGGTGGAATGCAACTTACAGTTAGGTCTTAATTGAGTAATTTAACTGAAGATATATATAGATTCTCCTTCAGTTACGAGTGAGTTATGGAATTTCTCCACCCGAGATAGTTAAATTTTCGATTTTCAACACGCGAACCTTTAGCGAGCGTGTTAAAATCTAAAATTTAACTATTGAGGGTGGAGAAATTCCATAACTCACGAGTAAATTGAAGGAGAATCTGTTTCTCCTATGATTTCGACAAAAACCTCAAGTAAATGTCGTTGCTATGTAGTTTGTTTACATAGACGTCATTTCGGGACTTCTCTAGTTTATCGTTCCAATAACTGTAGAAAAAGGGTGGTAATTCCCACGTAGATATTTAATCACCGGGAAGTGGTTAAAGATATTATGTATTTTTATCCCACTGATTAAACAAGTCAAGAATAGGAGAAACATGTATCTAATCTCATTTGTGAAGATAGAAACTTCGTATAAGTATATCGAATCGTGAGTCGTAAATTGACGAAATGTGGACATTATGTGCATCAAAATTGGTATCTTAGAATAAAAACCTTCAATATACTTTTATCTGTTCATTTTCACCAATGTGTAATAGTCGCAAATAACAGGAGATTTAAATATTCAGTAGATAAGTGGTTTTATTTTGTTTTTAAATAATAAAATTAACTTTTTTTTAATTAAAAAAGGAGACACATGTACTCGTAAAAGTAAAGGACAAAAGTATTACCCCAACTATTAAATAAATTCAATTCACATAAACTGCAACGCACAATAGGACACTGTTCAAAGATCAATGCAAAATATCCAGCATATTATTTGATTTCGTTCAGTCAATTAGATAGTTTGTTCACCGGTTTATAGTTACCCAAACCTTCCCCGTATCTAATTTACCGCTCCTACATTTGTAAACAAATGTGAGAAAAACAGAAAGACAGTTGTCGAGAAGCCTTGACATTCAGAAAAAAGAAAAACGAAGAATTATGGCTTATAAGAATATAAATCTTAAATAATTATACATGTAACAGTTTCATGGCTGTTTTGGAAACACTATGAACAGAGCAGTTGATGTTCTTGGGATATCCTCTAGATTTGTCCTCTAGATTGCATATTTCATCAAAACATTCCTAAGGGTTATTAAAGAAATTATTACACCCGTTTTTTTCTAATTATAAAATATTTATATTTAATCATGTTGACATGTTTGATAATCTATATTCTCATACGAAGTGTTATGACTTGCCTATAGAAATGATTATTTTGTTTGCAACATTTTGTTGACAAAGTAAAGATTAAATAAGCCAAAAAATGAAGAAATGTTTTTTATATTGAGTTTGTAAAAATATTGATCCCGATAAAAGATCTTATTTTATTTGTATAAATCATTGTAATTCGGATATTATCCAGAAGTTTTACTGCAGTGAAAAATTTAAAAAAATGAAATTAAGTATTAAATAACCACTGAAGACAAAAATGTAGTTCATATGGGCAATAAAACAAATGACAGCACAGGTTATGAAAGATAAAGAAAAACCAATTTAATCTCATATATTCAGACATGTCGGAAGTCAGAAAAATAACTAAGCTGAACAAGTACATTGTATAATTAATTTTTGTAGTACAATAAAAGTTCATTGTAATAACGGATGACATAAAAATAGGAGATTGACTTAAAATCAATTTCAGGAAAACTTTTTATATCCTGTTTTATGCAGATATTATACCGTGCCACTAAACAACAACATTGTAAATTCTCATAAGAAAACGTTTCGAAGGTAAATAGCCATGTGTAAATAAAGCACCACTTATTATTATACCCCCGCAAACATAGTTTGGGTGGGGGGTATATAGGAATCAGCCTGTTCGTCTGTCTGTCTGTCCAGATTTTTTGTACCCACAGTTTTTCAAAGATGTCTTATCATAGTTTAATTAAACTTTGCCTACTGTTAGATCCTAGTACGTAGATATGCGCATGCGAAGTATGTCCTGGTCCAATACTTTTTTCCATTATTTTGTACCCTTTTGGACTTAGAAATTCTGTCTATCCCCCATTTTTTTTGTACCCGCAATTTCGCAAACATGTCTTATCAGGGGTTAATGAAACTTTGCATACTGTTAGATTATACTACGTAGATGTGCGCATGCGAAGTATGTCCTGGGCCAATACTTTTTCCATAATTTTATACCCTTTTGGACTTAGACATTCTGTCTATCACCCATTTTTTTGTACCCGCATTTTCGCAAACATGCCTTATCAGAGGTTAATTAAACTTTGCATATTGTTAGATTCTAGTACGTAGATGTGCGCATGCGAAGTATGTCCTGATCCAATACTTTTTCCCGTAATTTTATACCCTTTTGGACTTAGAAATTCTGTCTATCCCCCAAGTTTTTTTTGTACCCGCAGTTTCTCAAACATGCCTTATCAGAGGTTAATTAAACTTTGCATACTGTTAGATCCTAGTACGTAGATGTGCGCATGCAAAGTATGTCCTGTCCAATACTTTTTCCCATAATTTTATACCCTTTTGGACTTAGAAATTCTGTCTATCCCCCGATTTTTTTGTGCCCGCAGTTAAGATTTTTTTTGTTCAGTTATACCCAGTGGAACAGAGTTATAATGTACCTGTGCCCATTTAATTTTAAATTTATTGTTATAATAAAATTGGCGGTTTCTTATTTGACGGGAGCGGGGGTATTGATTGTGAGCTTCGCTCACAACAATTTTGCCATTTCCCTTGCAATCCTAAGCTCGCTTGTTTTTTATTTATTTTGTGTACATTTTACTAAATTGCACCAATTATAATTTGTATGTAAAATGTAGGTTTGCTTCATATAGTTTACAAAATGGACAAACATTTGCTTGTAGTTTTATAAGAATATCATATTCCTTTAGGTAAAAACAGTGGATTGCTTTTTCTCCTATTCTTGACGTGTTTACTCGGTAGGATAAAAATACATAATATTTTTAACCACTTCCGGGTGATTAAATTTCTACATGGGAATTCCCACCGTTTTTTTCACATTTAATGAAAAGATAAACTAGAGAAGTTCCGAAATGGCGTTCATATAAACAAAATGCATAGCAACGGCATTTTCTTGAGGTTATTTGTTGAAAATCATATGAGAAACAGATTCTCCTTCAATTTACTCGCGATTTATAGAATTTCTCCACCCTCGATAGTTAAATGTTAGATTTTAACACAAAAATTTAAATATCTCGGGTGGAGAAATTCCATAACTCACTCGTACATGAAGGAGAATCGATATTGATTTGTTCTCATTTTCGTTCCTAGCTAAGTTTTGACAAGGGTTACTAGATTTGTATAAACCGTTATATAGATATTGTTCTATTACTATGTTATCTTAAGATACTAATATTAAATACAGTAAATTTATACTATGCTGTATACGACGCATTTCAAGGAGTTACCTCTCATCAGCAGCATTAAAACCGAAACATTTGGAAGACCAAAAACCAAATTTATATTAAACAAGAAGTACTCAACCAAAAATACCGAAATAGGAAGCCAAATTTCAGCTAAGGAGATCTACCATGTGCAATACAATGAAAGAACCCTTAACGTGCTTCTTAAATACTCCGGAAAACTTGAAATTAAAAAGATCACCGTCACATCAGTGCACATCTGTTTCATACTTAGTAGAATAGGAATGGAAACGGGGAATGTGTCAAAGAGACAGAAACCCGATCAAAGAGCAGAAAACAGCTCAAGGCAGTAGAATAGGAATGGAAACGGGGAATGTGTCAAAGAGACAGAAACCCGATCAAAGAGCAGAAAACAGCTCAAGGCTACCAATGGGTCTACAACGCAGCGAGAAAATCCCGCACCCGGATAATGGACGGCACACTAAACTCAGAAACATAAAAATTGACCAGAATTCAAAAAAACACACAAGACTAACAAACGCTAGAGGTTCCTGACTTTAGACAGGCGTAAAAATGCGGCGGGGTTAAACATGTTTTGTGAGATCTCAACTCTACCACTATACCTCTAGCCAATGTGGAATAAACAAACACACAGCGATACACACAGTTCAAAAGATGTTCGAATCTGATGTTAAAAAAGGTAACAGAAAAAACTAAGGAAAATGACAATGATCAATATATGTTAACAAAGGACTACTAGGAGCTACTGACATGCCAGATCCAAACCTCTGCATGGTGGACCCTAGGTCCCCGAGGGTATTCGCCAACCCAGTCGTCAGACTTGTCTGACATGATTATTCATTGATTTGTTACAGAAATTACCAATAGTTAGCAAAATTCAATAATAATAGAAATACTAAGGGTTCATTCCTTGTATTGCACATGATAGATCTCCTTAGCTGAAATTTGGCTTTCTGTTTCGGTATTTTTAGTCATGAGTACTTCTTGTTTAAAATAAGTTGGTTTTTGATCTTCCAAATGTTTCGGTTTTAATGCTGCTGTAACTTCTTGAAATGCGTCGTATGCAGCATAGTATAAATTTGCTATATCTAATATTAGTATCTTTGGATTGTTATTTTTAAACTGATCGAAAGATTATGTCTATATCATATAAACTTATACATGGACGGCAAAAGGCGATTGAAATAAAAACTTTGTGACAAACGTGGTGGTTTTAATTTCCAGTTCTGAACTTCATCTTTCTTAATAGTAACATACATGTACCACGTCTCCAGCATATGGCGTCTAAATTTAGAGTTATTGTCGTGCATGTATGTATGATGACTTTTTTACAAATCATTACTTTCACAGAAACATCTGAGGGTTATGTTTAGTCTTCCTTGATATCAGCACTCCAAAATTTTACGGTCGTCCTCCATAATTGATTGATCGATACTAAGTTTCTATCTCCCAAATGAGACTAGATATCTTGGAAATGACACCTCATTGGACTTGACATTGACGTTACCAACTTCCAGTGTAATGGATTACGTTAATGACACAGGACATGCTTACCTTTCTCGGAGCATCTCCTGTAACTCCCATTGTTTCTTTATGAAAGTTCACATTGCTAGTGCTTTAGCTTATTGTGCTGTCTTGTTCTAATTCTGTTTTGCTAATATAATTCTCGTGGTGATACATGTATCTTTGTAGTATTTGTTTTCTGTTTTCTTCTCACGAATTCGTTTTGTCGCTAAATTAGATTTTGTGGAATTTTTCCACTGTCTGATTGCTTCGGTATTGTTCTTATGCAGTTTGAATTCTATTGTTACATTGTCTCTGATTCAACACTGCTAACTGAATATAATTATACATCATATTGAAATTTTAGAAATATTCTCTAGGAAGAAGGATGTTCTAAAGTTTTTATATCTCAGGTGCTACAGAATACAACCAATTATATGTGCAAGTTATTTATTGATAACAAAATTTTGAACAAATCATTACTTGTACGATAGGATAATAATTTTTAATTTATTCGTCATTTTTTTCCAGATATACAGCTATCTGCAACACATGGCGGTCCAAAATAAATACCTGTACCTCTCGTATTATGATTTCTATTATATGGCTGATGGCGATGGTTCTGGCATTACCATTGCTCTTCTTCTATGAACAATACGACAGACACTACGACAGTCAAGTAATTCCAATCTGTCATCAACTATGGCCAAACTTTGATCTCCAGCGAAGCTATTACGTCGTTGGTCTTTTCATCATGTGTTACGCACTTCCGCTTGCATTCATAGTTGTTTGTTATTTTTCTATAGTATATCGCGTTTGGACAAGACGAGCACCTGGGATAGCTAACAATTTTGCTACAATAAATAAATCTAAGGTGAAAGTTATAAAAATGTTTGCCATCATCGTCTCTTTGTTTGCTTTTTCGCGTCTACCACTTTATGCTGTGTATTTTCAGCTGTACTTTGATGCACCAAGTGATGGTGACCATTTAGATTTTATTTTTGCATATATAGTTCCAGTTTGTCAGTGGCTAGGATTATCAAATAGCTGTGTCAACCCCATAATTTACTGTTTCTTCAGCAGAAAATATAGACATGGTTTTAAAACGTTGATGCGGTGTAGGAATTGTAATGCAAACTCATTCAGGAGAATAAAATATAACACAGCTACGTCAAGATGTTTAACCAATGACGCATCTACGTCAAACGGAGATTTAAAACGACAAAGGCGACAGTATATTCCACAGAGATTTATGTCAGTGCAGTTTGAAAACGGTCAGCTGACCCTAACATTTCGTAAAGAGGAAAGGGATGATACATTTTCATCATTTTAATACTGAATATTTCAAATTACATATTTATTTTGTTTATTGTTGATAAAAAAAATGTGATATCGTTCTAGTAAAAAAAAACCGGTGGACGATGTGTAAAGATGGTGTATTATAAAAATGTGAATGAATAAATATTTGCTTGTTTTTTTTAAAGTAGAAAGACAACCTAACCAATTTGTCTATCTCACCTGATAATGGAAATTCTTGTGTGGCCTCTGTAATAAAAAAGAAAAGAAAAAGAAAATACAGACGGCATATCAACAACAATAAAACATAAATCAGAAGGAAGGCAAAGGAGTAAACTAGAGGCTCCCAGGAGCCTGTGTCGCTTACCTGGAAATAATTTGCAGAATAAACTGTTTGACTATGCCTATCTTGACTTGCAGTCTGGAAATTCCAATTTGCTCATTGGTTTCAAACAAGATCTTTCAGTTAATTTTTCCAAAAGTTCATATGTTAAAATATTTTTGTTCTGACGACCATATTGGATGGCGGCTGGGTCATCGGATGCAGTTCTGAAAGAGGACCACCTAAGAACCATCAATGCAAAGTTTTGTTCTATTTGGCTTTGTGGTTTCAAGTAGTAAATTTCCCATTGTTGTGGTTTCAGAGAAAAATATCTTTAAGCAAATTTCACATATGGTCTTATGTTTAACTATGTTCTGATCTGGCGGCCATCTTGGATGGTGGGCAGGGCCATCTGATATAATTCTTGAAGAGGACCACCTAAGGACCATTGCTGAAAAGTGTTGTTTAAATTGACTTTGTTGTTTCAGACAAGAAGAGCTTTAAATAAATTTCCCATCTGGTCCTGTGTTAAAATATTTCGGCTATGGCGGCCATCGTGGATGGCGAGCGGAGTTAACGGATATAATTCTGAAAAAGGACCTCCTAAGGACCATTGCTACCAAGTTTTATTCCAATTTGCCTATTGGCATCAGAGGAGAAGATCTTTAAAGGAAAGTTTACGACGGTGGACGACGAACGCCAAGTGATAATAGCTCACATGGCCTTGTGGGTCAGGTGAGCTAAAAAACAAAAACATGAAAATATGATTAACACAAACCGCCAACTAAACTCCATAGTGTTCCAGAAGGGTATGCGGATCATGGCTCTTCGAAGACCCATGTAGTGTTTTATCATTTTCAAGTCCAGTACAGAACGTTCGGTTGCATATAAATAACAAAACCACTAAAGAAGAAAATAAGAAATTATTATGTCATAATGATCTTCCAGTTTGCAATGACGACTGTAGAATTTGTCAAATTTCTGGCTTCTTTTCTAAAACAACTTATAGTTGCACTGACATCAATCACCATTAAAATATACTCAGTTATCTTGTCTCATTCAATTACACTTACACATAACAAAATTCGTGTTTCTGACTGGTCAAAATTCGAAAACCTCGAAACAATAATAGAGCGACAAAACAGTAGAAAAAGTTCGTAAATTCGAAATCCAAGGAAAAACAGAGCCATGAGAATGGAACACAATAAACAAACGCCACAAGGACACATGTATAACTTAAAGAATTAAAAACATATAATAAACTAAACAAAAATAGAACAAGACAGAATGAACTTAACTGAGTCTTCACATAATGTGAAGAAATTAAATATAGTTCTGGAAAACTGTCAAGGGCATTTTTTGTTTTTTTTTCTCTCAAATTTTAAGATATTATTTTTTGGAAATATAAGTTAATTCGTAGTAGCTATACCACTAACACGAGGCACCTGTTGATATATGATATGCCTTTTTCTTAGAACTCATTTTAGTTAGTTACCATGGCCATCAAGGGACTAGTGTTGTATTAGATTTACGACCTATAGCTTTTTATATTCAGACTAATAAACTTTACTTGTATGATTAATGTTGGGGAAGTTCTTTATGCTATTGCTTGTAATTCGACAATCCAAGAATCCTGTTAAACCGATGTATTATACTTGCTGAATTCCTATTTGTTGAATTTCATTACTGTGAAACATTGTACATGTGAATACATTCTTCGTATTGATGTTGTTAATCAAATCAATACACCAGCAACATAGCCCCTTAATTAATCAGTTAAATACATAAATGTTTCAATCATATCCTGAAATTATTAAAAATATTAATAGTAAGAGCCGTATATTTTGATGCGTAAAATCGGTCTTTTTGTTGTCTATAATTCAAAATTTATTCAGTTTTTGAGTGAGTCGGTCGATTTCATCAGCAGTGTCGATAGATTTCTTCAAAGAAGCCTTTATTTCCACATTTTAACGTGTTTTGCTTCTTAACATTTTTCAATTGATGGTAAACCCTCGAGCTCTCTGGACGTAATTCCAGATGTATCTAAACATCAAAAAGCAAGCACTTAATTGTATTTTATTTTTAATTATAAAACCGTGAAAAGTTTATGATATTTATTAATTTTACAAAAGAAAAAAAAATAGTGAAATAAATAAAGCCCCATGGACAAGAACACGAACCTTTAAGAAAATAAGTAAGATGGTTAAACTGTTGCACAAGCACAGTAAAATCTGAAAACTCAATCAAAATTTTGTTGATTCCAACATCATTTAATAACTTATCGGTAAATGACTACATCAAATACGAAAGAAAGGATGAAAAAACACTCACAGTTTGTTTTATAGTACTGTAGTTTCAGTCGGATGGATCGGTGTTTAAAAAAAAAATCTGTTTGTAATTTGCAAGTTCAGAAGCAGCAAGTTTTCTCAGTAATTCGCACAAAAACAAGTCTTCCGTGATTATTTCTATTGAACATCAAGTGTAGAAGATACCGAACCAACAATGTCAGAAGGGAAATCCTATATCATAATACCCGTAATAAATGTCAAAATCGATATCACAGAACTGGAATCACGCAGAGAATATGTCAATGATCGCTTGTGACACACTCACCTGATAACGATCGACCAAATCATGATGTCGACCGTAAAACTTTTTAAGTGAAAAGCTAGTCGAAGCTGGATGTATCCTTGACTTAGCAATTTATCTGTCAGTGTCCTTGCTCGCTCAAGAAAGTCACAGTAGTGGACACAAGCTCTAGAATAACGGATCAACATAGAAATTTAGACACCATATGCAAGTGATGTAGGAATATTACTGCTCAGAAATGGAAAATTCACTATTTTAAAACTAAAATCATTACGTTTGTCGTATAATTTAGTATTCAACTGTCCTCCAGTGTCTATTGGTTGGTGTAAGTCCAAGTATGAACCAGACTTTGTTGTTTCTGTAGTGACCTTTATTTCCAGCTCATTGGGATAGATTAGTCCGAGATTGCTCTGACGTCTGATGGCCTTTTTTGTGATATGTTGGGGGCATGGAACGACAGAGCGCACTCCGTATAGAAAACATGGAAATTGTCGACCAAGACTTGGGGCTGCAGTTTTTAGACTCGAAATCGTAGATAAATCATAAATCAATCGATTCCTTATTTATTTTTATCTAAGAGTATGTACATTTTATTCATGAACAATCTCCCTGTACCACAAACGTAAGCTTTATTCCCTTCAACCTGACATTTTCGTCATTTCACTTTCACTTTGATCAAGATATTGCGATCACGCGTTATTTCTTTACAAAACTTAGAATCATGGGAGCTAATTTATGCATATAGGTTGACACGTGTCAACTTCATTTACATATATGTTACCACTGAAGGGGGCACTTCGGTAAATAGCTGGAGGAAAGTAGTACAAAATAATTCCTATGGTTTTCGGCGTCGATCTGTCACAACTAATGCCACAATCTAAAGCATAAACAAGTGACTTTATTCTGGAAAGGAATGAATACCCTACGAAATACACTTTAAGGCATGTCAATAACCCTTAAAAGTTTCGAGAACTGGACATATTAATGTGCCTGTAATTTTCGGTATTCAGTTTGAAGTGATGGGGCAAATTTTTACCGGGAAATTTGAAACGAGAAAAAATTTCTTATTTCTTAAGCAATGCGCTGTTCAAGTACAATTTTCTAAGACAGCTTTTATTTGAAAAACATGTCAATATATTGCCCGACTTGGGAAAATTAATTTTATATTTTTCCCTAATTTTTGAAAATGTGTTTGTGGTACAGGGAGAAAGTTGGTGAATAAAATGTACATATTCTTAGAGAAAAATGAACAAGGAATCAATTGATGTATAATTTATCAACTTATAATTGAATATATTACGATTTCGAGTCTAAAAACTGCCGCTCCAAGTCTTGGTCGGCAATTTCCATGTTTTCTATACGGGGTGCGCTCTGACGTCCCACGGCCCCACCATATCACAAAAAAGGCCGTCAGATTTAAGAGCAACCTCGGACTAGGATAGATGAGATGAAGATTTTCTTTAAAGTTACTGTTACTCAACATCTTTATTTTGGAAAAATATCTAAAAACTTTAAAACTATTACAATATGTCGCCTTTACGAGTTTTTTTAGATAAATTTTAAACAAGTATTCGAAATTTCTTTAACAAAAATACTGTCATCAAATAGAGCGTTAGATGTACTGTCCCAGTAATTGCATAGCCTACAGCTTTGTATGGCCTAACTAAAACAAACAGTGAATATTCTCTTGCTTTTGCTAAGGTTAGCTAAACACTGACCAATGCACAGATTTCTTGAGTATATATAATGTGCTTTTCCAGAAGGCGACAATGGGCTTGAAAAATGAATGCAAATTTCTTTCTTAAAATGCACATTTTTTAATCATTTACAAACCTTATAATACATGTACTATTGTTTAAATTTAAAATCGAACAAATTATTTTAAAGAATTAGGTCAATTGTGTTATGGATAGTGTAAAAATACACACATTCAGTCCAATTCTCCGATTAGATTAAAAATACATTACTGTCATCAGTCAATCTTACAAATTTTATGAAGCATTGTATATTCATTCTTAAAAATAAAATTGGTTTTACCATGTAATAAGATTTTCAAAGTCTATTTATTCAAATTATTTGAAATCATCACGTCAGTATGCAAGAATAGTTTGGTTAACCATTTTCAATTTAAACTAATCAAATGGTTTTTAAAATTTTTACTTCGTTGAGTTTTGCTAACATTGATTACATGGACCGAGTGAACAATTGACATCTAATCACGGGCAGTTTAAATTGACAAAAATGAACATATTTAAGGAAATAAATCAAAAATCACTTTTTTCAAGATCTCGAACAAAAATTAGGATTAGATTTGTTCTACGTTAATACAGTTACTGAACTCAATTCAAACGGCGAATGATGTGTTACAAGGCATTCGCGCAAACAATGTGTATTCTTCATCACTGGGGGGAAAACTGATACATTGTATAAGGAGACTGAGTAAGTTGGGCTCAGTTCTAACCTCTCTTTAGAAATGTCCTAAACTGTCAGAAGAACGGTTCTATAACAGTCATCGTGGCACCTTTAGAACCGTTTATGACAGGATGAGTCCTGACCTAGAACCATTTATGACAGTTCTACCCTAGAACCAATTATGATAGTTTTATCCTAGAACCATACTGGACAGTTCTACCCTAGAACCATTTATGACAGTTCTACACTAGAACCATTTGGACGGTTCTTCCCTAGAACCATTTGTGACGATTCTACTCTAGAATAATTCTGAATGGTTCTACCCTAGAACCATTTATGACAGTTCTACCCAAGAACCATTTATGACCCTGGCGATCTGAAGAATTTAAATATTTAGTGTGTTACGATATTTTAAAAACTATCTTTTTGAAATACTGTAATTCTCCATTGAGTCTGAAATTTGAAAAAAAATATATCAACTGCGTAATCAATATTTCAGGTATTTTATAAATGTATTGCATCAAATTATCGACTACTTTATGAATTTACTTATTTCAAAACCTTAAAAAATCATCTTTTTGACACAACAACGGACTTCATGCATAGTTGTTATGAAATAAATTGTAAATCGTAGAGGTAATTTTGACCTAGAACCATTCTGGACGGTTTTATCCTAGAACCATTTAAGACAGTTCTACCCTAGAACCATTTGTGACAGTTCTACACTAGAACCATTCTGGATGGTTCTACCCTAAAACCATTTGTGGTAGTTCTACACTACAACTATTTGGAACAGTTCTACAGCTATTTAGTCCTACAATTAAAAAAAAGCTGATACCTAAAAAGAGCGATCTGCATAGAATCTAAACAGATTTTTTACATGTAGTAGTATTGTAGCAGTGTTTGCTCGACTGTTAACATTCAAACAACTGAACGGAGAACTCTACTAGCACAGCAAATGGAAGGTGGTCATAAACCTGTTAAGTGTCCATAACTTTAGATCATATACAACGGAAGTCCGTTACTGTATACTATGCCCACCGATAACCATTGACTCTCAAAAACCTTTTTTATGGCAATGAATTTTTGAATTCTGTTAAAAGTGGTATTTCAGCTCAGGCAAAGTTGACTGCCTGGATTTCAACTGCCCCATATAGGCCCATTAGATTCTATCGCTCACAAAATAATTATGATGATTAATTTTTACTTTTCGGGGTGTGGTCTAGGCGTTGCTAGTGGAAATCCAAAAAAAAGCATTACGCTGACAAATTTAAGTATATGCGTTTAATTACACACAGGAATTTTAGTATACGAGTTTCATTACACCCAAGATTTTAGTATCGGCGTTTAATTACAAGTACGAATTTTAGGTTTGCAATAATTTTAGTATCCGAGTTTCATTACACGCAAGAATTTTAGTATTCGAGTTTCATTACACGCAATAATTTTAATATCCGACGTTTCATTACACGTAAGAATTTTAGCATCAGAGTTTCATTACAAAAAAGAATTTTAGTATTCGAGTTACATTATATGCGAGAATTTTAGTATCCGAGTTTCATTTTACATAGGAAATTTAGTATCCGAGTTTCACTACACGCAAGAATTTATGTTTCCGAGTTTAATCACACGCAAAAATGTTAATATCCGAGTTTCGTTTTACACAAAAATTTTAGTATCCAAGTTTCATTTCTCGCAAGAATTTTTGTATCTGAGTTTCATTACGCGCAAAGATTTTACTATCCGAGTTATATTATACACAAGAAATTTAGTATCCTATTTTCATTACAAGCAAGAATTTTAGTATCCGAGTTTCATTACATACAACAATTTCCGTATCCGAGTTTCATTACAAGCAATAATTTTAGTATCACTATTACTGATGCACTAGTGGCACTAAGTCCAGTTTTAAGTCGAAATGTAATTATAAGTATAATGAACACTTAATTTAAAGACAGATAATTTTTATAGCTTCAACCTTCGTATTACAAACTATACTTGACGTTAATTTTAAATTTATATTCAAGTGATAGTCTTATCTTGTTATGAAATCTATTTTGTGATTCCATATAATGAAATTTTCCCATAATTCATATTAAATGACAAGACACCATAATCTATTGTTTAATATTTTCAGTTAGTTTTGTAATATATCAAAATCTAATTTGTCTTTTCTTGTATTTAAACATATCTCGGACGGAAAAAATCCTGTAATTTAATAGGATTCCATGCTATGTATTTTTCCTTAAACCCTATCATGATTAAATGTTTTTAATCCTTCTTTTGTAATAATAATTGGAATGCAATCTTAATTAGGTTTACTTGGTTCAAATTATACAAAAACACTATTGCGTTTTACATGATATCGTACATTACAGATATTTCTGATCGTGATAAACATTAAAATTGGACATATTTATCTTTAGCTGTCAATGTAACTGATATCACAATCCAAACGGGTATAATCCATCATACATTAAGCCGGCTTGGCAAAGAAAGTTAACCCAACGAAATAGAGGATAATCGAATCTGATGTAGTTCTTTTAACACTAAAACTTGCATCTGTTAAAAAAAAAACGTGAACATTTTTTGGAATTTTTTTTATTAAATGTGGTTTCCTGGTAAAAAAAAATATCACATGTTAATGGTAGACATTTGTGAAAAGAAAAACTGCTTTGAAAAATAAAAAAAAAAATGAATAAAACCTCAAGGTCATAAGAACACCAAATAGACAAATATCATATTATACATTGCAAAGGCATTTTTTTTTATCAATATTTCATACAAATGATTTTTTTAATCATTTAAAAAAAATTGGTACATGTAGTAATATTTGCAAACTATGCTCATTTTCGAATTAACCTCATATCTCCAACCACTGTTCAGTCGGATTTGATATCGAATCATTGAGGATTTCGTCATATCACACTAATCAATCTCCGGTAGAAAAATGTTCTTACAGATAAATAGAACCTTCATTTATTTTATTCCAAAGATGGTTTTATTTAAAAAAAACTTATTTTATACATACAATTCTAGATATGAAATAGTAAATGCATGATTAGCACGAGAATTTTTTGAACAAGCTAATCAAAAAATTGATATTGGACCATTCCAAAATTTCATCCAATTTTGACTGCAACAGGAAATGTGCGTAAAGATAGTTAATTTAGCCTTCTTTAGTAACCATTAGCGTACTGATTTTCGAAATCCAGGTAACTTGTTTTTATCGCGAAAGTCCGGTGGTCATTCTTTTTACCTGTTCTAATTAAGATTCGGAAATTTATAAAATGTAGAGAACAAAGTTTAAATAACCGACGTCATGGACGTAAAACATTGTTATCTATCATTATGTAAAATATATTGATTGGAAGTATATTTTTGTACCGAACCAAAAGTGTTACATGTGACAAGAAAAAGTCACTTGATTAAACGCTAAACATGTCTAGAGATGATCTTCAAAACTTTTGACAGGGATTTGTGTTAGCTTTTTTGCCAACTGAAGAACTTTGCTTTCGATTGATAGTCCGTTCATTTATGTGTCAGATAATACTTCAATATGATTCATAAGTAATTAGTCCTAAAGGTCCAAAGGAGATTAAAAATAATTTTCGTCTTCTATTTTCTTATTTAAAATTTAAAAAAAACTAATCGTTCTGGATTTAAGGTTTTCAACTGAGGTTAGATAGTTTATTAAAATTACCTAGAATAAGTGTGGCACGATTGAATTCCAAAGGCACTCAAATTTATGCTGCTAATAAAAGGCATAACAAATTGTATATTTTTGTATTTTCCAAACTATATGGTCTACATTTTCTCTTGAATTTTATCTTTGATAATTTTTATACATATACATTCTGTTTGTGTTTAGAATGTGATTTCCAAAAACTTCGACTCTGTAACATGCTGTAACGTGAGAGTTTACTCTTGAAACAGTTTATAGCGACTTTCATGATGACGGAATTTAGTTATTTACTTTTTTAAAAGTTCTATCATTACACATGTTACTTTTGTAATGAATATTAACTCTACATCCATTTACTTCTATTGTTCATAAAAGTACACAGTAATGTCTACATTCAGAATATAGGATTCATTAAAAACAAACAAATATAGGATCCATTAAGAACAAACAAAGCTATGGATAATTATATATGTAGGAGGTTTGTTTAAAAATATAGTGACTGAAGTTTTCTACGGATAATGTGCTAATGCAGATTTTGTGTATTTATATTATTTCCTTAAACGTAAAGATTTACATGGAAGAATAGAACTATAGTACAAAATCGTACCTTCTGCTATATTTTGTCTGTTGCACAAAATAAAGATCTCGGGGAAGATGTTTTTCCTGTCATTGTCGTCTTTTTTAATTGCCTTTATACAGTGAAAAACCAATCCCACAGATGTATATAAGACTTATATTAACTGAATGTAGAATGGTTTGTTAGTGATGTAATGGAAGCACTTCATGTCAGTTGGGAAAGGTTAGTTTCAGTTGAAAAGGCTAATTGTGTTGTCATTTAAACGTTTTATACTGATTCCCAGTCAATGTATTCTTTACAAGTATAAAGGGTTTTCACACGGTTGACAGTTTTGGGTCACTTTCTTAAATTACATCTCTCTTAAATAAACTTCAGTTAACGTCATCTGGTCTAAATTGTTCGTAATCTTATTTCAAAATTGTATTACAAATTTCAAGGATTACCTTTCTTTCAAATGTTGATGAACTCAATGGCACTAAACATTGAAAGAACTGAAAAGTGCTAATTTGACAGATGACAAACAACTCGAAGTCTTAAGTTTTCGTGTTTACAGTTTTTCTGTCAGCATGGTCAGCTTTGTGTTGTTTTCATTATCTTTGTTTTCATAAGAAACTAGTTCATGTTCGTCTTGATTTAATATATTGGAATAGTTTTGAAAGGAAAACAATAATATTGTATTACTATCATCTTATGGCAATATAATTCATTTTGGTGTTTATTCCTTTCATAAAGAAGTAAACAATGTGAACATAATAATTCATTCACTTTGGTGTTTATTCCTTTCATAAAGAAGTAAACAATGTGAACATTTTATTGTCAGTGCATTTTTACGTATATCAAGAGAGCAATCTGTTTTGTGAAAAATGAGAGACAGGGGCATATATATCTATTTATTGTAACATCGTATAGAATATGTTTTATATATGCTTAACAGGTGCGTGTTATAACTCTTTCAATTATCATCAAAATAATTATTTATATTATTTAGATCACATCTATTATTTAAAAAAATAATTTCTATTAGTCAGTAGAGTTTTTTTTTCAGGAAATATAGGTTAAGTCGATATATAAGAATTAAGTTAATCGGAAGTAGTAAGTAATAATGATATATCAAATTTATGCTATATATGAGCAGAATAACACATTGGGTGTTTGGATTCATTATGCCATGGAGCAAAAAAAAAATCAAAAGTAAATTTTCATAAACAACTACACATAGCAAAATTAAAACATTTGAATTGTAGTACTAGATAGATCATGAAAATTCTACGGATGACAAACGAATGGAGACAATATTATTGAGTATTGAACTTAGGTCACTAGCCTAGCTCGTATCTTTGAACCCACATTAAATGATAGTTTGCATTTGTACTCGCGCGAAACAGTTGAGATGCTCGGAAAACCTCGCATTTTCAAATGTTTATTTTACTCGTACAAATAAACACTATACTTTCTGACAATGAATATATATATATATATGAGAAAGAACGCATACGGTTTAACGAATTGTACTTTATTTTTATCTAAAAATTAGAAGCGGTTGGTACATGTATAGCATAATCAGATGATAGTTTTCAATCATTTCAAGAATATTAGTGTTTCCATTGCAATATTTTTACACTCAAAATTACATTAGTATCGTAAGGCCATGATTCGACTGATAATAAAACATTTTTTCAATATAGTATTCGCACATGAAGAAAGTTATTTCCCTAGGTATTAGATGTTTTATGTCTTTATTATGGGTTAATCAAATTAACATAAAACTATACAAAGAATGGAAGAATAGACAGTCTTTAGATAAAAAAAGCTCTATTTGTACAATAAAACCATCCATGAAAGCAATTTAATAAAATTAATAGTTTCACGGAAATTGAATTCGGAAAGCTATATAATTAAAAACAAAATCTCCATGATGTATACGTTCTAAGGAAAATCTAATAACTGAAAGTCCGGGTTTACACTTGTTTGCTATATTTTCATGGTACATTAGAAAATAAAACAAATCGAGAAGTCTGATGACATTATTCCTGTCTATAAGAGACTTTAAAACAATTAATCATTTAAATATATAGCAGACAATTATTTACTTAATATATCTCTGGAATAAATCAAACAAACTCAATTAAATACTTGATTCACAAATTAAAATATCTTGCACTGTAGTATAGAGTTTGCAATTTTTTATTCTGACATATTGAATTACATGTACGATGCTCCGATATATTTCATATTTTCATAAAACACTAGCCAATTAAAATAATGATGCATATTTTTGAAATTATATTGTACCAAGTTAACATAAAATTTATTTAATATGACAATGGATATTGATAGTCAGTTCATATTCAAATTAAAATCCCTTCACTTTAGCTATCTGGGAATTTCGGAAAATGCTAATTTGCAACGAAAAAATCATAAAAATCATAAATGATTATAAGGCACAATGTTTAAATTTAAATGCAGATATTTAGTCATCCTAGAAAGAACAAAATCCTTTATTCAAGTGATGATTAAGAATGATTTTGTTATTTTGGGGTGAAAATGTGCTTTTAGACACTTCAAAAGTTTTGCAAAAAAGGAAACTTGTCTACGCAAAACTGACCCAGTTTTGAAATCTGTGTGGCAATAAGACATCCCATAGGATTTGACAAGATAAAACAATTAAGGGCTATCGTCTGGCATTCAGCCACCACCCCACTCCGACTACAAATGTTAAAATTCAACATAAATAACCAAATATTTTCTTACGATATTATGTACATTTTGTATAAGTGATATATGATGAGGTCGCAGTGTTCATCGTGAGTCTTTATTATAACCATCAGATTTTTTTTCATTTTGTTATCTGAATCTAATTTATAGCTCTTAAGATTAATATTTTGGCTTTCAAACAGTTTTGACTTTGATTAATGTTATAATGAACAGACCGGACAGTAATATAATAGTTTCAGGGACAAAACATATTCAACTCGTCTTATGTGGAAACTTGAATTTTAAGACATTGACTGCATATTTGACTATCACCCAATCTAACGCTCAAAGTAACAAAGTAATTTTCTGTCGTTACATGACCTTTTGCGTCCCTATGGATCAAGTTATCAATTTAGAGCATTGTAATTCTTGCACTTTAAGTAGGACTTAAGAGTTAAACAGACAAAAACTGATCAATCTAATATTCTGTCCGAAAATACTTTTTCCCAGTGGATTTGGGAACTTCAGCTAGCTATCTGTTAGTGGTAAAACTCATAAGTGAACACTTTAAGGTCTTGTGATTTTACCAATTTATACTGGGTTGCTATTCTTTTTTATTCCTAATTGATTTCTTGTTTCATTCATTGGTTCACATAAGAGTGTAGTGTACATACATGTTCAGAGCATTTGTCATTGGTTGTTTGTTTCTTTTCGTTAATATATTTTCGAGTATAGGTTTTACTTCATAGCTTTTAGGGGGTTTCAGTTGAATTTCTTCACTTTATTTTATATGGGGCCAGTACGAACCTATCATTTGTTTTGCCTTGCACGCAGATTTTTGACGGATGTAGGACGACCGCTTTCTGTTCTTTTAAGATTGTTGTTTCACTGATATGAAACTTAACATTAGGTAATTGTACCATATCAAGTCTCAGATAGAAGAGATTGATTGTCAGAATTTTTTATCATAGATTTAACTGGTATATACGGCATAACGCGAATGTTAGAGGTTACTGGCTTTTCTCATATGCAAGTGTGACGTGCGCCGTTTACAAAGCAGATCATATTTACCCCATCCCCTTTTGAGCAGGACATCCCTGATTTTTTATCGCGGTTCTCTTTACGAGTGTTTGTAACATTTAGTTCTATCTCTCTGTCGTATTCTACATGTTTTATATATTTTTATTTTCTTTAAGTATCTGTTCACTAGACAACCTTTCCTTGTTCTCACTAAGGCGCATGGTTTCTATGTTATGTCTTCATTTAATCTTACTAAATGTACTCTGCTAATATTTTGTTGAAATCGCATATTCCTGACAATACAAATCACCTGTTAAAAAAGTTTCAAAACTTCACTTGTGATTAAAAAAAATCGGACACCTCAGTCTATAATTGGTTAGTTGTTTGTGTACTTTTGAACATCAGACATACTTAAGATACCGATGTAATGAAACCAAGTCTGACAAGATGCTTCAGATCTAATTCCAATATTTGATATGATATGACAATTCTCAGACTAGTGAATACTTTTATATGTTTATATTGTTGTACTTCCTTTTTGTATAATCTATTAAGGCAATAATCAGATTGGCCAATGTTCCAATGTACAATGTAAGCGGTAGTACTTTTCATCATATCATAACAGTATTATTATAACATGATTATCACGACAAAATTATCTATTTGACATTCCGAAAGAACTTTGTGAGCAAACACTAGACATTGCATGTGTTTAGAAAAGAAGTTTTTGTACTTTATGATTTAGAATATCAAAATTATAAGAAATAAGATAATATACTTGTTGCGTAAATAAATACAACTTTTCACATACCGTAATAGTTTACAGAGTACAAAAAAGTAAAATTTCACTCAAAATGAATAGAATATTTAGTACCTCATAGAGTCAGAAATTAAAAATCTTACCTGTATGCAAAGATAGGAAAATATTTTAATAGTTATAAATTTAAAATACATGATATTATCAAAAATTTTATTACTTCACTTATCGCAGAATCTTAAAAATCATCTTTTCGACACACTGGAACAAAGTATGGAGCAAAACTACTGTGTGTCTATTTTCAAACTGCAAGTGGTTTTTTGGGAATATCGGAAAAGTTTCTTTAAAATGAAAATAAAAAACATTATTACTTAGTATTTCCCTGTTAATTTCAATAGAAAAACGATCGATCCTGTATTTGCACGCAGAGTATGTTCATTTCCGGTAAAGAACAAATGCGTTCCGAAATTGATTTGTAATAAAATGTATCACAAAATCACATAAATTTGATGCACTGTATGGCCATATCGTTGACTGACAACTCATCAGCAGTGTTCGAGATTAAAATACTGGAAAAACCGTTTAAAGATATAGTGATGAATTAAGAAGCACAGCCATCAAAAATCAAAACAATTAAAATAAACAGGTATCCAAATTCAGCTAAGGGTTACCTCTGCATCAAAAGGAAGAGCCTTAGAAATTTCTGGTAATTTTTTTTTTAAATTTTGAACGAAAAATTTCAAGACATTTGAGTAATGAATCATGCCAGGACAAATGTTCTGGCTACTGGGCTGATAAAGCCCTCGGGGACAAACAGTCCATCAGCAGTGACATAGACCCAGTGGTAGTAATAAAACGCATCACAGAATACCGAAAAAAAATTGATGCACTGTATGGCCATTTTGTTGACTGACAACTCATCAGCAGTGCTCCAGATCAAAATATTGGAAAGATATAATGATGAATTAAGAAGCACAACCATCAAAAATCAAAACAATTAAAACTAACAAATCCAAATTCAGCTAAGGGTTACCTCTGCCTCAAAAGGAGGAGCCTTAGAATCATATACAACAGGATTGGTTCTAGGAAATTCTTTCATGACAGAATAGTAGAAAGGTTAGAAGAAGTAATCACATCTGTATATTGTTCTAAATCTACCATATTCTGCTTACTGTTATGAGAAATGTATAACTTGGTCATTCTAAGTTTACGATCATACGACGGCTTTTACGATTTAATTTGGAACTTGAACTTTGGTGATTTGCTGCGAACAGTGCGAATTTGTGGAAATTGATGAAAAGAATCAAACGGAAAGTTGGAATGGATTTCAACCGAGTAAACTTCATTAATTGTCGTTTATCTGAATATGATTACTTTTTGCACGTGACCTATTCAATGAACAATCTGCAAAGTATTGGGTTAATTAGTTATCACTTTAAGGAGTTAGAATTATATGTCGAATAACTACAATCTGATTTTTATGTAAACCTTTGATTTGATGAAGATAAAAAGCAGTATCGAGTGCATTTCGAGACAACGTTTTTTTTTTTTTTTTTGTTAAATCAGGCAATCAAGTGCGCTGCCGAGATCACTTAAGATTTTTTATGTGACAAATTGGTATACATTGTATTTAACTTGCAAAAATTAAATGTCAACGATCTTCGTAAAGCCATCCATTGACCTTATCGTGTATAATTTAGCTAGTACATAATCATTGATAAAGGGCCAGAAAACACATTTTTTCACATAACTGATATCAAACTGTTGCCTCTGTTTTATATTAGGTATAATAATAATTAAGTCTCCCAAACGTCAGAGATATGGACCTGATATTTTTCATGATGAAAGATCAATGTTTCTAGATGTGCCTAATACTATTCATTTTTGATTGGGGTCACTGAGACGTATAATGAGCAGTTCAAAGAGGCTAGGGGATTTTTTTTTCATCCATATGCAAATATATTGGTCATAATTAAGTTATGTAACTCTGTTTAGACTTATTAACTGGTTACCCAATATCGTGATTGTACTGGTCCCGTTCATGCCAGGCATTTATCGTACTTCGATACTTCTGTATTGATTATAGCACGTACTCCTCGTCTTCGCTTTAAAAAACTTTTTATTTGAAATATGTAGTAACATTTCACATGGATTATAATTCCAGTATATGAAATTGTGACAATAATTAATCATATGAAATTTATCACCAATTTATACAAACTGGCAAAAGTACATATTTACACGTGATAAAGGGTAATGGTGCAAGTATTATTTGAGTTTTATCTGAAGTTAATTTACATGTAAAGAAATTTGGTCTCCGCAATTAACATGCTGTGAGTTTCAGGTAATTATAACTAATTAACTATTTGACATGTATATTGTACCTTGACAGAATCAGAAAAACTATATAAAAATATTATGGACAAAAGTCAAAAAGACTACTCCGAAAATATGTCTAGAAAATTAAAAGGCATGAGGAAAAAAGATTCTAAGGAGTTTTGGAAAGTTTTGAGAAGAGATAATTTTAAAAAGCAACCGAACATCCCTCTCGAAAAGTTATTTGAGTTTGAACCAGGAACCCGATAATAATAATGGTGATTTCCCAAACTTAGACGACCAAGTCTTAAACCAGATAAATGATGAAATTAACATGTATATCGAAAAAGAAGAAATTTTAAAATGTATCTCGAATCTTAATAATAATAAAGCCAGTGGTGAAGACCAAATAATTAACGATTACATAAAATCAACATCAAATGAATTTATTGAAATGTATGAAAAGTTTTTCAATCTAGTATTCGAAACAGGAAGAGTACCCAAAAGTTGGCTTATTGGAAACATTAAACCTATTTACAAAAATAAAGGAGATAGTAAAGACCCTAAAAACTTTCGTCCTATTACAATAGTTAGCTGTTTAGGAAAACTTTTTACTGCTGTACTTACAAACAGATTAAATAAAAATTCTGAAAACTTTTCTGTTCTTAATGAAAATCAAAGTGGTTTCCGTCAAGGCTACTGCACTATCGACAATTTATTTAGCTTAAATGGACTATTCAAACTTCTCAAACTTAAAAAAAAGAAACTTTTCTGTGCCTTTATAGACTTCGAGAAAGCTTTCGATAAAGTGTGGAGATCAGGCTTGTGGTATAAATTAATACTAAATAATAGAAATGGAAAGATGCTTATTGTTATTCAGAATATGTATAAAAACATTAATCAAATATTGTTTTTAACCATGAAAAATCTGATTATTTCCCCTGTAATAATGGGGTGAGACAAGATGAAAACATGTATCCTTTCCTATTTGCCATATTTTTAAATGATTTGGAATCTTTCTTCGAAAATCAAAACAACATTGGCCTGATATCCATTTCTGAAGATTTAGAATCAATTTTAGGGGTGTCTGCAAAATTATTTGCACTTTTATACGCAGACGATACAGTTCTCATGTCTGAAACAGCAGATGGCCTCCAATCACAATTAAACAGTTTCTACGCACACTGCAATGAATGGCAACATACTGTTAATATAGATAAAACAAAAATATTGTGTTTTGCAAATGGTAGATTACCAAATAATTTACCCTTTGTATATGCAAACAGAGAACTAGAAATTGTCAAGGATTTTAATTATCTTGGAACCAAATTAAACAAAACTGGTAATTTAAACTTAGCAATCAAAGCACAAGCAGAAAAGGGAACAAAAGCAATGTATGAAGTCTTTAAATTGGGAAAATATCATAACCTTTCAATTTCTTGTCAATTAGACTTATTTGACAAAATGGTTAAGCCAATATTGTTGTATGGTTGCGAAACTTGGGGCTTCAAAAACTGTCACCTGATCGAAAAGGTTCATTTGAAATTTTGCAAACTTTTACTTAATTTAAAATCTTCTACGCCAAACTGTTTTGTATATGGTGAATTAGGTAGATTCCCTTTATATCTTGACATAAAATTAAGAATGGTCTCTTATTGGTCAAAATTACAGTCTGGAAAACAGACAAAACTATGCCTATTAATTTACAAGCTTATGTTACATCTATTTAATACCCAAAATGTAAATTTTCCTTGGTTTGGACACATCAAAAGTATTTTGAACGAATGTGGACACACGAATATTTGGAATTCGCAACAGTTTCGAAGTTCTGAATGGTTAAAGAAAAGAATTATGGAAAGTTTAACTGATAAGTTTCGACAAAGCTTGCACGACGAAGTTCAAAACTGCTCTAAAGCCGCAAATTATAAGATTTTTAAAGACACTTTAGAGTTTGAGCATTATTTTGAAACCTTGAACAAAAAAGATTCTATTACACTTTGTAAATTTAGAACATGCAATCATAAACTTAGTTACTGTTGAAACGGGAAGATGGAACAACGTTGAATGACAAAATAGAAAATGTAACCTATGTAATGAAAGTATAGGAGACCAATTTCACTATATTCAAGAATGTCGATACTTATTAGATGATAGAAAGAAACTGATCAGTAAACAGCTGACTAGAAATCCAAATATTTTAAAGTTCAAGGACATTATGGCAACAAAAAATCGATTAAAATACTAATTAAACTGTGTAAATTGATAAAAATCATAAATAAAAAAAACGTGTCCTCCCGGCTAAAACTTACTTGTTCTCAACATTATATTTATTGAATGTGTTATGTGTATTTTGTGATACTATTTTGTGCTGTATTGTGTGTCTGTAATGTTATATATATTGTAAATAGTATTTCTCTGTACCTAAATGCTTGGTTAATGAGAATAAATTATATATATATATAGTACTTTCCGAATGTTTATTGTTCAAACCCTTAATTAAGGTACACAGGTACATTGTATGTATATAGGTAAACCGTTTGCTTACCAGGAACAGCGTGGTTTCATTTTTTACGCTACATTTTTGATAATTAGTGCAGCATTTTAATAAAGAGGTGTATGTGTGTAAGGGGGGTCACAAAGAATGCAGAGATGAAATATAATTTCAAATGTCAGATAAGTAACATTTTAATTTATTTTAAATTAACAATTTATCTTTTTGGTATTTATATATTGTAAAAATATGACATATTATATAATTAATTCTATTTACTCGTATATATATTTACTTTGTTATGACAAGGTAGAAGCTGACTGGGATGGGCGCCATCTTGAATAATTTCACAACAATCGTAAAAAATGACACATTTCAAAATAGCTAATTTTCAAATCAATTTGGAATGGATATAATCAAAAATTAAACTATTGCAATTAAGATATTTCGAAAAGTTATGATTGTATTAATTAGCACATAGCACCAAAAGGTTTCCATCAGGTTTGGTTAAATCACAGTTTTAGGTTTAAAAACGACAAAAAAGCCAATTTATCGGAGTTAGATGATTTAACAGTATGGACTTAACGAGAAAATAAGGCAAATTTTCAAAAGCATTTGGAAGGGATAAGACCATTGTTTAAACTTTTCCAAATAGCATAAATATATTTCTAAATATACGAGAAAGTACTATATAGCATCAAAAGTTTTTTAGCACGAACTAAAAGTAGTTTATTTTATCGATTCCTGATCGCCCAAGTGCATTTCTATACAATTTATTTGGGCATGGTATAGGTGGTGTGTGACTTCACCAAAGTCACATGATGACTTCTATAGTTGGATATGGAAAAACTCTATGAGAGTGACCAATAACCATTTCATATCACATATTTTATTATACACCGTGACAATACCTATTAAATGACATATACCTCGTTCCTCTAGGGCGGTCATCCCCACCCCCGAAAGTCGATAATTTTGAAAAATATTATATGTAATTAAAATCCATAGCCTTGAATCATATATTTTATCATTTGGTATTTATATATTGTAAAAATATGACATATTATATAATTAATTCTATTTACTCGTATATATATTTACTTTGTTATGACAAGGTAGAAGCTGACTGGGATGGGCGCCATCTTGAATAATTTCACAACAATCGTAAAAAATGACACATTTCAAAATAGCTAATTTTCAAATCAATTTGGAATGGATATAATCAAAAATTAAACTATTGCAATTAAGATATTTCGAAAAGTTATGATTGTATTAATTAGCACATAGCACCAAAAGGTTTCCATCAGGTTTGGTTAAATCACAGTTTTAGGTTTAAAAACGACAAAAAAGCCAATTTATCGGAGTTAGATGATTTAACAGTATGGACTTAACGAGAAAATAAGGCAAATTTTCAAAAGCATTTGGAAGGGATAAGACCATTGTTTAAACTTTTCCAAATAGCATAAATATATTTCTAAATATACGAGAAAGTACTATATAGCATCAAAATTTTTTTAGCACGAACTAAAAGTAGTTTATTTTATCGATTCCTGATCGCCCAAGTGCATTTCTATACAATTTATTTGGGCATGGTATAGGTGGTGTGTGACTTCACCAAAGTCACATGATGACTTCTATAGTTGGATATGGAAAAACTCTATGAGAGTGACCAATAACCATTTCATATCACATATTTTATTATACACCGTGACAATACCTATTAAATGACATATACCTCGTTCCTCTAGGGCGGTCATCCCCACCCCCGAAAGTCGATAATTTTGAAAAATATTATATGTAATTAAAATCCATAGCCTTGAATCATATATTTTATCATTTGGTATTTATATATTGTAAAAATATGACATATTATATAATTAATTCTATTTACTCGTATATATATTTACTTTGTTATGACAAGGTAGAAGCTGACTGGGATGGGCGCCATCTTGAATAATTTCACAACAATCGTAAAAAATGACACATTTCAAAATAGCTAATTTTCAAATCAATTTGGAATGGATATAATCAAAAATTAAACTATTGCAATTAAGATATTTCGAAAAGTTATGATTGTATTAATTAGCACATAGCACCAAAAGGTTTCCATCAGGTTTGGTTAAATCACAGTTTTAGGTTTAAAAACGACAAAAAAGCCAATTTATCGGAGTTAGATGATTTAACAGTATGGACTTAACGAGAAAATAAGGCAAATTTTCAAAAGCATTTGGAAGGGATAAGACCATTGTTTAAACTTTTCCAAATAGCATAAATATATTTCTAAATATACGAGAAAGTACTATATAGCATCAAAATTTTTTTAGCACGAACTAAAAGTAGTTTATTTTAAATAAACATATGAACAACATGGACCCCACCAAAAAAAGGGGGTCGACTCAGGTGCTCCGGAAGAGTAAGCAGTCTCTGCTTCCTGCAGGACACCCGCCATGCTGCCCATGTCAAATCTGGTATGAGGAAGGGATAATATCAATGGAACAGGTCCATTTTCATTTGGGAAACGGTTTTTTCATACCTGTCAACCAAGTCATGATGACGCCCATAAACCTTTAATAAGGATGACTTCACCCTAGGAGTAACGTACCCCTGTCTGAGCAACTTTCTGTCAGGAGCCGGGCTCTGTCCAGGAAATCAATGTATATGTCAAAAGTTCTGGAATAACGTATGAGTTGTGAAATATATACTCCATACGCTTCTGGAATATTGCCGCTCAAAAATGGAAAGTACACGATTGGAAAGTCAAAGTCCATTTAAAACATTTAAATATTGATACAAGGGAGACATTAATGTATCAGACATAATGTGTAATAATAGATATTACTTCATTTGCTTGGTCATAAATTAAGAAAAAAATGCTTGTTGTGTTGCAATGTATTGTTTTATATATATAAATATGATTCAAATTACACTGACTTGATGTTGGGCAGGTAAGAAGTCTTATTATTTTTATTCAATGAAACCGAATGCATTTTATTGTAGACCATACAATAACATCCTTTCTCGTAAACGGTCAGAAATATTGGGATATATCTCTGTCAACGCAGCATGTCGACAAGCAAAAGTTGTTCAAGTGAGACATTGTATGACTCACAAAATATATCACGATTTTCAAGTAACCTCTCCATTAAGTATGCATAAAATTTATAAGAACAATTTCCCCATTTCAGTCTCTGAAAAACAAATAATTTATTGAATGTAATGTAAGGCATTCGAGATATCAGTTACTTCGTTTGGGAGACTTCGTAACAGTTCACTGTTACAGTTATTACTCGTCTAAAATTGTTTTTAAATTATATCCAATCAATAAAAAATCGAATATTTATAATGCAAAATAGGTTCTTAAATTTCCTATAAACCTAGCAAAAAGAATCCGATTGAGAAGGTACTGCAACATGGAGAATATTTTTTTCATATGCTGTAACATGAAGTAGGTCGGTATGGAAGAGGCTACAAGTTTTTTTCATAAATTTCATGTAATGCACAAAGCACATAAGAGAAACTTTTATTTAAGTTATATATGTACCATTTTTCACCAAACAAAACATCCCAATGAGTAGGCGTGGTCCTTTATGCTCAATATCATTTATACACACCCTGCTCATGCATTGACTGATCATTTTATTTATCACTTATGGGGCCTCGGTGGCCGAGTGGTCTACGAAGTTCGTCCTGACTACTAATGATCACTAGCCTGTCAACACTGAGGTTGTGAATTCGAATCTCGCCTGTTGCGAGGTGTATTAGACTTCGATCTTAATTGACGAGGATTGCAAATTTTCCTACCGAAGGTCAGTGGTTCTCTACGGGTACTCCGGCTTCCTCCACCAATAAAAACTGGCCGCAGCGAAATAGCCAAACGTGCTGAAAACGGTGTAAAACCCAAACTACAAACAAAAATGTAAATCATTTGTAGGACTAAGAACAAACTTTGAAAAGGTTATATGTTTTTTCGTTAAATAAATAGGTTAAAGCTACATGTACAAAGTAATTCTATATTAAACCAATTTCAGGTGTGTTCACACGGTACGATTTTTCATCAGATTTTGCTTTCGATTTCCGTTTTCGATCCAACTAACTTAAAGATCGGATCGTGTGAACAGGAAAATTGAATAGAAAATCGTATTATGTGATTGCACCTTTAGTTTCCTCTAGACATGTATGCTTCATTAAAACCTTAACCTATTGACCAGCATATCATTTAACCACTTCAAAATTTAATACATGGAAAAATATGTGTCGCATGCATTCCGAGTGAAACAAATATCAGCGCAAGGGCCTTTCGCATAAACGCAGAATGTCAGGTCAAATAAAAATAAGTGGTGATATACAGTAAATGCCGATAACAACCCAGAAACTGAAACCTAAATATGCAACGAGCAGCCTACATCACACCAAGTTTTATGACCAAATATAAAAACGTTGTGAAGAACCGAAAGCACAAAAACTGCAACTACAAAGATTTTTTAGATATAAGTATATATCGGAGCTAAACCACTTAAGTGAGTACTCCTCCGTTTGCAACTGTGACAGTGGCAGGACAAATAAACAAAAAGAGACAAATAAGAACATGTAAAGCTGACAGTTTGCGAATACAAACACACTGTCAACTGAACTGATATCACATCCTCGTCTAAGGTTAAAATTGTAAAAATCGGTAAATCGACAAAAAATTGTAGGGAAGACTCAAAATTCACCATTCCGTCTCGAAGCGATAAAGCAGGACAGAAAGTATATAAAACACCAATATCTACAGACAGTGCGAATTCATGAAAACATTACATTTTTGATATCTTGTACAGCAAACATATACTACAAAGATAAAGAATAAAAATACATAGCATACCAAACTAGAGGCTCTTACGAGCGTGTATCGCTCACCTGGATTTAACTTTTCACCTTGAGCAAATTTAAGCGTTACAGTCAATTTAGCTGGTTTTGATACAGGATTCTATGTTACATTTGTAAACTATGTTCGGCTGTGGCAGTCATCTTGGTTGATAGTTCAGGTCAATGGACACATTTCTAAAAGAAAACCATCTAAGGACAATTACTGCTAAGTCTTGTTCCAAATAGCTAAGTGGTTTCAGACAAGAAGATTTTTAAATGAATTTTCCCATAGGGTCCTATATGAAACTAAATTCGGCTGTGGTGGCCATCTTTGTTGACAATTCGGGTGATCGGACTTAATTCTGAAAGAGGACCATCTAAGGACCAATCCTGCCAACTTTAGTTCCAATTGGCTCAGTAGTTTCAGACCAGAAGATTTTTGAGTGAATTTCCCATAGGGTCTTATGTTAAACTATGTTCGGCTGTGGCGGCCATCTTGGTTCACAGTCCACGAAATCGGAAACATTTTTGAAAGAGGACCTCCAAAAGACCATTTCTGACAAGTCTGGTTCCAATTGGTCAAGTGGTTTCAGACAAGAAGATTTTTCAATGAATTTTCCATAGGGCCCTATGTTAAACTAAATTCGGCTATGGCGGCCATCTTGGTTAACAGTCCAGGTGATCAAACATTATTCTGAAAGAGAACCTCCTGAGGACCATTTCTGCCAAGTTTGGTTCCAATTGGCCTTGTAGTTTCGTAGATTTTTGAAGTTCAATCCCCCTTTTTCTATTTTTAGTAACAGCAGGAATGTCGGTTGGAAGTCGGGGATGCCGTACTGAAATTTGGAAGGGGGCCATCCAAGGATCATTCCACCAAAGTTTGGTCCCAATTGGCCCAGTGGTTTAAGAGTAGAAGATCTTTAAAGGAAAGTTTATGCTGGACGTCGTCTTTAAAGGGCAAAAACTCCTATAAGGGGTCAATCAATGATTTTGGTCATCTTGACTTATTTGTAGATCTTACTTTGTTGAACATTTTTGCTATTAACAGTTTGTCTTTATCTATAATAATATTCAAGATAATTTCAAAAACTGCAAAATTTCCTTAAAATTAACAATTCAGGGGCAATAACCCATTAAAGGGTTGACCGATTCGTCTGAAAATTTCATGGCATGATGAACATATTTGCTCTAAATGCTTTGGTTTTTGAGATATAAGACAAAAACTGCAGTTTACCGCTATGCTCTATTTTTAGCCATATCGGCCATGTTGGTTGGCAGGCCGAGTCATCGGACACATTTGTTAAACTAGATATCCTAATGATACTTGTGACCAAGTTTGATTCCATTAGGCCCAGTAGTTTCAGAGGAGAAGATTTTTGTTAAAGTTAACGGACGACGGAAGCCAAGTGATGAGAATAGCTCACTTGACCCTTTGGGTTAGGTGAGCTAACAAAAACTAAAAGCACAAGCAATACGACACCCTCCCCCCCTCACGAAATATCAGGATAAAAACAAACCTCTGTAATGATGTATTGATACAATACAGCGCACTTTAACAGTATCTTGCTGAAGATTTCAATTTTCTACCACGTGTTAATTTTGCGGCAATTTTATTTGTTCGGTAATAGAACTATAATAAGTCTTAAGGCCAATTTTTTGCGGGGGGAGGGATTATATATTTCCCGGCTATGTTTTATTAAATGTAAATCGCCGGTACTCAATTTGAAATCCATATTATCATTGATATTTCTAATTTTTAATATAAGTATTTATGAGACCATTAGTTGCTTGTCTTGTATTGTCCAGCGAGTTACATGTATGACTCATAGACCTAACCTGTGATAAGAAGATATCTTCATCGATTTATTTCAAAGTTACGTAAGGACAGGATGCTATCTAATCTCCTTTAGATTCTATGAATAACCACGAGTGTCACCTAAAGAACCTTTTGAGACAAGACAAATTAATAATCTTAATCTATATTTATATAGTTTTGAGTCATTTTCAATATGTTGCCAAAGAAACAATCATTGTATTATTATAGTAATAATTAAGTAACTTACAATATTTCGGTTATTATTCTAGAATGAAAATAGACCTATAGCTTGAAATAGCAAGTCTTTTTCAGAGTTTACTGTCATAATGATATAGGTACATCCATTTTACATGATACATGCGCTCTACACGTAAACAATCCCCTGGAGATACTTGTAGATAAGCTACTGCAAGAGTAACACTATACAACGCGTGTATAAGAATTAAAGTCGTCAGCACTTGACCGGTTCGAAGTTGTCATCTATATTCTTTCGGTGATCTATTCTCTCTGCAGATTGAAATATCTGACTGTATTGGATTGCTAAGTTTCCTTTTTGACGGCAATCATGATTCGTCAAACGAAAACGGTTACACTATGGCATTCTAGAAACCAAACAACAGGAAACAAATGGCTTACACATGCAGCTTGTTTAAAATATACTGAAGATTATTATACCCACGGATGTTTTAGAATGCCTTAAGTAAAGTAATAAAATACCAAAGGGATATTCAAAGGAGGGGAAAACTGAAACAACTGACAAACTGGAGAACAAACGAAGACAAGACCAAGACAATACAAACAATACATTTAAAAACTAAAAACATATGAACAACATAGACCCCACAAAAAAACCGGGGGTATACTCAGGTGCTCCCGAGGACAAAGCAGTCTCTGCTTCCTGCAGGACAACCGCCATGTTGCCCATGTCAAATCAATCCGCTATGAGGAAGGGACAACATCAATAGAACAGGTCCATTACTATTTGGGAAACCGTTTTATCATACCTGTCAACCGATAAAACATCATCTATATAGCGGAAGCTGAAATTAAAGGTTCGGGCTAACTTCTTCTGTTTTCCTGGAAGGAGTTCTGCCTCATATGGGTAAAGGAACAGGTCTGCCAGGAGTGGCGCACAATTAGTACCCATAGGAATGCCAATAGTCTGTTGGAAAACACGTCCACCAAATTGAACAAATATGTTGTTGGTCAAAATTTCAATCATCAGGACAATTTCATCCTCTGTATCTTTTTTGATAGATTTAGAATGGTTTTTAACAAAGTATGATTTATCTTTACCAATGACAAGGTATGTGTATCTGCTGTTGCCGTTTTTATTTTGAAAGCATCGATGGATTAGTTGTGAACGAGGACTGGTGGTATAGAGGGAAGAGAAATCAAATGTTTTTATGCTGTTACAGACTGAAATGGACCGAGATGATAAAATATTCTTTAAGTCTTTGGAGTTCTTTAATATCTTTAATCATCTATTGATTGATACCACTTCTTGGATAATTTTAGAGGCCCGTTTTGACAGCTGTTAAAATAGAAGTTGAGACAATGGTTTGGTGGAACACTTGGCAGATCCAGCTATAAAGCGTTGTTTGTATGGACACTTATATAACTTGGGTATCCAGTACATGGTATGAAGATCACGATTATCATATTTGATTGAAATACCAAATGACGATAAGACCGATCTATGATTTTCGGTTATTTCTTCCTTTGAAAGTGTAGTAGCTTTATAGTTAGGATTGCAAATTGAACTAGTAATCCCTAGTTTATTAATCAAGCATTGAATATAGTATATTCTGCATACAAAAACGACGTTATTAGGGGCCTTACATGTATCTGCAGGAACAACAACATATTTGTCATGAATGGCGGACAATGTCTTGGCAGCATCAGGTATGCTGAAGACTGATGTTCCTTTTTTACTCATAGACTGATGTTCCTTTTTACTCATAGACGTTCTAAGTTAATCAACAATTTCACAGCTTTAACCCACCCTAAAAGCGAATCTAGTGGCTCTTGTTAACGTTTGGTCTATTTTCTGGCATAATCCTTCACATCATCCATCAGTAGTTTGAAATTATATTTCCAGTTTATGGATCGTGTTCGCGATACTTAGGGCCTTTTGCAGGGATATCACGAAGAGACTCATTGTCTATGACATTTAAGTCTCCTGTGATGACATGGCCAGCAGGGCTATATCTGAATGGAGAACTGTTGCATGAACAATCAAAGGGCTAAGCTTTGAGATCGTCGATAGTGAGATCCTGCAATACACGTTTGTGATTGAATATGTTTGGTGCAATGTAGTATAGGTGTACAAAATAATGGGAACAGACGGATCTTTGAAATAAGGCAGAACTTTTTAATCTAACTAACATAGCCATAGTTATGCAAACTATACGACAGCTGATATTTTTTACCCGATGTGCAAGCTTTGTGAACACCGGTCAAGCAAGGGATAAAACAACTACACTAAAGGAAGTACACGTAATAAACGTGTTAATATTTTAATTCCTTTTGTAATACGATCTTTATACACTTAATTCGCACATTTCGACGTTGAAAATAAGAAGACTCTTCGGTACATACTAGTAAACATAAAATTTAATCTGTGCAAAAAAGTGAAAAAGGAACCCGGAAGATTTCGATAACATCTCAGTGACTTTCTGAAGGAAACTGGAACAAAAACCTGACGCAGGTAGTCCAATAGATCAAAAATCAGATAGTGCACACGACAACAAAATTATAGTGTTGTTAATGTTATAGGAAATGAATTTTTAAACCGGTGATAATAGTATTTTCTCCGGAATAATAAGTAGTTTCCTACCTCTTAAGACACTCTTTGACTGGACACTTCGCAAATCGTACACTGGAAGACAATCAACTTGCAATCATATTATTGACTAGGAATTACGTTACTTAAAAACCATTAACAACAAAAAATAACAACAAACGGAAATATATACGAAAAAAGGTGTGAAAAAAGAAGGGAACGAGTAGTTAACCTCACCTCATTTTTAAGTGCCGTTTCAAAGTAGAAAACTTTTTCTGTGTTTATTTAAACAACAAAATGGATAACAGACAAGAGGCTCTCAAGAGCCTGAATCGCTCACCTGGCAAACAATGCACTATAAACTAAATCTCATCACCACCATTCACTAAGGATACCATGTTTAAATTAAAAACCAAATATTGTTGAAATCCGAGCAAGTGTAAAAAATGGCGGGAAAATGGCAGCCATTTTAAAAATGGCCGTCCAAAACAAACTTTCATCATCACCACTCAACTCGGGATACCATGTTTTCCTTGAAAGTAGCTTTCATCTTCATTTTCTTTCTATAATTCAGGAAAAAATAGCAAAAAACAGCATTTTGACCCCTTTGTTCTATTTTTTGTAAGGGCGGACATGTTTTTCGACCAATCAAAAATCCAAGCATTAACTTTTTGCAGGATACTCTAAGGAACAATCTTACCAAGTTTCATTTGATTTTGAAAAGTAGTTTCAGAGAAGAAGATTTTTGAAATAATAACATAAAAAAAGCCAAAAATTTCAAAAAAGGGCAATAACTCTAACATCAGTCGACAGATTTTCACGAAAATCAGCACAGAGGTAGCTCTCATCATGCTGAACACTTTCAACCTGCCAGAATTTGCCGTAATCTAATGATTTTTGAGATATTTGCGAAAAACTGTTGTTTGACCCCTATGTTCTATTTTTAGTAACAGTGGCCACGTTTTTCGATGGATCAAAAATCGAAGCATAAATTTTTGCAGGATACCCTAAGGAACAATCTTACCAAGTTTCATTTGATTTTGAAAAGTAGTTTCAGAGAAGAAGATTTTTGAAATAATAACATAAAAAAAAAGCCAAAAATGATTAAAAAAATGGCAATAACTCTAACATCAGTCGACAGATTTCACGAAGATCAGCACACAGGTAGCTCTCATCATGCTGAACACTTTCAACCTGCCAGAATTTGCCCTAACCTAATGATTTTTGAGATATTTGCAAAAAACTGTTGTTTGACCCCTATGTTCTATTTTTAGTAACAGTGGCCACGTTTTTCGACGGATCAAAAATCGAAGCATAAACTTTGTGCAGGATACCCTAAGGAACAATCATGCTAAGTTTTATCCAAATCCATTCAGTAGTCTCAGAGGAGAAGATGTTTGAAAAATTGTTAACGACTTCGACAGACGACAGACGACGACAGACGACGTCAGACGACGACAGACGACGCCAGACGACGACAGACGACGACGGACGCAAGGTGAGCTAAAAAAGTCAACAATAACATACGAATCAATCAACGCCATCCAACGGACAGAATCAGCTAGAAGAGCACTAAACACAAACATAAAAAGTGTTTTAATTTACAATTTTGTAGTTTCAGTTGTGTTTCTTGACAAAGTTTTTGAATGGGGTCATAAAGAATTTTTCATGCAGTGTGAGCATAAAAATGTACATGTACCCCATGTTGAAGATTGTACGGTGAGCTAAATAATGTTATTTTTTACTTTTAAGGTGAATTGTTGAGTGGTCATAATTTGAACTTCATATTATATAGTTAACTGATTTAAAACATATTTGACAGAACCAAAAACGTTTGAACTCATTGAAGCAAATGAACGGATATGGCGTTAGCGTCAACGACGGTCCTTAGCGTCAACGACAGTCCTTAGAATTGAAAACGGGAAATCTTATTACATCCATGGGATTATGTAGTACAACTAATAAACCAAACTTAAACCATTTATTTTATGAATGACCAAAACTAAATAATACGAAAGAGGATGGGGTGGTCAATAACTCGCATTTACCATTGCATGCAACAAACAGATTATTTTTGCTAGAATTATCTTTCTTTGAGTAATATTAATGTATAAATATAAATCGGCTGGGGCTGACACATTAGAGCGGATCTTATACAAAAAAGTGGGAAATTTGCTGATTCTGTCAAGGATCTGAATTTTTCAGTGTTTTACAACTAATACATTTTTTTTCTAGCACGAAAACTTTATACGTATGCTTCACTTCTTTAAACAGTTTTCTCTTCAAAAAAGTTTAAAGTTTTAAGTGATTGTAATTTCATTAATAACAACTGCTTGAAGATGACGAATTTGTGTCGTCTACTATCATTTTGCCTGGTAAAAAACGGCAATCTGGTGTTTACGAAAATAATTTTGGATATATTCCTTCAAATGCTCACAGAAATAAAACATATAAGGTTTTCTTGGCGGAAGATTTGAAACTTGAACAAAAAAAATGGCGTTTTTCTCGGTTTAATATGTATAATTTGAGAGCATGTTGGGTTATTCAACAGGAAGCATCTCCGTGAGAACATATGCGGCCAATATCCGATACTACTCTGTATCGTATCATTGGTACATGTGATGTTACATGCAAGCTACAATAAGGAAACAGAAATACGATAATAGATATATAAAATCAATTGTCAATTTCCAATATCTCATCCAGGATGAGGAAAATGTAGTATTTATCAGTAAATGACAAGAAAAAAATCCCTATTGAAATCGGATGAAATCGACAGTTTTAGCTTTTGGTTCTCTATCATGTCTATTGAACACCGTCCGTCTTTCAGACTTTCTTTTGATATAAAACTCCTCTTTCATTTTTTAGTTCAGAGATTTATTTTATTTTCTTTATACAATAATTCCATACCATTTGTTGATGCGCAATAAGGTTTGAAGAATTTAGATTTTCCAAAATTGGGTGTCGACATTCGAAAATTTTGATTTTTTTGGAAATGTCAAATCTCTCATTAGCGCCAAAGTATATTTTTGTCCTACAGAATAATTTTTTCATAAAGGCAAAAGGCAAACCTTTCTACAATTTTATCAGGAAATATATTAAATCATAAATATACATGCGAAATTTAGAGAGTTTTTTTATTTAAAATATTTTTGAAAATGGTGTAAACATATTTTATTGATTTATTAATAATACACACAATAACTAAACGCAAGTAATATACGATACGATTGGATAATCAACATAGGATTCGAAAACAAGTTTTGGGCTTATATAAATCCGTATCCTACAACAATAATTTTCATAGTTAATTTTCTCATACTCAAAAGATTATGTATCATGAATCAGTACATTAAAAAAAATTTAGGAAATGATACATAATTTTGATAGATAACATGCACTGGAATGTTGATAAATAATAATGAGTATTTGTTTACTGTCGATTATATAGAGAATAATACATGGTAAAATGTGTATCACATACTGTATCAACCTCGATCGAATTAAAGTCTACTGGCACAAATGAAATTGATAGGGGAAAATATTTTGTGAAAAAATTTAAAAAAATAGAGGAGGGATTTGAAAAAAAGTCAAATAATAATAAAAAAAATAAACATTTTCTTTTTGAAATTTCCCCCCCCCCCAAATAAAATTTCTCCCCCCCCCCCCAAAAAAAATACAAAAAAAATAAAATTTGAAAATAAAAACTGAAAAAAGCTATGTGATAAAGGGTAACGCATACGATAAAGAGAAAATGGGCTTTATCGTATATTCAAAACTCCTGTATTTAGTATCAAATATATGATAAATCAGAATATTATTCAGGTGTGAATTTTATTAAGGGTTCATTCCTTGTATTGCACATGGTAGATCTCCTTAGCTGAAATTTGGCTTCCTATTTCGGTATTTTTGGCTATGAGTACTTCTTGTTTTAAAATAAGTTTGGTTTTTGGTCTTCCAAATGTTTCGGTTTTAATGCTGCTGATGAGAGGTAACTCCTTGAAATGCGTCGTATACAGCATAGTATAAATTTACTATATCTAATATTAGTATCTTTAGATTGTTATTTTGATCAAAGAGTTAATAAAAGTTTATACATCGATAAACCCGTATTTGGTAAGTATATTCATGCGCTTTCTTGATTATTTAGTTTCAAATGAGACATTAAATGTGAAGAATGCTGTAAAAGAATAAATTTTAAGGATGATACTGACAATAATAGTTAAAATTTAATGAGAAATGTTTTAAAAATTGATGAAAATTGCGTTTTCAAAAATTTCGCGAAAATTTGCTGCACGGACGTCACAGTCAAGATTGCAATGTCATCTATTAACCAAGGCAAGTTTGATTCTTCAAACGGAAAAAAATCGGACATTGCGTGGATTCTGTACGCTTCAGATTATGTTAAAATCTATCAAATCCTTGTTTTTTCGATTTGTAAATGACTTTGTTGACTTTTTTATTCAATTGCTCAGCTGGCAAAAATAGTACCAGATTCAAGATGGATGGCCCCCGGAAAAGTCAAAGTTTTTTTTATTTAGGTTAGGAACACCTTTTCGATGTTTGAAATGGAATTATAAGGATTAAATACAATTTTGTATGAGTTTATCGATGTGTAAACTCGGCCTTTTCACTCACAAACTCAACATAAAGTCCTTCGAACTATATTTAGTTTGTGAGTGAGTCGACCGTATTTACACATCGATAAACTCGTACAAAATCGTATTTAATCCAACAATGTACTATATGGTTTTAGAATGTTTATTTTCAAATTACGACAGTACTTATCAAACGACCAGGATGAGTTTCATTACCATCACACAAATCAAAACGGTCACAAGATCGTCACTTGACGGTCATATTAAAATTATTTCTGTTCAATTTACTTATTAGAATACAGCAATAACGTCAGGGCATTTTTTCAACAATTTGTTTTCGTTAATAGTAGATGTTTTGAAGGTGATCGGCTGAGCGTTGTAGCAATCCGGCGAAAGTTATACTCGTGGTACAGTGCGAGTACATGTCAGTTCTTGGTGGCTGTACAAAGACCTCTTTTTGCTTTTTGGATTGTATTAGATCTGTTGTCTAATCGTCATTTACCCTATATCTCCTTTTATTTCCATTTCCACAAAACTAAAAAGATATAAATAAGGGGAACCAATAACAAAATTGTATATATTTTTAAAGGAAATCGAGATCACTTTCGCCTTTGCACTATGACTCCATTGAATGCAGCGGATATAATCACTTGAGATTAATGTCTAAAACTAACCCAACAAGTACTTGCACTTAGAAAGAATTTTTACACTCTCTTGAGCTTATTAAACTTTTTATTTGAAAAGAAAAGGCGCATTTGTATACTTCATTTCAGGTAAGTTTAGAATTTATGTTGAAAAAATAAATCAATAAAAAGGAAATTGATTTATTTAAATACAGAACTCAATTTCATGATGTTTTAATTTAACCTTTACAGGAAATTATTGCATATCATACAACAAAAATAATTTCATAGATGATACAAAATTCGATTTAGATAATAACAAAAGCATTTTTAATCATGAAACCTTTGAACTATCTTATATACTAAAGAGGATTATATTTTGCAGGGCTCCTTTTGGTCACAATGATCTCTTTACATAAGGTCATTCGAGCAATATTTATTTTGCCATTCTCAGCTGGCCATCCTAAGAAGCATGAGGGAAATGGGACTATTTCCCATGACGGTAGCATATCCGGTATAGTTTTCCTGGTAGGAATGGTAGTAATACTTTGTGAGTTTTTACTTATTGAATCGGATGGCAAATTCAAACTGTTTACAAAAACAATGATGGTAACTACGTGTATGGGTATCTTTATTTGTCTAGCGCTGACAAGCTATGCTTCTCTTAACCCGGAGGCCACGAAACCAAACGGACACTGGGATATTTGTGGGAAAATAATGCTTAAATTTTTGTGGCTTTTCACACTGGCGAGTATAACTTACAGTGCTGTTTATTTAGCATATCACATTAACTGTTACAGGAAACATTATAATATGTACAATGTCAAAGAAAGAATAGCTTGTGACATTTTGTTACTTGTTTTTAGACTTATTCAAACTGGATTTGTGACAAAATTTTCACAGAGTACATTTAAAAACATACTCGGTTGTTATTACGGACTATTGGTACTATTCATAACAAATATAACTGTTATAGTGATTGAATTCACGCATGAACTCAAATATATTGATGATTATACAGTAAATACTACTAGATCGTTTAACACATGTTATACAAATACATCAATTGGACATTCCTTAGCAGTGGTGTCAGATTTCATGGATCCAGCGGTATTAGAATACTGTTTACTTTCACTTTTGTTCATTTCTGCCATGTGGCCACAGAAAACATCTAGTTACAGCAGAAGAAATTTTAATAGTATTTCCACTGATGAAAATACAAGTCTTCTGCCAAATGGAAATGTTTATGATGAAGACCCTGTACATTTTGATATCGCAAATGCACGCCACAGAACGTTGAAATTTGCTATGATTATTATATCGACTTTATTAAACATACCGTGCGGTATACTGCTTGCTTACAGAATTTATGAACCACATGGTCAGACAGTGGACGTGGCATTTAGTTCTTACAATAGTTTTACTTTAACTATAATATTTTTCGCTCTTGTAAAATGTTTTTATTCGATCCAAACGGATTGTGTTCCTACGGCTAAAGTAGTTACTTTTGTTGCGAAAGATTATTTAATTTTGGTCAGTTTCATCGGAACATTAATTTACTACACAGTGAGACTTATAGCTTATACCATCGTGTTTCAGAATGTTGCAAAACTGTACAGTTACTCGATTATGATTGTATCCATTTATTTTCAAACAGTTTTGATATTTCAAATGAAACACTACGAAAAAGGAAATATCAAATCGTCACTCGCATCCGTGGAATACACAGTTTTGTTCTTGTCAGTCAATAATTTAATTATATGGGGCGTGGATTCTTTTATTGCATCTATGTATGTATTTGCAAATGACGCCCCTACAATACTATATGGAAAGAAATTATGGGGAACATTGTATACTTTGTTGTTCCCATTTGTCGTCTTCTATCGCTTCAAATGTTTTGTAGCATTTTACAGTATTTATCATAGGATGAAAAAATAGATATTTGCATTCTTATATACTGTATTTGTAATTTCATGTATATCAAGTTTATATAGTTATTTTGAAACATTTTCTGAATTATGGCACTCGGAAATGCCTAAGGTTAACGTACAAATTCTATTTTAAAAATAAGTACATGTATATACATTTTTGTACATTGTATTTCCTATGAATCTAAAACAATCGTGGGAAATACACGGAGTGTTTAGTCTTCATATTCCAAAAATAAATTTTGCAGTTGTTCACTGAAAAATATTCCTTTCGTACATTAATAACGGCTATAGAAGTCTAGATCTTTTAGTTTTCAGGCCATACATTTCCACATGCAGCCAAGACTCCTTTGCTGTTTTGTATTCCTTCCCCAATTTCAGATTATGTTTGGTGCTTTCTGAAGTTCGTTTTCTCCTGAGAATGCATGAACTATTTACCACTTAATGTTATGCAACCAACTACATTTTTGTATCAATGCGTATTTGTGTTTTTAAAAAAGTAAAATCGGAGACAGATCAGGATCAAACCCAAGATAAAAATTATTAATTACATCAAAATGTTGTATTCTAGACCGCAAAGGAAATAAAACAATAAAAAGGTTTCTATTCTGTCGAATTTTAATTGTGACCACAACTTTTCTTTTTTTACATTTTCTCTCTCTAAATGAGTTACATCTTAATCTACCTATTTTTCTCAATTTCTAATATTCCACATTGGTGGAAAGACCGGGAAAAAGCATAATTATTCGTGTAAGATTTCATTTGAAATGATTGGAAAATGTAGTATTCGATTTTCGAAAAAGATAAGAGACAATTTCCGCAAATATGTATTTGTTACGCATTTGTTCAACGAGGAGAGAATGAACAACATCAAGAATAAATAAAACAAATTTCCACCACCACATCTGACAGGGTCAGAAATATTCACAAATAGCTTACTTGAGCTAGCGACATTCTTAATAAATGTGTTTATTTTTTAAATAAATATTGTCGCCCACAAACTGATTTCTCTAAGACAAGCTTTTAATTCGTATCAACTCATTTCACGGCTATACGTGAAAACTGTAAATGGCTTAATGTGTTGTGGGAAGTATTTACATACATTTTTGATTTTTTTTAATAAAACAGTCTATTTTAATAGTATTGTTATGATATGTTATAATGTGGTACATGTATCCTTACGTATATGAATTAGTTTTATAATAAAGAATCTGTGTTTAGTCAATTATTTCATCTTTTTTTACCTTATTACCTACATTTAGCGTAGAAGTCGAATCACATTACACTCGAGTTGCTAATTTATCACTATTTCCAAAAAATATGTACGCAATTTGTTGTCAAGATTTTATAAATGGGTCAGTAAAATTAACACCCGGAAGATTTTATCGAATAAGGAAGAATTTGTCTGAACTGAAACAGTTATAGTATTAAACATACAGAATATTATCTATTCAACAAATTTATATCAGCTGTAAGTTAGTTTATATTTTTTCTTATATTTATCGTAAATTTAAGCTCCATGTTGACGGCTATGAATATATTTTTATGTGGTACATTCGCATCTCTGCTATAATAAGCTTAAACGTATTTTTTTAAATAACTTCCAGGTAAACAGTATCATGTCTACATTTGAAAGACTGATCAGAGCGACCATTGTTTTACCATTCACAGCTGGACAATACAAACAAACATCTGATGGCGTAGTCTCGTATGATGGAAGCATATCCGGTGTTGTACTGCTCATCAGTATCGTGGTGATGCTTGCTGAGTTACTTATTGCAGGATCATCACCTGAAGCCGAAAAACTGAGTTCAGTTAATATTCTGCAGACAGTTTCTATTGTAATCACGTTTCTCGCAGTAATTTCTATTTTTGGTATATGTATATATCACTACAAGGGGTACAACATCATTTCGCGAAACCGACAATGGGATATATGCAGTAAAATAAAGTTACGGTTTCTCTGGATATTTACACTAGCGTGTGTTACCTATTATATTTTACTTTTAACAATGTGGTATGACTGCCTGGCTCGATCAACTGGCGACCATCTTGCAGAACAAATAATATTTTATAATATTTTAATATTATTTAACATCGTACAAACTGGGTTTCTTACATACTTTTCTCAATATGTCTTCCTCAGTAACCTTGGATTATTTTATGGGTTACTTATAATTTTCATAGGAAACATTTCAATATTTGTCAAAGCATTTGTAACCACATATAGAGAAATCAATGACTACACAGGAAATAGCACGAATATTATACCAATATTAAACGCAACGAGTTCCGTTTACTGCAGAGATGTATCTCCGGTTCGGCAAATCATTCAGCACATTAGACCTTACTTGGAACCAACTATATGTGAAAATGCTTTATTGTCCATATTATTCCTGATGGAGGTTTGGCCGATGTCTAGCCGTATTCGAAATGAAACAAATAGCATATCTTTGAACACGGCCAATTCAAGAGATACAGGATACCAAAACGATGAAACACGCCCTTTACTTTATAACAATCTTTGGAAAACTGGAAGTTCAATTACCTCTCGACCCATTTCATCAATAGATTCGAGTGCTCGATCCAAAAAATTCATAAGCATGACATTATCCATACTGATAAATATTCCTAGTTTAGTACTGTATTGTTTACGTATTGCTCATAATCATTCAGTTAGTTTACCTTTGAGCATATACAATTGCGTTGAAGTGACTGTGGTATTTCTAATTTATATTAGATGTTTTTGCCTCCTCCAGTCGCAATGTCAATCAACACAAGAATCTTTTGATTGGAATGGTAATGACAAAATGTTAACTTTAAGTTTTATGGGAGCTCTTGGATATTACACTCTGAAACTTATTTCAAACATATTTCTCGTCCAAACAAGCGGCGTGCATTTCATTTTAGTTTATCAATATCTAGTTATAATCATTGAAACGTATTTCCAAACTATATTTCTTCTTCAGGTTAAAACCTACGACAAAGTCGATATGCAGTCTTCGTTCTTTTCTATTGAATACACATTCATTTTTCTAGCTACAGAGAATTTTATTACGTGGTGTATTGACACTTTTATTTCTTCCCAGTATATTTTTACTAGTGACGCAGCTTACATGTTTTATGGGCAACAGTCTTGGATAAAATTTTATACATTTTTATTTCCATTTGTAATTTTCTATAGATTCAAGTGCTTTGTCCTATTTTATGGTCTATATCATAGATTTAAGTAAGATTGAGACCATTTGATTTTGTTTTGAAGGAACCTAGAATTTCTTCTTATTGCATCCATTAGCTTTGGTTCTTTGCTTTTTGTTTCATTATTCCTGTTATAATTATCACTATAATCATTATATTTCTATTATTATTAATATAATAAGAGTTTTTTTACACTAGAATATTTTTTATTAATATTCAATCCCCTTTTCAAGGAGATGGTAAATTATTGTTTTCTTTCTAACCAAATGACTATTCTCTAATGCTGAATACTAATATTATTGTAAATAATAGTCAGGCATAATAAAATGAATTTGCACAAAACTACAGCAGTTTTCTATGCAGCCAAAATCTTAGTTCACCTTTTGTCTTTTGTCAAACTAAAATTTTTTGGTTATATTTGGTGACAAATAAACACCTGAATACAAGCATTAAGAACTTTAATTATATTTGTATCCCAGCACTTTCTAAAGGAGATTAGGGGATGTTTCCTTCTTGTTTGTCTTCTAAAATTCTTATGTTTTTGGGTTTAGAGATTTGATTTCTAGACGTTGTAGAATGATTGCATACAATACGTAGATGTGCAATAAATTTTAGAGTTTTGATTTTCAAAATTCGGTGCTCGCTGGGAATGAATTTTTGAAATTTGTCAATTTCAGCTTGTTACATAAACTCTATATTTTCTTATATTGTTTCTTAACAGTATTAATCGTTATGCACTATATAATAAGACGATAACAGGAAAGGTCAAAATTGACATTCCAATCAAATAACCCATCCACAGACCTTCAGATGAAAACCACCCCTACAAAGCACACAATACAATCATAGACTCCAGATAAAATCAGAATAGTCAGACTTGGTACAGACACTTAGCAGTTGTGGGATTTAACCGGTTTTATGGGTATCCAAACCTTCCCCTTATCTATCAAGAGCCCTGGTATATCAAACACACTATAAAATCCAACATGATATAGGCTTTTTACTTGACGTTTTTCATTAAGCCAAGGGTAAACTTCGTTAAATTAAAACACAAAATAGGAGTTGAAGCTATATGTTTAGCATTGAATAGCAGTTGACCATTGAAAGATACTTATCTCAACAAACTATGTTTCAAATTTTAACAAGATATATTGAGCCCATCTAAGTCGACACGTTTTTTAATTTACCCGAAAATTGCTAATTTTGTGATTTTTCGTGCATATTTGATTTTTTTATGGACAAGGCGACTTAACTCCAGAACAACATCTGACTTTCATCAGGTAACAGTAAATGAGTCTAAGGAAATGTCACTAGATAAGTCTAGTGAGTCTTGTACCAGTCTTTTTAGCAACTTTAAAACTCTGATCACAGATACAAAGAACTTGGCAATATTTCGAAACCATTTTCACCATTTAAGTAACGATGATTAAAGTTTTTTAGAATAATTATGAATATTTACACTGGAACAATAAGAAAAATTGTTTTCATATACTTATTAATAAAGTTTCATTTTTTAAGTAGAAAGGCTACATGATACCTGTATGATTACCGACAAGGTGACCACTAAATAGAAACATTACAATTAGTTTAATTTCACATATTTTAGATAGCAAGATACAACTATGCAATCTTAAACATCAAAACTACCTAAGGCTTTTAAAGCTTTAGTTAGTTTTACAGTCTTAATGTACATCTACTGTATGTACATGTAAGCCCAGAGGTATTTTTTGAAAATTGTGAATTTTTTATGGTAACTTAAACTTCTCATTCACTTTTCAATTCATACAGTAGTGTCATGTACAGTTTGTAGAATGTACAATGAGGGTTCATAATTTTGATTTTCTGAAAGTAGGGTCCTCTTTCGTATTTGAATAAGGTTTCATAAGTTTTGTCTACACGTACCATAAATTAAAAAGTATCACTCGTTTAGTGTCCTGAGAAAGTGAGAGGTTTTTATATAACTTAAATGAACTGTGATCTAATACATGACTTATTTGATAAAACTTATCTGCATACACATGGAACTTTGTTAATTTCGGTCCTTTTTAATTTAACACTTATCATCTCCCCTAACTTTTAACTAATTGTAATATGAAATATGAAAACAATTTACAGATTTTTATTGGTAAACTTATGAAATGACCCATTCTTTAAGTAACGTTTTCCCAATTCCTTGGTAGTAAATACTCTGATGAGGGAAACCAGTAAAGCTATACATTGTATATTGCAGCATGCTTTGGATTTTTTTTTATAACATATTAATAAGGACCGGGCTGAAGTACCTCTATTATTCATTTTTCATTTTTTAAATTCAAAAAATTATATGAATAAAGAAAAATGAAGAAACCTATTTTTCATTATTTATGACCGCTTAATGAAAAATGAAATACCGATTTCAATATTCGCTGACAAATGTAACTCTTAACTAGAACCTTAACTTTGAAGATGTTTAATTAATACTTTTATTTACAAATTTGAACTGGAACCATTTTCTTTATATTATATTTCATTTTATACAAACATTGTTTAATGTAAGTATGGATGGGGGGGGGGGGATTAAAAATGATTTATAATCTGTAAAATATAAAAGCAATATGGTATTGTATGAAACAAATATTTTCAAATTATTACTTTTCTGTCCGTATTCATAAGGCCTGAAAGTTGTACATGTAGTTACAAATCAGGAGAGTACTTAATTTAAAAGTAGAATGTTTTCTCTTCCTGATTCCATGCATTGTGTAGATTTTTTTCCTCAACCATGGAGATTTTAATATACAGTGGATTTTGAGTTTTTTAGCTGAGGGCATGTTGTTTAAATAAATGTCCAGCCTTTACACAAAGATTATCGTTATTTTCCTATCTATGACAGGTCAAGTTTTTGCCATATTAGGTCAAAACTCAAACACAAGACAGTTAATCATGAAAGTTGATGACGATGAATCATGTTTACGTACATATTTTGATTTTGGAGATTTCAGATTAGAAATTCATTTCCTCTAGGCAAACAGAATTTTCACATTAAAGTTGTGCGAGAGTCAAAGATCAAAGGTCTTCAATGGTTTTAGTTATAAATTTTGTCAATATAATTATTTTTAAAGATATACTGAAAAAACCATGAGACAAAAATTCAAGTAATTCCTGAAATACAACAAGAAGCGTTTCAAACATGACTTTTCGAAAGGTTAAGCTGTTTCTACCTCTGAACGGACATTAGTAATTCTGTTGATTTGATTTTTTGGAATTATAAATTCAGCCTTGGAGGAAACAAACCCTTGTTTGTTAAGAACTAAGCCCTATCTAAAACAAAACACCATGGTACTAGCCACAAGAGCTAAAATATTCTGTTACTTTGGGATATTACTGATAAACAGGAAACTAATAGTGTGATTTAAATCAGGCTTTATAAAACAGAAGGCTACCTGTAAAATATACCGTACATAAACCACTAAAATATTGTGAAAGTATTTTAACTTGTGAAGGATACTCCTCTCAAAGACTTCATGCCATTATACACTTCATAAAAATATATGGCCGAAACGTCCGCCCTTTGAAAAATAATGGCCGATACGTCCTTGTCCGAAATGTCCTAGTTTGAAATGTAATAGTCCGAAATGTCCTAGTCTGAAACGTCCTACATTCCTGTCTCCTAGTTGGTTCAAGCTTGTAATAGATTCAGATTAAGTATGCGAATTAGATATGTGCGCATAAAAAGTGCGCAAAAATATCAGTGTGTAATTTTCAATTCTCAGTGTGTGTTTTTGAAATCTCAGTGTGTAATTTTAATCTCAGTGTGTCTTTTTGAAATTTCGGTGTATGTTAGTGAATTTTTTTAATCTCAGTGTGTAATTTTTAATTCTCATTGTGTGTTTTTAAGTTTTTTTAATCTCAGTGTGTGTTTTTTTAAATCTCAGTGTGTAAATTGCAAAAACTAAAGAGTATCTCCATCGTGCATAGCTCTGTCCTTAGATGGTTTTGGCATAACCCCTTTTGGCCATTTTGGTCATTTTAAATTGCTCTTCAACCTTTTGGACTATTGTTTTGGATTTCAACATTTTAGGTCTTGAGCACAACTGATGAGTCGTAAATCGACGAAATTTGCACATCTTGTGGTATCAAAGAAGTTATCATTTAAGATCATTACAGTCAATTGTTTTCCTGCATATCAGAAGATAGTATAATATTTCATTGCCAATTGGTTAGCAGCAAAATATAAAAGAATTTACGCTATTTTGTAAATTTAATAAATAATGGTGGATGCATAAATAGTACAAATAAATAATGGCGGAAGCAGAAAAAGCCCAAACAATTAATGATGCATGCAGAATCCATCATTCTAAAGTTGCATTGTATTGTTTTGTTTCATCAGTTTGTGATATAACCCATAAAATGCAACAAAACATTTAAAACGGTAGAAAATCACAAACGGATATAAAAGAGAGTAAAATGTTATCCATGTTCGCGCTCCATAGAATATTGTAGGTGCATCTCTACTAAAAATATACGTAGAGGCCAGGAAGGAATCCGTTCCCCATATTATCAAGTTATTCACGGACATGAATAAACAAGTGTACTCCAGTGACATCCACGAATCACATGGCTTCATTTTCTTGTAATTTTTCATTTGAAATATAAATACAGTTTGTAGATATATTTCCAAAATCATGGCAACGTAACTGTACGTTTTAACAACATTGACACTGTTAATGTCTAGAAGCTCAATGTAAGCTATTAGCCTCATAGTAAAATACATTAATGACCCAATAAAACTGACTAGTATGATGTACTCTTTCGAAGCAAATTTACGGATTTCCTCAATCGGTTGGCATTCAGTTTGAAGCAAATAGAAACATTTAACAAGGACAATAATCGAAACAGATACTTCACCACTATTATAAATATTTAATGCTTTATCCACGGTATCGTCCTTATACATGTTGACCTTCATGATATATAAAATAGTATCGGGAATATTTAGTAACACCACAATGACAATATTAATAAACATCCGGGTTCTGTGACGGGCTGAATCGCGCATTCCATCAGTTCTACTGTTATTGGAGACCTCGTTATTGACGTTTGAACTACTAGGCATTGGTAATAACAGGTAAGTAGTTTCCGTGTTACTAGACGTATCCAGGGTGTCGTAAACGCATGGCACATTCCTGTCGTTCGATGTTTTCGGCCATTTTTGAGATATAAACAAAATGGAAAGAAGAGAGTATTCTAGTACTGCTGGATCAAAAAAGTCTGATATGTCTTGAACAATACTTCCGACTGATGAATCTGTGTTACATTTGAGTTTATATCGTTCTGTAGCATTCACAGTGAAATCTTGATAATCGTGAAGATCACGTGTAAAATCTATCACTATAACTGAAATATTGGTTAAAAATAATACCAGTAATCCGTAGTAAGAACCTAAATTGCTTTTAAAAATACGCTCTGAAAAATAGGTCAAAAATGCTGTCTGCACAAGCCTGTATGTAAACAGTAATATGTCACAAACGATGTTTTCTTTTGCGTTGTACTCATTAAAATTATTCCTGAAACAATCTATATGGTAAGCCAAAAACATTGCACTGTATACAATATTTGCAAGTGTAAAGAGCCACAGAAATCTTAGCATTATTTTCTCACTGACGTCCCAGTCTCTGTTGGGTATTGTGACACTTGGATTCATAGATGCATAGATGCTAAGGAGAATACAAATAATGATAGCAAGGCACGTTGTTATGATCATTATCTTTGTGAACAGGGAAATTTGAAAAGAGTGGTTAGTGTAATTACTTGATCCAATGACTAATATCCCACACAGAATGACAACAATGCTTATCAGAAATACTAAACCGGAAATGCTGCCATCGTGAGAAACCATGCGATTCAATCGGTCATTTCTAGGGTGCCCTGCTGAGAATGGAAGAACAAAAATGGCCCGGAGGAATTTTCTTATAGCTGACATTTTGAATAACCTGAAAAAAATATTTTAAAAGTATTTATATTTTTTATAATTTAAATACTGGATGTAACGCGTCATTTGATTGGTCAAATTTTTTCGTCTATCATATCATAAACTAAATTTTCTTTTCTACTATGACGTCATTAAAGGGAATCCCGACGTTTTAGACGTCAAAACAACCGTTGGAATTAAATTATAAGCATTGACAGTAATTTTGTTTTCAGTCTATTCGAAATAACCTCAATTAATGCACATGGTGCACTCTTTCAAATAACCCGCCACGCGGGTTTTTTAGTGTGCACCACGTGATTGAGGTTATTTCTTCATAGACTGAAAAAAAATTACAGTCAATCCTTAAATAAAAAAAAATCTGGTTCCAGCATTTTGATTTATTCAAAATTGTGTACGCAAAATTAAGTAACTCTAATTAACCAACGATGTCTTGCAGTCTACATGTAGGAACATCACATATAGCCCTTAAACGGTAAATATTTGTAAAAGAGCATACTAATTAATTTTTTTAACTTTGATGACTGTTGTTTAAAATTTACATTTTCGTGGCAATTTTCAAATATTACTTACTGTAAATAAATTATTGTTAAGTCCACCTATTCGATTTAAATTTATTTATGTCAAATAATCTTCCATTAAGTGCTTTCCTGTATCTGGTGCTTTTTGAAATGCAATAAAATCTTCCGCCCTTAGCTAATACTTCCTTATTACTCATATTTTTAAACATACAATTAGAAAATAGATACAAAATTATATATTTAAGGGGTTTATTTCCTTTTGATAAACATGTATGTAAACACATGTAAGATTGCATAGTGTTCTAACATACATTAGTACTATGGTAGTTCTGGTATGAACTTTATATTGTATGTACACTTTGATAAGATAGTGTTAGTCAATTTTATCAAAAGAACAAGCTACTGTACCCTTGTATTTGACAAGACCTAAAACTCGGTTAAATCTCCGATAAAAATCTTGAAGTGGTAGTGAGTAAAGAGAAGTAAAGGAGATATACGCTTTTTGACGTTACAATACCTTTGACAGAATATATTCCGTTTCATCATAGTCCGTATGACCGATATGGTGTTCTATTAAAAGTCCCAGTGTTGAAATCGAAATTTTTACAATTATCATTTAGCAATGAAAATAAATGTACATCTTTATCCATTTTTGTCCATAAAAAACGTTTAAACCCCGGAACGCACAGCTTAACTGAATATCATTTTAAGCTACCACCACCCCACCCCACGCCGAAAAAACAAGATGTTCCTTATTGAAATACCAATAAGCATAATAATAGCTAGTATCCCATGTTTTGTACTAATATGTACGTTTTTGCATGTCCAATAATAGCCGGAAGTCGGAGTCGGTTATTTGTCCTCGAGGCCAATATCGATTGGCCCTCAAAAATCCATATTTTTGTTTGTTTTTTCTCCATTTTTTAAAAATCTAAAATTCTTTTTTAATTTTTTTAAATATGTGATAAATAGATCATTACATGGCATTTTCCATATCGGCCCTGGCATCATCCCTCGACCCATATCGGACCTCGGGCTAAAGCCCTCAGTCCGCCGGATATGGGAGTCTCGGGATGATACCAGGGCCGATATGGAAAATGCCATGTAATAATCTATAATGATTCGGAATATTTGGGTTGGGTGCTTCGTCATAAGCCTTCAAAAGGAGTGGGACATACAAAACTTTAATAAGTTATTGTTATAATCTGAATAGTTTCAACCATATTTTGTTAGAGAGTATGAAGAGAATGGAAGATAATGCTCCACTGTGGAATACGAGAAAAATACAATCCACTTATTAGAGTAACCTTGTCTTCGTAGCAGATTTAGAAGGTTGCCATGTGGATGTAACAAAAAAGTTCCGGTAGTATGCGTGTGTGACACTAGATCGAATATAATTACCATTCCTCTGATGCGATGATGAAAATAATAGAGGCAGACGAATTGCCTCTATGATACCAATTTTGATGCACTGAATATGCATATTCACCAACCACGTCTCACCAGCAGTGTTCAAGGCAACAGCTGTAGAAATAAATATCAAGTTTTACATAAAGGTGTCTAGAGTGATTTTTGAGAGTTGTGTAGCTTTTGATATGACCCGAGGTCTCTAGCTTCTGAGAGACCAACCTCTATGTAATGAATTAAGGACTGAATTAACGATTTTACAAAGATACAAAGTATTGTTACAATAGCCTTTGAATATATATCAATATGTTAAATTTAATAAGAACTGTTAATCACACAGAGGAATCACAAGTTTAATCCATTGATTGCAAAAATAGCAAATATAAAATTTTTATACAGGTGGTGTAGCATTAATAATGTTAAAAACAATTTTCATCGCATCCAGTAACCAAATAGTTTGCTAGTCCAACATCAAAATTTTGATCGAATGTAAATCATGACAATAAAAAGTTTTGAGTTATTTCCCTTTGCATATCAAGATTTAATGGATTAAATGGTTTTTTTTTACTAATTTTGAATGCGACTTTCGACTTTCTTCTATTTTCCATTCGCACTTTTGAGTGTTGATGAAATTAGCAAATTTATGGCATTATTTGTTGGATTTTCTGTTCCTTTTATATTTGTATATTTGTTCGTTTCCATGCAGCGAGGTCCTTCACTACTCATTTAGAAATAATTCCTCTCAATTTTGTTGTTGTTGTTGCAGGAAATAACTTGTGGAAATAACGGATTTAATCCCACCACTTCTCAGTATCTGTATCCTGACTCTGTTGTTTGTGTTTTGTGCTCTTTGTGCTCTTTGTGTTTTTTTTTTTTTTTTTTTTTGTCCGAGGGCACATTTTGATCTACAACCTAATTTAACTTAAGCCTGCCTCTTGTGTGTTACTTTTTAACAGACTACACGTATATTAACTTTATTCCACAATTTCGAGATCTCTATGAAGGCACACGAGTTAATGTAAACAAGTAATGTCCACTTATCAGGAAAATGTCAAATTTTGGATTTCACGTTATAGTTTCTTTGAAAGGTGGGAAAATTTAATAAACTTTATTGAATTTGAAACAAAATTATGTAATAAAATGCCTTCTTATCTGCAATAGAGATGTCATGTCATTTTCCATCCGAATTTATTCCTGGAATCGAAGCGTTGAGGATCAATATCAAATGTTTCCGAATGCTTTATAACGGGAATCGGTGGTGGATCTAAAAAAAAATCCAGCAAAACCGAATCCAAAATTTATGAAAACAGTATTTAGAAATTACCACAATTTTCCCTAGAAACTAAATCCTAGCAAACTCGGAACGTCTCGTGCTTTTCATTTATCATTGCATATTTTTAAGGTCGATCTTAAAGGGTGTGTATCATATTGGTTTAGTTTAAAGAACGTAGGACAAGCCGGTGATATATGCAATATTTATCAAGGATACAGGACCCCCTGACTTGTGAGGATGAAATTATATTGTTCAAATTCTTCTGACAGAAATTTGCATGGAGCATCATAGTGATAGTTTAAACATTTTTTTTAAAAAATACTTGAAATCTTGTCTTAATAATTAAAATTTGTTTTTTTTATCTGTCAATTATATTGCTTTTCTGTACTATAAATTAATACGATGATTTATTTTAAAATCAGTACCTGATCAAGAAAATGAAAACACTTTTCTTTAGTATTATATATGAAGAGGACAAATATAGCTAAGGAGCAAACCAAAAAAACGCAATCCATTAGACAGACAAACCCGGGAAGACAAATAAACACTGAAAAACAATGAACAACACGAACTCCTATTAAAATCAGAAGTGAACTCCGGAAGGATAAGCTTTTCCTGCTCCGTATACGGCACCCGTCGTGAAGTTCAACAAAGACAATCCGGTGTTAGTCACAAATCATTGGAGGTACAGGAAATGTTAAAGTGAAATAGATATTGGAACACTTTAACGGTCAATTATTTCGTGATGACAACCGTAAAATTTCGTAAGTGAAGTTTTTTCCAAGGATAGTTTAACAAGGTGATGTAATATTAAATCATCATAATAGCATTCATCTTCATAAAATTATTTTACTCGAAACAAAGGAAAACTCTTATAAACCGACTTAGCACGAATAAGATTATATTAGAATTAGTGAAGTAATGGTTTGGTACTTGATAACTTGAACAGATTTGTTCTCATTGCTGCTTGTCAAACGTTAAAACATTAAGACTTGTACTTGTTTTGTACTGGGTTGTCTTTTTTAATCAAAGTTTGCCTTTGTCTTGAATAACAAGTTAAAAGAATAAATCTGTAAATATTTTTTTTTTTTTTTTACTGCATACAAAATATTTTCTTTTGCAAAATACATGCATATACACGTTAATAAAAAATGACATCCTTATATGTACATCACTTCAAAGAAGTGTAAAGACCATAAAAAGACACAAAACACAAAAATCTATAAAATGTAAGAAACGGAAAGACAAATGTAAATAGCATGATACTTGATTTATCTTCATAAAATTTGTATGAAGCATCTGCAACAAATACACTTTGCGCGCTTACCACTGAATCAAATCCCCACGTACACAGATTTTCAAATGACAGTAGTAAACACGTGTATTCTATTGAGGCCCAGGAGTCTTTGTGAAGAATTTTACTATAATTTTTCATCTGTAAAAGAAAAACCGTTTGGAAATAGGTTGCCAAGATGCTCACAAGTAGGTTATAAATTGAAGCAGAATCTGTATCAGAAGAATATGCAAGCCAAATGTCGGATATCAGCTTTATCGTATAATAAACCATAGCACCAACAGAACTTAGAAGTAAAAGGTAGTCGTTTGTCGTCATTTTCACATATGATACTACTGGGAGACATTGATTCTGCATATCATAGAAACATTTACACAGAAACAAGAAAAACAATGTTGTTTCAAAACCCATATATAACGACGATGCAAGCCGGAGAGGTACCTCTTGTGATAAATGAACACCATAAAGTACGAACGATGGAATTATGATAACTATCCCGATGGACATACTCAGGACTTTGCGACTTCTATGTTTTGAGTTATCAGGTCGTTCATTTTTCCTTGCTGGCAACAACGGACTTGATTGCGTATTATTTCTTGGTGGTGCATTTGACTCGCTGGACTCATTGTACAAATAATTCACTATTAAAGAACTGTCATCAGATGTAATTTTAATTGGCCACATTTCTGAAATGAACAAAAGTGCCAACAAAGAATATTCATAAAACGCTGGTTCCAGGAAAGACGCTTTGTCAACAATAGTGAAAATGGACGAGTTGTATTGGCACATAGTTTTGTTGTCTATTGTCATCATTGAAACGTTTTGTCTAAAATCATCGATCTCCTGATAGGATGCAGCAAAAACTCTGCATATTATAGCTATGTTAGAAATGAACAAAATAAGCAGCCCGTAATATATTCCAGTATGACATTTAAACCT